>OZ014564.1:8524414-9724414 GCA_963966155.1 Clivina fossor | reverse complement strand
AAGCTTAGATTTGATAGCTACTTTTATAGTAGCTTATAGCTATACCTATAAAAAGTAGCTGTAGCTGTAGCTTTATAAATTGTTAAAGAATAGTTTGTAGCTGTATCTTAACTACTTAATTGTACAGCTCTGTCTGAAAACTGAAGTCTGTAAATGTCATTTATATCAGTTTTTCTGATTGAAACGGGTGTTGTATAAGTCGAAACGTCGATTATTAATTTATGAAGAACTTAAACCTAAAGCCGTTTTATTTTATATAATGAGCTCTGAAAGACTTTTTACTTTATTAGGCAATTATTAATGTAAAATTTGAATTATGTAAAATTACATGTTAATCCATGACAACAAATCTTACTGTTTCTAATAATCTACATTTTATTTTCAAAATATATACGTTCTGCTGTAATAATATTATTTTTCGCTTATTAAAATGTTTCTAATTTAATTGGAATATTATATTAGAATAATAAACACGTGATAAACACATACACATATTATATAAATTTCATTAAGAGGAGAAAATTATGTTTATATTTCATTATACTGTAATTCTAATATATAATTTTCAACATTTGCTTGTAATAAAATTATTTTTTACGTGTACACTCAGCAAAAACGAAAAACAAACGCTACATTAACTTATTAGTTGTTTGTTTAAATATTTTATGTTGATTCGTATTTTTAAAAATAATTACATATTATTTCAGTAAAATCGATAGTAATAATAATAATATATATATTTATTATAGCTTGCTCTAATATAGAATACATTGAAGTACAATTACTTATAAAAAATACAAAAAAATTATATTCTCATGTATAAACCAATATTGAATGCTATGTAGTTTACTACATACTAGTTTACATAAATTTTCTGTAAAAATAATATAATTTTGTAATTTTAAGTAAAATAATTAATTAAGCAAGTAAACTTACATAAAATATATGAATTTTATATTCATATTATGTAAAAATTTTCTTGTGACGTTTGTAAATTTATATATTAAACTGATGTAAATCAGTTTTTTTTTACGGTGTATATAATATATTGAATTTATTAACTTTTTGGAATTTTTTTTATAAAAATGCAACGTTCGATTTTAATTTTCTGTAACTATACATAAATACTAAACATAAATTTAATATGAACAGACATATGTTTTTGTAGGAAACTATAAACAAGAATATAGAATAAAGTACATACCAAAAACATCAAAACGTTACGTTCAACATACACAGAAATAAGTTGAAGTGAAACGAAACAAAGGACGGTTGTTAATATAGATAATTTGACATAACAGTGAATTAGCAAACACATTCGCCAAAATGGTGAAAGATAATATAATTTAGTCATTCGTGCAGGTTTCTATCAACATAGAAGAGAGATGATGAGAAAGAGAGACAGAAAGAGAGAGAGAACGAAAAATATCAGTACAGATGTACAGAACGGACATATTACAATCTTGTATTAGTATTCAATGATGAGCTGAACATGAAGCTGAAATTTTGTTTTTTTATATGTAAATTGAAATTATGATTTGGCGATATATGCACTTTGATAAAACTATACTTAACTGTTATTAAAACATTAAAACTTTGAGACAAATCTCTTCTTCATATATTTATTTCTAAATCAGATGTACATTTCGACCACACTGATTTAGAAATAAATATATGAAGAAAGGATTTGTCTCAAATTTTTAATTTATTAAAACTTCATGTACTCAACAATAAATAATAATTTACTGTTATGTTAGTTGATTTTCTTCAAACTTTACATACCGTTAATTTTGCACATTTTGTGAATGTAAATCACAAAATTTTAGTATACATATACAATACAAATTTGTATACATTCTTACAGAAATTATTTGAAATGAAAATTCTTTAAGTTCTGTATTAATTTATTGAAAATCAACGTTTCAATTTATTACACATGAATCACCATCGGAAATATGAATACAATATTAAAATTAATTTGCTTTAAAAATATAATTATACACTTTTTCTAGTTGATTATTTAAAATTTAAAAAAATTCTGCCGGATTAAGTGAATTCATGTATATTTTATTGAAAATGATGAATCTATTTTATCTGTTATTAAAAAATCAAAAATACAGTATAAATAATAATTTGATTATTATTTTTATATTTAGGTATAAATGCAAAATGAAACGAAGTGATAATGATAGAAAAATGATATCATGCTAAGTATGTGAATAATGAAAAAATGTGAAAGATGTATAGATAAGATTGATAATAATAAATACATAAGCAGACTATTACAGGGCTACCAAGAGAATAATAATAATAACTGACAATTTAATATGCATTCTACTAATAATAATGATAATAATTATAAAAAGCATCATTATTTTAAAGCGATTTATCAACGTCACATTAGATTATTAAACAATTGTTTTCTTTGTCATATTTTTTTTCTTAAAAAAATGCAGTTGTTTTTATCGTAGCGACTTAATTAATTAATTAAAAATTTATTTAATGTCATTCTGTGTAGTAAATAATATCGTGTTTATTAAAAGGTATAATAGAATTTATAAAGAAATGTCAGAAAAGAATAACGAAAAACATCTTTTGAAAAACAGAACTTAATTAAGGCATTTTCTTGAAAATGTATCTTTAGATTGTTTTCATATTAATAATATTTTTATTAACATAGCAAAAAATCTTTCAGAACTTATTATATAAAATAAAAGTGTTTTAGGTTTAATATTTTTATTATGCTTGAATTGAATGTTAAAAATATAATTATTTCTTTTAAAGTTTGGTAATAAACTAATTAAAAATATACATACATATGATGCTGGCACAATATATATACATACATACACAATCACGCCATATTGAAGGTAAGGATTTGAATCTTGTGTTGAATGTTGTTAAGTATTAGTTTTTATGAAGGGTGGCTTTGACCGTGAGAGATTGAAAGGAGAGTTAATGTTGGTTGTAAGGTATTGGGTGCTTTAGGTACTTTTTTCTAGAAAAGTAAATGTTTTCAAAGGAACTTGTTTGAGTATATATACACTGCCTACTTTGATGTATGGCAGTGAGCGTTGGGTTTCGCTGCAAAAGCATAAAAGAAAAATAACTGCTGCTAAAATTAAATTTTTACGTGGCATACGTGATGTAACTAGAAGGAATTGGGTACGAAATAGATTAGTGTGTGTGTGAAATTGGAAAAGATGTTGTTGCAAAAGTTGGTGTTGGTTAGTTGGTTGTTTAATGATCGTTTGATTAAAGGAATATATGTGAATGATTTGGAAGGTATAAGTTTGTGTGAACGTCCGATGAGTAGATGGAGAAAGTTTCCAAAGAAGAGCATTTATTTCTAGGTATTATAAATGTGGACGAAGAGTTGCTTGTCTAATTTCGGGATAGTGGAAAGAGTTTGTGTCGCCCTCTTTTCGGTACATAGCGTTATTGTGTATGCATGTAAGTTTTATTCCTTCTGGAAAATTTTCTGCTTACTATTAAATTAAATTTGTTTCATGTGACTGCGAAAACAATTGTAATAAATTAAAAAGAATATAATTTAATTAACAAATTAGAAGATAATAATAGACAAATTATATATACAAAACAAAAATTTTCATGCAAAAAGAAAATATATTTATAAAAAAAAAATGCATCTAAGTAAGCAATCAATTATTTAAAATAAAATATCTATTTTATATGTAATTAAAACTAAGAATATGTTTTTCATATAATCATGAAACATCTCTGAATTGTTGAAAAATCCGAAATCTCTTTGCGCAACCCTGTTGGCTGTTAAAAAGGTGGGAAGACAATCATTAAAATCTATAAGAAACATTTATGGTAAAAAAGTACACATTGTATTGTAAATGTATGAATGGTATAATAGATAAATATGATGCACAAATACAGTTAGAGTAGTGAGATTATTGGAAACGGACCACGCGATATGTTGTATCGGACGCCATCTTCTTTATTTCCATCGCTTGGCGCACGCATATCACAACAGAAAGACGCATCTGTAACATACATTATTTGCACCAAATATTATGATTCTTTGACATAGTAAAAAATCTTTCAGAACTCATTCTATTCAAATAAAACGGTTTTAGGTTGTTAGTTCTGTATTTATATTTATTAATAATCAATGTATATCTTGATCAGCAAACAAAATGACATATACAATAAACAAACGAAACATAGGAACAAGTTGCTAGATAACAAAATATGTATGTAGATTATAAAATTTATAAATTTTTTAAATATAGTAAAAAAATCTTTCAGAACTCATTATATAAAATGAAAATGCTTATGGTTCAAGTTCTGTATTAAAATTTTATTTATAACCAACGTTTCGATGAAACTCAACGCTCATCTTCATCGGAATGAAGACTAGCGTTGAGTTTCGTCGTAACGTTGATTATAAATAACATTTTAATACAGAACTTGAACCTAAAGCAGTTTTATTTTATAAATTTTTAATTAAAGGAAGCCAAATTTTATTTATACTTCTTTTTTTCTTTATACATTTCTTTTGCCTATCTTATCAATCTACTGGTAATATTGATGGATCTTGTAATCATTATTTAAATAAAATTTGGCTTCCTCTAATTAAAAATTTTTAAATTTTATGATTTAGTTACTTATTTTGTTACCTAGTAACTAGTTTTTTTGTTCTGTTTATTTACTGTATATGTCATTTGTATCATTTATCCGGATGAAGATGTACGTCGAGTACGTTGAAGCGCCAGTTGTTAATAAGTTTTAATACAGAACTACAATCTAAAGCCGTTTTATTTTATCATGATTCTTTTGCTCTAGATTTCTGTTAGGATATCTTTTGGTATGAACTATACCAACGGCAGATGCTTTGAAATATGTTTTATTTTATATGAATAATGCATAGATTATACAGGGTGATTCATATAGAGTATATAAATTTAACAATTTGTTAATGTAACCAGTACATAAAATTAAAAAAAAATGTATCATTTTAATCAAGTATTTAATTTAACCAACTACCGAACAATTTTAAAGGTAAAACAAATTATTGTTAGTTGAACTAAATAAATTAAAAAAAGAAATTGGTTTGTTTTATATTAATATATATATATATATATATATATATATATATATATATATATATATATATATTAAAAAGAAACAGATAATGTATATTTACAAAATATGAGTATTTTCTTTTTAAATTTACAAACCTGTACACTTAAGTAATGTTAATTATCTTTTATTATCTAATACTTTTAACACAAGACCAAATTTAATGATCATTAAGCTACATTTAAATTATGTAATTTAAATTAATTATTTTTAAAGAATTCCAATTATATAATCTTTTATTATTTAGATAAACTTTTGTTCTGATGTTTATTATCTCATCTAGATAATAAAGAAATTTTTTTTATCTGTCCAATATTGCCAATAAGTATTTTCACCTATATAAGAAAAAAATTCTCAATTCGGTTTTTATTTCTTTTTTTTTTGTATTCAGTCCGTGTTTCTTATTGCTCTAGCGAGTCGTTCGATAATGAACTAATTGCAGTCGCGTCCTAATTCTTATAAACGAAAACCGTAAATTTGAACACTCGAATAGCAACACCATAAAAAACCGCAATCGTAAGCTCCCCACCTCCCTCCCCGCTTAGAATTTCTTTGATGTATTTCAAAAACGCGATCAAATCATAAGGGATTAGCATTGACAGGCCGGCTCGCGCTATGCGAGCTTGTTTCTCCATGTTCAAGGCTGACAGAAAACAATTGCCTATCGATTCTCTATCCACCAGAATATCACACGAAACAAAAGAACATAGACGATCTTGTCTTGTAACGTTTCTCGAGATGTTTTAGGTCTTTTGTGTTTTCTCCATTTTATGTAAAATATAATCGCTAAATATAGACTTAATTAAATTGCGTAAACTTTACAGATAAATTTGAGCAAAACTAAATCGAACATTGACAGTTTAGATTTTGCAGGAATTAACATTGTTGGTTTTTGGAATGTTTATCTAAATGAATTATTATTTATTTTAAACGTTTTGTATTTGTTGATCCATTACAAGAATAAATTTTCGCATACGTACTTTTAGAATATGAATACGTTAATTATATGTTTACATAGAAAGTTCGGTAGAAGTTTGAAACTGTAATCTTCAGGCTTTCACGGTGTATGTGTCCATTAAATTCAAAGAATTTTCCGAGTTGGTATACCGTGGTCGATCTATCTTCGTCGCAGACATTTTGCCATACATCGTAGATGGCATCCTCAGTGGTTGGTGATTGAATGATAGTTTCTGCCCAGCAATCTGGTATATATATACAGGGTGTTTCACAACTTAGAGCAAAAAATTAAAAGGTATATTCTGTACGACGTGCTGATCATGAAACAAAAAGAATTTTTTTAAAATTTGCAAAAAAAATTGCATCGTATTTCAAGCAAACATTTTTTTTGCCACTGGTCGATAGTTATTTTTAATAATTGTTTTCAAATCGTCTACAATGAAAGTAATTGTTTACGTAATATCTAATACTAATAAAATGTGTAATAGTTTAATTAATAATTTAATTTAATTTGATAGGTAGTGGGTAGGTAGTCTTTCGTCGACATTGCTGTTAATTATTATTATCTTTGCTAGTGCACTGTTCTCATTTTACAGTGAATAGCAGTGTAGTGTAGTTTTTGTTAAAATGAATGCATTTAGTAACAGTGAATTAGTGGACATGATGTTAATTTATGGCGAAGCACGGCAAAATTCGTTATTGGCACGTCGTCTGTATGCTGAACGTTATCCTTTACGCCGATTACCCACTCCTCGTTCGTTTGTGAGTATAGTCCAGCGCCTTCGAGACACAGGATATGTGCAACCTAATCGTGGGAGAGGTGTTGGCCGCCAGCATCAACACGACAATATGGTTAATGATATCTTAGATGCTGTACATGCTGAACCAACTATTAGTACCCGAAGAGCGTCTCAACAATTAGGAGTATCACATAGTTCAGTATGGCGATTTTTAAGAGATCAAAACTACCTCCCATTCCATTTTCAACGGGTACAGGGGCTAACAGAACCTGACTATCAGTTTAGAGTACGATTTTGCAACTGGCTTTTACAAAAACACACTGAAAATCCGAATTTCCCCTCGTACATCATATTTTCTGATGAGGCTACTTTTACGAGGGAGGGAGTTCATAACTATCATAACTTTCATTATTGGAGTCAAGTAAATCCACACGTTGTTGTACGGGGCAGTTTTCAGCATCGTTTTTCGATAAATGTTTGGGCAGGTATTGTTAATGGAATATTACTTGGGCCGTACATTCTACCAAATAGGATGACTGGAGCTAATTATTTATTGTTTTTACAAAATACTTTGCCAGAACTTCTTGAAAATGTGCCTTTAAATGTGCGTCAGCAGACATGGTTTCAGCACGATGGTGCGCCATCACACTATGCTCTAAATGTAAGAGAACATTTAAACCAAGTGTTTGAGGACAGGTGGATTGGTCGCGGTGGACCTGTAGCTTGGCCTGCTAGATCCCCTGACCTAAATCCGCTGAATTTTTATTTTTGGGGTCATTTTAAATCCCTCGTCTACGACAACCAAAATGCGCCGGAAAACGAAGAAGAACTTAGGCAGAGAATAGAAAATTCAGCAGAAATAATACGAGAACAAAATTCGTGTCAAGACTGTACTAGGTCATTAATTCAACGTGCTGCAATGTGTGTAGGGATGAATGGTGCAAATTTTGAACAGTATTTGTAGTTTTGCGCTTCAGGTATGTTATTTCCCAAATTATCTTGATATTAAATAATACAATGCATTAATATTATAAATTATTTTGTATTCAAAACAATTATTGTCTCTAAATAAAACTAACATTACATAATGTTTCTTTGATAATTAATTTCATTTAATATTTCTTTCTATGACGTATGCTACTCCAGTGGTTCAAAAAATGTCTACTTCAAGTAAACTACCCTTTACTTTGCGAATTTTAAAAAAATTCTTTTTGTTTCATGATCAGCACGTCGTACAGAATATACCCTTTAATTTTTTGCTCTAAGTTGTGAAACACCCTGTATATATATATATATATATATATATATATATATATATATATATTATAGAAACTGTCATTCGATCACCAAGTACTGAGGATGTCATCTATGATGTATAGCGACACGCCTGCGACGAGGATAGATCGACTACGGCATACCAATCCAGAAAATTCTATAAATTCAATGGATAACGGTTGTGAAAGCCTGAAGATTATTAAAAATCATGTAATTAGTAAAAAATATATCCTCAGAATATATAACATTTTATTGATTAGTTTTAAAAAATATTCCGAGAATAAATTTATTTTAACATTTGGAAACACTGGGTCTTAAAATTTTTAATAATACACTGCTAATAACTGAAGTTTTGTTTTTAATTAAAAATAGGAACGGAAGATATTAATGTAAAGTGAAAATATCACTTATAGAATTGTAGTGAATATACGAATATGTCTGATGTATTTCAAGGGGGCAAAACTAGTACAAGTATAAATAAATAATTATGAGAAATAACAGACAACAAAATCGATTTACTATGGCCTAAAACGCTTATGCGATTATCAAATAATTTATCAACTTTATTTATTATGTGGGTCATCATTATTTTTAACTGTACTTATTAATATTCATAAGTTTTCATGATTATTATTTTTTCTAACTCTATGCGTGTACTTATTATTTATTGATAATGAACTAATGTTTTTTAAATATAGTTTTTTTTTCTATCTCAACTAATATTTTTATATGAATTTAACATAAAGTAAAAGCTTCAATTGAAGATTCTGTTGGTGCTTGATGAAACATTTTTATAATGTATAAAGAAATGAAAAACTTATAAGTTTCACAATTTTATTAAAAACCCTTTATTGGCCAGTTAAGCCATCATTATTTTAACAAAGTTCAGATTTTAAATACACAAAAATGTCTTTGCTTTTAACAAATGGTAATGGCGTTGTTAATTATCTACGTATGAATGTCTCTAAAAATGGGAAGTTTATTAAATTTAAATATTCATTCGTTATCGCGATAGCTAAGTGTATTTAAGCGCTAGGTACAAGTACTATCGAATATAATACTAATTTCGATTGTTCGAATCCGCCGCTGGCCGGCGTTTCTATTCGTAGTAAAAAGAATCGGATACATTAGTTTGAGCAACTGCTTGTCTTAAAAAATCAATAGTTTAGATTACTGTTCGATTCGCACCCTTGCGTTTACTGTTTATTGCTGCTGCTGTTTGTAGTTTTATTCACTTGGCAGTTACTGTTATGTAAACGGCAAACCGCTGCATCATTTACGGCTGTCTTTTACAGAAAAACGCAACTGTGAATCGAACATATCTATTATCCTATATTATTAATCGAGTCAATCTTATGTGATGAATGTTGGTGAATATATAGATTAAATATATAGATTTATAGAAAATTTTCAGTACTATAGTACTATAAATTCTTTTGTCTTTTTTTTAACATATTTATTTTTCAATTTATTAAAAAAGGCAAAAGGTGCTATATTACTATAAAGAACTACAGACAATACAGAATACTAACATTAGTATAAGTTTTAAATAAATATTTAGTTTATTAAAAATAATTTTTATTGTTTAATATTTTTTATGTGATATTTATAATTTATTATTAATGTAGTTGTTTTAAATAATATAAATTCAGAAACATTTTGGTTAGAAATTGCTTTAAAAAATATAATTTAAAAACAGAGTACCTATTTTTTTATATACATGTTTATTTTTCAAATAAGATTCATATTTATATTTTATATTGTTTGGAAAAATAATTACATAGCCTACAGATATGTAATAAAAATATATATATTTATTTTCTTGTCTGTTTGAAAAAGAAACTTAGAATTTTCGTGCGATATTTGATATCAGAATGTTTGTAACGTAACAAAAAAGTTCAAAAATTGAATTTGATGAGTATATATGTGTATACAAACCTTGAACTGGTGGTAGTAGACGTTTGTCGTATCGTGTTGCTAACAACAGATTATCCAAAATTTCTTTGTCAGATTTACCCTCTTCAAAACTGAAACAGACAACCAAATCTTTGATTTGTTTTTTTTTTTCTTTTCTTGTTACTGTCATCTTTCCAGATTTATTCATACATACATACACAATCAATGAGTTTTGAAAGATTTTTTACTATTATATGTTAAGTTCTGTATATATTTTATTTAAAAATCGAAGTTACCGTATACTAACGTATATTATCATCGCGAAATAAAATATATACAAAACTTAATACTAAAGTTTTTTCTTTATTTTAAAATATGATTGAAGACGGACGTTGAGTTTGTCGAAACGTTGATTATAAATAAATATTAATAAAGATTTTTAACTTAAAACAGTTTTATTTTAAACATAGTTTAATTTCTTTTTAACGCTAGATCTTTACACCTTTTGATAAGTTTGATGTGGAAACAATGTAAAATATTATATTCGAATTATTAAAATAATTTTTGACAACAAAAAAGTTAGTAACATTGTTAAATAATACAACGATCTAGGACAAAATTCACATAGATAGAGTTCTAAGTTTATTTTAATGCAAATTGCAAAGTGATAATTACAAGATACTGTTTATTTTGTTATTAAAATATGCATACAAAGTTAATTTTAAATTCAAATAAAAATCGATTTTTAGCTTAAACTATACATTAATAATTTCAGTTAATTAAGGTTTACTATTAAAGAAAATTACTTAGAAAATATAATTATGTGTAATATAATAGTAAGCAGAATTATCTATATAAAAATAATATTAGATTACGAAATTGTAATTGAAATTTGTTTATTATGTATATAACAATATTAAAATTACAAATATTAAACAGAGTTGATTAAATTCACTTACAATTCACCTAGTAAAATTTAAAGTTCTATTTCTTCACCAAAAAAGTATTTAATTTACATTTTCAAAAGGAATTGTAATTTGAGAAGCTTTAATTGAGATTTTTGTTTGTTAAATTAACGCGAAAGTGAATTGCATAAAACAATGTTACATAACAATATGCTTCGATATAGTTTACATCAGAGTATATCGAAACGTCGTTATTTAAATAAAATAGTTACAGAACTAATTGTCATTTTAACTGAAGACGACGAAAAAATCATGGTTTATTGCAACAACAAATAATTTTACCATTAGATGTTTAAGAAATTGGCAAAAAAAAATTAGTTTTATTGACAGCAATCATACTTATGCAAGTAGAATTTAAAATTGATATTTTTCGCAAGTTTAAAATCGACTTTAGTTTTTAGTATTTATTATGAAATCGACCGTTAATCCTAAAGCTTTTTTATTTTTTTATATACTTATTTTGAATTGGCCAATTTTTAAAAATTCAGGTAGTTTCTGACTTACGACGTATTTGACTTACGTTAACTTTTATTAATTAGTAACTATCCTCTTCTTTTTTTTGCTAATATTTGTAAGTTTTATTTTAATATTTCCAAGTTTTTAAGACAAATAACAATCAGATTTATTCATACATATACTGATAATGAAAAGTGGATTCAACTTACGATAGAATCATCGTAAATAGGGAACTATCTGTATGTAAATAATAAAGAAATAAAAAAGTTACAATGTTTTAAATTTTTTTTTATAAATTTCAAACATTTGAAATGATTGTAGGTTAATAGCATTTTCTATTAATAAAAAAATTGAAAGCAATTTGAGTTGACATCAATCAATACGTGTAAAAGTGTGAATCTGTAAATTTAAAAAGTTATGGATCGATGAAGTTATATAGTGGTTATTTTTAGCTTAAGCATTCCATGTGCTGATAGACAGAAAGTCAATGGAATACTTTATAAATATGCATAAATAAAAAATATCATAGAAATTAGGTTAGAAGGATGATGACAAGGGTATATAGTCTGAAAAAATCTTTTTATTTCTTGAATAATTTATTTATAATTTTTTTTATGTAACATTACTGTATTTTGATAGAAGAATGAAAAAAAAAACAGAAACGTTTCGACGAACACAACGTCCGTCTTGATCATTTTTCCTGATGAAAACGGACGTTGAAACATCGGAACGTTGATTATAAATAAATATTAATACAGAACTTTGACCTAAAGCAGTTTTATTTTAATATAATGAGTTCTGAAAGATTTTTCATTATGTAGGAATAGTTTGGTAGTTTGAAGTTCGTTCAGCTTTTGTCCATTTAATTTTCGTACGTATTCAAATAAATTATTAATTAATGATTGCAATTATTTGACAAATTTAACAATTACTGTTTGTAAATAAAAAAATTTGACACATGTGCACGAACTAATTCAAATCTTTGCTTGATATAAAGATTATATTTCATATTATATTTAATGTCGTTTTTTGATAAATCAAAAATCAAAAATAGTATTTGAACTTACATGTCTGAGGAAAATGCGTGCGTTTGCCACGACGTAACTAGCAAGATGGCGGCCACACTCACAAGCATCCAGGATAGATCCATATTAGGACATCTGCAACAACAACAAAAAGGACAATTTTTAAATGAAAATATATATATATATTTTACATGAAATAAAGTAGTTTTATTCAAAAAAAAAGTGACCTATATCCCTGTGTAAGAAGATTTTTACGTATATCAGTTTCAAAGGTCGTTCAACTCAAGTATTATATATTTAAGTTAGTGCCTTCCTATTGATTGCTGTTATCTTTTTTTTTTTTGTAAATTTCTATTGCTTCTCTTATCAATCTATTATTGCAACATAGTAAAAAAATCTTTCAGAACTAATATTAAAATATAGAAGCATTAGGATTAAGTTTTGTACAGAACTTAATCCTAAAGTTTTTTTTTTATATTTTAATCTATTGCTTCTCTTAGCAATCTACTGTAAATATCTAACCTCCACCATTTGGTGTTACCTAATTACTTGTTTTTATGTTCTATTTATGTCATACTGTATATGTCATTTGTATAATTTTTTCATAGAGTACGTCGAAACGTCGATTGTTAATAAAATTTAATACAGAACTAAATCCTAATGCCGTTTTATTTTAATATTATGAGTTTTGAAAGACTTTTTACTATGTTAGATTACAAAATTTTATAAATTATTAATTAAAGGATGTCAAATTTTATTTAAATCAGTGCCCTTTCACACTGAATAATGTTATCTTTTTTTTATAAGTTTTTATTGTTTCGCTTATCAATCTACTGCTAATATTATTGGGGATGGTCTTGTAATGATTTTAGTATTTGACCGCCACCATTTGATATATAAGCATACAATCCGCCTTTTGTTCTTATTTAAAAAAATATATAGTGTATCAGTGAAAACAATTTCAAAAGGTCAACCGAATATAATTATGCAGCAATGAAATCGATATCAGCCAAATGTGTTTTCGTTTCAGTTATTTTGTCTTATGAGCTTGTCGATTAAAATTCTACCAAATATAACTAACTCCTATATATTATATTACGTGTTGGTGATGGCAGCCAGTCACTTGTTTTATTTCTTCTTCGTTTTCCTTACCTTACCTGCTACCGGTTTTTCGTTCCGTTTTGCTAGGCGATTCGCTTTTATTTTCAACGAGTGGTAAAACAGACGATAGCGCGATTTTATTATTTTGTTTTGTACTGTGGGAAGTTATCCACATGCGTGATTTCGTAAATGGAATTTTAGGTTTTTATTTTGACCTGTTAGATGTTTAATAACTGATTTTTTATTTTACATTAATTACCTTTTACAGATATTTTAATTTCCATTTTATATATATATATATATATATATATATATATACAGGGTGTTCGTTCGCCAGGTTGATATAGGACAATAACATTGGATACTGATAATATGCAGAATAGTTCTTTCTAAAGTAAAATTCAGAGAAATACTTAAAATACTTTTCGATAGGGCATAAAAAGTTCTATAATTTAATTTTAGTTTTAATTTGTTAGCATATGCCATTTGAGCGCTAGATTTTTTTTTTTTTTATTTTTTAGTTATTATTTTTTTCTCAAAAGCTATGAGGTGTAGTAAAATAAGCATAGTATGGAAAACTGCGGAATAATTAGTACTATAATTGGGTGAAGAAATCATTATTCTAAAATGCATCGTTTAGCAGGAAAAAATAAAAACTGAATTTTTAAAAAATTTTCAAGACACTTGGAATTGTTTTCAAAATAAGACTTTATTAAAATTTGCTCAAAAAAATCTGAAAAAATTTAGTAAAATAAAGAAAAAAATTCGCTACATAATAACTAAGTCACTTTTTTCTCTTATCTTAATATAGATAGGAGACGTATGGTGATAAATATTCTATTTACATTATTTACTTATAATTTCTGAAAAAAAAACAATAACTTGTTTTTTATATATTATTATATTTATATCTATTTATTAACAATTATAGTATATAAATTTGATATTCATATTAAATTGGATTTATGAGAGTGAATCTAGCAGCCGATTCGTAGCAGCCGATTCGCGAGCGTACCACTGTAAACATGGTGACTCACCGCTAGCGCTATAGCAGTTATATTGTATTTAACATAAAACTCGTTATAATTATTAAAAATAATGTAAATACAGTGATAATATTAACAATTTTTAAAAATCAATCTAATAATATTAAATAAAAGTAAATTTAAAGTAAAACGGAACACAAGAAAAGATGCAATACATGTGATCAGAAAAAATTAAAAAAAATATATTTCTAAGAGGTGTCTCACTTTAATTTTTTTACAGTGGATATCTACCCTCTTATAGAACATTTTCACCATATCATCGATATAGTAGCACCCGTACGAAACTCGGGAAATCGAAAAGAATTCAAAGTTGTAATATAACGAAATAGAAAAAAAATTCAAAAAAAATATTTCTAAGAGGTGTCTCACTTTAATTTTTTTATAGTGGATATTTACCCTCTTATAGAACATTTTCACTATATCGTTGATATAGCAGCACCCGTACGAAACTCGGGAAATCGAAAAGAATTCAAAGTGGTAATACGCGAATACTAGACAAAAAATTAAAAAAAAATATTTCTAAGAGGTGTCTCACTTTAATTTTTTTATAGTGGATATCTACCCTCTTATAGAACATTTTCACCATATCGTTGATATAGCAGCACCCGTACGAAACTCGGGAAATCGAAAAGAATTCAAAGTGGTAATACGCGAATACTAGACAAAAAATTAAAAAAAAATATTTCTAAGAGGTGTCTCACTTTAATTTTTTTATAGTGGATATCTACCCTCTTATAGAACATTTTCACCATATCGTTGATATAGCAGCACCCGTACGAAACGCGGGATATCGAAAAGAATTCAAAGTTGTAATATAACGCAATAGAAAAAAAAATTCAAAAAAAATATTTCTAAGAAGTGTCTCACTTTAATTTTTTTATAGTGGATATCTACCCTCTTATAGAACATTTTCACCATATCGTTGATATAGCAGCACCCGTACGAAACTCGGGATATCGAAAAGAATTCAAAGTGGTAATATGCGAATACTAGGCAAAAAATTAAAAAAAAATATTTCTAAGAGGTGTCTCACTTTAATTTTTTTATAGTGGATATCTATCTTCTTATAGAACATTTTCACTATATCCATGATATAGCAGCACCCGTACGAAACTCGGGATATCGAAAAGAATTCAAAGTTGTAATATGCGAATATTAGGAAAAAAATTCAAAAAAAATATATCTAAGAGGTGTCTCACTTTAATTTTTTTACAGTGGATATCTACCCTCCTATAGAACATTTTCACCATGTCACTGATATAGCAGCTCCCGTACGAAACTTGGGATATCGAAAATAATTAAAAGTTGTATTATAGGATAATAAACAAAAAATTGGAAAAAAAGTTTAATAAGAGGTGTCTCATATTAATTTTTATATAGTGGATATCTACCCTCATATAAAACATTTTTACCATATCGTAGATATAGCAGGACCCGTACGATTCCAGAGTTTTGTACGGGCGCTGCTATATCAACGATATGGTGAAAATGTTCTACAAGAGGGTAGATATCCACTATAAAAAAATTAAAGTGAGACACGTCTTAGAAATATTTTTTTTAAATTTTTTTCTCTATTACCTTTTGTTACAACTTTGAATTCTTTTCAATTTCTCGAGTTTCGTACGAGTGCTGCTATATCAACGATATGGTAAAAATGTTCTATAAGAAGGTAGATATCCACTATAAAAAAATTAAAGTGAGACACCTCTTAGAAATATTTTTTTTGAATTTTTTTTTCTATTGCGTTATATTACAACTTAGAATTCTTTTCGATATCCCGAGTTTCGTACGGGTGCTGCTATATTAACGATATGGTGAAAATGTTCTACAAGAAAGTAGATATCCACTATAAAAAAATTAAAGTGAGACAACTCTTAGAAATATTTTTTTAAATTTTTTTCGTAATATTTGCATATTACAACTTTGAATTCTTTTCGATATCCCGAGTTTCGTACGGGTGCTGCTATATCAACGATATGGTGAAAATGTTCAATAAAAGGGTAGATATCCACTATAAAAAAATTAAAGTGAGACACCTCTTAGAAATATTTTTTTTAAATTTTTTTCTTTATTACCATTTGTTACAACTTTGAATTCTTTTCGATTTCCCGAGTTTCGTACGGGTGCTGCTATATCAACGATATGGTGAAAATGTTCTATAAGAGGGTAGATATCCACTATAAAAAAATTAAAGTGAGACACCTCTTAGAAATATTTTTTTTTAATTTTTTGCCTAGTATTCGCATATTACCACTTTGAATTCTTTTCGATTTCCCGAGTTTCGTACGGGTGCTGCTATATCAACGATATGGTGAAAATGTTCTATAAGAGGGTAGATATCCACTATAAAAAAATTAAAGTGAGACACCTCTTAGAAATATTTTTTTTTAATTTTTTGCCTAGTATTCGCATATTACCACTTTGAATTCTTTTCGATTTCCCGAGTTTCGTACGGGTGCTGCTATATCAACGATATGGTGAAAATGTTCTATAAGAGGGTAGATATCCACTATAAAAAAATTAAAGTGAGACACCTCTTAGAAATATTTTTTTTTAATTTTTTGCCTAGTATTCGCATATTACCACTTTGAATTCTTTTCGATTTCCCGAGTTTCGTACGGGTGCTGCTATATCAACGATATGGTGAAAATGTTCTATAAGAGGGTAGATATCCACTATAAAAAAATTAAAGTGAGACACCTCTTACAAATATTTTTTTTTGAATTTTTTTTCTATTTCGTTATATTACAACTTTGAATTCTTTTCGATTTCCCGAGTTTCGTACGGGTGCTACTATATCGATGATATGGTGAAAATGTTCTATAAGAGGGTAGATATCCACTGTAAAAAAATTAAAGTGAGACAGCTCTTAGAAATATATTTTTTTAAATTTTTTCTGATAACATGTATTGCATCTTTTCTTGTGTTCCGTTTTACTTTAAATTTACTTTTATTTAATATTATTAGATTGATTTTTAAAAATTGTTAATATTATCACTGTATTTACATTATTTTTAATAATTATAACAAGTTTTATGTTAAGTACAATATATAACTGCTATAGCGCTAGCGGTGAGTCACCACGTTTACAGTGGTACGCTCGCGAATCGGCTGCTACGAATCGGCTGCTAGATTCACTCTCATATTGGATTTGGCGAAAAATATTTCAGTTATTTTTAAAGTAAAAGTAAATTATTTTTAGCCACCACTTTGTTAAAGAAATATTGATGAAGATAAGAAATATATTTCCGGTTTTTCCGTGATATCTAGAAGCATATCCGGTTACAACGCTAAATGATTTCATTTACAGAAATCATCGGAAATGTAAAAACGAATACAAAAGAACTGAATTTTCGGCTTTCTTAATTGAAGGAGGTTTTTTTTTCTATTATAGTAAAATATACAGAAATAAGAAGTTTAAATACATATTGTCGTTTTTATAGTTTGTAATATAATATGTTAGTTAAATTTTTAAATATTAATTGAAGAAAATAGGACAGCCCTAGAAGAGAATTGACCACAAATACTTAGTACTTGTGGTCAATTATATATATATATATATATATATATATATATATATATATATATATTTATTTATTGGTTATCTAAAGCAATCAAAAAACTGATTTTTCTATTTTTAATAAATCCATTTCTGATTATATAGCTAGCAAACATGCTGTGTGTATACAAACCGTTGTTATGTTGTATAACCTTAGATAATAAACTTTATTGGTAGATACCGTCATAAATATACGTGAAATGTAACCGAAACCGATAATTCTAAAATAATGATACCATAAACTGAAACCAATTCGTTCTATATTTCGACTAGCGTAACCTGGTTATAAACTATAATATGTAATATAACAATAAAACTGAAAGATATTATTAGCAAATGTACGTTTTCTTTTTTGTGATAAGAGTTTTACCAATATTTTAATTTTCCACTTAGTAGCAGTGAAGTAATATATAATTAGAAAATTTAATAAATTTGGAAAAATGGATTGGCTTCGCCGGGATTCGAACAAACACTTGACCAAGTCATGCGCTACTTTGTCAGTTATCTTTTCTAATTATATATTAGTTCACTGCGATTAAATAGAAATTAAAATAAAACGGCTTTAGGTTTAAGTTCTGTATAAATATTTAAATCTAAAGCTATTTTATTTTATATAATGAGTTCTGAAACAGTTTTTTTTACTATGTTAGAAATGAAAATATATCGTAATAGTAAAATTAATTAATAATAATAATAATAATAATAATAATATTTTTATTATCCATTTTTAGTAAATAAATTACATTACCGTTTGACTGAACTACAATGTTTATAATCTAGTGCGCAAATATTTGATTGTTTTTCTCGCCAAAAAGGGCTTAGAGCGTTCGGTGGTATTTGGCTAGGACCACAGACGTTCGTTGCCAAAGGATATAGATGAATTCAGGATTTTTTGCAGGATTGAAATTAATGAATTGGAAGGTTATTGGATGTTTGCATTAGAAAAGATTAATGAACGTTGGATAAGATGCAAAGTAAAGTTTCTTTTTTTTTTTACTGTAAAAATGTTATCGAAACTGAATTATAAGATATTAGTGGATGTAGTTAGTAAAATATATGAATTTTTTGGTATGATTAGCACTTTTTCATAAACAAAAGAGGTGGGAATACTTGGTATAGTTTATCCGAAGAACGAAAAACCACATAAATATAAGAAACATAAACAGTATTGAAAAGAACCATGTTAATTTTAAGTGAATTTGTACCTAAATATATTGTATACACTATAATATTTAAAATCATTTTTGCACAACACTAAATCCTATTCAATTCTAAGTTGTGAATGTTATGTTAACGACTGACATACATACATACATACGTACATACACAATCACGCCATGTACCCAAAAGGGTGTGGCGCAAACTCTTTTCATCATCCCGAAATCAGTCGCCTCCAAACATTCCTATCCAGCACAAGCAACTTTCGCTTCATCCACATTCATAATTCCTCTCATACATGCTCTTTTATTCCTACTACTTGGAAACTTTCGCTTACGCAAAACACTCTCAATCATATCACTCCAACTACTCATCGGACGTCGACGCAAACGTATACCATCAAAATCATTCAAATGAATCTTTTTAACTACAACACTAAATCCTATTCAATTCTAAGTTGTGATTGTCATGTTAACGACTTAATGAGTTTATATGGTTTTTCGTTCTTCGGATGAACTATATGTATTTTTATTTATTTTTAGTTTCGTTTCGTTTGAAACGCTTGAAGATAAAATAGCATATCTTACTTGTAACAGAATGTTTTTATTTACGTTTTGCCCAGATAAAATAATATACTATTATGCATATTATGGTTATTTTCCGGAATTATTGGAATAACTTTGTTATTTATAGATAAAATTTGGAAACCTAGCATAGTCCTATATAGCCAAATCCTTCGTGTATTGCGAATGTTTATCCGCATACATACATTCCAGCCGCCGGTTGGTGTAGTTTCACATGGACGGACAAAGCGAAACGTACCGTGCGCGCCAGCAAGTTGGCCCTGATCAATACCATAGAATCGTGGTCGGCCGTGTGCCATATATGCGGAAGTCGACATTCGTTTGTTTTGCCACTGTTTACATATCCGTAGTGCGGAACGGGCAGTGGGGGAGAGGTCCGTCGCGAAAAATTTCACTCAATGTCGCGACACTTCAGTTAAACGGCTTACGAGCCAAACTGAGCCGTCTTTTGTTTTCTTTTGTCTCCTCCACTCTCTTTTGTTCTGTGGGTTTCTTTGTTTTTTGTGCTGGATGGTTGGTTTGTTCAACCGTCGGTCAACTGTTTTTCTTTAACTATGATAGTTTAGGTTTGAAGTTTTTCTTGATTATCTTTAGGTGGTTTTTTGTTTTGTTTTGTTTGAGAGTTTCTTGATTTGATTTGATGGTGCTTGTTTTATAATTAAAATTGAGTTTTACTGATTGGATCCGTTTTCGTAAGGAATTGTTAAACTTGGGCTATATTTATTTTACATTTAGATTGAATAATAAGTATTTTTTAAAAAGATTTAAAAAATATAGATTCATATTTGTATTTATAATTTTATTCCGGGATTTTGTGCAATGATTTATAAAGTTTAATATAGCAACGATTTTTATACGAAATCTCATACATACATACATAATCACGCAATCAGTTTCCTCCAAACATCCCTATCCAGACAAGCAACTTTAGCTTCATCTACATTCATAATTCCTTTCACACATGCTCTTCTATTTCTACTTGGAAACTTCTGCTCACGCAAAACACTTTCAATCATACCAATTCAACTACTCATCGGACGTCCACTGGCAAACGTATAGTTTCAAAATCATTCAAAATAAATATTCATAATATGTGTATTATGTTATTTTATTAGAACATTATTTTATTATACATCACGCCATGTATAAATAGTATAATAAATGTTAAAATAAAACGGCTTCATAACTTATTTCTATGTTCTGTTTATTTACTGTAAATGTCATTTGTATCTTTTTTTTACCTGATAACGACATAAGTTAAGTCTGTTAAAACGTCGATTATACAGACCTATAACCTAAAACCGTTTTATTTTAATATAATGAGTTCCGACAGAATTTTTACTATTATAATAAATATCTTAATAATTAAATTAAATAAATAATTAAAAATGAAAGTAGATATGTAATAGTTTATTTATTATTATGAATCATTGTTTTACGCTAATTGTTTTACTATCGTACGATTTTAAAAATTAATTAACTATTTAATTTTTATGTTGTTCAAAATAACTTTTTTCAGTTTTCTGTCGATAGTAATTTTGAAATAATCCGTAAAAAATATTTAGAACTATACTATTTTATTTCCGCTTATAAATAATTTGGAAGAGAATAATAACATAATTTTATAAGGAAAATATGTTATTTAAATGTAATAAATTTTAATTGAAACAGTTTTCATTTGACCTGAATTTATATACCCTATAGGGAGTACTAATTCGCTAGATAATTGTCCCAGTATTATAAACCACACTGGGATATACTTAATCCTAATCTACTTATTCCATAAAACGCCATGATCAATTTAATGCGATTATAAACATTTTTATTTATAAATTTTAATACTTGTTTTCGATATCAAATAAAAATACGTATTGATTATTTAAAAATTTTCAATATTATTATTTACTTTTTCTTTTCAAATAAAATTTACAATTTTGTTCTATTTTTGTACATTTGTGAAGGAAAAATTCAGCAATAAATTCCGATAAAGCCATTGATTTAGTATTCAGGTGTTCAGGCTGATGAAATAAAAATTAGGTATGAAAATTTTGAATGACATACACGTTTTGAACTTTTCAGAATCGAAGACGCATTATTTTAAAATATGTATGTCAATCGATCGCCGGTTGTAAACATTCGAATCGAACTTTGAACGCATTTTTTTCTTATAGTTTATTTTTAGAACTTGATTTATTTGTATGCATGAATTTATTTACAATTTTTACAATTTTATTTATTTTACGACGAACAGAAACGTAAAGAATACTATTTTAATGAAACTGTATCGAGCGTAGTATATCAATGTATAATTCTGGTTTGTAACTAATTTTGGAAAAGAGTTGACGGTAAAAAATTATTGTGGAGTTCAACATCGAAACCAGAAGCTAATTTATTTGGCGTTTTTATCGGTTTCGAACGTTTCAAGTGATTAATTTTATTGATATTGCTTGGTTAGAACCGCTTTACCATCCATTGGTTGTGGTTTTGACTTGTGATTTTCCTATAAATTTTATCCTGATACAAAAAACACAAGCTTTCGTTTTAATTCATGTAAATACAAATCGGGTACGAAATATTAGTTGCAATATATCGTAACAACGGCTGAATAAATAGATTTTACTGCAGGAATACTGTACGCGAGGTATTTTCATCAATTTCATATTATTTTGACATATTTCAAAAGTCGAAATTCAATATTTTGGCGAAAAAAAAACACTAATTTTTCAAGCGATATTTTTACGACATTATAGTATACAAGTAACATATTTTTCTCCTCTCTCTCTCTTTCCACCTAAGCTGTATTATTTCACGAATATATTATACGATATATTGTTATATTTTTTATGCAAATATTCGGTGTTAGTTGAGATGCGGTTCGGTTATCTTAAGTGAATGTCTAATGAACGTTTGGTTAAAAGAATATATAGATGAATGATGTTTTATTATAATTCACATTCAACCACAAAAGAAACTTCTTTATAAATATTCTTCAACGTCCAAGTGGAGCTAATAAAAGATTTAATGATGGAAAAAAACCGCTGGATTAAACTGGCAGAAAAGTCCTCCCAGAGGCGAAATTTTTAACCGGAAACCGACAAAAACATCACAGGAAAAAAAAAACTGAGAAAAAAGACATTGTTAAAAATGACCCAATCGATCTGACAACTGAATTCGATAAAACAGTCAAATATATAAAGCTAGTAGGCTACACTGTAAAAAAAGTTGCCATTTTTCATAAAAACCATAGTAAAAAATTTCATATTATTTCAGCAAAACCGATAGTTTACATAAATTATCTGTAAAAATAATATAATTTTGTAATTTTAATTATAATAATTAATTTACGATATTGTATATGTTTTTCTACTGAAAAAGTAAGTAATTACTTATATACATTGTAAAAATTAAATCGATAATTTTACATAAAAACCTGGGGCAATTGATTTACACCACTTTTATATGTAAATTTACAGGCGTTACATTATATAAATATAAAATACGTATATTTTATGTAAGTTTACTTACTTTTTGGCAAAAAAACATATAAAATATGGTAAATTAATTATTTTATTTAAAAGTACAAAATTATATTATTTTAACAGAAAATTTATCGTTTTACTGAAATAATATGTATTTTTTTTACTATGTTTTTTTTTTATGTGAAATAGCAACTTTTTTACAGTGTAGTTATGTAAAATTACACAAATTTTTATTACAATTTTTTACAGTGTAATGTAAAATTTTTTCTTAAAATATTTGTAAATAATATTACATATATTTCGTAAAAATACTGACGTCTGTAAATTTATATATTAAACTGGTGTAAATTAGTTTCCCCAGATTTTTATGTATAATTACCGATTTTTTTTACAGTGTATGTAAGTGAAACAGTCGAATATCTGGTTTTCGTTTGTTCGTTTTGGAAAGATAATTAGTTCCGAAAGCGGTGATAACCTTCTGACATTCACTTGTAAAAATAACTCGGCTCTTCGGCCACTCTAATACAATTATTGGAATCATGCTTGATTGGATTAGATCTATCTAACGAAGAAATGGATTATTGTCATTATATCGACACTAATTATTTTTATTGACTGAATATAAAAATATTAATATAATTATAATAATGAAATATTTGTTTGTATATTTGTATCGATTGCTTCAGTAATATTTAATCGGCCAATGGCGTAACAGCACCTGTAGAGTATAATGGATATATATATATATATATATATATATATCTATGATGTATGGCGATACGTCTGTGATGAGGATAAATCGAGCACGGCATATCAGCTCAGAAAATTTTATAAATTCAATGCGTAAAGTATATCAAAATATTGATCTTTAAATAAAATATACACAGAACATAATCGTAAAGCTTTTTTTATTTTAATATCAGTACAGCTTTAAAGTTTTAGTTATCTGTAATACCTTCTAGAAGGATCTTATTCTAGTCGATAAAGAATTACCATTTTATTGCAAAAAATAACGAATCTGGTATGACAATAAAACGACGTTTTTTTTTTTGTTGCCAACTTGTAGACTTTTATTGCTGAAATAATATTTTTCCTGAAGCAATTTTTATTTGATATTACTGTTGCCTCTTGAAATAAAAACTTATTGCAATGTAAGCACAATATTTTAAAAGGGTTTTTCTTTTAGATTTATCATATCTATTAAATCCGCTGATTTTTGATTTTTCTCTAAAATATAGAACATTTTCAAATGAATATTAATGAACATTGTATCAGTTGGCTTATGTTTGATATATAGTTTTTCAATATCAGTAAATTTTGCAAAATATGTTTTATGCATAAATTGTGACAGGAAATAAATAAATTTTATTTTTGATTAACATGTGCAAATTTTCAGTTTTCTATATAATATGTTTTTATATTGATTAATGCCTAGATTCATAGCTAAATTGATGTTTTGATATTTTTGTACGAAATATACTGAATGCATTAAAATTTTTTCGACATATTTGCATTTATACAAAAATTATAAAACGTAACAAAATATTTCAAAACAAAATTTAAATGGCACGTATAATGGACACTGAAAATTAATATGTGTAATTTTTTTTTATAAAAATTTTTGTAATACTTTTTTTGTAAAAAATATTAATATACTAAAATGAAAGTTTTAGGATTAAGTTCTGTATACACCAATACCTCGCTTTGCGTCGTTTCGTTTTGCGTTTTTTCGAAGTTGCGTCGCTGCTGAATTAGTACTAATTTTCACTCTGCGTCGTTAGATTTTCGAAGTTGCGTTGTTTTGGGTTCGAGTTTTTAATTTTTTTTTAAAAACTTTTGAAATTTTTTTTTTTTTCTAAAAGATGGCACGATTTTTGTTGACAAAAAAAGCTGTTCAGCAAACATTGGACCAATTTTTTGTGAAAGAAAGCCGACTTTCGACAACAGCCACTATGAACTCATCAGACAGTGATTAATTTTTATTTTGTTTTTATAAATTAATTGAATATTTTATTTTATTTTAATTGAATTTGTTTTTTTTTTGTTTTTTGTATGTATGTAATAAAATAAAGTAAAAATAAAATAAAATAAAAAAGTAGTATTTTTGTAACCTTGGAACCTATCTTCGATCTTTACATGGTTTGCTATAGAAAATCATAATTCACTTTGCGTCGTTTCAATTTGCGTCGTGTTTTTTTGGAACGTAACCACGACGCAAAGTGAGGTATTGGTGTATATTTCATTTAAAAATCGACGTTCCAATGCTCTACGTATATCATCATCAGCAAAAATATGCAACATATGACATATATAATAAACAAACATAGAAACAATTTATTAGGTAAAAAAATATGTAACTAAATTAAAAAAAATTTAAATTATTAATTAAAGGAAGCCAAATTTTATTTAAATTAGTGCCTTCAAACTGATTGATGTCATTTTTTTTGTTATATTATTCTATTGCTTATCTTATCAATCTGTTAGATATAACATATAAGTAACTAGATTATAAGAATTATACATTTTTAATTAATGGAAGCCAAATTTTATTGAACTCAGTGCTTTTACAGTGATTCATGTTATTCTTTTCTTTATAAATCTCTAATGCTTCTCTTACTAATCTGCTGTTAATATTGATTGGTGTAGCAATTATTACTGTATCTTCGAATTTTACATCTATGTTCGTCTAAATCATCCAGATATATTTACTATAATGTCATTGATAAAATTTGACCTGATGAAGACGAGTGTTCAGTTTAGTCGAAAAGTCGTTTTTATAAAATAATTTAATCCTAAAACAGTTTTTATTTTAACAAATATCTTGTAGTAAGAATTTTGTAAATTGTAAAAAAATAACAATTACGAACAAAAACAGAAATAAAAGGTACAATAAAGAATAATTATCATTACCCGCAAATACTCAGCAAACACTCACAATTAGAACTATATACTCTTCTGAAAGTATTTTCAACACAGATCTCATTCAAGTTCCAAGTACTTTTAGTTAGTTTTTTTGTGCAGTGATTATCCTCCCTAGGGGTCCATTTGGCTTAAAACGTTCTCGATATGCGTTTGGTGATGCGCTTGCGCATTGCGATGGGAAAAAAACCCTGGCCGACTTGATTACAGACGCGAATTTTTTGCACGAACTTTTTTTTTATCATAGATCAGAAACGAACGCGCCATAGAATGAACCAAATAATTTTCTTCGGTGGGAAATTTGTTTTATTCTATTTGACCCAAATTTTTTTTGGTGGTTTTTTTTTTGAGTATCGTAAATTTTCAAATAATTTTGTTTAATTTTTTTTTTGCTGCTGGTTTACGTTTGTGTATCAAATTGTAAATAAACATGAATTTTGGGTTTGATAAGAAAATTTGCATAAAAAACAATATCGTTTATATGTATACATGCATAAATACAAATATTAGATTGAATTTTTAATTTTCTGTTTGGTAAACTAGAAATTGAATTTATGCCTGTTTTATCAATGATTGTTTTATCTAGAGTTTCGTAGAATACTATTTTAATAAATATATTTAATTTATTAAACATTTGTTCGTAACATATAGTAAAAAATCTTTCAGAACTCATTATATAAAATAAAACTTTAGGTTTAAGTTCTGTATTAATATTTACTAATAATCGATGTTTCGACGAACTCAACGTCCGTCTTGATCAGGAAAACTGATACAAATGACATTTTCAATAAATAACAGAACATAGAAACCAGTTAACAGGTAACTAGTAACTAGATCAAATTGTTTTATGTTTTAGAAATACATTACTTTTTTAAATAATTTTTATATTTTAATTTTTTACGAAGAAAATAAAACCAAATTTGCATTTTTCTTCTCTAAAACAGAAATAACTTTTTATTGCAAAAAAATGACAATTCCACCACCAATATTTCAACTTTCTTCAGTTTTCTTTTGTCGTTGCAAAACCATTGAAACAAAGTATTGTAATGTTAGCTTGTAATTTGTCATATCGAAACGGCGACAGAATTTTTTATTTCAGTTCAAAAATAAAAGATTTCCTCGAACAGAAACGGGGACGAAAGAGATGAATTCTTCGAATGATAGACACGCGTAACGTCTGTCCTCTGTTATATGGATCGTTATATGGACCGATGACGAGAGAAAAAAAAAATTAACTGAAAAACAAAGACATCTTTTTATCACCGGAAAATTTAACGAAGCATTAATGTTTAACGACCATCAGATACATGCTTATTTGACTATATTAAATAATTAAAAGTTAACCTGTTTGCAATTTCATGAAAAATAGATTTTATATACTCAGGGGGATTCCCGGAAAATGTATTTTTGAAATATTGTAAATTATATTTCTACAGTTTTATATTCGCCCAAATTTCAAACAAGTATTCGAATATCGAATAATAAAAACAAAATGAAATATGTTTTTCTGAGTAGAATAGTAATTTTTTATTTGTTATTTTTTCATTTACAGCACAATGTAAATATGTATGAATATATGTATGTTTGTCCGGTTTTGAAATGCAATTTGGAAGTGAGTTACAAAGTTGAAACATAGTAAAAAATCTTTTAGCACTCATTATACAAAATAAAACGGCTTTAGGTTTAAGTTCTGTATAAATATTTATTAATATTCGACTTTTCAACGAACTCAATGTCTGTCTCAATCTTAATTATTAATAAATATTTATACAGAACTTAAACCTAAAGCCGTTTTATTTTATAAAGTTGAAATTTAGCACCGAACATTGTGTAATACTACAACACTGATTTAAAAAATTTAAAAGTGGGAATAAGTCTGCGTGAGCTGCAGATTTGTTCTTTATTTGTAAATTAAAATTACGATATATAGTTTATTTAAATAGGTTAATTATTTTTTATTTTTCAGATTTCGCGTGCAGACAAGAAAATTTGCAGTATGTCCCTACAATGTAAGTAAGAATTTTTTTTTTAATTTTACAAAGTCAATTAAAATTTATTGATTTCGATTTCATATTCGACATTTTTGTTCTATAATAAGTAATTTGGTTTTACAATAAATAATTATAGAATTATTAAATTAAAATAATTATAATTATATGTAATGTAAATTCTTCTATTATCTATATTAAATATTATTATTATTCCGCTTTACAAATTTGATCACCTCAGCTAATTTTGCTGGGTACAATTGACCGGCCCTGAGGCTCGGCGCGAACGAATGCCCAGATGTTCAGGGCAGCCACCCAGATGGTTGGGATGACTTGAATATATTATGAAAATAAATAAAAATAATATATTAGTAAATTTATGGAAATATTCACGGCTGATAATTTTAGTACTTAAATCAACGGTAAAACATGTAAAAAGCTTTAGAGTTTTATCAAACGCAAATCTTCACTGCATTAAAGTTTCAAATAACAATATAAATCACATACTTGTTCGCAAACTTTAAATTTATTCAAACAAGTTAGCAAGTATAATGTTATTCTTTATATAATACGTCAACATCACCGTATATCTTTACAGTCTGTCGGCTCCAACAACAGCAGAGCGAATTTCATCCAGAAAGAAACATATTCTAATATTAGAAAAATATCAAATCGAATATAAGTTTTCTTAAATTTCATGCTCGATACTGATAGCAAAAATTTTCGATTCAGTCGAGCGGAAAATAATATATTATGTTACGAGAAATGCGATATTTATTTTGTTAAGACTATATAGAAATTTGCGTTAAAGTTCTGTAATAATATTTATTTATAATCGATGTTTCGACGAACTCAACGTCCGTCTTCATCCGAAAAAATAATACGAATGACATTTATTGTAAATAACACAACATAGAAACAATTTACTAGGTAACAAATAAGTAACTAGATCATAAAATTTTATAGATTTTTAATTAATGGAAGCCAAATTTTATTTAAATGAGTGCCTTTACAGTGATTGATGTTATCTTTTTCTTTATATATTTCTATTGCTTCTCTTATCAATCTGTTGTAATAAAATTTGGTATCCATTAATTAAAAATCTATAAATTGTATGATCTAGTTACTTATTTGTTACCTAATAACTTGTTTTTATGTTCTGTTTATTTACTGTATCGTAAATGTTATTTGTATCATTTGTTCTGCTGAAAACGAACATTGAGTTCGTCGAAATGTCGATTATAAATAAATATTAATACAGAACTTTAACCTAAAACAGTTTTATTTTAATATAATGAGTTCTGAAATTTTTTTTACTATGTTAACAATATTCAATATGTACAGGGGAAGATGTCAGATTAAATACATTTGACTTGTAATCATTTTTGGTACTGCCACTAGTTGTATATATAGTAACTAACTGCTGTATAATAATGTACATTATTGTACTAGTAATACAATGACATTTTTCTACATAGGCAGTATAGTAACGTAATATCAATATTTGAATACGCTTGGAGAAAAAAAATAATATAATAGTTTGTAACACAATATAATATAAGTAAGCTTGAAATGCGATATGGTTAAGTACATGTTCAGGTATATATCAGGTGAAGTGGTTGAAGTAAATGACTGCTAATGAAACGTAATATTGATTTGATCTTCTGATCTGCTCCATTTGCATAAGGGTACGTGTTGTAAATTGTCACGTGATGATATATGACGTTTTAATAACCCATAATACTATATTATTGCCTACATATCAATCTGTTATTTTCTTTACTTGAGATGTTATTTAGTGGAAAAGTTCAAGAAATTCGATACTTTATGAAATATATTCTTGCCAAGAAAATTAATTTTTATTTGATTTAATTTTAGAAGCACTTTTAGCTACAGATATATATTTTAAATTATTTATTACAGTAGGATATGATTCTTACATACATACATACACAAACATTGTCATGTACCCAAAAGGGTGCGGCACAAACTCTTTCCACTATCCTATCAGAACAAAGGGACTGACTTAAATAAAATTTGGCTCCTTTAACCAATACTCTATAAAGTTTATAATCTAGTTACTTATTTTGTTACCTAGTAACTTGTTTCTATGTTCTGTTTATTTATAATATATCATTTATATCTTATTTCCTGATGATGACGTGCGTAGAGTACATCAAAACGTCAAGTTTTTAAGTAAAATGAACACAAAATTATATCCTCAAAACCTATTTATTTTAAAATCAATAATTTTAATTTTTAAAATTGCAAACAGTTCCAAAAAATGCAGTTTATCTATATAAAAATTATTTATTTCTCTGATCAATTTTTTCCTTTTTTTTTTTTTAAATAAAATATTGACGTGAAATGTACAAGCATTAAATTCAATTCTAAGAAGAAAATTTCAATTATTTAAAATTATATTGACTTTCTGTTTATATAGGTCAATTCGATGAAAACATTACATTATTCTATAAATATCAATAGTTTTATTAAATATTTGAAACGATTAGCTTTTATAGATACATTTTTAGAATTTGTAAATTATTATTAAATTCATATAATAAATGTGGCAAAATGCAATTTGCAATGTGTGCTGAATAAAAATTTCTGTCAAATAAAGAAAAAAAACCAACTAGATGGTTGCGTGTATGTAACAGAAAAACTGAAATTGAATTGTTTTCCTGTCATCTGAAATCAATTAAAAAAGTGATATATTTTGCTTTTTTCAAACTGACATTCAGATAAAGTTGTTGTATTGCTTGATGGTTAAAATAAAAGAATTCTGTTTGTATGTATATCTATTAATCTAATATGATTTATATTTTTATATTAAATTTGATCGAAAACCGAAAAAATATGTTTGTTTTCTAATAAAAATATTTATAAACATATTGAGTCCTGGCATGTACCAACTTAGTCGCATGGTTAAGAGACGATTAGCGTCGTTAACCGCCTCTCTCTTAGTCGTGCAACTAACTTTGTACATGCTACAACCCATTGCTTTTATTTGTGTAATTATACTTTTATTAGAAAAATTACAACTAAGAAATATTTTAGAAATAGAACAATGTTTTATTTTTATAAAACAATATTTAAATAATATATATCAATTTTAGATTTTGGAATATTTTAAATTTATTTTAACTGAAAAATATACTAGATAAACGTATTATGAAAGTTTCCAAGTAGTAGGAATAAAAGAGCATGTATGAGAGGAATTATGAATGTGGATGAAGCGAAAGTTGCTTGTTTGGATAGGAATGTTTGGAGGCGACTGATTTCAGGATGATGAAAAGAGTTTGTGCCACATCCTTTTGGGTACATGGCGTGATTGTGTATGTATGTATGTATTAAATAAACGTTTTATAAGTTCTTTGCTTCACAATTCCATTGATTATAATATAAGATATAAACAATATTTATTTTAACATAGTAAAATAAATAATAATAAATAAATATTTAATACAGAAATAGAATCTAAAGCCGTTTTATTTTCATATTTATTTTCTGTCTTTTCGAATTTGTGGTGAAATCAATATCGATTTATTCTACATTCCATTTATCTCTATTAAGTCATAATTTACTATCACATATAATAACATAATTCAGTTTGATGGTTTTATAAAACGATCAAATTAAATTTATAAGAAGTGCTTTCATATTTTCTCATCAATATTTATATAGAAAAATAGTCGCATATTTATCTTTCATTTTTAACATAATATATATCCAATACACTGCCTTTGACATTTGTAATTTGAAAAAAAAAATAAATTAATTTTTTGTAAAACTGACGCTCACTTAAACTAATAAATATTCAGTAACAGGCTTTAGAAGTTGGGATTTTTTTTTTAATATTCTGCTGTAAGTGTTTTTTGTTCTTTTGTTATATTTATTATTTTTGTATTCATTGTGGAGCTCTGAAGAAGGCAATAAACGTTGAGTTAGTAGTTAATAAAAATATATATAAAAGACTGAATTCCGTTAATTAGTAATTATTTTTACTAATAATATTTTTCAATAATTTTATACTGTTTCATATGTATAATTATTATAATTTAATTTTGATATTTTCTCATGAAGAACTTTATGTTTATTAGCGATTTAAAAAAATTATTGTGAATATTTATTTACAAGGTTTTTGATTTATTCCGATATTCAATTATTTTACCGGTTTTCAAATAATTTATAGAAATCAGTGACGATACTAGTAAGTGTTCAGGAATGTGTCAATTTCTTAAAAATCTATTCAATCGAATTTGCCCAAATATTTTTAAAGTAAATTTTAAATTATGAAGTAATTTCTAGTAATCTGCAAGTTTTTTAAAATTATTATTTAATTTTTTTTTTTTTTTCAATTTTTGCCAATTTTATAATGTTGTTATTTCTTGATATACATCTGGGGTTGAAAAGGTTTCTTTCTGTCGCTTGCACTGCCTATATATATAGATATCTATAGAGATATAGAAAAAATATGAGCCGAAGTAAAAAATATTTATAGCAGTGGCGTAGCCAGAAACTTGTCATGGGGGGGGGGGTTACTAAAGAAATGATATAATATTAATCAATAAAGATAATACTATAATTTGTATAAAAAATAAAGAGCAATAAAAATTGTTTTTATAAAAATGAAAGTAAAATAACATAGGAGTATTTCATATTTCACATACGTATGTTTTTGGTAGTTCAGACTACGCCACTGATTTATAAGGTATGTATATTACCCACTTAGAGGAAAATACATTTGATATTGATTATTATTTTTCACAATATCTTTGATTGTTTTCAAATATAATACTATAATGAAACGATAAAATCAAAATCACCTTATATTTAGTGTACCAAAAAATTTTAAAATAGTCATTTTTGTAGATAATCGTTTTATTAGTTTTATTATAATTAGTGACGGACATGACTGCGCGTAATCGATAAAATTTATATTCAATTGAAACACGAGTAAATTGAGTCCAAATAATTTACGATCAATTCTTTTCCGTATGATTAAAAACACGGGTATCAAAGTCGTAAAAGAAGAAAAAGAAGAAGCAGGCGGTGAAGTTATGTTGTTCTTTCCGGAACATTAAATATAGTTAACCTAAAAAAAAAACAGCGAGCGAGCGAGCAAAGGTAAAGCATCGGGAATGGGATGAGATGTAGTTTAGTTACCTTGCGTAGTCGACGTGCGGCGCTGAGTGCTTCGAGCTCAGCCCACGTGATTGCTATTTTCCTATAGGTCACCAACTCATTGTGCTACAATGTTCCAAATTTATCACTCAGCCGCCTCCACCACTATGTCCATACACTGCAACAAAACAAACAAACATAAGATTAACAATTGCATAGATCTTTTTTGATAGACACATCTCTATTTTGTCTTAAGCGGGCCTTACACGGTCAATCAGGAATGACAGTCTAATTGAAAAATTATTCCTGACTTCAATCGCAAGGCCTCTACACTTATCAATCAATCTAACAGTCTGATTGAAGTAATTTTAGCTTTTAGATGATTATAAAAATTACTATCGTATGAATGAAAATCTTTTTAACACGTTGATCACCATGTTGACACCATATTTATACCATATGAGAGATTCAATATCAGTTCGTGAGAGATTAGCGGTTACTTTAAGATTCCTTGCGACTGAGAGAAGCATTCAGACTGTCAGTCTCTTCTCCACTTTCCGTGATTGAAACTCGAATTACAAAATATTTGGAAATCTGTCAATCTGTCAATTTTTATTTTAATATAATAAGTTCTGAATTTTTTTTACTATATTACTTCTTATTTATTCAAAAATCAAACAGCAAATTTAGTTAAGCAATTATTTCTCTAATATATTATTAATAAATTAGTCTTTAAATATTTATAGATGCTATTATAGAAATATATATTTTTTTTTAATAAAAAATGTATGTCAACTGAAAGTATTTATATTCAAATTATAAAAAATATATTTGCTAAATGTCTATAGGGTGAAATTCAATTCGTACAATAACGAATAAATTAAAAACTGATTTCACATCTGAAAATACAGTATTCCCTCGTACAACTGAATAAAAATTTCCGTAAAAAAATATTCATACATAATTGTATTTCAATCAATCTTTTAATTAAAATTACGGTGCATAAATTAACGTCAAAGAAAAAAAAATCGTATGAAAACATGGGTTTGTATTCTCACCTCTTTTGTTTATGAAAAAGTGCTTTTATTTTTTGCTTTAAAATAAATTTTTACTTCTATATCTTATCAAATATGAATAGTATTTTTTTGTTAATAGCTTAATAAATATTTTTAAATAATCGTCAAAAGTACTTTTAACAAAAATCACTTTTAAAAGTGAAGTGAGAATATGGGCCATGGTATTTTGAATACATAATATTCAAATAGGTAATACGGAACCTGAAATTTTTCATTGTAATAATTTACGAATAATATATGTTTTGCATGGTCGATATTAATGTATCATACTTAAATATATAACTTGTAATTACATAAGTAAATAATAAACTTTATCAAGTAAAAAAATGAAAATCTAAAACAAAAGAAATAAATCAGAAAAGTTTTTTTCTCGAATGAGAAAAGTTCCATGAGCTGACGTAATAATTTAGAAAAGTTACAATGAATGTTATACATACAATTTCTGTTTTTTTAACTAGAGCTACACATTTTTGTAATAATTTCATTTTGACATCCGAATTTATTTTTGTCAAAAAGTTCAAGGCTGCATATTTTTATGTTAAACAAATATTCAAGTTTAATTACAACAATTTATTTTTTAAAATGGAACCATTCGCTCACGAAAAATACTCTCAATCATACCTACCCATCTAATCATCGGAAGTTTGCTCAAAATCATTTAACTTACATATTAGACATTTGCTCAAGATGGTCTCAAGATTTATGTTATTAAAGAAAAAAATTTTAACAATCCTTTTTATTTTTATTGCTTTTGTTGTTTTCAAAAAAAAAACCTACGTTTAAATAAACAGTATATTTTACTTTAAATATCTTTTATAAAAATTTACAAACATTGGTAGCTTAAACATAATTAAATAGTAAATTAATTTATCCATTAATGACCACTACTTTTTGTTGAAACAGAAAAACAAAAAGAAATTAATAAAAATGCTAAAACTTCTTGACAGCAGCAGACGGCGTGTTCCTGCCATGTGTAACTTTGACTTATAAATAATTTCCCAATAAATGAATATTTAATTAAGGCCTTAGTGCCTTCAGTATATGTATGCCAAAGTGGAAGACGTTTTTACTTTGACATCAATTAGGGCGTGTTCCTAAATTGGAATATATCAAAAATTTATTGTCTTCAAAAATTCATAAGCAAATCCTAATTCTCTTAATCTATATGTATTATTTAAGCTGAAAGGATGCATTACTTATACATCAGAAAAATATTGAATGTTATTTCAGTGACATTACTTTATTTGATTTTAATAATTATAATAATTAATAAGGACCTTCTATAAAGTTCTAGAAAATATTTGTTAAAAATTATGACTCCTGCAACTATATTGTTTTATTAAAATGAAAAGCTTTAGGTTGAAGTTTTGTTATAATTAAAATTCGACTAGATATTAATTAATTTTTATTATTTTAACTTTGAATTATTCCTCAGTAAAAATATTATTATTTGTCCAGTAATTGTAAAAGTATAGTCGTAACTTAACAGATAGTTGGACGTATCTATAACTTTTATAGTCTTGGCTAATTTTTTTTATCGTAAGCTAGAAAAATTAAATAGTTTTACAGTTTGCTGACGCTTAAAATGGCAGATATAAGTTGTATGAAATTCATTGTAACACAGCGCCACACACGTACTCACGTACATATATAGAATTTATTTTTAAACGCTTTGTAAGTTCATATAAATTTTATAAGCAAAAAAATTGCTAAAAAAATTAATATCTTATAAAGTATAAGAAGTTTTGTTTTAATTTGGACTCTAACGTTAATATATAACACTATAATTTTACGCCATTTTACATAGTAATGTTTTCAATGATTTTTTTATACATGCTTTGCTTCCGAAATATTTAAGTGGCAGTCTGAAATTTACGTTTTTATATCAAAATGTTAGACTAATAAAAGTTACTTAATCATCTTTAATATTTTATTTACTTAATATTGAACATTTTCCGTAGATTACATTTTACTAATTTTCGTATTATTTGATTAATTTAACACGACCATATACGACAAAATTATATCATTTGTTTCCTTTTTATTACCCTACTTCCTTGCAATAAAACCTAGCAATATTTTTTTGCTCACATCCAATTCCACAAATCAAATTGACAACCTTCGAGAATCTCTTCAAAAAAACCAATGATTACCTTTTTCTCGAAAGAAAGAAAAAGAAGCTATTTCCATCACAATATAAAAAAACATTCGAAACAACCCACCACTATAATTTCGGGGCGGAAAATCAAGAAATATTCCCATTTATAAGTCATATTTCTTTGGTGGTACGGACGCGTAAATGTTCCATAACCCCAAGAGATCGTTCTTCGTGGAAAACTCTTAAGCCCTTCAACGGCACGCTATAATGGCTGACCTAGTTTCGTGTAAATAATTTAAATAATGCCCTAGCAATGTAGTCACTCGTTAGATGTCTGTGTGTGTGTGTGTGTGTGTATAACGCAGTTAGTTGTGGACGGAACGTAGCAATGATGTCTGTATATAAATACACGTGTTATGCATGCATAATTCGCCTGGACAACTCTCTCGAGATGAGGAATTGAGAGACAGGCCGAGATGAGGCGACATGTTTTGCTAGCTGACTATCTGCATTTAGTTAACATGTTGTATTTATTTATATTCGTATGAATAAATTATTTTAATTTCTTCTATGTCTGCTAAGCTACTTCATCTTTTCTTTTCAAACAATAAACCAAGAAATTATTTTTTTACGATTATGCTGTCACTTATGAATCTGTCATTGGTTAGTATATGTGGTACATTTTGCAATACTACCCAAAAATCTGTACTACAATATACATATTCTAGTATAATTTTTTTTCATTGTAGTTTTGTTGATTTATGTTTAAAAATTAATACGTTTTCAAATACTATGGAAATCAAACTTTATCGTGTTTGTGTTTAGATAAAATTTTATTTATATTGTTTATTTCAAACTTTTTCTCGTTATCAGTTAATTGAACTTCTACCTAACTAGTTAAAAATAATACATTTATGGTAAAAATGAATAAAAACAAAATAAGCGTAAAGTTTTTTTTATTTTGTTTTAATTTTATAACTGCAAGGAAATTGGTGCGTAACAAATATAATTTTCTTGAAATTGTCTCAATTTTTAATTTCGAAAAAGTGAAGTAAAATAAAATGTAATTATCATAATAATTCATAATGAGTTTTCTTGGCTATTCTGCAAAGCATGAAGTAAATACAATTATAAAGTACTTGTTTCATTAGTTAATTTATTTAGTTGCACGTTCAATTTTTAATTATTTTATAAAGTATACATAAAAACTACTTGAAAAATAAATTGTTGATTAAGCTATTGCAACAAGTTTGTTTATTATTCTGTATTTCAAAAGTAATTTTTTGTAACAAATAAACCAGTAAAACACAATTTTTTTTCAGTTAAAATAATCACATGAAAGAATTGCTACTGAAACAAACATGTTACAATATTAGTACTACTCGTACCTCTTTTATTTATGAAAACGTGCTTTTATTTTTTGCTTTAAAATAAATTTTTACTTCTAAATTTTATCAAATATTTGTTTGTATTTGTATTTTTGATATATTTTTTTTATATCTAGTATTATAAAATTCAAATAAACTAATTGAAATTGCTTTTTCAGTAATTTTAAGTAAACGTCAAAAGTAATTTTGACAAAAATCATTTTTATAAGTGAGGTGAGAATACGGCGTCTATGTTTTTTTATTGCGACAAAGTAAAAACTATATATAGTTAAATACGTAAATAAATATTTTGATAAGAAGGATTTAAATTAATCTTACAGTTAGATAAAGATTATTAGCTTTATAAATATAATTATGCTTGTATGTTTATAATACAGTATTGCATTGTATTATAAATTAGAATATGAGATTTTATAGTATTAGTAACCTAACATTTGAGCCTCCAAATATTTCTAGTAGAATTAAACTATATAGATTCAGTAAATTCCATTATGAAAACATAGAGATAAAATTAAATTGTATATGAATTTTACATTTATTCATTTTGGATTAATTCAAAAATAATTGTTTTACTAACACCCAATTTATTATTAATCAAACACAAACAAAATATTATAGTAAAAATCTTTCAAAACAAATTATATTAAAATAAAACGGTTTTAGGTTGTAGTTCTGTATTAATATTTATTAATAATCGATGTTTCGACAAACTCAACGTCCGTCTTCGTCAGGAAAAATGATACAAATGACATTTACAGTAAATAAACAAAACATAGAAACAAGTAACTAGGTAACAAAATAAGTAACTAGATTATAAAAATTTATAAATTTTTAATTAAAGGTAGCCAAATTTTATTTAAATCAGTGCTTTTATAATGATAATAAATAACACTGATATTTTTAAATAAAGAAGCTTTAGGTTTTAGTTGTACAATTTTTAATTAAATTTCGATATTTAGATATACTATACGTACATCATCAGGAAAATAATTAATAATAATAATAAATTATTTTCCTAGAGATTATGTACGTGTAGTATATCGAAACGTCGAAATTTGATTAAAAATGATTCAAAAACTAAAACCCAAACCTTTTTTATTTTAATATAATGAGTTCTGAAAGATTCTTCACCATGTTATATATTTTTTAAATTATAAGAAAATTATAATAATTATTTTAGAAAAACTGACTTGCTTATCTATATAGAAGAGTAAATTTATATTCAAGTTTTTCAAATGTATATAATGAATATTTGCGTGGTGTCTAGTTTTATTTAAATATGTAAGAGAAGCATTCCTTTTTTTTGGGAAAAAACCATTATTCACTTTGAAATATTTATGATGCATGTTAAAGAGGTTGATAAAAATATTGTTGACAATCTAAATGTAGAAGGATGAAGGCACTTATGTCGTTAACTTAAAAGAAAATTTTAAAATATTGCCACCAGAAATATTATATTAAATTTACTTTTTGTAATATTTATTACAAGAAATTTTTATTCATGTACATAAAACTAAATATAAATAAAGTGTAAGATAAAAAAATAGACCACATATGAAATTATTTTAGATAAATGGAAAAATTTATATCATAAATATAATATAAATAATATAGTATATATATACTATATATATTTCAGGACCTAAAAATTATTAATTAACTCAACACCAATACAATAAGAATGATTACAATAAAATCAAATAACTTATTATAACTTATACGTTTTTTTTTAGAAAATTCAGAAATAAATACAGAAAAAATGGTACAGCAATCCTAATATTTGCAGAATATACAAATAGTTTTATTCAGATTTTAATAAGTTGTATTTTCAGGTAAATTATATAAACCAATTTCTATAATTATGTCAACATTCGTTTAATGTTTGTAAATATATTTTAATTATATTTAATGAACTACGCTAAATATGGCAATATTTTGTTTTCATTAAACACAAGCAGAGAAAAAAAAAACTATTGAAAACACGAAATACTGGATGTCGTGAACAAAAACTGCTCACGATTTTTATCAAAAAATTAGAATTGCGTCGAATTTTTTTCTTGGTTTTGTGTGTGTGTGTGTGTGTGATTTGCAAGCTAATATAGTAACATGCAACAGTAACGTTTATATTTATTTTACTAAAAATATCTTAATTACATCTGTTAATTAGATCAAGGTAATATTTTTAATTTGTGACCGTGACTGTACTCTATCATCATTGTATTGTATTACACTAGATAATGTATATTATGTATGTATTATTTTTATAGATAACTGTTGTTTTCACGTAAATAAAATTTTTATATCTATACTGGAGCTAGATTTTATTTTTATATTTAATGTAATTATTGTATTATAATTATTTTTATATACGGATAATTGTTTACAATATTAATATTACGTTACTATGATATAGAATGATAATAAATATAAATATGATCTTACTGTGGTGAAAAGTTAATAAAATAATGGAAATTGTTTTATTTAATTAGTTAAATTAATTGATTAAAATAGTCAATAAAATAAGGGAGATTATTTTATTTTATTTTATTTCATTATATAGAATGAGGTCATTATGTAACTAGTACAGTAATGTACATTATTATGCTGCATAAAATAACACTGGTGGCAGCCCCATACATGACTATAGAGTCAAGTGTATTTAATATGATAGATCCGGCTGCCATATTGAAAGTTATGTAGTGACAATTGCAGTGTTTATTTTTGCTTAAATTTAATTTAATTATTTAAAATTTGTGAAGAAGTGCAGGAAATGCAATATACATCGTCAGAAATTGCAAATTCGATCAGAGAAACATTAATTCTCACAAATCACGTAACAAATCTAATGTTAACGTAGTAAAAAATCTTTTAAAACTCATTATATTAAAATAAAAAAGCTTTACGATTAAGTTTTATATACATTTTATTTAATAATCCACATTTCGATATACACTACGTATATCTACAGCAGGAAAAAATAATACAAACGACATATACAGTAAATAAACAGAACATAGAAAGAAATTACTAGGTGACAAAGTAATTAGATTAAAAAAATTATAAATTATAATTAAAATGAAAAAAAAAAGGAAAAAAATACATTGATCAGTATTAAGGTATTGATTTAAATAAAATTTTGTTTTCCTTAATGCATAATTTATAAATTACATATATATATATATATATATCTTTTTCTAACTAAAAATCTGGTGGTGTACATTGCATTTTTTTGTATCTTTTTTCACATTTTCAATAATCAAATTGAAATTCAAGCGAAAATAGATAATGCAACAGTCAATTAACTTGAGTTAATAATTTTTAATATAGCCGTCGAAGATGTTAAATTAAATACAATTGACCGTGTTTTTCTGGTCTCATGCAGTTTCTGGCTGTGCACATTATATTTCTTGCACACCTTTACACATTTTTAGTAATCAAATTCAAATGCAATCAAAAATAAACAACGCAATTATCAAGTAACTTAACTTGATGTAATAATTTTTAATATGGTCGTAAAAGACGTTGTAGTCTTGCTCATGCTGCCACCAGTGGTGTATATATATTAAGTAATTGCTGTATAATAATATTACATTATTGTACATTATTAACATAATGACTTCCTCTTGCATAGGCAATATAGTAACGTAATATCAATATTTTGATACGCTTGAAGAAAAAACATTATTATACTGATATGATCAATTAGTTTAATTATACTCCCAATTTTCATTATTGTTCTAAAAAGAAATACCATTATCAATATTCAATATAAAAGGAGGATAATAATATATGAGATTTTGTAACGATACTAATAAATTTTACAAGTATCTTTTCAAGTAAATATGAACAAAACAGGTATATAGAATATAATAGCGTCGAAACAACGCCTAACAATTTGTCAAGTTGGTAACTGTTAATCGTATATCGCTATAACCTAACCATATATCATAAGCGCAAGTATTGTTATGTTACCAACATTGCTACCAATCCCACCATCTCAAATTTACGTACATGTGAGATGAATTTTGCAAACAATTTTGATCAATATTTTGTAGCAAACAAAATGGATAAGCTTGTCTACATATTTTGCATACTCTCTCTAGAATGTTATTAAATACGTGAAATATGTACAGTTATTTATATTTAGTATCAGTAATCTATATTTTTATTTTAATTCTTAGTGAAAAGTTAAAACTTTTTGGTAAATGAGACCCGTTTTATAATTTCAATATGATTTGCTACAGCAGTACAGGGTGTTCCAGGACGAACTTATGCTCACCGTATTTTATATTTTGTTTGTATCATATACCTATCATACATGCTCTTTTATTCCTACTACTTGAAAACTTTCGCTCACGCAAAACATTTTCAATTATACCATTGCATCTACTCAATTTATAATTTCAACAATGTGGTGAGAGTACACTACTAAAAATCTGCGTAAGAAATTATTTTAGAAATTTAAAATTGTCAAGATTCAAAAATATAATTTATTTATATAAAAAAATAAAATGTTTTTTTTTTGCAAAAGGCACCTCCACCAAAATTTTACACATATTCAAAACATCTATTTAAGAAATTTTTAAAACAAACAAAACTTAAATTTAAAAAATTATCTGCAATATACCAAAAATATATAAAATCCAAACATTCCTATCCAGACAAGCAACTCTAGCTTTATCCACATTCTTGGTACCTCTCATATATGCTCTTCTATTCCTACAAACTTGGAAACTTTCATTGACTCAAAACACTTTAAATCATAACCGCTTCATCTACTCAATTAAACAATGTGATGAGAATATATTGTACTCAAAAAATATATTACTAAAAATCTGCCTAAGAAATTATTTAAGGAATTTCAAATTATCTAGAGAAATATAATTTATTTATATAGCAAAATAAAATGTTGAAATTTTTTGTAAAAGGCACCTCCGCCAAAATTTTACTTATTATATTCAAAATATCTATTTAACAAATTTTTAAAACAAACAGAAATTAAATTTAAAAAAAACATCTGCGATATACCAAAAATATACAAAAGATTTCAGTTTGTTTACATATTTCTTTAAGCTATTTTCTAAATTTTGTAGATCTAAATAATAGTCCATTGTGGTTTAGTCAAATCTGTGCACTGTTTGTATGTACTATCGCGTCGAAAAAAAAAGAGAAGCCTCAATAACGTTAGTCTGAGCTGATCTAAGAATGTAATCCGTTCAAGGAAGAGATAAGAGAAGGCGTATTAAAGGATTTTTGGGGTTGTGTGCGTAGAACCCTCATATTTTCTTGACCGAAAGGATTTTTCATGTTCTGACTTTTTTCCACTTAGCGCTTCCTCTATAGATGTTGTTGACATGATAAACTTCTGTTATAAATTTCAACACAAATAAATGTCCTAATAATCGTATATTATTTATGTTTAATATTTAGTTACAGAGTTTTGTAAATATTTTTATAAATATTATAATATATAAATATAGTACTATATTATTGATGTCAGCGCGGTAACCAAGCGTATTTAAGCGTCAGATACTAGCGAATATAATACTATAATTCGAATCTTCTAGCCGGTGTTTCTGTTTGTCATAAAATACAAAAAAACAGCTTCTGTTTAAAATTGTTACTAAAGTTAATTTTCAAACTAGTAATTACATATTATTTGAGATAATAATTTTAGAAACAATTATTTTACATGTATTTATTAGAAAATAACAAATAAAATTTACATATTACATAATGTTTTGAACTAGTTTTATTTGGCAAAAATTTATATTAAATAATCCTTGATCCAGTTTGATAACTAGTTGACTCCAATCAATTGAATTTATTACGTGGTGGAAAAAAATTTCGAAGAATTAGAAGAAAATGTCAATAAAATACCATCACTAGCAAGTGACCATCACAGTCAAGTAAAACCGACGAAATAAAAATCAATATTAACCTAAAAACTAGATTCTAGACTAAAAATAACTTATCAAGCCAAATTTACACCAAACCCTCTAATGCTATTTAAACATATTAGTCAAATTTTTCATTTTTTAAATAAATTGTTGAAAATATAAAATTTATTTATAAGAAAACTAAATATTATATATATAAATATTATTTTTCTCATTTTAAAATTGTATATTATAAGATTGATATAACAATTTAAAAAACTAATTAATATTTTTACAACAAAATTTGTATTTTCTACATATAACTTTTGAAATTTTGCTAAAAATATAGTAAAATTAGCTAAATATTAGAGTACTAAATTTACAGTTTTATGTTCAATTCTTAAATTCATTTTTTATTAAATTTAAATTTGTGTTCAATTTGAAAGAAGCCAAATTTTATTTAACTCAGTGCCTCCTTCACAGTGATTGATGTATTTTTTTCTTTATAAATTTCTATTGCTTCTCTTATCAATCTGCTATTAATATTGATGGATCTTTATTTATAGATATATTATAAAATAATAATTGTCTTATCTAAACTATTAATTATATTATTACTGTAAATATTTACCTAATTTTACTATATTTTTAGTAAAATTTTAAAAGTTATACAATATAGAAAATATAAATTTTTGTTTTAAAATATTGATAAGTTTTTTATATTGTTATATAAATCTCATAATATACAATTTTAATATAAGAAAAATTGTATATATATTATATTTAGTTTTTTCATAAATAAATTCTATATTTTCAATAATTTATTAAAAAAAAAAATGAAAAATTTGATCAATTCTGACAAATCAAAAAAAAAATAGCAAAATGAAGAATAAGAAACTGACAGTAGACTGAAAAAGAAAATAAATGTGTGACAGTTGGAAATTATTCTTTATTTCGTAATGTTGTACGCGTTTTGTTGTTTGAATCTGTCTTGAAAAAGAAAGATATTCTCCAAAGATTTGATGAATCAATCTAATGATACCTTAAGCGAATAGAACCAAAACAAGGACAGATAGAAAGAGAGATATCATATTATTTAAGTCCTAAGTCAGTTTATTTATTCCCTTTATTACTTTATCCCGTATTACATGCAAAGACTTATTGACAATAAAATTGTTTACTTGTTTACTTTACAGTTTTACTTGTTTTACCAGATAATTAATTGTATCACATTTTTGGTAGGAATTATAAATAAAAATTGTTTTCTATTATATAAGAGTAAGTATATATATATATATATATATATATATTAATTTATTATTAAAATAAAAAGTTTTAAGAATATAGTTCTGTATTAATTTTAATTAAAAATCGACATTTTGAAGTACTCAACGTACATCATGTTAATTCATTATTATTTTCTAAATAATTTTTTCAAAATTTGTTTTTTTTTTTGATAAAATATTGAATTTCGTTTTCTAAAAAATGTCAAAATAATATGAAAATGATGAAAATACCTCTTGCACAGCATTGCCTCAATAAAATCTATTTATCTAGCGGTTAGGGATTAACTACAGTTAATGTTTTATTCAAACATAAAACATACCTCATTTATCTTGAATAGAATTGCAATAGTGACAGATTCGGATAAAGCCTATAATTACTGGAATTATGTCTTCTAGGAAGCAACAAATAAAAAACATAGTCCAGACGAACTAATACAATAAATGAGTCTAGAGTAATGATGTTAGTTACAATTCATTTACTAATCTGATAACACTTCGTTATTGCACTGCTGTCTAGTGGAAACCAGATAGAGCAGGTCATGATCCTAACACGTTTTCTAGTTAAATTGCTTTCGCTGAGCTATAGAACTTGAATAAGGAAATGAAGCTCTATTCATAAGTTTGTATTTTGCGTACTTACTAGGAAAACTTCCTTATAATTAATTATTAAAATAAAACGACTTTATAATAACTGTTTTAATATTCGACTTTAAAAACATTATCTTATTTTTTTGGATACGAAATCGATTAGTGTACGGCTGAGTGTGAAATTGTAAAAAAATATTGTTGCAATAGTTGCCTTGTTAGTTAGTTAAGATGATTATTTAATGAACGTTTAGTTAAAAGAATAAACATATGTGAATAATTTTGAAGGTATATGTTTTTGTGGACGTTCAATGAGTAGATGGAGTGTTACGTACGGGTAAGAATGAGAGTGGTTTGCGTGAGCAAATGTTTCTAAGTAGTAGGAATAGAAGAGCATGTATTAGATAGGTTAGATGAATGTGGATGAACCTAGAGTTGCTTGTCTGTTTGGAGGATACTAATTTCGGGATAATGCCACACTCTTTAGAGTACATGGAGTGAATGTGTATGTGTGTAATTATTGTAAAAAGTTTATTACAATTATAGATATTGACTACATAACTAATTATTGAATAATATCAAATAAAATTCTTTTTTTAATTAAATCGCAAACGAATCTTACAAACGACGCATCGTAACTTTAACTTTGTGCTTGGAATGTAACTACTTCGAACTTGGGCGGGCGAGCACACACCTTTAAATGATTCTCAGCTCCTGTTTTACGGCTGAAAGCAACAAAGAAAACACGCCAAGTACAAAATTTGCTCGTTTTATATTTTAGAAAGTTTTCATTTATCATCGTTTCTTATTCGTCTTTTTTTATGTGTTTTTTCTTCCTTCTGTCTTTTGCTTTCCTTGACGCATACGTTACATACATCGAGTCACAAACATACCAAGAGAGTTGTGAGTAGGCACAACATTGGAAAAGATACAAATTGTTGATCGTAAGCATCAGTATTTGCGTTTTTTCAACGTCGACACAGTTTTCCATAATGAAGTATTTTTTATACCTTTTACATGACACGCTGTAGATGTCTTTGTTGTGTTGATGTCGTATGTGATTTATTTTTAACAGGTAATATATCATGGTTATTGTATGAATTACAACCAGGGCCGTGCCCAGAAATTTTGGCGTCTGAGGCAATTAATAAAGGTAGCGCCCCGAACGAATGATTTTTACTCAAGATTTCTTAACATAGTAAAAAAAACCTTCTAGAACTCATTATATTAAAATTAAACGACTTTACTCAACGTACGTCTTTATCAGGATGAAAGATACAAATGACATTTACAGTAATTAAACAAAACAAAGATATAAGTTACTAGATAATAAAATAAGTTAAGACGGCACTGATACATATGCATACTTGTGTTAGCAGATGGTTTAGGAATTTATTTGGAATTTAAAATACAAATTCTACGTTATATATATGTGTGATAAAATAAATATATATATATATATATATATATATATATATATATATATATATATTCTCGTTACATATAAAATATTGGTTATGAGGTAGATATTTTCATAAAATACCTCTGTACCATATTTGCGCTTAATGTGGTTAGTTCGAAATAAAACTGGTAATTAGCCAAAAATTTATGCTTTCAAATGCTTTACATGGTTATTGATTTTTATCCATTGTACATTAGTTTACGTAAAACTATGTTTATTTATTTAATATTTATTTTGTGGTTAGCTTGTTCAATATGGTGAATCATATTTATTTTGTTACCTAGTAACTTGTTTCTATGTTCTGTTTATTTACTGTAAATATTATTTGTATCTTTTTTCCTAATGAAAACGTACATAGAGTTCGTCGAAACATCGATTATTAATAAATATTAATACAGATCTATAACCCAGAGCCGTTTTGTTTTAATATTTCTATATTTGTATTCCGCATATGAAAACAAATTAAAATTAAAATTATTTTGAATATCATTGCACTGTTGTCCAGTGTTATTACGATATTGACTTTACTAAATTTTTATTCGACTAATCAGTTTAGCAATGATAAATCAACAGACTATATATAATTTATTTAGGGTCTCGTCTAATATATTTAGGACGTGTCCTTACGAAACTAGCACGAATATGTTATATTTCGGTTCGTTTATTGAGCAAACAACCACTTAAACTGTTTTATCCCTTTTCTGAGCCTGTGTATGTGTAAAAGGGACGCCGCCAGCTTCGCGTCAGCAAGATGGTAGAACGGTGACGATGCAATTAGGATCGTCGAATTAATAATATAATAATGTCGGTAATTAACTGTAGATGAGGCCATTTTGATTTACATTTATAGTGCACGTAGTTGCTCGTTTGCTCCGCAGCCCGCTTAATGTAAATCCACGAACGGAATACATATGAGCTTTACCTTTCTTTCAAGCTTGCAGAGAGCTTTTATTAGCAACCTTTGCACTAGAATGCAGAACGAGAAACTCGAAGAAATTTTATTTTAATTTTCGTTTAATTGGAAAAATATTTATGGATTAGATAAAAAAAATGATTTTACATAGTAATTGTTTCAGTATTTATATTAGAAATACTGAATACTCAATAAATGTAACTAAGCTACAAGCTATTCTATAAAAATTTATAAAGCTATAGCTATAGCTACTTTTTACTACTATAAAAGTAGCTGTCAAATCTTAAACTATTTTATAAGCTACTTATAAAGTTGTAAGCTACTTTTATGCTATTTATTAAGCAACTTTATCAGCTACTTTTTAATATATCTTTTAACTACTATATATTGGTCTTTTTTATTTTGTAACAGGGCTGTACTAAGATATTTTAGCATCTTGGGCTATTAAAATCTAGCGCCCTTGTAAGAAACGCCTACTATTAAAAAAATGCATCGCCAGAAATATGAAATATAAATAAAAATAGTTGACTTATTGCATAAAAAAAAAATATTTATTTTCTTATAATAACTTTGTTAATTTAAATAGGAAATTATTATATAAAATATTACGTTAGAAAAAGTAGTTAGGAAAAGTGGTTATAAACTACTAAAAGTAGCTATTCGGCTTAATTCTCTAACGAAGTTGCTAAATTTTAGCAACGTTGCTAACAACTATAACCAATAGAAACAAATATAACAGTTCTCATTTTAATTTTTTATTTAGTGTCAGCTAATATGATTGGCTAATGTTGTTAGCAACGTTGCTAAAATTTAGCAACTTTGTTAGAGAATCAGGCCGATTAAACTACTAAAAGTAACTATAAAATACCAGAAGTAGCTATAAGTTAATAGAAGTAGCTACAAGTTACTAAAAATTGCTATAGGCTACTAAAAGTAGCTTTAAGCAACCAAAAGTAACTACAAATAGTTATCAGTTGCTATTTAGAAGCTACTTAAGACAAATCCTGACGCTACAAGCTACAGCTACTTTTATTTTTTTTATAGCGTAACTACAACTACAACTACTAAAAAAAAGTATCTAGCCCAGCTCTAATATATATTTAAATTAAATACTTAAATTAAAATTTGTTAGCTCGTATACATAATTTTCAATTTTTTAGCTATTTAAAACAAATTTAGTATATTATTTACGCGTTTTAGTGGCAATTATAAAATGACAATTAACTATAAAGCATAAAACCATGCAATATTAATATAAATTATACTTTATTAATAGGAAATTTGAACGAATTTCCCACTATTCCATAGCGATTAAAAGCTATTCACAATTGGAAAATGCATGCGAAACATGTATGTAAAAATAATGTATGCGTGTACCATGTAACACTCGGCTATAAATAGAATCATTAATAATTTCACTGAAACAAAAATGGCGTGATGTTTGGCTTTGACATGGTATTAGCCTCTGCTTATCATAAATACAAAAATACCAAAAAAAGCAAAACAAAAAAAATCTGCATGCACACGCTAAATGTAGCATTTGCCTTTCTATAACTCATTACATACGAGTATCAAAAATTTCACACTGCACTTGATCCAACATACACACGCCATTTTTATTTCATATGTTTTATTATACTTTCACTGACATTTTATTTATTTCACTTAAAATGCTGCTAATGTTTTCTTATACATTAAATTAAAATTATTGCTGTTACATTAAATGCATGTCAAATTAACATTTTAATAATAAATTATCACTTACATAGATAAAAATAATCTATAAAAACAATGGCCCGTATTCCCGCTTCTTTTGTTTATGCAAAAGTACTTTTTTTTTGCTTTAAAATAAATTTTTACTTCCATTTCTTAACAAATACGAATAGTATTTTTATTTTTGGTATATTTTTTTATGTCTAATATTATAAAATTCGAATAAACTAATTAAAATTGCTTAATAAGTTATTTTAAGTAAACTTCTAACAAAAAATCACTTTTAAAAGTGAGGTGAGAATACGGGCCAATGTCTGAAAACACAAGCTTAATGTCGTACAGTTAATTTTTTTTTATATTCTATAAAACGATAACAGATATTCCGAGAGTAGTACACACAGCTATGTTTTGTATAATTTGCAAGCTTTCAATAATAATTTATAAATATTTCATTAAAATGTCTAAATTTAATTAGATCATATTACGTTCTGCTATCTAAATATATATATATATATATATATATATATATATATATATATATATATATATATATATATATACGATGATCTATAATAACTTTTTCGGCTAGTTAAAATTTGAATAAGAATCTAATTTCGTTTCGTATTGTGATACGTTGTCGTCCTGTGTAGGAGAGCGTAAAAGAAAGCGTTTTCTATCTATAGGGAAATTCAAAACATGAAATTTATCTGATTGTGTTTATATTTTGAAGCGTGAATCCTTTGAAATCCTCGTGTCGCTGTTTAACGTTTTACCTGCCATGCCTGAAAAATTTACAAGCAAAAGCTTTAGAAACAGAATTCAAAAGGATATAGCAACAGACTTTTCATATTTTGTAATGGCAAAGATATTCATTCTTTTAGTTGTTCCGCGCGCACGGAACGTACGACTTTTACTATATACAGAATCATCAACTTAGGTTTTTCAAACATTTGCTTAGAGTTTGCTTATTTTACGGAATTTTCAAATTTATTTCATTTTTTTTTTTAATCTAAGTATGCGTATACATTTTTAAATTTTGTTATATAGAAATTATATTTAGTAGGCCATATATAAATTTATTTTAACGGTTGATATCGCAAGCTTGAGTTTTGGATGTTTATTTGGTGTGAAGTTATGTACACTACTGATGATAGAAGTGTTGCTTTTGAGTAATATATAATAGTGCAATTGATATTTTTAAATTATTATATTATTATTATTTGTTTATTTATTTATTTTTATTATGTTTATATGTTTAATTACTATTTTCGACTTCAAACGTGACCCTTTAAGGGTCACGGGTTTCCTAGTTTTAATTCTAATTAGTAATATTACATAATTTGAAAACAATTGTTTTTCTATTGCTTGTATTAGATTTTTATTATTATTTACAAATTGTTGCTAAAAAGTTCATTAACAATACTTTCGAATTATTAATTATTAAAACTAATGACAAGAATCACGTAAATATAACAGAAATTGAATTGAATTTTAGTTCCAATTAGTAATATTACATCTAGTCTAATTAAACAGATTGAATAATGTAACATTTGAAAGTTGGACAAGTTTATATGATATGTAGTATGCAGTAGTACATAGTAGATATATAGATCAATAAATTATTGACAGAAATTTCTGTCTACTCGAAATGTCAATATTAGTTTTCAATTATAAATTGTTAATGAAGTAGAGGGTGTCAGTGAACTTAGGAACAAATTGAATATTATCCAACATTTCGATGTGTGTGCGTTTATATGCACGGGTTAGGTGAATCGTTTTGAAAACGTAATGCGAGTTATGCGAAATGAGAATTGAATTTGAAACGAGTTCATTTATTGAGTAATTCAATTATACTTAGTTTGATTAACGTGGGGACTTGTTGAGATGCATTCTAAAATAATTATTATTAGAATTGAACTAAAAATAAAATACTATAATGCATTAATTTTTTTTAGAAAAAATATATTGCAACTTCCATGTACTAAGTATAATTATTTGAAAGACATATACAGAGTGGGCCACTGAAAACAGTAAACGCAAGTTTTGGCCACTTAACATCATTTTTGCGTCAATTTTTGTATGAAGGGGAATATCTAAATGGATTAGTACTATTTGCCTAATTTCAACCCTAAAAAGAGGATGGATTGCACCCCAAAATTTTTAAATGAAAAGAGGTGTCAAACACGACATAGTTCTAAAGGCCTTTTAATTCGCTTTTTAACAGTATTTTTATTTTTTCAAATCCGATCATTAATTCCAGAGAAAAATCGTTTAAAACAAAATTTATTACGAATCCAAAAGTACAGACAGAAACTCAAATATCAGTTTATTAAGTGTTCGAATTTTTTTATCGACAGATTTTTTTATATCGGAGACCTACATTTATTTATCTTCGTTTTTTCGTTTTTTTTATTATATACATTAGACTCCTACAATGTTGTAGTATTTTACGAAATGGTCATTTGAACAGATATTTGAGAAGGGTGCTCCATTAGTTTTATAGAAGCACTCAGGTTGCTAACACGATCTTATCATATATAGGCTGGATTATTATTTCAGAGCTTTTTTTTTAAAAAGATATGTTGTTATAAATATATTATTAGGTTGATGTATAATTGTTGTCCTTGTCATTAATGAAAACAAATCAAATTTGTTTCTTATTATTTTTTTATTTTTTATTTCGGAAATTTTCAAATAGTTTTAACCGGAATTATGGAATATCACTAGAAAGATAATATTTAATAATAGAAAATTTAAGATAATTTATATATATATATATATATATATATATATATATTTATATATGTATATATATATATATATATATTTATATATGTATATATATATATATATATATATATATATATTTATATATGTATATATATATATATATATATATATATATTTATATATGTATATATATATATATATATATATATATATATATTTATATATGTATATATATATATATATATATATATATATATATATATATATATATATATATATATGTAGATTTGTTTTTGTGACTGGAAAAAAATTATATTTATTTGTTTCTTGGGATTTTCAGTCAGGCAGAAATAAAAACAACTCAATTCATTATGCAAGCTTTCAGAAATATTTTATTTCCTTCTTCAGGCCCTGTATTATAACACAAAATAAATAAAAAAATGTAATTGTAAAAACAAATTAACTTACAATGGCAGAGTTATCTGCAATGTACTATGAAACCATGTGATAGATTGTCAAAATTTATCAATATTAATGTAATATTATTGTAAATGTAACAAATTTAAAGTTGAAATAATAAAATTATTACAACGTTTTGACAAGTTAGTAAAAACATAAATAAAATAAAATGTTATGGTAACCATATGAAGGTGTTGACAGTAAATAAATATAGAATTCATGTGTTGGTAGCAACTTAACATTAAAAAATAAACAATAAGATGATGAAACGATGTATAAATTAACACTTTTAGGTGATACCCGTCGGTGTGATATTATTAATTGAAATTAAGTAATTAAGTAATTTTTTATTAAACTATGTTTTTGACTCATTGTTAGTTAAAAAATGAAAGTAAATAACTTTGTGAATAAATATACTATATTTTTTTATATTTTTTTTTATCTGACTTGAGGTTTAAATAATTTTAAACTAGAAGAAAGTAGTCCTTGTAGACGAATAACTTTTCTTTTTTCTTTTTAAACCAATTTCTACGTTTTTTCAAGACGAATCCAAAGAAAGAAAAAAGAGAGCATAATTTGTATCATCTAGAGAAAAGAAATTCGCTCCGTAGAATTGTAAACGATTCCCCGTCTTGTAGACGCCGCCAAAAAAGAGAACACAAAAATGTTTATGCGTACTAGACCTATATTTTTACCGATCGACATATCACGTGTGGTAAGGAAGGTACTGTAATCATACCAAATTTGACATTTTGAGATTTTTACAGATAAGCACAAATTAAGCTTATATGTAATAAAAGAAATCAATTGTTTTAGCGTGATGTCCGTCTGTCTTTCTATGAATATTTAAATATTTAAAACCGGTAATCAATTACAAATACTATTATAGTTTTGGTTTTATTGGTTTTTATAAACTCTTTTCACATTTCCTCATCAAATAATGTAAATACCTTATAATAATATGAATGTGCGAAAAAATATTAGAAACACTTTTAAGTATTTATTGTAACTAGTTTGTTGAAAACTTTGCATTGGCAAAAACTTTAAGTGTTAAAAAGTGTCTTTTCTCTTATAAAACAATCTATTATTTCTACAGGAAATGTTTATCTGAAGTAGATATTAAAACAATTCTTTATTCACAACAATCCGGAAAATCAAACTTTGCGAACACAACAATTCCATCAGACTAAACCGTTTGGCACAAATACTCCAATTTCGCCGATAGCCAATCCAAGCGCGCAGTACTATCAACTATTCTAATCCGTCGACCGAAGAATCAGAACACGAACCAGTATAAAGCCTAGTTTACACTGGTAGCGTCAGTAGTAAAGTACTATTTTATTAGAATAAAACGGCTTTGATTACAGTTCTGTATTAATATTTATTAATAATCGACATTTCGACGAACTCAACGTACGTCTTCATCAGGCAAGATGATACAAATGATATTTACAGTAAATAAACAGAACATAGAAATAAGTTATTACGTAATAAAATAAGTAACTAGATTATAAAATTTATAAATTTTTAATTAATGGAAGCCAAATTTTATTTAAATTAGTGTGTCTATACTGATTGATTTTTTTTTTATTATGATTTAGTTTACTTATTTTGTTACCTAGTAATTTGTTTGTTCTGTTTATTTACTGTACATATTATTTGTATTATTTTTCCTAATGAAGACATACCTACGTTGAGTATGTCGATTATTAATAAATATTAATACAGAACTACTACCTAATCCGTTTTATTTTAGAAGTTGTTGATATTGTCAAACAATTGCTATCATTAATTAATTTTTTATTTTAATATGTACGAAAATGAATTGGGTGAAAAACCAAATTAGTAGCTTTATATAAATAGTTACTCTACCGAAATTAGCAGAGTGATTTGGAGAAAAAGTACCCTTGTGTACTCTACTACTAACTCTACTAATATAAACTAGGCTTTACAATTTAGTCAATATTATTACTGCAACAAATATTTAATTTTCTCTTTTTCAGTGTTTAAATTTAACACCAAATGTCACATTAGTAGTAACCACATTCAAAAAATTTACTATGTAGAACGGTTTGAAGAAAAAGTTTGCTAGTGTACTCTACTACTAACTCTACTAATATAATTTAGGCTTTACAATTTAGTCAATATTATAACTGCAAAAAACTAACTAATTTTATCTTTTTCGGTGTTTAAGTTTAACACCAAATATCGCATTAGTGGTAAACATCTTTAAAAATTTTACTATGTATAGTCGTTTGAAAAAAATGTATGCTAGCGTACTCTACTACTAACCCTACTAGTGTAGACTAGTCTTTCAGCGAGTGAAGAACCTTTGGTTCACACGAGACGTTCAACGTCACTTCTCTCAATTCTCCATCTCTTTCTCGCTTCCGTACGTAGTCCCTTTTTATTCCCACTTCTCATATATTACCTCCTGACTTGTTCCAGACTATGGGACGCGCCGAATATCGTCGGCGTCGCTCCAGGTAAACGAACCCGGAGACGGGAAAAACGAGCGCATCTCGGACGGCAGGCACGGACTTCGATAAATTTTTGGTTTTTCTCTCTCTCTCTCTCTCTCCTTCGGGCTACGGGTATAGATTAGCTAGTTTGCGGTGTCTATAGTTTAATTTGATTAGTTTGAAAACGGTTTGATGGTTTCGTGTGGAGTAAAGAAAGGAGTGTAATGGGAATTGTATAGAAAGTTTCTTAGGAGGAGGATGGTAGACAATGATTGGATTGCGGTTGAACCAGATAAATATTTGATCCTCTTATTGAGATTTGGCGTGGACAACGGAATAAATGGAATGGAAGCATAAATGCAAACAGAAATATTTATTTTTACTGATATGTTTGCACAGCATAAATATTTTGTTTTTTTACGTATTTGCATACTAAATAATTATTTAAATATAAAAAATAAACATTAATATATCACGTTTTTAACACGGACTAAAAAGTATAAAATAATTTCTCCTAACTCCATACAGAATTATAACCCCATACAGAAAAATATAAATCTTTATTGGGGGCTAGGAGAAATTATTTTATACTTTTTAGTTCGTGTTAAATACGTGGTATATAATTTTTATTTTTAATAATTATTTCAGCTTTCTTTTTGAGCAATAGTGCCAACTTTTAGTGAAAAAATATAAGTATTTTTGGATAATTAAAAATAAATATTAAAACATCATTCTAACACTCATTATTTTTTATAGTTTTATCTTTTTATCTAAACATACTAATATTCTTTTTAGCAAGTTAAATAATTTATTCATTTTAATAACATTAACAGAATGTGCTTTACATATCTAGCGGAATATATTTATTATTTATGTATTTTAATATAAATAGGTAAATGAATAAGTGTGTAGTTATCATCGTCATATATTTCATTAGTTTATGAGTTAAAAAAAATCCTCTTTTCACTCGCGAATACATTATGAAATTAATTTTTAATTGTCTTCAACACGTGACTGCATCGTAAATTGCAGAAACAAAAATTAATTTTCGTTTGTTTTTTTTACGTGTCTAGCTTTTTAATTATCTTTTTCTTTGTCCGTTTATACGTGTTGGCACCCTGTCTAATATATTATATCTACATCGTATTTTATGATAAAAATTTAGAAGTTTGTATAAGTTTTTGTTGACGTTTTATTTTTCATATATAAATAAAAAATTTATAAAATGTAAAGAGCTAAAATGGCTTAGCGCTTGAATAAAATTAAATTCATGTTTGTATTTCACATTGACGAAAATTAAATTAGAGTTGATCTTTGTTGATATCAAAGATATATTCTCATATGGTTTGTAATATTTTTTAGCAAAATTTAATTTTGTTTTGTTTTGTGTGTGTATGTGTGTGTGTTTTGTTTTTTGTTAATAGTGTATAACATTAGATCAACCATAAATAAAGATACGTAATGCCTACAAATAATTCATGGATTGTGTAGTTATAAACACTCAAAAAAAATGTTATATTATCATAATAAAGTTTGCTTTTCGCTTCTTGTAACATAATATACTATTCTTTTATTAATATAATATTATAATTGTATTATTGTTGATAATATTATTCAATATTAGAAAAATATTTTAAAAATCATTAATATTTATAAAATTTTAATTTTTAATTTTAATACCTAAAGCTCATTCTTAATGCGTGGTAAGCGAAGCCCTAAAAATTCCAGAGCTTACAAGATTATAAGTGATTCTTTGAAATCTTAAAAGAAATTAACTAAAGAAAAAATAAAGTTACTAAAGAATTCTATGCATTTGTAATGTATTTATTTTATAAAAAATAATTTTGGAAGATTTAAATTTAAAATTCAATCAAAGTTTTGTTTCGTTAAGAAAAACGAACAAAAAACAATTGTTTTTTTTTAAACAAAATAAATTTGAATACACTGCCTTGATGCTCCGATTTTGAGAAAATTGAATTGAAAACAAAGAAAATAAAAGCAAAACATGTGGAAATTGTGCATATCCGAAAAATACAGGGATAGATGTCAAATTATCCTGTATCTGTTTCCTATAAGCGATCCTTTTTTCCACTTCAAAAAACACATTGATTTGGCACGCTTGAAATAAAATGTTTGCCAAATTCGAATCAAATATTTTTTGACTTTTACCTTATAAAAATAATATCTGAGACAGACAGGTAAATATATATATATATATATATATATATATATATATATATTATGTATCGCGCATACTGTTATTTATCTAAGTCTCGACCAAATGGTTCGCGGTCATTTTAATGTTGAGAACCACTGGTTTAAACAATACAAACACCAGCGTGAAATTACAAATGTGGTCGTTAGTTTTCTTCTACACAAAAAAAGTTTAAAATCAAAATCATGCTATCTTGCGTTTCTTTTGTTTGTTTTCGTATTGCGAATGCTATACATTTCAAAGCACAAAGTATGGAAAAATACACTTTAAAAGAGATATCTAGAAACAAGTATATTATTCTGTTTCTTTTCTGTACTAGAAAAGAATATCTACACTGTAAAAAATCAATATAAATTCACAATTTAGCTTCGAGTAAGTAATTTATGTTTTTTATTGCTTCGATTGAAACAAATGAACACTTAATCCACAACAGTGTTTTTAGTAATTGTATTAGTTCTTATTTAACAACAATAACAAAAAAACTGAAGCGAAGGCAATTAGTTAGAGAAGCAAGTGTAATGTGCTGAAACGTGTATGCAGTGAAAGCGCAATTTTCCCGATTTTTCAATAGATTTTCTAGCGTTCATTTTCTGAACGCATTGTGACATTTCAATACAGCTGCATTTTGCAATGTGTTACAGTATCATATTTCGATTAGTTATTGTCAAGATGCAACTGTAGGAAAGTAACGTTAGTGTCACGATTTCATACTTTGAAATATGCGTTCCTGGGTAATAAGTTTTTAAAGTTTGCAGATAAATGAAGTTGTTCTTGGACAAAATATGTCATTGTCTGAATTATCATTTTTATAACTGCTTCTATTTTCAAAGATATTAAAAGCCAAGTTTGTTATTTTATATTGAGAATTTGTTAATAATTACACATCGAATTTGTTGATAGCAGAATATACCTATATATATATATATATATAACTATTGTTTTCTTTATTTACTGTAAGTAAACTATTTTGTTTTCAAATGCTTTTTGTATTTTTTTTTGTCAATTTACAAACATTGCTTCTTGATTGTGTGTTTGATTATTTTTGATTAAATTATATATTAAATTATTTTAAATACATATTCTAATACAGATTTTAATTTTGTTAAATTTTACTACATTTAAATTTTTAAGTTATCATAAATATCAGTCTTCCTTCAGAAATATGCGTAAAATATGTTTGATTTATTTACTTTCTGTATTTATTTGTAACAAAATATTATAAATTTGAAAAAACTACAATCAGAGAACAAATTATTAATACCTATTATGGTTTAGAATTATTTTTAATTTGCACAAATTCAAAACATCTAGGCTAGTACTACAAGCATAAGATTAGAACTAGACAAATAATATAATAATATAATATAATTATTATAAAATAAAACAGCTTTAGATTTAAGTTCTGTATTAATATTTATTAATTATCATTGCTTCGACGAACCCAACGCCCGTCTTCATCAGGAAAACCGATATAAAATAATAATAATATTTACAAACACATATTTTTATTTAAAATTTGTGGAAATATTTTATACCCTATAGGTAAAGTAGTGTTTCTAATTTTAAATTTTGTATATTCTGTTATGATTAATATATATGTATGTTACAAAAATAAGTTAGTTGTGGTCATTAAATCAACATAGGTATCGATCGTTCGACAAGGCAAACATTTACGTGTGTATGTATGTATGTATATATGTTGGGGTCACGTGCATTTTGACTTGACACTCTGGCGTCGTTTGTTACCGTCGGTCGGCCCGATAGGGCGGCGTCGTTCCGTTACCGATGCGACGCTCGTCAGAAAGACGAGATATTCGATTATTCACACTCTCCCCGAAATTCAATTAGGGGACGTTTTTGTATTTAGAATATGTGTCAAAGTAACTTGATATTTTGCCCAATAAGACGAGCACTGAAGCTTTCTAAGCATAGATAAAATTGCATATATTTTTTTGAGCTTTAATGTTATAGTAACGAGAGAAAGAAAAAATAGAAATTGGTTCTGGTTTTAAATTATAAATTAACATAGTAAAAAATCTTTCAGAACTCTTATATTAAAATAAAACGGCTTTAGGTTATAGTTCTGTATTAATATTTATTAATAATTAGTAATAATCATTTACAGTAAATAACAGAACATAGGACCAGTTACTAAGTAACAAAATAAGTAAGTAGATTATAAAATTTATTTTTTAATAAAAGGAAGCTAAATTTTAATTAAATAAATGCCGTACTTATAAAGAAACAAAAGATAACAATAACTGTGATGGCACTGATTTACACAAAATTTGGCTTCATTTAATTACAAATTTTAGGATCTAGTTACTTATTTTGTTACCTAGTAACTTGTTTCTATGTTTGTGTTTATTTATTGTATATGTCATTTGTATCTTGTTTCCTGATGAAGACTTACGTTTAGTCCGTCGAAACGACGATAATTAGTAAATATTAATACAGAACTATATTCGAAAGTCGTTTTATTTTATTAATATGTAATATTAATACATATGATAAAGCTAAATGAAGGATGAAGCTAAAGTTACTTGTCTAACTAATTGCGGGATAGTAGAAAAAGTTTGTCTTTTGGGTACATGGCATGATTGTGTTTGTATGTAAATATTGGTTAACAATACTATGTCAACAAATATTTACATAATAAATATTAAAAACAACGAAACACTCAAATTTATTTTTGTTACATTTCATCTACGAAAAGAATCTAAAATTGTCATCTCGTTATGTGACTGCTCGATGTGTTTTTCCTTAGACTGGAAACTGCCGAAAGAATTTCCGGAAAAAAAACGACAGAAAGACGATGGGAAAAAAAGACGCCAGCGTCTCCGATTTTAAAGCAGACGACGCCAATACCATTCTCGGCCGTCGCCAGCATTGTGTTTGTGCTATTTTGAAGTGTTCTTCTCGGCTCCTTACGCGAACCGAACGAGATGAGTTTCGGTGGAGGCGAGAATGTGTTTGTTACATCATCGCTGAAATGCTAACGTAAACAATGTAACTTAATACTTAACACGATCTAGATACTGTTGAAAGTGAGATGATACTTAAATATGTCGCCTACTTTTACCAAGCTTTCAGAAGAATAATTCTATTTAAAAAGAATATTTGATACACCTTTCGGTTTATGAAATTTATAATATTGTATAATTATATGAAATTTGAGTAAATATATGTAACTTTAAATGGGGATGGTATATATTATTTAATAAATTATATTATCAGACCAATATTTTAACACTATATGTAATATTACATTATATACTTACTAATATAACTTGTATGTATACGAAATATCACATATTTTTATGTAATTATACGTTAGCTACTCAGCAATATAACTTTTATTTATATTAAATATTACTTATTTTTATGTAATTTTGCATCAATTACTAATTAATATAATAAGCTTTTTCTGTGTGATATTTATAAAATTATAACTATTATTTAAAATATATACAATTTATAATAAATATAAATAAAATATAAATTCTATTTGGTTTGGTTTAAATTTTTGATGATTCTATAAACAGTAATGAATTGAATGATTTGACATTTAATAATATTCTCATTATATCATAAATTGACGCGATTTCGACTAATTTTAATTAGTAATTCTATAAACAGTAATGAATTGAATGATTTGACATTTAATAATATTCTCATTATGTCATAAATTGACGCGATTTTGACTAATTTTAATTAGTAATGAATAATTATTAGTATTGTAGCGTGAAATCCGCTGATATACAAAATAAACAAGAGTTTATTTTCCTGTAGATCTGTATTTACAAAATATATCATACATACATTTGCAATATGTTATTTTACGTTATTAATTATTTATTTTGTTATAGTTGAACATAATACAATATAACAATTAATTAAATATATATATATATATGTATATATATATATATATATATATATATATATATATATATATATATATATGCACTATCCTCATTTGGACATAACAAATTTTAGTTAATATTTATAGAAACTGGTCTGAATAGTTACTGATTATTTTGGCATTAAATTTTATGTAAAAATGTACTAATTTTACAGAATTTATAATGAAATAAAAAAATAATAAATACACTGAAATTAAAATGTATAATCACTAAAAAAAAAGGCTTTAAGATCTAGTTCTGTATTAATTTTAATTAAAGACGTTTCGATGTACTCTACGTACATTATCATCATCATATAGTAACTGTGGATGAAGCGAAAGTTGCTTGTTTGGATAGGAATGTTTGAAGAATGTTTGATTTCGGGATGATGAAAAGAGTTTGTGCCACACCCTTTTGGGTACATGGTGTGATTGTGTACGTATGTATGTATATAGTATAACTAACTACTCTATAATAATGTACATTATTGTACTAATAACATAATGATCTCTTTCTATGTAGGCAAAATAGTAAAGTAATATCAGTATTTTAATACACTTGAAGAAAAAGAATAGGAATATATTTAGCTGATGTTACATGCGTGGAACATAATTAGTGTTTAATATTAATATTATAATTAATAGTGTTTAATGTAACGCAATATATATACATTTCTTGGTCAGAAAATTAAAAAAATTAAATTATCTTTGTTACATTAAATGTATATCAAATTATCATTTTAATAATAAATTATCACGTATGTAGATAAAACCAATCTAACATAGTAAAAAAATCTTTCAGAACTCATTATATAAAGTAATTAATAATTACAATTAATACAAATAATTTCACTTTTGTAACTTTGTTTTCTTGTGTGCATACTAAAATAAACTAAAAATAAAAAGACTAAAATGCGAACACATTGTACAGTTTTACTGTGTAATAAATTTCGCAGGCCGAACAATTGAAATCTACAGTATGGTTTTTATGTTTCTTTACAATACTGGCATGTTATGTGGGTCACCGATTGAGACTCCTTTGGCACATTGTAACGCAAGAAAAATAATTGGCTGAGAGCCTAGGGGGTAGGGTGAGTTCTTGAAGTAAAGTAATGCATTACGCAGTTGAAAATTACCTATCAAGGTTATTATTTAAGTACACGAAGGACGCCAGGATGTAGGCTAGATGTTGTTATTGCCTTTAATACTACAGGGATAATATTATACTATTAAGGGGGGAGTGGGGGTGTTATGAAATTACAATGAAAACAAAATCATGGTAGCCACAATATTATTTTATATTCATAATTCTTTTTATATTTTTTTTATGTTTATTTGATGAGAAAAAATATATAGGTTATGTGGTAAATAAAGATAATAAAAATTTATTGGAAAAATTCTGATTATACATACATACATACACAATCACGCTATGTGTCCATAAGTATGTGGCACAAACTCTGTCCATTATTCCAAAATAGTAACACAGTAACTTTTGTTTAATTCACATGCATGACACTTTTCATAATTGCTCAGCTATTCCTACTACTTGAAAACACTCGCTTACGCAAAACACTCTCAATTATACTACTCATCGGACATCCACGCAGACGCACATCGTCAATTGTCACATACATATATTCTTTTAATCAAACATTCATTAGACATTTGAAGCTCACAGATGCTCAAATATAAAATATCTTATAATTCTGTTGAATTGAATTTGTTCTACACGTGTCCACAGACCGATAGACAGACAGACTAATATCAAGCTTAAAACAGTTAATTCATGTTACCTTAACCCTAATTCGTGCTTATCTGTAAAAATCTCCAAAAGTCAAAATTGGTACAATTACAACACCTATCTAACTATGTGACGGTCGGTAAAAAACAGTAGTAACATTGTATTTGTTTTATCAATATTGAAGCTATTACGCATCGCAAATACGTGTCGGAAACATTACATCTCTAGGGAATTCTGTACGAGTATATGACATATGTTTTTTCACTATTTTCTGTATTTATATTTTACACGTAAACAAGCATATCTATTTCTAAAACCAAATACACAACATTTTTAGTTTTCTAAATAGTTTTATATTTATTTTTTTCTATAAATATTATAATAAAATTCCTATATTTTACCTAAACTCTATCTGATATAAATTTTGTATTGAATATGATAAATTTGAGAAAATATAACAACTTTGAATCAGAGCGATACCAGCTATTTATGAAAAATTAATAAAAATTTTAATAATATAATATTTCAATAAATTATAACTTATACTTAGTTCTGTATTAATATTTATTTAAAAATCGATGTTTCGACGAAATTTAACTTCCGTCTGCATCAAGATAAATACATATATACATACATACACAATCACGTCATGTACCCAAAAGGGTGTGGCACAAACTCTTTTCATCATCTCAAAATCAGTCGCCTCCAAACATTCTTTTCCAAACAAGCAACTTTCGCTTCATCCACATTCATAATTCCTCTCATAAATTATTTGTACAATGATTTTGTATCATTTATCCTGATGAAGATGGGCGTTGAGTTTTGCCGAAACGTCGATTTTTAAATAAATTTTAATACAGAACTTGAACCTAAAGCAGTATTATTTTACATTGTATATTGCTAAGTACATTTATTTCTGAGATTAGATACATTGCATATCCATATATAAAAAAAACACATTGTATATAATTTTCTTATACACATCGTATATAATTATCTCGTACACTGTATCTCCGTGAAATAATACGCCATTAATACGTCATTATATCATTAATACACAAATAAAATCTTAACGAAAATGATTAATAATTTTAAATAGTTCATATATCGTTATGTAATTTATTCCAATCATTTACTAAATAAATCGGTAGAGCAATAAAAAACAGAAACTTCTTCTCAGAATAAATAATCGATAAGAAATATTGTTGAAAATATACATAGTTGAATGTTGGAGCATAAATTTTCATGGTACGTATTATATATTCATACATTATATAGATATGTATATATCTTTTTTGCCAATAGATTTGCATAGTATGTCTGATAGCAAGTCAATCGTGATTCTTTGATCAATACAGTTTCAATTATTTACGCGCAGGCATGACGACAGTTCATACATTTTTAAAAACTTTATCAAGACGCAGGTGGCTCTGTAAATTGACTAAATTGCTATTTTTATCATATATTCATCAGGAAACACTGATTATGATATTACTTATGTATAAAATTTTTATATATATATATATATATATATATATATATATATATATATATTTTTATAAAAAATTCTTTGAAGATATTTAATTTTAATAATCAGAGACCAAAATTGCGTAAATATGGGTTTAGTTCTGATTTTCAGTTCTAATATTTTGCCTTGGTGTCTTTGTATTTTTATTAATTAAAAAAAATATATATATAGTTTTGCTTATTTATTACAAAAACCTATAAAACAAATGAAATATAATTGTTAAATTGTGTTTGATATTTTGAAATGTAAAAGTAAATTGAAGAATATTACTGAGAAATTTGTTAATATTTAGTAAATATTACAGTAAATCTCTTGTTAATATTGATAAGAGAAGCAATAGAAATTTATAAAAACATCAATCATCTCAATCTATAATTTTTATGATCTAGTTACTTATATGTTACCTAGTAACTTGTTTCTATGTTCTGTTATTTACTGTAAATGTCATTTGTATCATTTTTCCTTATGTAGACGGACGTTGAGTTCGTCAAAACAACAATTAGAAATAAATATTAATACTGAACTTTAACCCAAAGCAGTTTTATTTTAACAGAACACAGTAACAAGTTACCAAGTAACAAAATAAGTAACTAGATCATAAAAAAATTTTAATTAATGGAAGCTATTAACTATGTTGATGGTAAAACAGTTATTTACTATTATTATTATTTTTTAATTTGTATTTTTATTAGAAAAACATTAATTTACAATAAACACGTTTACTTTTGAGTTGAAATTAAAAACCTCGGATCTAAAATAAAATATTTCTCAGTGTAGTAATGTTAAAATTTTTATTTATATAAATAAATAATTATAGATCAAATTAACATTATTACTTTACAATAATGACAATAGATAACGAAATAATTATTAATTGAATAGGAAATTTGTCATTGTAAACTGTCTAAAAATCCTAGAAATAATATATGACAATTCGATTAACAAATGGTTCATTAGGATATCATAAATTATTTAACCTGGGAACTAGAGTTTACTACATTATCGATAATTTTCTAATAGCAAAATATTACACTAGAGTTTCACTGTATTTTAATTATTTCCGCTCCACGAATTATTTATCGATATTATCTTGCATATATAGATTTTAAATAATTTATCAAAATTGTATTAATGACAATGTTATTGCTTTAATATACATAAAAATAATATTTACAAATTAGAGATAATCAAATATCCATTATACGAGTAATGTAGAATTAAACAGAATTTATTTTTATAATTATTTGTTTAATTATTTTTATTAATACATACACAATCGTGTTATGTACTCATAAGGATGTGGGATGTGGGCACAAACTCTTTGTCTTATATTCCCACCTCTTTTGTTAATAAAAAAGTGTTTTTATTTTTTGCTTTAACTTTAGACAAGCCGACATCAAACGGCACTGCGTGATACCGACATGGGTATATTATACCTATTAAAAATAGCTTTAAAAAATTTAAAAATTGGTAAAAAAACATTTGTTTCATTATTATAAATATAGGAGTAAAGTTTTATTATCTAAAATTGCTAAATAAGGCCAAAAATACATTTTATTGCATGAATAGTAACAGACCGTACCGGTGTTCGAGTTCTACTGCAACGTTTGTCTCTGTGTATATGCTTAGAGAATAGCTAACCAAGTGATGCGCGCGCAGCCGTACATATGTTTTTTTTTTTTTTTTTTTCTGTTGATCCTTGTAATAGGACATAGAAACAGTCAAACATATACAATGTAAATACATAAAAGTGAGAAATACAGAATATATAATAAATGATAAATTTATATTATAATTTACAATTCAAAAATTCATTAACAGAATAAAAACAATTTTTTATTCATTATATTATTAAATTTGACATTGGAAATTATTTCTGGGATTGATATTAGTGTATATTTAATATAAATGAGTTGCTAGATACAATAAGGTTAAAATAAATTTTTACCTTTACTTCTTATCAAATATGATCTATATCTTATTAAAATTGCTTAATAAGTAATTTTGAGAAAAATTAATTATATAAGTGAGATGAGTATACAGTCCATAGTAGCATTGATTAAAGAAATATATATATATATACTTCTTTAATCAATGATAGTAGTTTAACAAACAAAATGTGGTTGAATCGGAAGTTGTTTGGATAGGAATATTGTGCAGGAAACTAATTTTTACTTAACAGTTTGTGCCACATCCTTATAGATACATGGCATGATTGTGTATATAATTATGTAATAGGATATTAACCCAAGGTGACATATTAATGTTTCTAGCTAACTAGATATATTAGCTGACCGTTCCTGAATATTTAGAACCTTATGGTATCTCTTACATGCCAGTTCTTACGAATATATATATATATATATATATATATATATATATATATATATATAGAGAGAGAGAGAGAGAGAGAGAGGTTAAATCAGCGTATAGATAGACACTAATTTACTCTGTCAATGGTGCGAATGTATAAGTGAAGCAAAACTAATTTAATGTTGAACAATGTATTATATATAATTGCTTCCCGTTCAATTAATAATTCCCTAGTTAATTAAGGAGCAAACCGAGCTAGGCCGGTACATGCTATAGAATTCTACTGCACATTCTATTCAATTTTCTCTGCTGCTTATCAAATTGAACACTAAACGACTAACTACTTTTACTTCTACTTAAATTAGTTTATTACATCAAGAATTCAGTTTAGTTTAACGTTTTGTTGCATTTTGAAAATTTATGTAAGAAATGAAAGGCAAATGGTTTTAGATAATAATAATTTAATCATCCTATTGGGTACGATAGTCCTAGGAGAGCTATGATTTCAAGTACTGAAGTACTTGTTCCTTGATCGTTTATTTAGATATTTTTCGAAACTGCAAGTTGTTCCAAACGAAACTAAACTATATTTGTAAAATATAATCTTAATCATACTAAAAATTGTAAAACATATTAAAATAAAACGACTATTGGTTGTAGTTTTGTATTAATATTTATTAATAGTCGACGTAAGTTGAATTTGTCGAAACGTAGATTATCAATAAATATTAATATAGAATTATTAAAATCTAAAGCCATTTTATTTTAATACAATGAGTTTTGAAAAATATTTTTACTATGTTTAAATATCATATTTGTTACGTGATTTTATTACAAGGTTTTAATATCAGGCATAATATTTAATTTAAACTTATTTTTAGTAATCATTTAAAATCATCGATATAAATTTAAAGACTAATACCATTGCACTTATTTGAACAGGCCAATAAACTTCTAAGTAGAAGAAGAGAATATTAGAAATGCAATTCCCAATACACTTGAGAATTAAATAATGGCGCTGTAGTCTGGAGTAGTGCTTAAAATAACTCCTACAAACACGTTTAAAGAATAGGATACTTGAAATAAGAGTCACTTGTGTCGTAAAAGTACACAACTTCCGACGTATGTAGAACTTAAAAGAAGTACTTACATTCAACAATAATTTTATAAATGATATCATTGCAAGATGTAAAATTTTATTCACTTAACTTGACTTGAGTGGTGTTTTAGTCTTTTCACATAGATGTAAAATTAGATATAAAATAAAGTAAAATTTTACGCTATGAAGAAAATCCATTTTTTCTTTAAACGTATCATAATATTAATATTACGTTATCATATTGCCTATGTAGAAAGAGGTCATTATGTTACGAATACAATAATGACATTATTATACAGCAGTTAGATATTATATATATATATATATATATATATATATATATATATGTATACCATTGGTGGTAGCATCAGACATAAATAACTACAACGTCAAGTGTATTTCATCTTACATTTTCGCTGGCCATATTGAAATTACTATTAAGGCAAGTTAAGTTAAGTTAAATGAGAATTGTATTGTTTATTTTCGCTTAATTTTAATTTGATTATTGAAATTCAACGATCAAGTATATTTAATTTGACATCTCTGACGGCTATATTAAAAATTATTAAGTCTTGTTAAGTTAATTGACAATTGCATTGTTTAGTTTCGCTTGAATTTGAATTTGATTATTGAAAATGTGTAAATATGTGCAAGAAATTTATTAGAAATTTTATATTCAGCTAAGTAAAAATTAATTCTCACAAATTAAGTTCCAAATACAAAAAATATATACATGTGTATACTATTCTAGTACAACTGTTAGTAAAGTTAAGGATACTTGGCATGTATTTTTATTTATTTTTAGTTTAGTTTCGTTTAGAATTCTTGAGAAAAAATCGTATATGTTTGACTCGGAGTAGAATGCTCTTTTTATGTTTCGTCCAGATTGCTTGGCCTCGGTTTTGCCTCAGCCACAGATATATATATAAATTCGACCTAATAATCATAGCTATTTACTCTGAATTTTTTTTTAGTAAATTATGTTTAATAATAACTTACACAAAATCCAAATGACCAACAAATATGAAATACTCTTCTTCACATAATTGTAACTCACCTGTAATAAAAAAAAAAAAGATTACAAATTACACTAAAATAAATAAACATTAGAATTGTTAAAAAAACTATTACGTCAAGTTAAGTTAAATTAATTGAAAACTGAATTGTTTATTTTTGTTTGAGTTTCAATTTGATTATTGAAAATCGTTCAGGGTGGTCAGAAATTGCATATTCAACTAAAGAAAGATTAATTCTCGCAAATCACGTAACAAATATAAATAATATATACTTATATATACATATATATATATATATATATATATATGTATATATTAAAATTATATACGATGTGTCTAAGAAAATTATTTACAATATGTTATATAAATGCATCTAAAAAAAAATCATGTATACAATGTAACTAAATAATTTTATGTTTCTTATATATATATATATATATATGCAATGCGTCTTAAAATTCTATATACAATGTGTATTAACAATTTATATACTATTGGTTTATTAAACAGACTCTTACATGTATCTATAATTAAAATTTATAATAAAATAAGTTACCAAAATTATTGTCAATCAATTAAAACACATGTAATTAATATAATAAAATAAATAATTTAAATATATTTGGTAGTCAAGTCATCTACAATTCAGAATATATACAGGACACGTTTCAATGCTAATGGCAGATAGTATTAATTAAAAAATTCTTCCATCAATAGAGCAATAAAAATAAAGTTATATAATTAATGGCTGTTGAAAAGTCACGTATTTTAAAACTTTTTATACGCATATTAACATTTATTATCGAGCCATCGCACCGAAGGCCTTTAATCCCACAATTTGCTCATAATGTAACAGAAAGGAGGTGAAAATATGCTCTCTTATAGCATATTTTATACACGATCTTTATCAAATTGGAACATCGATTCACGTAAAGTTTTACAGTTTTTTTTTCCTAGATTACAAACTCAATATAAATGTATGTAGAATAAAATATTCAAATTTAATATAACGAAAATTGATTAAAATTTTTAGTTACTCGTGTTTTTGTTTTGTAAATTATATGTATAATTTCAAACAAGTTTTTGACTTTTGACTTTTGTTTATTTACTATATAATATTTTCCTGAAGATGATTTTTTTAATTAAAATTTATGCAGAACTTAATTCTAAAGTCTTTTTATTTTAATATAATAAGTTCTGAAAGAACACACTATGTTAAAATATTCACTGATATATTGTAAAAAATATAAAATTGTTTTAATATGTATCTAAAATTTAATCTATTTTAATAATATAGAACAAAGCAGAACTAATTTTCGATTAATATGAACACGATATTGTTAAAATTCACATATCAATTTTTCACTCTAAAATTTTAATTAACTAATATATGCATTATTCATTATCGCTGCCAATAAAAACTAAAAGAAAAAAACTTCCATACTGAAACACTGACCAAAAAAAAAACTGACCGACTATGTACGCAGTTTTTTGCATTCTGCGGCTAAGTTCATCTAAGGCTTTGAACCCTGTAACCATTCCACAGCATACGGCGATGCTGCGAGTCATTTTCAAACAAATGAATAATTCATACCCAACGGAGAGAGATGATGATATGGTTTTGTACACCGCCGACAAATTTTGTTTTCTACCGCGCACGTAAAATGAACTTTCTCGGATTAAAATCAACATTGCTGTACTGTGAACACACAGGGTGTGATTTCAATTGTTTTTCTGTGTTAGCCGGACTGTTTTTTTGTTTGTTTTCTAATAAAGCTGAATTGAATTATATGACAGCAATGGTCATTTTGAATATTAATTTGTTACAATATATGTTGTGTCGGAGTTTTTTTTTTAAATTTCACTCGTAAATATTCAAATATTTTTTTGAAACAAAGTTGGACATATTTGTGACTGGGAAACGAAAATATATGTATAATGTCACAGAATTTTTACACAGAGATAATTTTTGGTTTAATTAATTTGGTTTCTGATACGACACATTGCGATTATTACATTTTTATTTTTAAAAAGTTTGTTTTTTGTTTGTTTGTTTTATTTTAAATCTAAATTTATACATACATATATAATCACACTATGTACCCAAAAGAGTGTGGCACAAACTCTTTCCATTATGTGTATGTATTTTTTTTAGTAATATAAGAATATAAATTTTGTTTATTATTATTAGGCGCGTCCACCACTAGAATAATTTTGGTGGAGGTGCAGGAATAACACATTTTTAAATAAATTATTACTTATATAATATTTCATAAAATATTTATCAAAGAACAGTTTAGTATGTAGTTTGAGGATACTCAATCTTTCACAGACTTTTATATATAATTTTTACTTTTTCTATTGTTACAATACTGTTACTATAATAAGCTTCTAAAATTTATGCAAAAATTTCATATTTCAAAAAAATTAAATGCTTTTTCATAGTCTAATACATAATACTTTTTTCTTCTTCAAGCGTATCAAAATATGTAGAAGGAAGTCATAATGTTTCTAGTACAATAATATACATTATTATAGAGTAGTTATTGTATACATTATTGTATTTAATATGACATCTCTGTCGGTCATATTCAAATTTACTAAGTTAAATTAATTAATTTATTCTTGAAAATGTGTTAAGAAGTGCAAGTAATATAATTTGCACCGCCAGATTTATCAGAAACTGGGTATTCAACTAAAGTTACACGATCATTGTGTATTTAATTTGACGTCTTTAGCGGCGATATTAAAAACTATTAAGTTAATTGACAGTTTTATTTTTTATTTTCACTTGAATTTAAATTGAATTATTGAAAATGTGTGAATAAATGCAATATGTACACCGCCAAATTTGTCAGAAATTGTATATTTGAACAAAGAAACATTAATTTTTACAAATTATGTAACAAATATAAATAATAAATTCATATTCTTACTATCTTACAACTGTTAGTAAAGTCAAGGTTACGTAGTATGTATGCATGTATTTTTATTTATTGAAAAGCTTGAAAAAAAAAATAACATATTTCACTTAGAGCAGACTGGTCTGGCTCTGCCTCAGCTACAAGTATCTATGTTCAATACAATAAAGATCTCTTTTTTTTCCTCATAACATTATATAAATTTTTATATTTGTCTCACTTGAAGCATTCATTATTTATATTTTACAAAATTAATATATTTAATGTATTTTCCATATTGCATAATAACTACATGATCTAATAAAAATTTATTATTACTATCCTTGTATAATCTATCTCAGTAAAAACCAATCATTTTAATAAACTTCTGTGTAAAACAGCAAAATTACTGGTTACTCGGAACAGGTAACCAATGAAAACAAGACGAATTAAAACTGGAATCATTGTATTATTGGATTAAACCATTTAAGTCGCCGTGAACCGTATTGCAGTAAGCGAACGCGGCGACGAGTCACATGTGTCTTAGCGGTAAAACGAAAACGGGGTAATAGAGCCTTGGTGGGCCGGTTGTGACGGGTGACGGTGACGACGAGGTAGAAATCGGCGACAGGCAGTCAGTTCGTGTTCATAGCCTTTTACCGAAGATCGATATTCTAAGCACACCCCGCAGGTCACGCAATCTCTGATACCTATGCCACCGCAATGTGGCTTGGAAGACACGGAGATCGCCTGGTCGCGTCAGGATTGACTTTTGGTTTTCGGTTTTACTAGGTTTACATTGGGGTTGTTTATAGTTAGGATTGCGAATGGTTTAAATTTGAAATAGTTTGTACAGTAGATTTGCGATTATCTAAGATCGTAATAACTGAATAGCGGACTGATCGGGGTAGAAACAAAATTAACAGCGAAAAAATTTATAGCTTTTTAAAAATCGGTTTTGACTAATACCGGTTTTAAAACAATATAACTAGTCATAAAATTAAACAAATACACACCCAAAAACCGAGCTTGTAGTACAAGCAATAATATTTCTTTTTGTATTTTTTTTTTCATGAATTTATGGACATTCAATTCTAATAAGAATTTATCCATAATTTAGTACTTTTGATTTTATGTATATTATTCAGTGACGTAGCCAGAAACTTGTCATGGGAGGGGGGGCTGTTACTAAAGATATAATATAATATATGATATAATATTAATCAATAAAGCTAATACTATAATTTATTTCTTGTTTATTCTCTTGAACTTGCATATTCATGTTGCTGGTTTTTGATTTTCCTTCAGCAGTTCTTTTTATTTACAAAGATTGTAAGTCGACGCGTTTCGATCTTGCGATCATTATCAAGTATATAATTTGTATAAAAAATAAAGAGCAATAAAAATTATTTTTATAAAAATGAAAGTAATATATATTTCATATTTCATATACGTATGTTTTTGGTAATTCAGGTTCTTGACTACGCCACTGACATTATTGTATTGTATTATGAATGTGGATGAAACGAAAGTTGCTTGTTTGGATAGGAATGTTTGGAGGCGACTGATTTCGGGATGATGAAAAGAGTTTGTGCCACACATGTATTGTATTCTTGTATAATGTATTGTATATTATTGTATTCTTGACTGTTTCTATATCCTTTTAAAGGATCAACTTAATCAATTATTACTATTATTATTATAAAACGACTGTTTGAATAATGCCTTTAATCTCCGAAAAAGATATAAAAGCTTATAATAGTTAATTTACTTTTCATGAATTTATGGACATTCAATTCTAATAAGAATTTATCATAATTTAATACTTTTGATAATGTATTGTATATTATTGTATTCTTGACTGTTTCTATACTTATCCTTTTAAAGGATCAACTTAATCAATTATTATTATTATAAAATGACTGTCTGAATAATGCTTTTAATCTCCGAAAAAGATATGAAAGCTTGTAATAGATATTTTACTTTTCATGTACCACTTAAAAAAATTTCTTAAACCTAAAATTTAATCACATTTATCTTCTACTTTACCCTTTTCCTAATCCAGATTTAGTAAGCACTTAGTTTTTTCTCTACTCATACTTTGAAAGTAATCTAGCAATAAATATGTACAAAGTTGAACAGTTATGATACTGTCTGATGACAATTATGTAACATATTATAAATAGGGTAATTAGGGTAATAATTTTTAGTTTCCAAATATATAAATAAATAGTTGTTACAATAGAGATATCGTAAGCTCATCGCGGGACACACATTTTTAAATAATTTATGAATTAAAGGAAGCCAGATTTTGTTCCATAATAATTTCTGAAAGATTTTTTGTAATATGTAATGTAATATGAATATTGTGATACGCTTGAAGAAAAAAAATAGATTTTTTTCATACATAACCCTTATTTCTAAATTTGAATTTATAACAGTTTTATTCTCTCATACAAACATAGTAAATGTCACCCTTGACTCTTTCTACGTTATCCGTGTATTCGCAAGGTGAACGGCGGAGTTTCCATTTTGGAAATCCGTTCCGCTTCTCGACTAAATAAAACGAACAAAGCCCGATATCGCGTATGGTCCGTTTTTCTGGTTACATTCTTTGAATTCTTTATTCGTCGGTGTCGCACAAGCCGAGTGTGGCGAGGGGGCACTAGTGATTGTTCCGGGGGAACATTTCTACCGATTTTACCGGAACAAATTCGGTATTTTATGTATCGGTACTATTATAGATTTCGGTTGTATTTTATAGGAACAGGAGCGTAAAATGCTTCAGACGGGTATAACTTACCGTTCTTTGAAATGAACAAGATTTGGTGGATAGGGATAATAGAATTTTTTTCTGATTATTTCAGTTTTTATGTTTGATTTACAAAAATTGATTTTATATAAATTAGTTTCTACTAGAGCTGATAAATAAGTTGATATATCGATTTAAATCGATTTCTTTCAAGAAAAGTCAAATATCGAGTAGTTGATAATCGATTTTTGACTTTCATTTTGTTTGGAGGAGATAGTGGAAAGAGTTTATGATACACCTTTTTGGGTACATATTATTTCTGTACAAGGCTACCAAAAGTGACAATAAATTTGACTAATCTTTTTGATCTTTACTTCAAAATTATTTTTAGATACAAGATTATAAATATATTTATTTTTTTACAATTAATTTTATAAAAATTTTGTATCAACATCAACTTACTATCTTTAATATCTTCAATAATTTCATTAGATGAAGATTCAATTTATAATTTAATTACCTGCTATCAAAAAGTGATTATAATTCAGTAATTCTGCTAGTATATCTTACCACAATTTTAAATATTAACTTTGAAATCTTTTAACGTAATTAGAAATATTATTCCAGAATAGAACTTGAAGTTAGTAGCAAAAACTTTTTGCGAAATAATTTATTCAACCACAAATGAATAAATTCTGAGAATGTCACTAATGTAATTTGAATATATCCTCTATAATTTCGGGCTCTTGAAGTGAACTGCAATATGTAATTGTAATTATGAATCTAGTTCGGTTGAATGTACATATATTATTTAAGGGGGTATTCGCATTTGTGTGGCATTGATTTTTTAGATGTTTTTCAACAATTTTTTTTGGGAACTTTTACAATAAATAGTAAACAACAATTATATCGTTAGAAAGTGAATTTATTGAAGTTTTGAACAGTATTTTTTATTTTCAAAAAAGTCAAACTTTTACGCAAAAAAATGGCGTCAAAGTGATCAGGTAAAAATTCAGATTTGCCAATGGTGGTAGATAAAATTCACATTTAACATTTCTGAAACAAAAACAAATTAGATGTTAAGTACTTGTAACACATGTAACTTTTGTTGAAACCTATAAAATGTATAATTTTTACTTTTAGACCAAAAAATAAAAAAAAACTAATAAATTTTAGGCACTTTTTTTATGAAGGCCATTTTGAAAGTTACATGTGTTACAAGTACTAATATATAATTTATTTTTGTTTCAGAAATGTAAAACGCGTTCTTTATCTGCCACCATTAACATGTGAATTTTGACCTCATTACTTTGACGCCATTTTTTTAAATAAAAATTTGACTTTTTTGGAAAAAAATTACTGCTGAACACTTTCCAACGGTATAATTGTAGTTTACTGTATTTGTTGTAAAAGATCCCAAAAAAATGTTGAAGAACACCTAAAAAATCGATGCTGCACACGCGAATACCCCCCTTAAGAATGAATGTCAACCACTAACAGATCGAATTTTAATAATTTATCAAAAAAATTCTTGTCGTATGATGGATGGACCTGTCATAATTCAAGGTTATTTGGTACTTTTCAGCACAAGTTGGCTGGCTTTCGACTCAAATATAACAACGATAGGGCTTTGCTAAAAGCATTCATTAATTATGTGTTCTTTAAAAATACAACAGACAAATTATTATCATATTTATTCGTCTTTATCTGATCAGAATATTTTAGATCAAGAGGGTGGTATATTAAAGTCGAAAAAAATTGTTTTTAAATATCAAATAATTAATATTAAATTTTAGACGAAATAATATTACTTGTAACAGAAAATGTATGATGAAAAATGTCTGCATTTCTACTTACTAAACGTATATTATCATCAGGAAAAAAATATATATAAATGACATAAATAATAATAAAATTTTAATGTGAATTCTGAAAGATTTTTTACTAATATTATGTATGATATTTACAAATTTTTAGTTCTTGTTTTTATTTTACAAAATTATATTCAATATTACGAAAAGTAAATAGTGGAATAATAAATAAATGATGATGTGAAACAAAATAAAGATAGAGTAGATGTAAGAAAATTTGTAAGTGTAAAAAGTGTATAGTTATTAAAGCATAAAATGAATGAAAATCAAGAAGTAGGAGGAGTGACTGGCGGCGGCAGGCGAAGAAACTGTGAACAAGATAAAGGGATAAGTGAGACATCAAATTATATGCTCGACCAACTAGAAAATTTCTCGCTGCCTACTCGCGACAGTCAACTGTCACCATTTTCCCTTCTCTATGATGACGTTTCACACTTATTATCACCGTGTTTTTCTTTTATTTTTGTTCATTAACAAATTTGTTAAGTTGTTATTTACGTGTCTATATTTATTTTAGTTTTTTACACACACTATGATAGGTATAATTACTCAACTGCTGTAATTTTCACATAATTGTTTAAAAAAACATAATATCAGAACTATTACAAACATTATATAGTGGCGACAAGATAAAAAGATAGGGACGTCATCAATTTTTGTTACAAGGCAAATAACGTCACCCACTACTATGATTATATTAGCTTCTCGCGTACAGCAGACAGGGGCATTAATGGCCCATTATTTTCCTTTTCTTGTTCAAAATATGAAATTAAATTGCCAACTAACTGTTGACATCGCCTAGACCATCTTTTTGCCATAATAAATTACAAAAATACACATTCAAACTATAACGTCAAATGAACTAATATAAACGTACTGTGACTTTTGACATTGAAAATCATTGCTGCCAAATATAGCAAAAATAAATAAGTTGATTTCGATAAAAAAAATCCAATAATATACGATATATTTGTATATATTACATTTTAATTTGATTAAAATAACGTAAATAGTTTCAAGTAGATTTAGTTCATTATTTGTAGAATAGAATAAAATTAATTTTGTTTTTTAGTGAGTTTCATGTTGTTAAGTTTTATCACGTGATTATGACGTACCTATCTTTTTATCTTGTCGCGACTATATAATATAATATTACCAACGGAATGGAATAGTACATATGTATGTAATATTACAGTATTTTGTTAGTAAAGTCACAGACAGGCATAAATTATAACTCAAAAAATTTTCTCACTTAGAATAACAGCACAAAATAATCTGCTTTATTAGCGGTAATTAGATAAAATAAATAGCTTAGACTAATTATGCAGCATTATCTAGTAGGAAAACACCTAAACAACATGCATATTCTAAACGGATAATGATAATAAATTAAGCGAAAGTCGGGTGGTATAGAGAATGAAGGAGTAGAGAGCTTGTAATATCGTGATAGAGGCACATTGCTCTTACAAAGTTTTATATATATACGACGTAAAACTGCGTCAACTCCACCGAAAACGAAGAAAAGTTTAGCTGACTGCCTAGCCCCTGTCCTACCAACGAGTTTGTGTTTTCCAAAACGAATTTATTAGCGGAAGAACGATCCAAGTTTAGTTTCAATCAAATCAAAACGACCGAAACTACCTTCAAAAAAATCATTGTTCATTTCAAATTTAAAACAAGTTTTCCGCGAAGAACTTTGTTATTTTTTTTTTATTCGGCATTTTTCAAATAAAATATTCAGGAAGCTATTTTTAGTTGGTAGTAAAATAATTGATTTGTTTGTTTGTTCAAAAAGAAGATTATAGAAAAATATTAAATGAAGTGAAAAATATTACAAATTTATTATAAAAAATTATTAAATGAAGTTATTATTAGATGGAAAGATTATATAGGAGAATTGCTCTTAGCTTGTAGATACGTCATTAATTTTTATCAATAAACATTTGACGTTAGTCATTGATATGTTTATATGAGCTTTCTAATCGGCATGAAATTGTTTCACCATTCGTGCCTAACCTAGTCTCAAACATAATAGAAGTAATGCCCAATATAAATAAAATGTACAGTATTTGACTTTGACTTTGTTTGAATTTATGACTTTGTCAATAGAGGCAAAATAAATATATTCAGTAGAAAATTCAATAATATATATCTTTACCTATTTAAAATAAACTTTGTTCAAATAAGATATTTGTATGTATTTAGCAAATTTAACTAATACTATTTTATTTTTCATATCACGTATTATGTTAAAGTTTAGATGCTTTAGTAAAACTAATAAAATATGAAATATGCTTAGAATATAGATGTTATTTCCATGTGCATTACTTTGAAAAGTATATAAATAGAATCACTATTATAAATCAAAATAGCTATGCTTCATTATAAACCAATAAAGTAACAGTATTGTAATAAAAAAAACTTTGAAATTTGCATTGATTGTACGTAATCGTTTCTAACGCAATTTCAACTTTGTTTTATTCTATGATAATTATCGAAGAATGAAGTATGAAAGAAGCTATATTAAATAAAAACTTTTTTCGATGCGATGAAAACTTTTTTCTGTTATTTATACTTCATTTTATCCAGTAAAGGCAGTCAAAAAGTTTGGAAAAAATAAGAAAATAACAAGCAGAATACAATATTCAATCTTGTTAACTTTTATGCTTTGCTATTTCAATTTTACGAGAAAACTTGTTCATATTTATTTTTAAATAACTAGTAGAAAATTTTATATTTATTTCAAAATATTATTATCATCAGTTCCCGTAATTCCCAAGTGGAACATAGGGGGCTACATGCTCGAGAAACTGAACATATAGTTTCTTAACAATTTTTACTTGCATTATCAATGGTGCGGGTTGTTAGTCTACAGACAAGCAAGGGACCTACAGTTTATAGATATAGTAGGTTCCAAACCACTCAGACCCAGCTAATATCAGTTCAGTGGTACAAGGTTTTATTACCAGAAATAATATTTAATTTAAAATTAAAATAAAACAGAACATAAAAGGTCAATTTGTCTAAATCATCCAGATAAATCTGCTATTACTGAATTTGCTTTAGAATATCTTTATGATGTAAAATTTTAAGATACAGTAATAATTGCTAGACCAACCAATATTAGCAGCAAATTAATAACAGAAGCAATAGAGATTTATAAAGAAAGGAATAAAATTTGACTTCCATTAATTATAAATTTATAAATCTTAGGATTTAGTTATTTAGTATGTTACCTAGTAATTTATTGCTACGTACTTTTATTTACCTACTTTAATGACATTGATAAATTTTGACCTGATGAAGACGAACGTTCAGTTTCGTTGAAACGTCGTTTTTATAAAATAATTAAACAGAATCTAATCCAAAAACAGTTTTTATTTTAATACAATGAGTTCTGAAAAATATTTTACTATTTTAATATTTTATTTAATTTCTTTTGAGATTCGAGTACAACACGCTACGGCTGCCAGTTTATTCTACACTATTTTAGGTACATAGCGTGATTGTGTGTATATATTATGTACGTAATATATTTATTTTCAATAAATATACAAATAGTTTTACAAACATATGTGCTATTTTAGAATACAACAAATATTTTCTACATATATATACATAAATATAAACAATATCCTCGATATTTCACATGCAAGAACATTGCTCGGAATATTAATAAAACTATTTGACAGCGAGACAATAAATAAATTCATTTATTTTATACGATCATCATATATCAGCAAAAAACCGCACAAATATACCATTTTATTATTCAACGAAAAATATCGTAAAACCAGCATAAAATTTCAAGAGCATATACCATAACCCCCCTCAACATGAATACATACATTCGAGGACAACGCAATGCTGGGAAAAAATTCTATTCACACACCACTCAACGCTCAATTCGAGTGCTACTTGAGCATCGCTCAAACAAGAGTTTCTGCATATGCTTTACCCTACCTATATAATTTGTTAAATTTTTATATATATATATATATATATATATATATATATATATATATATATATATATATATAGATGAAATATAAAAAAAATACAAAACCATTTTTACTAGTTTTCATTTAGAATTTTTTAATTGGTAGTTAGTAAACTTTAATTTTATCGTATAAATAAAATTTGATATACTTTAATTAAAAATTTATAAATTTTATAATCTAATTACTTATTTTGTTACCTAGTAACTTGTTTCTATGTTCTGTTTATTTACTGTAAATATTATTTGTATCATTTGACGATTGTTGAATTTCATCGAAACATCAATTATAAATATATTTTAATACAGAACTTGAACCTAAAGCAGTTTTATTTAACAAATTATTTTATTTTTATTTTAATTTAAATTTCAGTGATAAGTTAGAAATCAGACTAAATATTATACTATATATGAGGCGTATAGATGCAAAACTCACTATTCGACAAAAAGTGAAAAATGAGATTTTGCGCGTTTTGGACGTAGAATTTTACAAGAAATACGATATTTAGGTTAATTAGAAAAAAAAACTCAGTATTTAATATGAGAAACACTCTTTAAAGTTTAGTGTTGGATACAAAACTCACTACTTGCGTTGATAGTTTAGATGCAAAAGTAAATGTTTGCTTTCCACCAATAAAAACTTTATTGGTTGAAAGCAAAAAGTTACTTTGTACGAATTAATGATGTATAAAACCAATGATTCACGATTTTAAATAAGTATTGCCATCTAGTAACAAGATTTTATCATCAAAATACAATTACACTTAGCTATAACAGTTTTTTGCAAATATCTCAGAACTTAAAATTTGCAAATAGTGAGTTTTGCATCTATACGACTCATATGTTAAATGCACTGTAATACAAAACTTTCTGTAATAAAATATGTCCCAAAAAGTTACATCGACAAAAAGCTTAAATTGTATGAAAAAAAATTACAAATATTTAACTCAACAGAAAATAAATCAGATAGGTAGTAACCAGCTTATTGAAGACAATAGATAGTATCCTAAAGAAAAGTAAAAAATTTATTTTGAAAATAAATTTATCTCTCAAAAACAAACGGTTCGCTTGTAACAAATGAACATCAGCAAATGCCGTCGGAAATTTTTTGCAGGTCACGTGTGGAGCAGTTAGGTAAGAAGTGACAGAACTAGGACAAACATGTTAAGAATATTTAAAGGATATTGTTGAAAATCCTTCGTAGATATATATGCGACACAATGCATACTAACCTACGCGAGGGAGCACGCAATCAAATCTATAAGATCAAAGACAAAATTTTCTTTCTAGATCGCGCAATAGTAAAACTGGCTTTATTCCTAATTTAAACATACATTTAGGATTAATTCTCCCGTATTCTGAAACATTTTCTTTAAAAATAATATTTAATATATATATATATATATATATATATATATATATATATATATATATATATATATATATATATATACAGCCTGATTCAGAGTAAGCGCCTTATTTTTTTTTAGCCACACTATGGGTACTACTTTCAAAATATTTGGCAGTAATATGTTTCAGGACATTCTCTACACGATGATGATATCAGATTTTCAATTGGATGAATCATTTTAAAATGGCGACGTTCAACTCTTTTTTTTTAAATGGAATGCCATAATTTTTTTATTATTATTGAGATCCTAAAAACATTCTTTTTACGATAGTATTTTGTTTTTCTTAAAAATTCATTTCTTTCCCTATCAAAAAGCAAACTAACATTTTAATCTAGTAGCGCATGAATGTTTTACACCCGATGTTATTTTTGTCCAAATATCAAGTAGCGGTAGACAAACTAGTTGTCGAACGTCATTGGACGACGTTTCAATTTATGTACCTATTCAAAAAAAAGGAAAACATTTCGAGCAATTTTTGTAAATACCTAATTTTTATTTGATGTAAATTTTTAATTTTGAGTTTCAAAAAGTAGATTTAGATGACAAAATAAAGTTTAATTGTTTTTTTTGTGTCTACCGCTACTTGATATTTGGACAAAAATAACATAACATGCGCTACTAGATTAAAATAATAGTTTGCTTTTTGATAGGGAAAGAAATGAATTTTTAAGAAAAACGAATACTATCGTAAAAAGAATGTTTTTAGGATCTCAATAATAATAAAAAAATTATGGCATCCCATTTAAAAAAAAAAGTTGAACGTCGCTATTTTGAAATGATTCGTCCAATTGAAAATCTGATATCACCATCGTGTAGAGAATGTCCTGAAACATATTACTGCCAAATATTTTGAAAGTAGTACCCATAGTGTGGCTAAAAAAAAATAAGGCGCTTACTCTGAATCAGGCTGTATATTGCAACAAAATTTCTTACGGAATCTAAGAATTTTCATTTTAATGAACCGTTATTTTTAACGAAAATGTTACAGAATACGTAGCAAAGTTTTGTATAATTTTTTCTGATGAAGATATACACATAATTCTAAAGTTTTTATTTTACCGAAGTAAAAAGGCTTTAAGATTAAGTTCTATATAAATTTTAATTAAAAATCGACGTTTTGACGTATTCTAAGTACATAAAATTCAAATTAAAATTATACAGAACTTAATCCTAAAGCTGTTTTATTTTATAATAATTTCAGCTTTAAGAAAATAATTTAATTTGAAAACTCGGAAAACATAAAAACATCGATTAATTTTAAACCATATGCACCTTTAATTTTTTTAATTGTTTCCATAATATTCTAATTCAGTTCTTAAGGAAAACGTTTCTGTTATTATTAATCCCATTTTCATTTTCTTAAACACTTAAAGATAGAAGCAGTAGTACACAAAATGAATTCTAAAGCTACTCGAAATTATATTCCAAGCTCGGAAAACTTATTCTTTGTTTACTCAATTCCGGCCTTTTGTTTCAAATTAGATTTTCAAAATTTTACAATCTGTAAACCTGCACAGCTGTTACACATATTTTATATTTATTGCATTTGCAAACAGTTTTTAATTTAAAATAAAAATTCCCCCCTTTGGAACACAAATATTCATTACACTGTTTGCATATACGAAATAATCAAATTTATAAATATTTTCGGTAATTGAATATCGCGATTAATGAAATTCATCGGTTTAAAAATTTGTTAAATCAATCATTCCGGATGACTGATAAATGTTTATTGAAATAATGAAAATTTGCGTTTACAAGCTGAAAGATGGCATTAGTATTATTCATTTAGATTCAATGACGAATCAACTTTAAAATTTATATCAATTGGAAATAGGTTAAAATTGAATTGTCTTTTAATTTTAAGGTCAATTGAATTTTGTAAACGAGAAATAAATTGAAATAATAAGGCTTTAGGTTTCGACGTACTCAACGTACATCTTCATCAGGAAAAATGATACAAATAATATTTACAGTTCTGAAAGATTTCTTTACCATGAGAAATAAATTATTGTAAATTATAATATTTTAACCCAGTAAAAAATCTTTCAGAATTCATAATATTAAAATAGAACTACTGTAGGTTCTAGTTCTGTATTAATATTTATTAATAATCGAAGTTTCGGCAAATTAAACGTTCGTCTTCATCAGGAAAATAAATATAAATGACATTTATAGTAAATAAACAGAACTAGAACCTAAAACCTAAAATTGTCTTAGTTTAAATGTTTTTACTAATTTTAAAATAAGATGTTAAAATATTTATTTAAACTTGTTAAGAAGTAATAATATAATTTTTGAAACATTGCCAGTTTTTCTAACAGATATTTTTACATTATAATATATTATTTTTTTTAATAAATTTGTTGAAATGATTTTATAGTATTATAAATTACAATGTAACGTTTTAATTGGATATTTATTTTTACACATTTCTGATCAAAGTTTATTTACATTAATTGCTAAATAATTTATAGGAGTATTTTTTTACATTACATTAATTACACTTCTGAATCAGGGACATAATTTCATCATATTATTATTTTTATGAATTAGACTTACATTACTTTTCAAAATAATCATAATAATAATAGTTTTATTATCCAACAGAAATTAAATCCAATTACAGAATTATACATAAATATCAAAATATATACGTGCATAAAAATTATAAATACACCGTGTAATCATATATGTAATGATTTATAAAAAATTTATTAATTTTTGGCACCTCCACCAAAATGGCCACAGAGGTGAAGGTGCCTCGTAATAATATACATAAATTTATACTGTCAATTAATTTAACTTTATTTAATAAAATTTCTTTGCACATATTTTCAATACTCGAATCAAATACACTTGACTTGTAGTCTAACTAACTAACTGTTGTATAATAATGTACATTATTATACTTGTAACATAATGACCTTCTTTTACTATAATAAAAATATTTTTTTTACAGTGTAGTTTGTAATTTGTTATATGAACGTCTTAGCATTTCAACATGAAAACTATATTCAAGGTTTATATTAAATATTGATTTCTTTATAAAAGAAATATGTGGCATATGTTAAAGTTTTATTCGTATATAGAAATTGCTATAAAACTGAAGATATAAAACTAAATTGGAAATGTACGACTAATAGAGTATTCAAAATTTTATTAGATTTCTTCTTATTGTTATCAGCATATTTCTATTTTATATTTATTATCAGTGGTGGCGCTAAAGGGGTTGCGCGAATGTAAATGTATTTTGACGAAGCAGCTTAAAAGTTGGTAAGTTGCGGAACCATGGCTTGTTTCTCTACGACGTCATGATAGGTACGCAAGTGTCGGTTTATTAACTTTATTATTCTTGGTTAATATATAATTTATTATTTTCATTATTAATATATTTTTAGATTTTTGCGATTTCATTTATCAACGCAATAAATTCGTATCCGGAAAGTTCACAGCCCACAATTCACCGCGGAAAGTTCACCGCGAAAAGTTCACCGCCCACAATTCACCGCACACACAATTCACCGCACACACAATTCACCGCGTACACATATCACCGCGAAAAGTTTACCGTTATTATATTATATTAGGTTTAGATGAGGTTATGTTAGGTTAGGTTAGTTAAGTTAATTTAGTTTTATTTAATTTAATATACTTAGGCACCTTTCAAAAAATTAATAATTTTTCTAATTAAATAATTTCATTTTTATGCTCTACTAATATTTGCAAGAAATTGTTTCTATTAATTGCAATTAATTATTATATCATATTGAAGAACTTTTATTTAATTTAATAAATATCTTAAAAAAATTATTTTGTTACAGTACAGAATTTTTACTTTCAAAAAATGACGAATAATTTTCTCCGCGGTGAATTGTGTGTGCGGTGAATTGTTTGTGCGGTGAATTATGTGTGCGATAAATTGTGGGCGGTGAATGCTCCTAGAACCCAATAAATTACATGTTTTTAGAAGTTTACCGAAAAAAAAAATTATATTCTGTTAAGTATTTTGTTTCTGCTTAAATAGCTATTAAGTTATTTTGTTATAATTATATTTTAGTTAATTTTTTAAATAAAAAAAAAATGCATTTTTCTTTATTTAAAAAAATAAATGAATGGCGATTTATGCAAAAACAAAATACTATAACAGAATATAATACGCAATGTGTAATTAAAAATATAAAAATATATTCCGTTAATTTTATGATAATTTGTTTATATTATATGTACTTTGTTTAACCAAAGAAATAAATATGTGTATTCTTTGTCTATTTTTGTTTCGTTTTACATTTTTAAATAATATATACCTATATTATTTTATTTTAGTAATTTTGTCAACTAGTAACTTGTTTCTATGTTTTGCTAGTTTATTATTTTTTCCTGATGAAGATATTCGTAGCGTATATCGAAACATACATATTTAAATAAAATATATACAAAACTTAATCCTAAAGCTTTTTTATTATAATATAATGTGTTCTGATTATTTCTTTACAATAAATTTAAAAACATATAACATCAATTAAAATACTCGAAAAGCAATTAATAGTTACAGCTTCCAATTAAATAGCAATGCATCCATATGATATATATCCACATAATTTCACCATTTTAATCCCTCCCACTCCACCTAACCGCCTCCAAAACATTAAACCACCAATCATATTATGCCATCGTACATCCCTCGATATAAACATGACATACTATTATAGCATCAAAATCTACTCGTCCCGTCGCATCGTCGGTATGTAAGTGTGTGTTTGAGAACATCAGATCAACCATTATATTAGATGGAGAATACAATACAATATTCTATTATTCGAATGAGAGAGGGAAGTTTTGTTTGTATTTATATATATATATATACAGTATGTCTGAAAAAGTTGGCAACAAATGAGCAATTTTTTATATTTGATTTTACGACAACAAATTATTCTTTATAAAAAGTTCTGCTTGTTGAATAAATAAGTTTACCATCAGAAAATCTAAGATTAAATGTTCAGAATGTCCCTAAATTAAGATAACATGAAAAGAGAGAAGTATCATTATTTATTAATTTTCAATAATTTTTCCTGCCAAACCATTACGAGTTAGAAAAAAAAGTTACTTATCTATTATGTAGCTAATTTTACTGAATTTTTTCAGATTTTTTTGAGCAAATTTTGAAAAAAGATATATTTTTTTCAAAATTTACTCAAAAAAATCTGAAAAAATTCAGTAAAATAAAGAAAAAAAAAACTACATAATAGCTAAAACTTTTTTCTCTAATTCATACTGATTTAGCAGGAAAACTTATTGAAAATTCTAAAAAACATTTTAAAAAAAATTCTAGCGCCCAAACGGCACATACTAGCAAATTAAAACTAAAACCAAATTATATAACTTTTTATTCCCTATCGAAAAGTATTCTAAGTATTTCTCCGAATTTTACTTCAGAAAGAAGTATTCTGCATATTATCGATATCTCATTTTATTGCCCTATATCAACCTGCCGAACGAACACCCTGTATATATATATATATATATATATATATATATATATATAAGGAGTGTCAGGTTAAAAAATGTTATGTACCTATATATTACGTATCTATATTTGTAGTTGATCTGATGTTTGTGTTTGTGAACTAATATCGTATGCGACACTGGTCCGACTGATCTGATATTATCGATGTTATCACCGCGCGGGTGTCATGCCGGTGTCATGCGGTAGCGGCGATCCGTGGTGATGTGAGTCGATTTGACAAATATTTTGCCTTGTTGGATGTCATGTTAGCAGGCTGTCCCTGTGTCCTTTTTTTTTCCTGGTCCCTTTCATCTAAACTCGCCCAGCCATCTATAGCTTTGATTTTGTTGAGAAGGGTCGGAAAGTGGAATGGGAATAAGGGATGAAGTCGATTAGCTGCGGATATTGTTTGTTTTGGAGGGCGAAATTATTTCGGGTACAAAGTAAATGATGTTGGTAATGAATTGCTTCATGTTTTCTATGTTAAATGTGCGTATATATATATATAAAGTGTACATTAATTATAGTAAGTACACTATTATTTTTGATTACGTTTTCTGATTATCTTAGAAATGGTAGTTTTGACTAAAATATAAATTTGAATTCATAGCAATTATAAATGAAATAAAAAATTAAAACTATTTTTTACCACGCTTATATTAACTCACTCTGTTGTTGTCGAGGTCAGTCACGGTCAAATTTTGTAACCAATTTTTAGACCACTTCCTATCATTTGATCTCACTGAAATTTTGCATGTAGTTTCATTCCAGGAGACAACACAATATTATATTTAAAAAAAACCGATTACAAGATATGACACGCTTATATTTATTTTTTTAATACAACTAATGACATCTGTCACATGAACTATTTTTTTGTTCAATTAACAATTGAATAATGTAAATGACAGATAATAAGACTAAAAAGCAGAAAATAAAATATATAAAAAAAACTTTTTTAAAAACACGCTTATATTTAAATGCACTAAAAAGAGGAAAGTAAATTTTTTCCTGGTTATCCAAAAATTTTAGAAAGAAATAAAAGCGTGGAGCGCTTAATCATCATTGCGAAATATATAGTTTCCTGGTGCTCCACGCTTTTATTTCTTTCTAAAAATTTTGGATAACCAGGAAAAAATTTATTTTCCTCTTTTTAGTGCATTTAAATATAAGCGTGGTTTTTTAAAAATTTTTTTTATATTTACTTTCGTTAGCCGTACTATGATCCAGAAAAGACCTGATTTAATCTTTAGTATATACTTGAATATGAATTTTAACAACTTGAACAATTTTTTGCACTTCTTCACACATTTTTTAATAATCAAATTCAAATTGAACCAAAAATAAACAATGCAATTTTCAATCGATTTAGCTTGACATAATAGTGTTTCAATATGGCCGCCGAAGATGTCAGATTAATACACTTTACGTTGAAGTTATGTTTGCTGTTGCCACCAATAATGTGACAGTAATAATATCATTATTGTATTAGTAACGTAATATTAATATTATGATACGCTTGAAGAAAAAATATATTTAAAGTTATAAAAGCAAGACACGAAACTTAATATTTATAATGAAGGTTCTAGGAAATCAAAATTTAAATAGAAATCTTTAAAAAAAATCTGTTTTTCACACGAGGATTTCCAATTTATAACACAATCAAATAAATAACCAAGGCAATGATCTAATAATAACAACGTTAAATACGTTTCGTTTCTTTTTTTTCTCTGTCAAATATATGTATTATTAGTATTTTCCGTACCACTTCCACAACAATATTTAAGTGGGTATGACACTTTAAAGTCTAGGTTAAGCTACTAGGTGTATTTTTAAAACCAACTAGAATAAACCGCCTATTTTTTTTCAAATAGATTTTTGCCTTCTAACATACATATACAAAATATTACTTATGCTTTTATTACATCGATTTGTTTATTTCAATATTCATTTATTTTTATATACATACATACTCAATCATGACATGTACCCAACAGGGTGTAGCACAAACTCTTTTCATTGTTCCGTAATCAGTTTCCTCCAAACATTTCTATCCAAACAAGCAACTTTATCCACATTCATAATTCCTCTCATACATGCTCTTTTATTCCTACTACTTGTAAACTTTCGCTCACGCAAAACACTCAATCATACCACTCCAACTACTTATGGGACATCCACGCAAACGTATACCATCAAAATCATTCAAATAAATCTTTGTAACTAAACATTCATTAGAGATTCGCTCAACATGTCCGAACCATCTTAACTGACTAGCACCAACTCTTGCTATAACATTTTTTTTCAATGTCACGATCATCGAACACTAATCTATTTCGTATATGTCTGTTATTATTTTACAATTAGATTTTGCATTATTCATAGGTATGTAATAATTATTGAGATCAAAATTTAAATTGCAAATTTTCATATGCATGTAATTTTAGTGAATGTAAATTATATTAAATATTATAATATTTCCATCAATATTAACAATAGATTGATAAGAAAAGCAATAGAAATTTATAGAAAAAAACCCAACATCTCGTTTAAATAAAATTTAGTTTCGATTAATTAAAATTTAAAGATATTATATAATAATTGCAAGACCCATCAATATTTACACTTATAGTGGATTGATAAAAGAAGCAATAGAAATTTATAAATCAATGTGAAATAAAATTTGTCGTCCTTTAATTAATAATTTACAAATTTTATAATCTAGTTACTTATTTTGTTATACCTAGGAACTTGTTTCTATATTCTATTTATTTATTGTATATGTCATTTGTATCTCTTTTACTGATAAAGACGGACGTAGAATACATCGAAACGTCAATTGTTTTATTTTGCATAATTTAGCTGTAAAAAAACTAACTTTATAATCACTAAAAATAATCATAACTTAACATAAACATATGTAAACATAACCAAGTAATTAGACATTTTGTAAATACGTAAAAAAAAGTTTTTTTACAGACTAGTGCAACGAAATATAATTAATGAAATCGTTGCAAGCATGCATTAGATAGCATCAGTTTCGTGGCGTTGCATTAATTCGTGAATCCTCTAGCCGAGACAGTTGGGCCCCAAAAGCGTAATGTACGATATACATTATTCAAATTTGCGGTTTCTAGCCGTTACTCTGTAAACCGATGGTGATATTTTAACCGCTTCGATAGATTGGGTACCTTTACTACAAATGCACATATACTAATTAATATACGATCTGTTTGTTATTTGATGTAGTTTATTAGTAAGATTATTATTCGTTAATGAGTTTGTAATGTTCTTCGTACAATGCAAATATATAACTAGTACAATGATGTTTTCTAATGATGATTAAATACTGAATTTAATATCTATAAAGAACAAAATTAGAAGCATATAGGTAAACCAATTTCCTATTATTTTCTTGGAAATTTAGCAACACTGTACAATAGTAAAATTATTCACTTAATGTGAAATTTTATGAAAATTTATGAATGTTTGGCGGAAACTAAATTCCGCTTGAAAGGAAAGAGTTTGTGGCACACCCTTATGGGTACATGGCGTGATTGTATATGTGTGCGTGTTAATTGATTATCAATAAAGAAAAACATTTGTTTTAAACTTTATTAATTTAAATATTTATGACAACTGCATATATCTTTCATAACAAAATATAAAAATAACTTTACGTGATATAAATACAGTAATGATTCTTTAGTAAGCATAATTCATTTTTAACTACACGATAAAATTAAAGAAACTAATGTCACTTTTTGATGGATTATTTACAGAAAATTGTATTGTAGTTATAATTGTGTACTACATATTATTTTACAGTAAGCAACATCATTTTATTGAACTAATGTTATACATTACACGATTTGTTGCATGAACGAATAATATTTACAAAAAATCCTTATTATATTTTCCTTAAATTTAAGAAACTTTTGTTTAAAATCCAGGAAAATAAAAATTTAATACGTTTAAAGTTTGTAAATAAAAGTAAAATTACAATTTAATCTATCATTAAATTTATTATAAAATGTATAAATCCTGGGTGTTTATTTTTCGAATAAAAATCTGTTTTAGTACCAATAATTTTGTAAACGTTTCATTTATAAATCTGTTCCTAATAAATATTGCATTTTATGTAAATTTTGCATATATTAATTTGATGGATTAAATTGTAATTACAGTTTATACTGAAATTATAATTACATGTATTTATAATGAGATTTTAAAGTTAGTGTTGAAGTTATTTTCTAACAAAAATTGACGTATCTCAACAATTTCTGAAATTTCTAAAATGTTTTAAATTATTGAAATTCAATTTTCCAAAATATTAATTTTCCTTGTTTAAACATTGCATTATAAATTTGGTAAAATAACATTTAACTCGTTAAAACCAACAAAGACCAGAATTAAACATTATTATTTATTCATAGAATATCTTAAAACAACATAAATTTCAAAACAGTTGTAGCATATTAATCATTAACAAATGAATATCGTACCGACAACTTCAGCGATTCACGCATAACAAATGAGAATCGCTAACAAATTCTCGTAAATAAAACCAACACAACATTCATACTGAAAATCTTCCAAGATGGCTGGCACTGTTTACAAGAAGAAACAAAAGACGATTTAAAAAAAAAAAAAAATGGCAGCAACAACTGCGCATTTACAAGTCGTGTCAACATAAAACTGTCGTTAAAATTAAGAGAGGCACCACGGACAGCTCGAATTGCGAAAATATGCAAATTCGATTCTGAAATATTCAGAAACAACCCGACTTATTTGTCTAGCACGCTGCTGTATACGTAAATACTCGACAAATATTTTATGTTTTGAATCAATGATTTGTAAACAGGCTATACACTATAAAGTCTTGCGGAGGCAGAAAGAAATAATAAAAGCGGGTTGTAAATGTTTGGAGAGGTGATTCCTAAACTCTTGCAATGGAGATTAATTCAGTAATTTTATATCATTTCATTTATCAGGCTAACAATGACATTTAGTCTAAAAATAAACGGAAATTTATCATGGATTTAGCACGGTGAAAATTTACTTCTTTGGGAAAGGTAAATTGTAGTCTTTCTTGCTGCAAAACAACACTCAAAAGTTAAATTATTACAGTTTTATTGTAGCAAAACTTGGTGTTACTTAGTTAAGATAGTTTGGATATCTTGAGCAAATGTCTAATGAACGTTTGAAAAAATTTATATAAATGATTTTGAAGGTATATGTTTGCGTTTCCAAGTAGTATGAATAGAAGAGCATGTATGAGAGGAATTATGAATGTGGATGAAGCTAAAGTTTCTTATTTGGATAGGGATGTTTGGAGGAGGCTGATTTCGGGATAATGGAAAGAGTTTGTGTCACACTCTTTCGGATACATAGCGTGATTGTGTATGTATGTATGTAGTTTGTTTAACCTAAAATTATTTTGATTAAAATATCATTATTGTTTACATATTTTTATTATGTATTTATGCATGTATATTGTATAGGGACCAGAAACAACACAAATTTAATTAACTAACTACAAAAACATAAATTTTACATATTAAAGAGTATAATGTATATTTTTTGAAACTGGTTATCGTTAATAATAATATGAAGATTAATTAAAATTTAGAAATTTTAAAATAAAACGGTTAAGTTCTGTATATTAATATTTATTAGTAATCGAAGTTTCGCCGAACTCAACATCCGTCTTCGTCAGGAAAAAATGATGAAAACGTACGTTGTGTTTCGTTGAAACGTCGAATATAAATAAATATTAATACAAAACTACAATTTAAAGCCGTTTTATTTTAATATAATGAGTTCTGACAGATTTTTTACTATGTTATTTTAAAAATGTTTATTTACATTGGCTATGAAAACTGAAATTTTGTATAGGAGCCTTAAATATTATTTTAAAACTTTTTACAAGCAGTTTTTTTTTAAATTTTTTAAATAAACTAAATTTATTTGAAACAATTTTATTATTGTTTAATTTGATCTACACCAGAAGTGATATCAGTACTTTCTCCTACTGTATTTTTAGTTTTTAGACAAGCATAAAAATTCTGCAATAATAATTTTCAATAACAAATAATAATGTTTTTTTCATATATATATATATATATATATATATATATATATATATATATATATATATATATAATTAATTTAATAATTATAAAAATAAAAAATCTACAATTAGATTCGTAATAAAGCAATTAGAAATATGAAAACTGCAATCATAAAGAATGTGAAAAGAAAATAAAAATTTTGCGCAAACTGACAAGTATCACAAATGTATGCAATTTTTATATGCCGCAACCAGTATACTGCAGCTAAATTAATTCCAAAGCAATTACCAGTAAATTGTAATAATCAAGAAAAAGAATCCTAACAAAAAAATATACACAATTACCAGGTGACGTAAATCAAAAAATTGAAAATGATAAAGAGAATTCTCCACAAAATCTGAACACATTAACTGTTGCCCTAGTAGTAAACGGGTGCAAAATTCAGGAAGTATAATTCAAATTTACGAGCTTCATTAAAGCCATCGTTTTCACCATTTAATTTTTGCCACTTTTGCCAGCCGAATGTCGCATTTTTTTTTTCTGTGCCTTCTAATATTTTTAGCTTTATGCAAATTGATAAATGGTTACGGAAATATGTCATTTTTGAATTTTGTTTAGAATATTAACTGTTTGCTATCTTTAAGAAACAATTAAAGTTTATATATATATATATATATATATATATATATATATATATAAATAAATAAATAAAATTAGTATACTACGTTTTTAAAGCGGACTAAAAAGTATAAAATAATTTCTCCTAGTCCCATACAGATTGTCCTGAAAATTTGTGATTGTGAATTTTTAATAGCTATGACAATACTTGTAAGATTTAAAACGAAAAACGTGGGACGCAACGACAGCTACTCCCTACACTCTTTACTATTATCTATTGCATGCGCTTCATGTTTTTTTGTTTTAAAAAATTCACAATCACAAATTTCCAGGACTATCTGTATGGGGATCAGGAATTTATATGGAGCTAGGAAAAATTATTTTACACTTTTTAGACCGTTTTAAAAACGTGGTATATTAAAATTTTTTTTTTCTTTAAATAATTATTAACTGAAATCGTCAATATTACGTAGTTGGTTATTATTGAAAATTAACATTATTTAATGATGACAGCACTGTCATAACTTAAAATTATTACTGTCATTTAATTTCTTAAAATAATTTTATGTTTTCTAGTTTCTTGTCATTAATATATTTAGTATATATTTTATAGTTGTTATAAATTTAAATTTTGTACTAAATATTTTGTTGTGACAGTATTTTAAAATTATTATATTACTATTAATACATGCATACACAATAATGTCATACATCTGTAAGTGTATGTGGCAAACTTTTTAATATTAAGGGGGGAAACTCATCTAGAAGCCGAAAAATTCGAGTAACTTTGGGAGTGGATTGCGGCTAGGAAAATGAATGAAACTAAGTCATTGTTTTTGCAGCTTATTGGGCATGTATTTAAGAGTAAAACCATGTAAAAAATTTTTGGAAAATGTTTTATTTTACATGTTTTATTTACATGCGCAAATATCGGTTTTCGTATGTAGCGGTTTGCGCCGGCCTCTGTAGAATTTCAGGATCGTGACTAAAACAAAAAACAAGAATAGGGCCTTAAAGTTCACATGACAGCGCATTTCAGAGACCTCATTATATGTTGAAAAAATGTTTGAGTTGAAAAAAAAATCACTTTTTTCGCGTTTTTTTTTTCAACCTATTTAAAAAAAAAAAACTACTTCTGGTTACATTAAACAAAAATAATTAGGTTACCGAAGTAGAGAATTCAATTCTCTATTCAGCCCATGAAATCGCAATGAATTCCGACCAAATCTCTGGTCTCCAAGTGTTCCGGCGATTTCAAAAACACAACTTTTCAGGAGAAGCATTTAAAGTCGCCCGTTAGCCAAAGCGGCTACCGAGGCGCAGGTAGAAAAATGCCTTTTTCTCGGTAAATACATTTCTGATCGGTTAGATATTTTGCTGGGTAAATCTTCGATGTATAAGCAAATAATTTATTTAAAACAAAAATCAAAAAAAAATTTTTTTTACATGTATCTCCCCTTTTAAAGTCGCCGGTTAGCCAAAGCGGCTACCGAAGCGCAGGTAGAAAAATGCCTTTTTCTCGGTAAATACATTTCTGATTGGTTAGATATTTTGCTGGATAAATCTTAGATGTATAAGGAATTATATCAGCAAAATCGAAAAAAAAATTTTTTACATGTATTTCCCCCCTTAATAAGAAAGCTGTGTTAAGCTCAGAGTTAATAAAAAAAATACATGCAAACTAACCTTAACCAGTTACTAACAGTTATAGAATAGTATGGATATGTATTTATTATTCTTATTTATTACGTGATTTGTAAGGATTAATCTATATTTGGTCGAATATTCAATTTCTGACCATCCTGGGTGGTATACATTGCATTTCTTGCACTGGTTTACACATTTACAATAACAAATTTAAATTCAAGCGAATTAACTTGACTAATTTTTAATGTATCCGCGAGATATGTAAAATTAAATACACTTACAATTAACTTAACTTGAAGTAATAGTTTTCAATATGACCGTGTCGAAAATGTCAGATTACATACACTTGACGTTGTAGTTATGTTTGGTACTGCCACCAGTGATATATATATATATATATATAGTAACTAGCTGCTATATAATAATGTCATTATTATACTAATAACATAATGACCTCTTGATGGCAACGTAATATTAATATTATGATACACTTAAAAGAAAAAATATCATAATAAATGTGAGAAATGGATTATTTAGATTCAATAACGTAAAATGAAATATAACAGTTCTTTTTTTCTTTTTTCAGCAAATGGAAGTGATTGTTGTATCCAGTGAAGCAGCGTCTGCTAAATGGAAAATTCCTGTAAGTATTCTACATAATTTTTATTACTTTTTTATGTTGAAAAGGGTACGTTTAGAATTGTTTTTTTTAATACTATTTTCTTGCAACTTATAATGGAAAAATTAAAATTATATGCAGATTTTAATGTTTATAAAACAAAATCATCAATTTTAGCATAAATAGAAAAATTATGATTTTATGTTTTCAAAAATGTAGAAACATTTAATTATTTAAAGAAATACATTACATACATACATAATCAAGCCATGTACCCAAAAGTTTACACAAAAGATTACACAGTAAAATAAATATTGTGATATACACTGTAAAAAATTGATGTAAATGTACATATTCTATGAATGTATTTTTTCAGAAAAAATGTAATATTACATTTATTATTATAGTAAAAATAACAAAATGCTGCTGTTTTACTGTTTATAGTTATGTAGAATTACATAAATTTATATTACATTTTTTACAGTAGAGTTCCCTTTTTCTACCTAGTAACTCGCTTCCATTTTCTGTTTATTTACTGTAAATGTCATTCGCTCACGCAAGCCTTTCTCTCAATCATACCACTCCAACTATTCGTCGGACGTCCACGCAAAAGCATGGCTTCAAAATCATTCATATAAATTTTTTTAACCAAACCTTTATTAGACATTCGCTCAAGATGTCCGAATCATCTTAATAATTTATATAAGATATTGATATTTTAAATCTACATATGTTCAGCGAATCAAAGTCATATCTATCCAACAATATTTTACAATCGATATCTTGGTTTGAATTACGTATTAGTAAAAACGTTTTAAAATAATACTTTTTTCAATTCAATTTCTTTTTAATAAAAAAAACAAATCAGCTAATTAAGAAAGAGTAATTACCAGCCAGTAAAAATTGCATGTTTAAAACTACCCAAATACCTGTTGGTTCAGTTTTAAATGATGCATAAAGTGAAATTGGTCAAGCTATTTATCTTTATGGAGCATAATTATTAATAGCTTGCGCATAGATATTACTCAATCGGCATAAACATATGATCTTGAAATAGTTGTCGCGCATAGTAAATAATAGTAAATGTTATGCTGTCTATTTTTATCGCACGCGTTTATAAACACTATACGACTGTCCCACTCTAATATGACGTCATAAGTGGCAAGGTGTGAACCCAATAACAGCCTAGCTATATACATATACACACGCTTCAGTCATTGCCAATAATTCATGGTCGTCTATATCAGTTTCAGGATATTTCAGCACTCGGTTTGTTTTGTATAATTTTGTAGTTATATGTTGGATATTTATAATATGTATGTATTACTTACGTATTTCTCCATATTAGCCAGATATTTAGTAATATATATTTTTTTTTGTAAAACTAAAATCTAACTATTCTAAGTTTCTGATATATATATATATATATATATATATATATATATATATATATATATATATATATAGTGTGTCAATTTTAAGCATATTTTTAGTTTTTCAAAAATCAAGGCGACTATGAAAAATGTAAAAAAACTATTTTATATTCAGGAAAAGTGCCTTTTTTTGGTCAATAATACGGCATTATGTTCTTGAGAAAAGTTGTTTAGAATATGAAATTATGGCTCTGTGCAAAATTTTAAAGAGATCAGTTTTTAAAAAAAAATGTGTGGACATAACGCCGACTGGACAAAACGTCGACTTTGACGTCGACATTGACCACGGCATAGCAACCCAGAAAATTCTATAAATTTAATGAATATCGGCTAATGACTATAAACATATTTTATTATTAGTTCAATTAATTATTAAAGATATATAAATTAAAATAACAAAAAAATTTGAATAATTTTTAATATAAATATATAAATTTAAATTTTAACTACGATATAAATAATTTTAATTTAATTGCACGTCTAGAAATTTAGATAAATTGCTAAAATTAAATATATAAATCAAGTTTTATTGTATGTTATTTCATGGAATTTCTAATAAAATTGGCCGAGGTAACGAAAATGATTTGATTATTCTAAACCAAATCTTAAAAAAAACAAAAGAACAGCTGTGTTTATGCGAGTGAAACTGCATCTCTTACGCAACAAACTTCTAGCCGCATTTAATTTGCTGACTAAGCCTAACATTTAAACTTATTTACATTGTTCTGACACATCTTGTATATAAACACTTTAACGCAAGAACGGTCGATTTTATAATAAATCTTTGACTAAAATCAACTTTATACCTGCAAAAAAGCATCGATTTTAAATTCTACTGACATAAGTATGATTGCTTTCAATAAAACTTTTTTTTTCTCAGTTTTTCAAATATTAAAGGCCAAATAAATTATTTATTGTTGCAATAAAATAATGCTTTTTTGTCGACTTCAGTTAAAATATTTATTATAAAACAGGCAGTAACAAAACTAACAACGTTTACGCTGTAAAAGAACATTGAACTAGAATTAATATTAGAATTATTGTTAATGGCAGATTTACTATATAAGAGAAGCAATTGAAATTTATAAGGAACAAGATTAGAAGTATATGGGTAAACCCATATATAGACCACTTTGACATTTCTCGGAAAGTTGGCAACACAATATCTTTAATAAAATTATAATTTATGTGGGCACCAGGAGAAACTTTCCTGAAAATTTGATCAAAATCGAATAAATAATGTAGCCACAATGAATTTTTAAAAAAATTGTGATTTTTTCTCTCTTGATAAGTTGGCAACACTGTATTTTGTTAAAATTGCATAATTTATTTAGGCACTAGGAGAATTTTGTATGAAAATTTGATTAAAATCGGTTAAATAGTGGTCATAATGAATTTTCTAAAAATTTAGTAATTTTTTTCTCGTAAAGTTGTCAACACTGTATTTTGTTAAAATTACGTAAATTATATGAATACTAGGAGAATCTTTTGTGAAATTTTGAGTAAAATCGGTTAAATAACATGGCCATAGTAAATTTTTAAAGACATTAGTAATTTTTTTCTCGGAAAGTTGGCAACACTGGATATTAATAAAATTATATAATTAATGGGAGCATTAGGGAAATCTTGTCTGAAAATTTGATCAAAATCGGATAAATAATGTAGCCACAATGAATTTTTAAAAACTTTAGTAATTTTTTCTCGGAAAGTTGGCATCACTGGAAAAAATAAAACCACATGACCATCTTGGGTACTAGACAAATTTATCCTGAAAATTTTATTAAAATCGGTTAAACCGTCTAGGAGGAGTTGCGGCCACAAAATTTTGACTTACGACCGAGCGAGCGAGCTGACGACGCACATCCATACACCCACATAAACAAAGTTCAGATTCGTCATCTAGGGACTATATGAAGGATTTCTATACTCAATTTTTTTTTTTAAATGTTACAGACACCGTACCAAACGCTATATCACTTTTCCTTGCAGTCAAAGTGGTAAAAAGTCTACATCAATCATTGTGAAGGCATTGAGCTTAATAAAATTTGGCTTCTATTAATTAAAAATTTATAAAATTTTATGATCTAGTCACTAATTTGTTACCTAGTAATTCGTTTCTATGATATGTTATTTACTGTAATGTCATTTGAATCAGTTTATCCTGATGAGGACGAGCGTTGAGTATCGTCGAAACATCGATTATAAATTAATTTTAATACAGAACTACAACCTAAAGCCGTTTATATTTTAGAAATAGTTTCATTGCTTTCTTTAGCTTATTTTAAATTTATATTCTTCGCCATACTTGAACGCTTTCTGTACAATTTTGTGGCTTGTCCTTATACATTTGTCCTCTCTTGTATCCTTCAAATATTCTTTCAATCATTTCAGAACAGTTACGTCGATCGAACTTTCCATCTTTGAACGTTTATTTCACATGTTGTGCACAGAGTCTGATTCAGGAAAAATGTTTATTTAAAGGGTATATAATGTATTAAGCTTACATTTATTATTTAAAGAATTTCAGCAAATTTGTTCTGTTTTCTATGTTTTGTTTTACAAATTAGTAGATCTATAAAAATTAGACAAACTTAAAATAAAACTGCTTTAGGTTAAAGTTCTGTATTAATATTAGTTTAAAATCGATGTTTCGACGAAACTCAACCTCCGTCTTCATCAGGATAAATGATACAAATGACATTTACAGTAAATAATCAGAATATAGAAACAAGTTACTAGGTAATAAATAAGTAACTAGATCATACAATTTATATATTTTTAATTAATTGAAGCCAAATGTTATTTAACTCAGTGCCTTCACAGTTACTTATTTGTTACCTAGTAACTTGTCATTTTAAATAAACGTCGATTTTAAATAAATACTAGAGAACTTTAGCCTGTAATGAAAGTCTAAAGATTACTAATCCTGTATGATATTTTCTGAATACTTAGTTATGGAAAAGTTATATTGTTTAATACTTTAATTTATTCTATAATGTAATATATTTTTCTTGAAACTTTTCTGATTAAATTTATCGGAAAATTTATTACGCATACACATAAATTTCAAAATAAATGTATAATTATTATGTTATCAAAAAATCTTATTTTATAATTTTATTTCTAAATGTTATTCTTATCACGCATTAATTTTTTACGTATATATAAAATTAACGCAAAATTACAATCATACTAATTTATGTTATTTACTCTCTACCTTTAAAGTTTTACGTAATTATTCTTATGTTATATATCTTTACTTTGATTTTGTTAAATTAAGCAATAAAACTATTTTTATCTTCTTTTGAATCAGACATTGTTTATTTAAGTTATTTTACGAAACATATTTAAAAGGAGTCCGTAAAAAAAATATTAAGTACCGCTGCAACAGTGGCAATTAAAAAACAATCAAATAGATTTTAGATTATTAATAATTATCTATCAATAATAATTAACATTCACATATTGTCTTCGATCACAACAAATAAGGCAACCAAAAACATGATGGCATTATGAAAACAAAAACATCGAAGCAGAAAAAGTATACGACAAATTATATTAAATTTTAGCGGAGTAAGAAATAGAAGATAAAAAGCCACCTAACTAGGTCTGGCCATGACCAATTGCTATAATTAAGCAAACATGAACCCTAGTTCGTATCGTCACAGGTGCGATGGACGCTAACTTTAGTCGTCGCGACGACCGTACGGCGTCATTCGGGGCCGGTAACGACGCGCACTGCAGTACCGACCCGAACCAACGAACTACCTCCGCATACGACAACTATCGCTAGTTTGGTTTTTGCTGTGTTTTATTGTTTCAGTATTTTCATTGTATTTTTGTTTTAGCTCGTGACATCGCACATGACTGAAATTTAAAAATTTCCCCCCTCCCTCCGTTTCAATTGAACAATTTCAACCCCTATAACTGTTGAACAGGAAAATGTTTTCAGGTAAAATTGAATTATTTGATATTGTTTATAGGATTTGAATTTCAATCCGAAATATTGTCGAATTAAATATTGGTATATTTGGTTTCGGATATGCAATATAAATGTTTGAGTTTTGGTTTTACATTTCATTTTTATTTTATTTTATTTTTGGTTAAAAAAATTTATATGAATGATTTTGAAGCTATACGTTTGCATGGACGTCCGATGAGTAGTTGAAGTGGTATGATTGAAAGTGTTTAGAGTTTCCAAGTAGTAGTAATAGAAGAGCATCTATGAGAGGAATTATAAATTGATGAAGCTAAAGTTGCTTGTCTAAATAGGGATGTTTGGGAAAAACTGATTTCGGGATAGTGGAAAGAGTTTGTGCCACACCCATTTGGGAAATTAGCAATTTTTGGTAATTTAGATCTACAATTGTGTTGCTTGAACATGAAGTTTCTACTTATTTTTTACAAAATATATGAAAAATAAAGTAAAATCCTTTTTGCTATATATTCGTAAACGTATCAATTGATACATCCGTTGATTTTATTTAAACTATAGGATTGAAAAATAATGATGAAGCTGTAAATTTAATTTTTTTATTGATTTCTGATGATTAGTTCCGATTATTTTTGCCGCCTTCAGACCAACGTCAGGTTAGCTACTATATATACAAATATTGTTGTACAATGTGGTGTCATTTTTTAGGTTATAATTTCAAGACGTAGAAATTAAAATTATATTTGGTATTATAAAGCAAAAAACTATTTGTCGATTAAAATTTTGATATACCACATTTTTAACACGGACTAAAAAGTATAAAATAATTTCTCCAGCTTTATATAGATTTATAACCCCATAGAGAAAAACGTGGGGTGCATAATACAATAGATAATAGTAACGAGTGTAGGGAGTAGCTGTTGTTGTTCCACGTTTTTCTGTATGAGGTTATAAATCTGTATAGAGCTAGGAGAAACGTGGAATATCAAATTTTTTTATTTAAATAATTATTTATTTTATGAAAAATACTTACTTCGTACACTATAATCTAACCATTTATAAAATTCAAAAAAGTTATTATCTTAAAGAATCGCACAGACATTCCTTGAAAATGATTACAGAAATATAATTCTTAAAAATAAGCTAAATTATTCGGGGATTTTTCAAGAAAAATAAGCTCATTTTGTTTGACCCAATTTTCTTATTCATTATTTTTTTCATTCACATTATTTTTTATTTCTTCAATTTATAACACAACATTAACACTAAAAATAACGGAACAATATCAAAAACAAAAATCAGAAAATCAACAAAATTGGTCGAGCACCATTAAATCAAATAACGACAAAATCGGATTAACACACCCACTACAACGCGGTGTAAATAACACATAAACCGCTTAACATGCTGACTGTAACACTAAAACACCGACCGCTTATAACACAACACGATTGGTTGATATGAATGATACAAACATTAGACAATCAGCGGATTGTCAGAAAGGTAAAACAAAAACAGACCAACATAACAAGCGTATTTTTATTTTTGATTCGGTCGATAATTTTTGGCGAAGACAAATGGACTACGGCCAAGAATTAGCCTGGCTCTTTTGGTTAATTTTGTCACACTATGATTTTTTACTTTATATTTTATTAATGCGCATATAATCTGCATTTGTTTATTTCTTTATACATTTCTTATCTGTAATGATTTACGAAATAAAAATCTAGTGAACTGTTTATGAAACAAAATACAAGGTATATACCAAAATATTGATTTACTTGCCGGGAACAAATGAATAAAACAAAAGTTAAACGCAAAAATATACAATTTATAAACATTGTCATCAGTTTTCAGTACATATAGTACACATAGTACAAATTATTTTATAAAGTCGACGTTTCGATGGAACTGTACGCTCGTTTTCATCAGGTCAAAATTTATCAATAAATAAATATCAATATCAATAAATATATTAAAATAAAACAGCTATAGTATATAGTTCTGTATTAGTTTTTATTAATAATCAACGTTTAAATGCACGGCAAAAAATTAATTACTAATAAAAATTAATATAGAACTATATCCTAAAGGTGTTTTATTTTAATATAATGAGTTCTGAAAAATTTGTTATTATTTTGAAATAAACAAAGTAAGAAAATTTTTTTTTAAAACAATAATCAAATTGCATTATTTTAAATATACTAAAAATAATTTTTTATTTTTATTATTTAAAAAAGCCATTAATGGAAAATTTGATAACAATTCAATATTATCCATTTCAAATAAATTTAAGGGTAGTTGGATTAAATGTGTTTTTGTTGATAATGGGATTAACTATGCGATTAGATTGTCAATTGTTTTCAAAACGCTAGATTAATTAGTTATTTGACAACTTAATCATACTGTTAAATAACATAGAATGGTATTACATGCTCGGTTTTTGGGTATTTCAGTTCAACAGTTTAGTTCTGCTCTTATTAGTTAAAACCGAACAAGTACTATCAGCCAATATAGTTGATGTTTTGTGTAATTGGGTTTTTGAAGTTTAAACTAAGGATGGAAAACGTAAAGTAATGATATCCGATAACGTTATAATAACGATTAAACTGTAGTTTCTAATACAATACCGTAACGATATTACAAGGACGTTATAATAACCGATAATATTTTGTAAAAAGTCATTTTATAATGTTAGAATATTAGAGATATATTGTGTTTGTATTTCAAACTTGAAAATTAATTTTGTAATATTTTTGTTTAATTTACACATTACAAATAATTTCAAAGTTATAAATATAAATTATTTTTATAATACATTATATAACATAACAATTTATAAAAATAAAACAGCTTTAGGTTGTAGTTCTGTAGTTTATTAATAATTGACGTTTCAACGTATTCAACGTACATCTTCATGATCTAGTTACTTATTTTGTTGCCTACTAACTTGTTTCTATGTTCTGTTTATTTACTGTAAATATCATTTGTATCATTTTTCCTGATAAAGATTTACGTTGAGTACAATCTAAAGCCGTTTTATTTCAATATAATGAGTTCTGAATGATTTTTACTCCGTTTTAATGATTTAAAACGTTATTTCATCTCTGGTTTAAACTTAAACAATTTTATTTATTAAAAACAATAAAAACATTATCTTATACCAGCGAAAAGTTTTATAGCAAAATTTTAAAATACACAAATAAACAATAAAATTTTAAAGTTTATCTAAATTGTATCACACAAAAATTAGGATTTATTTAAAACTATACAATATAATGTTCATGAGCTTTGGTTAGATTTCAAGAACCCACAAAGATAATTATTGCAAAAGCTCCTGAAATTTATGAAACAGATAAAAACAAAATAATCTTTATATAAAATTTATAATCTAGTTACTTATTTTATTACCTAGTAATATATGTACTTCATATTTGACAGACAGTTCGTGAAACATTTTGAATTAACAAATATTAATAAAAATAAAATAAATAAAAATTATTTACTTGATCCTTTCACATGTTTATTTATTTATACTTCATATAAAATTCGTTAAAAATGGACAAAAAAATATTATTTTAAAATATGTGAATGTAGCATTATTTAAGTGGAAGTACTGAATAAAAATTACCTATATTCATTAAAAATATTGTTATTAGTCCATTTTTATAAAACAAAAAAATTGTAATCCACAAAATGTCAATCTGTTTTATGATATAAAAACGGTTATTAAAAAATATATATTTATGACAGAAAATTTCAATAATAAAAAAAATTTGAATATATAATATAAAAAAATTATATTTTTAAAAATTTTAATACCATTATCTGTAATAATTTATTTTACAAACGATTTTTTCAAATAATTTGATTTCTTAAATGAATTTTTGTTTTAATGAATAAAATGCTATTTTTAATTTGATACAAAAGCAAAAACTATTTATAAAAAAAATATTAGTTCAACTTTTAATAAATGTAAAAGTTTAATATACTATTCGTATATAAGAATAAATTTTGTAAATATTTTAATGATATGAAGTTGGCACTACAAGCGATCTATAAATTCAAATAAACTATGGCCCCAGTTAGAGTACTTTTAAATAAAATTAGGTGTATCTGAAAGTATTTATTTAAAAAAATATTAGAACTATTTTTAGCATTATTTATATTTTAAAATGTTAAATATACTAAAAAGTATTTAATTTCTAAAACTAGCTTATATTATATACATAATAAAAACAAAAATTGCTTTTAAAATCTTAACTACTTTTAACTAAAATTGATTGAAATGTAGCTATGAATACGAACCTATGAATCTAGAATATTTTTCTTAACTGTATACAACAACTCTATTGATTTATACTATTATTAGATAATTTACTTAATAACTAATATATTGATAAACAATTAACTTTTCATAAATTATTTATAATTTTGTGTCACATGACAGCTGCAAATCTTTCTCTACGTACATATTTTTATAATTTATTGATGAAAATGATTTCGATCGAAAGAAATATTTTATTAATACTAGTTTTGCAAAACAGTTATTCGTATATAGTGTATTAAACTAATAATTTTTTTATAAATCGTTTTTGCTTTTGTAACAAATTAAAAATAAAATAAAACTACTTTATGTTAAAGTTCTGTATTAATATTTATTAATAATTGACGTTTTGACGAATTCAACGTCCGTCTTCATCAAGAAAACTGACAAATGCATTTATATCATTTTTCCTGATGAAGACGGACGCTGAGTTCATCGAAATGTAGATTATTAATACAGAACTTTAACCTAAAGCAATTTTATTTTAATATAATGAATTCTAAAAGATTTTTTTACTATGTTAAATTAAAAATAGCATTATTTTCATTAATTAAAACAAAAATTTATTTAAGAAATAAAATTATTTGTAAAATAAATTATTTTAGATGATGGTGTTAAAATTTTTTAAAATATATATTTTTTTTTTAGATTATATATTGTAACTTTGTTATGGTTAATTGTAATTCATAACTTTTATATTTTATGAAAATATCGCAAGAAAAACTTAATTATTGTAATTTTTATTTAGTGTTTATCAATAATAACTTATATAATAATACAATATTTTAAATAATGTTTTAGCGACATAACAGTAAAAACTGATTTTTTTAAAAGTTTTTGTTACATCATTATAACAATTTCACAACATAAACAAATGAAATTTCAATGCGAATTAAAATAAATAAAACAACTAAACTTACAATTTTCTTCGCTAAACTTTTCACACTCAAAAATAACTTTACACAAGATTTTTTCTGCAGGCAAAACTAAGTAATAAAATATTGCAAGAAAAATTCGTAATTACTTGCCTAGCATATAATGTAGTATAAATCCATTGATGAAAACGATAAATTGGAAGAAACGCGCGGTCCGATTATTTTTTGTTCTGGTCAAAACACTGAAGAATTGTTTTTTCAGTTCGGACTCACTACACCGCACCGTACCCAGCGAAAGCACACTGAAAACTAAGAGTTTCATAACTCGCCGCTTCTGCAGTGGCGCGCACCGGTCGTCTGATTACGTTACTGCGTCCAACTACTGCATGCTTTCCGCCAGGATATTATACAAAAGGATTCGTTTTCGTGGTTTTTAAAAACACAGTCCACTACATGCTATATTTGTATTTATTTCTGTTGCTTTTTATCGTTTTTAATGTGATTTTTTTCTAGAAATAATTTGGAATGAAACAATTTGTTGTTTTTTTTTTTGTATAGATTTTTTATTGGTACATTTTGTAAGTTTACCTACAAACTATTAGATAGTATGATGTGCAGTATTTCTAGGTATAATCACTCAACTGCTGTAATTTTAACACAATTACTATTATCAACATTATGTAATATGATATTATCAGCGGGATGGAAAAGTACATATGTATGTAATATCACAGTTTTTACTTTTTAGTTAAGTTAATTTTCCATAAATAGATAAACTTTGTTTTAATATCATTGTTGGTATAATTACATACATTTTTGTAATTTTACATAAAGTATGTATTTTACAATTATTACAGATATTAATATGCAAGCTGTAATTTTAGATAATTTAAGAAGTTATGTGATGTAATTTGCAGAAAGTAAGAAATTTTACATACTTATTAGGTCATTTTTATTTACATACACAATCACGCCATGTACCCAAAAGGGTGTGGCACAAACTCTTTCATCATTCCGAAATCAGTCGCCTCCAAACATTCTTATCCAAACAAGCAACTTTCGCTTCATCCACATTCATAATTCCTCTCATACAAGCTCTTTTATTCCTACTACATGGAAACTTTCGCTCACGCAAGCCACTCTCTCAATCATACCACTCCAACTACTCATCGGACATCCACGCAAACGTATACCATCAAAATCATTCAAATAAATCTTTTTAACCAAACGTTCATTAGACATTCGCTCAACATGTCCGAACCATCTTAACTGACTAACACCAACTTTTGCTACAACATTTTTTTCAATTTCACACTAATCTATTTCGTACCCGATCTCTCCTATTTACCCCACATACCCCATACCTCCATACTTTATGTGATTATAATGAATTATGTAAAAATTACAGAATTTTCAGGTAGAAATACAGAATATTAATAGTAAAATGAAATTATAGATTTTTTTTATATTTGTCTGTAATTACTTTACAGTGTAATATTAATTACAATTTATATATTAGGGCTAAAATTAGAAGTCATTTATAAATTTTGTCTTGTAACATACTAAGATAATTAGAATGAAACAATTTGTTTTTTTTTTGTACAGAATTTTTATTGATCATATTAATTACAGTTTATATATTAGGGTTAAAATTGGAAATTCTCATTTATAAATTCGTATACCTTTTTGTCTTGTAACATACTAAGATAATTACCGGATACAGTTTTGAATTTGACATCGGCGCAGTGCTGAAAAACATATTAGTTTTTATTGGTAATTATAATTAAATATAAATAAAACACTAGTTTTGCAGGAATTGAATTTCTGCTGTGACAAGTCACAGTGAACATTTATGAAGTAAATATGCAACAATTTTTTTAGATAATTTTCAGCTCATTATTTATTAAATAAAATATATAATTAAAAAATAAAATACTAGAATATAGAACATTATATAAAAATAAAAAAAAAATTAGGTCAAAGTTTTGTTTATTTTATATTAATATTCGGCGTTTCGATATTCTAAACGTATATCAAAACATCGAATTATAATATAAATTCATCTAAAGCTTCTTTGTAATTCTTCTTAAGAAAATAGTAAAAAAGCTTTAGGACGTTTCAAAATATTCCACGTATATTATCATCAGAAAAAAATATACAAATGACACAAATAATAATCAAATAGAATATAGAAACAAGTTATTTTTTTTAATTTAATATTAATTATATTTTTTTTTTTTTTGAAATTGTATAAATTAATTCAGTTACTTTATTTCATGTAAAGTTCAATTATATTGGTATTGAATTCAAATATTTGTATTCGAATATAAAATTAAATGTTTTTGTAAAGGAATACATTAATTTAAAATTAGAACAAATGTTAGTGTTTTGTTTATTTAAAAACAAAAAAAAACATTATATCTTTCTTTTTGAAGATACATGTAGAGTTTTATTACTCTAGACTTCTTTTCGAATAAATATAGAAAATATGTTATTTTTAATAAGTATGATATTGAATCAATAAATAGCGTGTACATTATCTCTAATCTTATAAATAATAAAATTATTTTTTTTAAATATTAATAAGCTTACCTCGGCTATACCACTAGTATCGCTATTAGTAGCACTATCTGTTCGAAGTAATATTGTATGACCTTTAATTTTATTGGTCAATGCTCTATAATTATTCACATATTCAATCTGATTTCTTAAAATATTTAATGCTTCCATCATATTTTTGAGATCGTTCTGAGAATAAAGCGAGACGTTTTCTTCTAATACTTCGTACAGTGACTAAAAATAAATATAAAATTTTATTTTATTAATATCATTATTATTATTTGAACACGTTTTTATTAACTCGCTTTTTTGGTCAGTCTTTTTTGTTTTTGTTTGTCTGTTCGGTTCAAATTTTGCAATCGGTTTTAAACTAACTTTCTGATGAGCTAGAGACTTGAAATTTTAAACATTTAAATACAGAAACTACAGAAAACAACCACAGAAAATATGGAGCACACACACACATACACAAACATGACTAAAAAGCAGAAAATAATAATTTAAATAAAAAGAAAAAACTAATTAATATACCACGTTTTGAAAACGGACTAAAAAGTATAAAATAATTTCTCCTAGCCCCATACAGATTCCTAACCCCATACAGATTATCCTGAAAATTTGTGATTGTAAATTTTTAATAGCTTGTAAGATTTAAAACAAAAAACCTGGGTCGCAACGACAGCTACGCCTTACACTTCTTACTATTATCTATTGCATGCGCCCCATGTTTTTCATTTTAAATCTTACAAACATTCATAACCATTAAAAATTTATTATCACAAATTTTCAGGATAATCTGCATAGGGCTAGAAGAAATCATTTTATACTTTTTAGTCCGTTTTAAAAACGTGGTATATTAAAAATAATTTTTTTATTTAAATAATTATTTTTGTAGAAAATCAAATTATATTCAACACGTCAAAACAAATATATTTATATGAAAATACTTACTCGATGTATATCTTGGAGTTTTATGACTTGTTTAAGATATCCATCATCGAATTTGCCCGACTTGGTAAAACTATTCGCAAATAACTGTATTGTTTTTGGAGCACCATCAATCAAATGCAGGCAAACTTTCTCGTTCATATTTTCCAACATCTTTGCGATTTCTATTGCTAATACTCCACCCCATCCGACTCCGATTAAATTATAAACTTGACATTTATAAATCTCGCAAATTTCCTAGCAAAATCCCAAACACGCGTTTTCAGATAAATTAACATTCATTTATTTTATCATAAATACCTTTGCAATTTGTGCTGGATTAATATTGTACAAATCGATACCGGATACATTTATACAATAAACAGGATATATAAGATTATTGATAAATTGATGGAAATAGGGACAATATGGTCCCGTTAATCCGGGGATTATAAATAACGGTGGCGTGTCTTGAAATTTTTTTGTGAAGTTTGTTGTCATTTCTAATAAAATAGATTTTTTCTTAGGTGATATTCCAATTTGTTGTAAGGTTTTTAAGCTATCTGGTAGATAGATGGAATTATCTGAAAAATAAACGAAAAAAAATAAATCGTTTGCCATAATTCAAGCTTTTATGATTGCTCTATTTGATTTATAAGATATTATTTTATAATATATTACTTAATTGAATTTTTTTCAGTGAAAAATGTACATAATGTAAAGTATAACATAGTAAAAAAAATAATTTCAGAACTCATTGTATTAAAATAAAACAGCTTCAGGTTATAGTTCTGTATTAATACAGATTTATAACCTAATATTTTATAAATGAAATTTATATTAATTCTTATGCTAGCTTATGCAATAAGTACTTTACAATTTTTATTAAATTAATTTTTTGTTTTCGATTTATATATTAAATGCGTTACAAATTTAAATATTTAATATTAAATATATAATAAAAATTGATTTTTGTTCCTTATAAATCAATTTTAATTAGTTTATTTAAATTTTATAATATCATAAAGTATAAAAAATAACAAAAATATATTTTTATTTATATTTGTTAAAACATATATTTAGAAATAAATAATAAAAGTAAAAAATCTTTCAAAACTCATTATATTAAAATAAAATAGCTTTAGGATTAAGTTCTATGTAATTAATAATAGTTAGGTAAATTTTATTTAAATCAATTTCTTTAATTGATGTTAATGATAAAAGCATTTTTTTTTTACAAAAAGTAAGGTAGGAATACTTGTTCCATTTATTTTATTGCAGAATATTTAAAATATATTTAGAAAAAATTTATATTGTCGCAGAAAAGAAAATAGAAACTTACCCATTGATTTAGATATTTCCTTAACAGGAATTTCATTTTTCACCAAAATTTTAACTACATCCTTATCATTTAACAATATATCAAAATTTTTTAAAATATCTGCTAGTTTATACTCATTTTCCCAAGCTATATTATAAACTGGCAGTTCATTTTCTCGAACGAAAATTTTATCCATAAATTGTCCCAAAAAGTAAACAATTCTTGCATGAGATTCTGCTGAATATAACGCAATATCAATGTCATTCAATTGTTTGTTTTCAAATTCAATTGTATTTTTCTCATCAGGAAAAACAAATACATCCGATATTTTACTGAATAATGATATTTGCTTTATTAGTTGTTGTAAATCGTCTGCCTTATTTAAATTTTTCTTTACAATTATTATATTGGTTTTGTAGAACTGTTCTAATTTTTGTAGATGATGTTTTATTTGATAATTAACATCTTTACTGACACTTATGATTATTTTTTGGGCACCTTTTCTAATTAGAATTTTAATTAAATGTAGCCATTCAATTTGTAAATTACCTAAAAACAAAAATAATTTTTTTTTACAATAATTTATTTATATTATTAAAAAAACATAATATGTAATTAAAAATATTTATATGTTTAATAAACAGTTGTAGTAATACCTTTTAAATATAAGTTCAATTTTGTGTTAGTATAATATTTGGATGAGGCTATTTATACATACGGTATGTATAAGCAATTGGCTATTTATACATACTAAAAAAAAACCTAAACGGACTTACTAACCTAACCTACCCTAAATAACCAATTACGTAAAAATACTGTATGTATAAATAGTCAATTGCGTGTACATACCGTATGTATAAATAGCCACTTTCATAATATTTATTAAATTTTTTTTTGTTCCTTATACAGTTTCTTCAATAATAAATAATTTATTAATCACTTTTATACAGTTAATTAATTATTTTTTTAGGGACCAGGTATTATATTTGATATTTTTTTGTTTAAATAGTGACAATTATTTTCATTAACAAACAACAATATTGATTAACAAAATGAATTATTTTCGTTAAATTTATCATGAATTAGTAGCTTATTTACCTGGTAAATAAGCTACTAAAAATTAAATATAAACATAGTATAAAATCATTCAGAACTCATTATATTATAATAAAACGGCTTTAGGTTATAGTTCTGTATTGATATTTATTAATAATCAACGCGACGTAAATCTTCATCAGGAAAAAAGATACAAATGACATTTACAGTAAATAAACAGAACATAGAAACAAGTTTACTAAGTAACAAAATAAAGTAATTAGATCATAAAAATTTATAAATTTTTAATTAAAGGAAGCTAAATTTTATTTTATCAATGAATGTGAAGGCACTGATTTAAATGAAATTTGGCTTCGTATTTGTAGACTTATAGTTAAATAAAGCATATTGAAAAAGAATATTTTTTATTATTTTAAAAAAAAATTATAAAAATTATTTTGCACTTACCAACAATTAAATACACTTTCGATTCTTGAAGTAATTCATTGATATTATTATTATTGAAATTTCTTATTAAATCAGTTTTAGATAAATCTATTACTGCTGTACTTCCGCGTTCTTGATTTTCCAAATATCTTTAAATAATGAAAATAAATTATACAAATTTAGTCGTTACTTTTCTCAAAAAAAAAACTTTGCACTTTCAACATTCAACACAAGATTCATATCTTTTCCAACAATACGTACATTGTACATACATACATACACAATCACGCCATGTACCCAAAAGGGTGTGGCACAAACTCTTTTCATCATCCCAAAATCAGTCGCCTCCAAACATTCCTATCCAAACAAGCAACTTTCGCTTCATCCACATTCATAATTTCTCTCATACATGGTCTTTTATTCTTACTACTTGGAAACTTTCGCTCACGCAAAACACTTTCAATCATACCACTTCAACTACTCATCAGACGTCCACGCAAACGTATACCATCAAAATCATTCAAATAAATCTTTTTAACCAAACGTTCATTAGACATTCGCTCAACATGTCCGAACCATCTTAACTGACTAACACGGGGCAACTTTTGCTACAACATTTTTTTCAATTTCACACTCATCATACACTAATCGTATTTCGTACCCGATATCTCCTATTTACACCACAAACCCCACGTAAAAATCTCATTTTCACAGCAGTCATTTTCCGTTTATGCTTTTGCAACCAAACCCAACATTCACTACCATACATCAACGTAGGCAAAAAAACTGCAACAATATTCTATAATAATAAATCTAAAAATTTACAGTCAAAACTTACTTAGAAATACTGTCGATATTAAAATCGTGAAACAGTTTTTTGCCAGTTGCTTTTATAAGTCCATTTTCAATGCCTTCCATAACCAATCCATGTAACTTTTGCTTAACCTGTTCAGTTTCATTGAATAATTTTTCAACAGTCACACCGTAGAAAGCAACAGTTTTGAGAAATACGTTCATGCCAGTTGTGTGATGTTGTTCGGCATCAGTTGTACCCAATTGTATAAATCGTCCAAATAGAGATAAACAACGTTTTGAGGCATCAATGTAATTACCAGTAAAACAATTTAAAACCATCTGTACACCTTTGCCACACGTTAGATTTAATAAATCTAACTCAAAATTACAGTTTTCTGAACTTAAAATATTGTCGTCCTTTTCCTGTAATTCGATTTGGAATATTTGAACTTTATTAGTTATTATAATTGATGATTGAATTAAAATGAATGTCTTCGTAACAATAAAAATATTTTTCGTCAAGCGTATCATAATATTAATATTACGTTACTATATTGTCTATGTAGAGAGAGAGGTTATTATGTTACTAGTATAATAATGACATTGTTATACAGCAGCTAGTTACTATATATATATATATATACGTCTGATGACAGCACCAAACATAACTACAACGTCAAGTGTATTTAATCTGACATATTGAAAACTATTACTTCAAATTAAGTTAATTGTAAGTGTATTTAATTTTACATTTCTCGCGGTTATCTAACATTTTCGGCGGTAATATTGCGAAAACTATTACGTCAAGTTAAGTTAACATAGTAAAAAATCTTTCAGATCTCATTATATAAAATAAAACGGCTTTAGGTTTAAGTTCTGTATTAATATTTATTAATAATCTATGTTTCGTCAAACTCAACGTCCGTCTTCAACAGGAAAAATATTCAGTTTTCCTGATGAGGATGCACGTTGAGTTTGTCGAAACGTCGATTATTAATAAATATTGATACAGAACTTAAAACTAAAGCTGTTTATTTTAAGTTAAGTTAATTGACAAAAGCGTTGTTTATTTTCGCCTTGAATTTTAATTTGATTATTGAAAATAGGTGGTCTGAAACTGCATACTCGACCAAAGAAACACGCTTAAGTGAATTTAATTTGACACGTCCGACGGCTATATCAAAAATTATTAAGTATTATTATTGTGTTGTTTGTTTTCGCTTAAATTTGAACATATATATATATATATATATTTTGTGGGTGGTCAGAAATTTGTGTATTCGACCAAAGAAAGATTAATTCTCACAAATCACGTAACAAATAAGAATAATATATACATACTATTCTATTAGTAACTGGTTAAAGTTATTTGGCATGTATTTTTATTTATTTTTAGTTAAGTTACGTATAAAGTTATTTAGCATGTATTTTTATTTATTTTTAGTTTAGTTATTTTTAGTTAGTTATTTTTAGTTAGTTAGTTTAGTTTTTAGTTTAGTTTAGTTAGTTAGTTTAGTTGCTTGAAAAAAAAATCGTATATGTCACTCGGAATAGAAAGCTCTTTTTGTGTTTCGCTCAGATTGCTTTTCTGTATACTATAATTTTGTTTAGAATATAAGAGCACGTACGAAAGGAATTATGAATGTAGATGAAGTTAAAGTTGCTTGTCTAAATAGGGATGTTTGAAGGAAACTGATTTCAGGATAATGAAAGAATTTGTGCCACACCCTTTTGGATATATGGCGTGATTGTGTATGTATGTATGTATATATATATATATATATATATATATATATATATATATATATATATATGTATATATAGATTTTTAGCGTTATTGAAAACTATATTTAGTTTGTGGACTGATAAAAATCAATAATGTAAATGAACTCTGAACGAAATAAAAAATATATTGAAAAGTATAAATTTAAAATGACTAAATGCATATATAGAGTGGAATGCAATGATGGAAAAACTATCAAATAATTGAAGCGATTGAATGAGTAAATTAGCAGCGTTACCTGACAGAGAAATTTTTTCAGAGCAACTTTTTGCATTTCATTGGCAACTGTTGTATAAACAGTACAATTATGATTGATTGCAATATGTAATACAGCCATACCGATTTCTGTGCAGCCTGCATGTACCAGTATCGAATCATTCTTCTCGATTCGTCCGATTTCAAATAATAAATAGTAAGCCTTGAAACATATATATGTATTTTAGAATTACTTACTACGAATCTTACTGTGGCGAAAAGTTCATAAAATAAAATGCAATTCCCTTAAATCACAAACAATAATTTAAAAATGCTATATACGTATTTTGCAAGCTAAGCTTTTATCATCAGTAGCAAAAGTTAATCCTAAAGTGGTCAAAGAACACTCTTTGATCACTAGGTACGTTGAGTTATCTGTGTTTTAGCTTTATTGATGATAAAAGCTTAGCTTTCTGAATACGTACACTGTTCGAAAAAAGATACCCTTATTAGTGCCTATATAAGTCCGTTTCCTAAAAAGGGTAAATATGATTACCCTAAATAGGTAAATTCTAAAGAGTACTTTATTATCCCAGAAAAAGGTAAAAAGGCAGTTATGTACCCTTATTTTTCGTATTTTTTGCCCTTCCATCAAGGTAAAAAGTCAAATATTTTAAAATACACAAGAGCAGGGCAATTTTTTGCACTAATACGGCTACAAATTCAATTACCCTCGAAAATTTTTACTCTTTTACCCTACTATTTTGAACAGTGCATATAGCTTTTTTAGTATTATTGTATATGATTTAAGGGAAATTATTTTATTTTATTAACTCTTCACCACAGTAAGGATCATATTTTAATTTACTATCTTACTAAAAATCAAACATACAATTCATCATCAAATAAGCTAATTCATTGTTGACAAAATAATAAATAAAATAAAACTTACCATAGTATAGGCAAAAGGAAGTGTCACTCCATCACTTAAAGACCAATTATAAGGAATAGTCCATACAAAACTCTTATCAGGTTTCACCTTATTTAACTCCATATTTACTTGTGCTAGTCCAATAATATTATTATTTGCTGTCGTAGTTCCAGAAAAACTTGCATATCCAATGTTAATATTAGTATTTCGTTCTTTAGTCAAACTTAAATTTTTATTATGCAAAGCTAAATATTTTAAGTCACAGAACTTTGATAGCGTACTAAAAATAATTTTATTAAATACGCGTTTTTTAAATATTATATTAACGACCAGTTTCATAATAAACCCTTTAAATAAAGTTGACTTTGAGCCGACAAGAAAGCATTATTTCTATTGCTGCAACAAATAATTTGACAAAAAAAAAGTTTTATTGACAACAATAATAATTACGCAAGTGAATGCTTTTTTAGTCGGTTTAGAGTTAACTATAGTTAATATTATTTATGAAACTGGTGGTAAATTTCTTACTTGAAAGTATTTAAAAACATTTCAGATTTATCAGTAACATTATCGGATAATTTAATATTATCATAAAAATTAACATAACTACCCCAAGAATTATTTTTTAAGACTTGTATTTTTAAATCTTTCTCAATAGCTGTTTTGAAGTATAGATTGTCTGTTGGCTGTTCTGGTAAGTATTTGTCCATAACAAAAAGGAATCTAAAATAATTAATTTTGATTTAAGTAGGATTCCAAATGTGATTAATTGTAATTGTTTCTAATTAACTTAATGTTTAAAAATATTACTAACCTAATTATTAATTGATTCGGAATATTATCATCCATAATATAATTCGTCAATTTTTCAATCGATTCTTTTGATGAAGTTTGTATAATATAAACACTTCTATTACCAACATTTGTTTTCTCTATCTTATTAATTTTATTTATCAGATCAGAAATCCAAGTTTTACAATTTGTATTTACAATTTCAGTCATAGTTTTGCGGAATTTATTTATCTAAACATTTTAATTATAAATTTATAGATATTTATTTTAAAAAAGTTATTCATTTTATTACCAGTTTTAAAAGATAATAAGTGTTTCCTTTAACTTTAAATTTAGCAACAACTGTATATTTTTTAGGGATAGATACTTGTTCTTTCTTTAAATTACATAATAAAATATAATCATGAGATCCCTTCCTGTAAATATCTTCTAAATTTTTATAAAATTTATCTCTAATAATTGTTAACGATGTTTTTAAATCTGTATTATAGTTTGAAGAATCAATTAAATCAATGTTAACCTAACATATAAAAAAAATATTAAAACATTTATTTAATAAATATATTATTATATACTATTATTTATATATTAAAATTATTTATTACCTTGATATTGTGTTGTTTCAAATATTTTTCAATATATTCTACATAAGATCTTTCATAATTTTTACGTATTTCTAAAATTTGCAAATTATTTGTCGATTTAATATTATCAGTGATAATTTTCATACATAGATTAATACCATGTTGAATATCCTGTTAAAAATTAAAAATAAATATTATATAATATTTGTAACATAAGTTTAAAATTATATTACCGAAAAATTTTCGTCAAAATGTTTTATAAATTTCATTTTCTGCACAATCATACTTTTATCAGGCATTTTAAATGCTTCATACTCGAGACCAAAAATATGGATTCCATTATCAGATTCAAGAATATTGCAATAATTGTTGTAACTTACAGTTACTTGTTCTGTAAAAATTGAAAAAAAAAACTATTTTAAAATATTGATTCATGGTTTGTTGCATTATTAAAGCCTTAAGATTACTATTAAAAATACTTGTTTAAAAAAGTTAGATTTGGTGTCTCATATGAGATTATTGAGACTACTGGGTTGATACAGCAAATTAAAACTATATATAGTAAAAAAATCTTTCAGAACTCATTATATAAAATAAAATGGCTTTAGGTTTTAATTCTGTATTAATATTTATTAATAATCGACATTTCGACGAACTCAACGTCCGTCTTCATCAAGACAAATGATACTCATGACATTTACAGTAAATAAACAGAACATAGAAACAAGTTACTAGGTTACTAAGTTACAAATTTTTAAATAAAATGGGCTTCCATTAATTAAAAATTTATAAAAAAATAATTATAATCTAGTTACTTATTTTGGTTTCTTTGTCCTGTTATTTACTATAAATGTCATTTGTATCAGTTTTCTGTTGACGTACGTTGAGTTTATCGAAATATCGATTATTAATACATATTAATACAGAACTTAAACTTAACTCCGTTTTATTTTTAAAAATATACAATGTAAAAAATATATCTTAAATTTATGTAATTCTACATAGAATTTTAACAGTAATAATAACAACATTTTGTAATTTTACTGTGATAATTTACGTAATATTACATTATTACATATTACATAGAAAACATTTTTAAAAACATACCGTGATCCAGCTCCGTTAAATACTCTAGCGAAACATCAATTTTTTGTATATATTTCGGTAACAATATATTCTGATCGACATATCCAAAATGAAACGTATGCAACTGTAGCATAGATGCTAAAATTGCTTCCCAATTATTATGCCAATTAATCGTACCGACAAATCCTGAAATTATATTCATGCTACATTAACCAATTAAACGATGGAAAAAAATTAACGAACCCTTTTCGGTCGAATTAAATGAAGATACACATTTATAATTCGCATGATAATCATATCCACGATTTAACAAATCCAAATAAAATTCATTGGTATTTGTCATAAATGACGTTTTTCCTTGTTTTCGTGGCACAATCGAGATGTTTTTCTCACTTTCCAGAATTAAAATTTGACCGCTTATAACGACACTGTTTTGACACATTACTTCGAAATGTTTAGTGCCTTGTTGTATCATAATTATTATAGTTTTTGGTTCTAAAAATTTAAATTTATGTAGTTTCATATTTGACATTTTATCAATTTAATTTATGTGTACCTTCTAGTTTTAATTCTACAGAATTGTTAAAAATAATATCTTCAAAAATTATACGTCCTTTTGTATATTGTTTTTCCAATATTTCGAGCAAGAATACCTAATTTTTTAATAAAGATTTAAATAATTAAATATAATCTATGAAAACTTAATACTTTTTAAAATAAAATGGTTTTAGGTTTAAGTTCTGTATTAATATTTATTAATAATCGACGTTTCGAGGAACTCAATATCCGTCTTCATCATTTTTCCTGACGAGGACTGACGTTGAGTTCGTCGAAACGTCGATTATTAATACATATTAATACAGAACTTAAACCTAAAGCCATATTATTTTATATAATTTATATAATTTTTTCTAATTAGGCATTTTCTTTTATATATAATATTTTGTCCGTTTCATATCTTTCAGAACTTATTATATTAAAATAAAACGGCTTTAGGTTGTAGTTCTGTATTAATATCTTAATCAGGAAAGATGGTACAAATGACATTTATATTAAATAAACAGAACATAGAAACAAGTTACTTATTTTGTTACCTAAGTAACTTGTTTCTATGTTCTGTTTATTTATTGTATGTCATTTGTATTTTTTCCTAATGATTATTAATAAAAATTAATACAGAACTACAACCTATAGCCGTTTTATTTTAATATTATAATATATTAAATTCTATATTTATAATTTGTTAAATTATAATAGTAATTGCCTAAATTATATGTTAAAATATCTTCTTTATATTGAATACATTCACTATACAGAGTCATTTATTATATTTATTTAACTGAAACTATTTGATTAATAAAAATGAAATAAATGAATGTCAACAAATATGCTATGCACTGCAGTGCAGTAAAAATGTTTGTAAATCAATAACTATTCACATGAATTTGTTAACACGAAAGGAAAATAAAACTTATGTTTGCAGTTTTATAATAATTTGTAAACAAATTTTTATATTTTAGAATTTAAATTAAATTAAAATAAAATAACATAGTAAAGAATCTTTCAGAACTCATTATATTAAAATAAAACAGCTATAAATATTTGTTTCGATATCGATATTTTAAATAAAGAAATTTAAATTAAAAATCATGTAGAATTAAAACCTAAAGCTTTTTTATTTTAAAATAAAATAATTAAATATATCTATAAACTAAAAATTATAACATAGAAAAAAATCATTCAGAACTCATTATATCAAAATAAAACAGCTTTAGGGTATAGTTCTGCATTAAGTTTTATTAATAATCGACGTTTCGACGTACTCAACGAACATCATCACGAAAAAATAATACAAATGACATTTACAGTAAATAAACAGAACAAGTTACTAGGTAACAAAATAAGTACTTAGACCCCAGGCGATATCAGTTCGGTGGTACAAAGTTCTAAAGCTTGAATTACATTATACTTTTTTCGTCTAGATTCATACTAGGTTTCTAGTTCAAGTTTCATTCAAGTACAGATAGTCAGTCCTAGTATAATGTAAATCAAATTTTTGCTTCCAAGTTTCTTTCAAGTTTCCTAGTATAGAAATATACAACATGCTCTATTTTCCTATTCAAGTTTTATACTAGATACATTATACGCAAGCGCACGCAATTGTACCAACCTTATATGTATCCATTTTATGTTTAAATGTGTTTTTCAATATCTGTCAAATTCAGTACTTTATATTTTTAAGTTGGCGTACTGGCAATACATCAGAAAAAATCGAAGAAACTCGACAATACACGACCGATTGTGAAAAAAATATGAAAATTGAACAAAACTTGAACGAAAATTGAACTAGAAATTTAGTATGAATCTAGAGGAAAAAAGTATAATGTAATATCAGAAAAATAATATTTAATTTCTGGTGTGAGGAACCTTTGGGGTCCTACCACTGGCCTACGGCTAATAAACTTTAGAAATTATTACGCCAAATCCCGTAATATTTGTTTTAACGAATAGTTATTTAATGAAAGATTTTCTAAATACTTTTCTAATTGTATACTTTTTAAAACTATTCATATAAGAATGAGATACTTACAAAATACAAAGCGTATGGAACATATATCTTTCCATTAATCTGATAGTTATGCAAAGTTTCATATTCCTTTGAATTTAAATTGATAGTAAACGTGTGTTCATTGTTAGTCTTTAATAAGTCCGCGTCTAACATGAACGACAAGTCGTCGCTGTGTTCCCAATGTACCAGTTTGCATAAACTTGGTGTGCCTCGTGATACCGGTAGCGATATGGAAGGATATAACTTACTTAGGTTGAAATTGACACCCTTCGTGTATAACCTGAATACATAATAAATTTCATTTACGTTATATCATTTCAGTTTTTAACAAAAATCATTTTGTTTTTTCATCAAGCGTTTTGCCACAGAATCCCCCATTATATTACTAGTAAAATTAGGTTGTTCTTTTTATTATTAAAGGGGTAATACATGTAAAATTTATCGTGTAAAATATCTAAGCGGTCGGAAACGTATTGACTGAGATATAACCGTTTAAAACCATTTAACCTTATATCTTAACTAAAACTTTAAATGCGTTTTTCTCGAAATGGAATTTTTTAAATTTGCGTACAGGATAACTCAAATAATTTTCATTTAAATGGGTTTTAACATAGCGCATCCACATTGAAAATATTAACATTAAATAATTTTTAAGAGTGCCCAAAGTAAAAAAAAATAGTAAAAATTTAAACTTTTTTTCAGCCTGAGTTAAAATGATGAAATATCCGGGTTTTTTTTAGTTTCGGTGGTTTATATAGAACAAAATACATCAACGAATAAACATCTTTATGTAAAAACTAGGAAAAATTTTGTTTTGGATCCCCACACTGTACGCAAATTGGGCCGACAATTTTTACGCAACACCTCATTCCGACTTAGCTTCAAAGTCACCCAGAGTTTGGATACATATGAAAAAAATCAACAGTGAAGATGGTTTCCCCAAAAAAATTCTGAAAAACCTCGATTTTTTAAGTAGTTACATATATTTCTACCCTTAATAATATAATGAGTTGTCTACCAACGTAACACCAGAAGAGCTGTCTTAACAGCATCATATGCTGTTTAAAAAATAAAATTAAATGCAAATAATTCTGTCATCTACCGTTGTTCTCCGATAGTTCAATTAGTAGCGCATTTGGAGATAGTTGGTGTAACACAAAGTAACTGTAATATATTTTGTTTATAATAATCTTTTGTTGTTATTTTGTATCCTGTGTCGATTCGAAAACGTAACATGAAAGATATACTTGCCGAAAGCTAATGCTTGTAAATTTCAAAATGTATATCAAATCTGTTGAAACTCTTCTCATCATAGTGAACATGGAAACAAAGTAATAATTGTGTGCGTTTAAAACTTACTTGCCTAGCGATTCGAATAGTACATCTAAACAATTCGAATTTCGCTTGGTGAGAGCGATATTGAAAATATCTTGGTGTAGTTCGCGTTTTAATATCGCCTGTAGCAATCCGTGCGGTGCGATTTCAATAGCAATCGCGTTCGATGGAATGAATGTCAGACCTTCTTCAAACAGTACCGAACTTAATAAATTATTTGTTAGATATTCGGCGGATACGGTACGCGCTAACTCCGTACCCCATTTACTTTCCGGAACAGATGTAGAGATCCATTTTGATGAACGCTCTTTGGGTGCGTCGAGTAACTAAGTAAGGAAATACAATTTATTGTTTTCAGATTGAAATGGATATTCTACTAATAAAGTTTTTCTTTTGTATTGTCTATTAAAAAATTAATTAATAATAATATATTTAAAAATACTGTAACCTTTTGCAGATAGGATAGCAATAAAGGAGCAGCGGGTTTTATGTATCTACTGTGATATGCAATATTAGATACATTAACTAATTTAGCAAATGTTTGTTTTCCAACCAATATTTTTACAAAATTATCTACATCTTCAGCTGGACCGGATATCGTACAGCTGGTCGATGAATTATGACATGCGATATCAATTGTTTCCGGACAGAAACAATTCAATTGACTGTAACTCAAACCTACAAATAATATTACATACGTTAAAAATAATTCTGAAAGATTTTTTTAGTATGTTAAACAAATATAAATGTTTGTTTCGCGTACCAATAGCAGCCATCATTCCATTGATAAGTTCAGATTCAAGCGAAGCTTTGCCACGATAATAAGCGCTTAAAATCATTTGTTCAGCAGTTAGACAATGGTCAGCGTATGCACATCCTAGTTCACCTACCGAATGACCTATTATGCCATCCGGAATTATACCAATTGCATGTAAAACATCTGTTAACCCAATCTAAAAACAAAATTCAATCTTATTTTACAACACAAAAATCTAGCTCATAATACCAGTCAATAATTTTATGTATAAATTGCCTAAATAACATGTTATATCTAATTAATATAGTTTTAATAATTTATAATCTGTAAAAAAAAGTAACGTATATTTCTAAAGTGTGGTAAACATATTGAAAAGTTTTATCATAATATGTTATTTTTGTTACAATCGAAACGAAAGATAATAAAAGTAATTAATTAAAAGTTACATTAAAATTATAATGTATATTATAAATTGTTTGATCTACTTTGAAGTATAGCCAAATTCCTATTAACAGCTGACAAAGATTTTAATTTATAGATACTTCAAATATTATTTCAATTACCTATTCTAAAAAAATTGGCATTTGATTTCAAAATTACTATTAATATACTCAATAAATTTATTATAATTAGATTGATTCAGGTTTTAGAATAATATAGTGAATATAAATAAAAAACTATAATTAATATAGTTCTCTATAATATTTGTTATTTTTTGAATAAAACATAATTTGAAAATAATATTTCAATTAAAAATGTTACGAAATTTTATATAATTTTATAAAATAACAACAATAAATAACGTACATTTTAAAAATAAAACTATATACAGCTGTTTTTCCGATATTCTTTTAGTTTTAAAAACTTTTTGACATTTACATTTTTATTGATTGCATGCAGGGCTGGGCAATAGCCAGCTACTTTAATAGCTTAGCTACTTTTATTGGTAGCTGTAGCTGTAGCTGTGCTACAAAAAAATAAAAGTAGCTGTAACTTGTAGCTTTAGGATTTGTCACAAATAGCTTATAAATGATAGTTAAAACATAAAGATACTATTTGTAGCTACTTTTAGTAGCTTAAATCTACTTTTAGTAGCTTACAGTTACTTTTAGTAGGTTGTAGCTACTTTCAGTAGTTTACAGCAACTTTTCTATACTTAATCATTACTTTTCTTAACGTAGGTAGTTGCTTTTATTATTACTTTGACTAACAGGAGAAAGTGTATTGTTCTCAAAAGTAGCTTTATAAATTTTTAAAGAATAACTTATAGCTGTAGCTTAGTTACATTAATTGAGTAGCTTACCCAGCTCTGTTTGCATGTATGTAATATTTTTTTAATATTTGATACACTGTTAGAAAAAAAATACCCTTATTAGTGCCTATATAAGTCCGTTTCCTAAAAAGGGTAAATATGATAACCCTAAATAGGTAAATGCAAAAGAGTAATTTATTATCCCAAGAAAGGGTAAAAAGGCAGTTATTTACCCTTATTTTTCGTATTTTTTGCCCTTCCATTAAGGTAAAAAGTCAAATATTTTAAAATACACAAGAGCAGGGCAATTTTTTGCACTAATAAGGCTACAAATTCAATTACCCTCGAAAATTTTTACTATTTTACCCTATTATTTTGAACAGTGTATATGTACAACATCTGATATTTAATTAAAGCTCTTGAAATTAATAATAAACATTAAAATATTACTTCTAATTAAAAGTGCTTTTAAAAACAACGAGCTAATGAACTGCTTACTTGAATCGCAGCAATGCCAACAAATGAATGCAAAATATTATCGAAAATATTCGGATCATCTTCAGTAATAATGCTCAATAAATCTATACCTTTCGGCACTAAAACATCGTGACATTTCTTTATTGATTCGGCAAATATAGGTAATTTGATTAAATCTTTTCCCATTGTATGCCATTGGCTTCCCATACCCGAATAGATAAACCAAATTGGTCTAGCTTTTCCTCCTTCGTAATGCTAGAAAATTATTATTTACATTCGAGAAACTAAATTGCATATTTATTATTTATATTATCTAATTCATTACCATAACTTGAGATTGATCATTTATCGAATTTTTAACAACGTAGCCACGGTAAAGATGACCAGGTATGTTTTTCGAAAATACATCGTGAACTAATTTGTTATATTCTAAATCAATTGATTGTGATTTTACCTGAAAAATGAAATTTTATCTTTAAATAATTATGTAACTAGATGATAAAATAATATTGAATGATTACAGTTTCGACAATTTTATTTATGCCATCTTCGGTTCGTGTTGAAAATGTCGTTAGCAAGGGAAGATCGGTAGTTAAACTTATTTTCGATTTTGGATTTGATTGGAGAATAATATGGCCGTAGTGGTCACCCATAGCTAGAGCAGTTAATGCTACAATGCCACCCTTCCATGGCCTATTTTTTGTAACAACCTGTATAAATAATTACGATAGATTTATAAATATGAAATTTTAATCTTTTAATTTATATCAATAATGTTTGGCGGAAACTAATTCCTGCTTGAATGAAAAAGAGTTTGTGCCACACTCTTATGTCCATATGGTGTGATTGTGTGTATGTGTGTGTAAATAATAATATACAAAATTTGTTCAAAATGGGGTACTTAAATTAAAATCTCTATTAATTGTTTTGAGAACTTATTTAACAATTTGAATAGATTTTTTTTTAATTATCCATATTTTATACATAAAAACATTTAAAACTAAATTCAAGATATAGTTTATCTAAAACATAGTAGAAAATCTTTCAGAACTCATTATATTAAAATAAAACTGTTTTAGGTTACAGTTCTGTATTAATATTTATTTATAATCGATGTTTCAACGAACTCAGCCTCCGTCTTCATCAGGAAAAAAAGATTGAATTCTGTTTAATTATTTTATAAAAACGACATTTTGACAAGACTGAACGCTCGTTTTCATTAGATCAATTTTTTTTTATCAATGACATTAAAATAAATAAAATTCGTAGCAATTAGTTACTAGGTAACATATAAGTAACTAGATCATAAGAATTATAGATTTTTAGTTAAAGGAAGTCAAATTTTATTGAAATCAGTGCCTTCACAATGATTTATGTCATTTTTTTCTTTATAAATCTTTATTGCTACTCGTATTAATCTGCTGCTAATATTGATTGGTCTAGCAAAAAAAAAATTATCTAAAATTTGAAGATACAATAATAATTACTGTATGAAACTGAATGTTTGAAAGGTATCATGAATGTGGATGAAGCTAAAATTTCTTATCTGGATTGGAATGTTTGGCGGAAACTAGTTTCTGCTTAAATAGAAAGAGTTTGTGCCACACCTTTTTGGATATATGGTATGATTGAGTATGTACCTATGTTTAAAATAATAAATTTATTTTAAAAAATTAATTTAATTATTTGTTAAATGTATAGATGAATAAGTATATGAAATTTCTAATGAAAATTTTAATAAATTTCGTAGTAATATGTGATTGAACTTACATCAAATCGTCCATTTTGTAATCCTTGTATATTCATATTTGGTGTATCATAATTGAGATGCGCTGGTAAAATGCCCGTTTCCATGGCGACAATTAATTTAATTAAAGCTGTAAGTGCGGCGGCTGCCTCTGAATGTCCAATGTTCGTTTTTACGGAACCGATGGGTAACGGTAATTTCCGATTTTTACAAATCACCCTTTCGACGGCTGTCAATTCGGCTTCATCAATATTCTATAATCATCACACTCATGCACATCCCCCCCTTTCAATATTCATTCAATATTTAAGGATATCTCCTATATTTAGTTTCACAGATATAATATGTAAATTATTTTCATTGATAATCTACCATTTTAGCAGGAAGAAATTATTAATATATATATATATATATATATATATATATATATATATATATAATATATATACAAAAAAAATTTTCACGTACTTGAGAAAACGATCCTAACTTCGATAAAACTAAAGAAAACCAACCCCTCATCTGACGTTTAACAATGGTGCCGCAAGAGCTATAAATGTCGCAAAATTGTCTCTTTCATATTATTTATTTTATGGATTGCACTATTTTGAACTTAAAATAATATGTTTTTGATGCAAGAATCGAAAAATTCAATGTTTTATGATTTGTTTTAACTAAAACTTCACGTTGATATGATGAGTTTAGCTAATGTTATAGCCATTTGAAAAAAAAAATAAGTTTTTCGGTTTTTCATAGTTTTTGACTATAGGCAATCGCTCAAAATAATTTAAAACAGTTTTGCGTATTCGAAAACTTATAAACAGAGATATGTTTTCTATTTAATCAACTCTCTGTTAGTTTCTAAAATTCCCATTCAAAAGAAACCAATGAATTTTTCGATTTTTGCATCAGAAACGTGTTGTTTTAAATTAAAAAGTGTGAAACCAGAAAAAATACGTGAAAAACGTCATTTTGCGGCCTTTATTGCACTTACGGCATCACATATCCCCTATTAATCGTAAAATGAGGTTGGTTTTCTTTAGTTTTATCAAATTTAGGAACGTTTTATCAAGTACGTAAAAAATTTTTTTTTAAAGACACCCTAATATATATATTTGAAAAAAGTATTTGTTTATTAATAGGTATTACTACTTTCATGCAAAGTTGTTATATTTTCTTGAATTCATCATATTCAATACAAAATTTATGTTAGATGAAATGAAAACATTTATTGAAATTTAAACGATACAGCATTTTGGGCTTTTCAGGCGGTAAAAATGCGCGAATATAATGAATGCTGTTGCATATTAAATTGTGACTAACCGATGAATAATGAGATTTTACTGCGGAATTACTCTAGAAAAAGTATTTTCATCATTTTAATATCAATATGACACATTTCATTCACGAAATTCAATATGTCTGCGAGAAAAAAAGAGATTCATTTTTTTCAAAGCTATCTATGTTTATTTATATTTTTTTCTTAAATGCGATATATTTCTCACTATGATAGTGTACAAGTAATGTATATTTTTCTAGTTTTTTCCTCTCTACAGAATCTGTATTATTTCACGGAATTGCATTGTACAAAGTGTTTTATTATATACAATGTGTTTTTTAAAGAAAATAATTCTAATCTAAAATAATATACAGTGCGATATTTTTATCTCTGAACATATGAACTAAACCACATACAAATTCCCTATTAATTAATTTATTAGTAATTAGTAATTTTAAAAAAAAACACATCTGACGCATGGAGACATCCCTGACAGTTATGCAACCAATCATACGTAATATGATGTTTATTTGAATAAAAAATAAAATATTTAACAGAATATGGTCATTTATTGTAAATTGCTGAACACTTAAATTTATAAATAATAATAATAATAAATAATACTATACATTTTTAAACAGATTTCTTGAAATAATGCGAATAGTTTAATGCTTTCTAAATATTTTGTTGAAAGTAATTCATTTATTTTTTTTCAAATAACTGTCACATTATGTAAGATTGGTTGCATAACTATCAGGGTTGTCTCCATGCGTCTGATGTGTTTTTTTTAAAATTGAACATAGGAAATTTACATGTAATTCAGTTCATATGTTCAGAGATAAAAATATCGCACTGTATATAAATGTGCAATGTCTCTTAAGGTCATTTAATTATAAATCCATCATTATTTAAATTAGTGTTTCGATCCTGTAGAGGTTAATATCTGCTTATAAAATATAATATGATTTTGTAATAGTTTTACCAACCTTAATACCGCAACCGTAAGTTTCAAGATATTCCAATTGATTTGGTTCAATTCCACTATTTTGATAGCATTTCTCTAAGAAATCTGTTATGCCATTAACATTGCAAGATGTAATAGATTCAGCATACGTTCCCATATAGGCAACATCCGAATAAAGAATGCTGGCGTATTTACGTTTTGCAAGATCTTCTCTTTGCAAATACAATATAATAATGCCGTCACTTCTCCCATAACCATCGGCTAAAATTATTCGTTATTTATAATTGAACAATAAAAATTGGTTTTATTTATTAGTAATTAAATTAATTTAAAACCAGATCTCACTAGAAGCAGACATTTAAATTTTATTCGCAAATATCCAATTGGCAGATTATTGTTTATCAAATTTGAATATTATCAAAATAAAACTCAAGAAATTTACATAAGAATGAAAAATATAAAGAACACGCATACACAATCACGCCATGTACCCAAAAATGTGTGTACAAATTCTTTCCAGTATTCGAAATTAGTGTCCTTCAAACATTTCTATTCAGATAAGCAACTTTAGTTTCATCCACATTTATGACACCTCTCATACATACTCTTCCATTTTTATTTTATTGAAACATTCGCTCACGCAAAACACTCAATACATTTTTATTTCAAAATACATAAATTTGTTTTGCAAGGTACAAAATTATCATTTTTAGCGTTATTCAGAAAAATGGCTACACAAGTTATAACAATTTTTATTATAGATACATAAACGGCCTGATTCTCTAACAAAGTTGCTAAGTTTTAGCAACGTTGCTAACAACTCTAACCAATAGAAACAAATATAACAGCTGTCATTTTGATTTTTTATTTAGTGTCAGCTAATATTATTGGCTAATGTTCTTATCAACGTTGTTAAAACTTAGCAACTTCGTTAGAGAATTAGGATGATTGTATTGTTAAACACTTAGTAAGTTAACCAATTCGTTCGTTAAGTTGCCAACTGACCAATCAATGAGGCAGTTTGGAGATAGTTGACAATCTGGTTGCCTAGTTAACTCATTAATTAAGCTATGCAATCGGACCTTAGATTTATTTTTTAATTAAGTAATAAAAACAATACTATTTTTTAATGTAACATTTTTCTAGAAATTATGGCAAAACATTAATTTTCAAATCGAAAGAATCTTTGGAAAATAATACATTCATACATACACAATCACGCCATGTACCCAAAAGAGTGAGTTTATTTGGTAGCAACCAAATAAACAATACGCTGGTGAAAATTTGTTGATATTTTAAAGGTTTTTTTACACCGCAGTATAATAGTTTATCATTTTTCTGGTTGTTTGTCTACTTTTACATACAAATAAGTGTTATTATAAGTTGTTCAATTTTAGGCTTTTTAAGGTTTTTTTTATTAATATCAATTTTTTTTAAATAATAAATAATAAGAAAAATTATAGTCTAGTAAAACCTTTATCATCGAATGATTTGGTTAGACCATCTTCTGAAGTGAATCCGCACTGTTTCATCAAATACGATATATTCGGACTTCCAATTAAATTGGATGCGCCGACAATTGCAGAATCGCAATCTCCCCGCTTGATTAAATCACAACCGTATTTGATAACCTGAACGCCATTTACCCAATTCGCATCTATTGCTACACTAGGACCTACCAATCATATTTCAAACACATTAACTTTACTTAGTTATTTCAATTCATTTAACATATTAGATATAAAGGTTTAATAACAGATCAAAATAATGAAACTACACTCCAAAAAAAAAACAAACCATGAGACACTATGATACCCAGTATTTCTAGGTATAATTACTCAACTGCTGTAGTTTTAGAATAATTATTTAAAAGAATATATAATATCAGAACTTTTACAAACATTATGTAATAAGTTTCTTTTAGTAATTTACAGAACTTTATTAAATTTGCTGATGGGAATTTTCTATAAATAGGTATTTGTTTAGTTCTATATTATTGTTGGTATAATTACATACATTTGGAAATTTACATAAGGGATCTATTTTACAATTAGTACAGATATTAATATGCAAACTGTAATTTTACATAATTTAAGAAGTTATACCAATACTATGTAATTCTAAATTAAATATATGGTGCAATTTGTAGAAAGTAAGCACCTACATACTTATTAGGTCATTGTAGAAATACTAGGCATCATATAGTGTCTCATGATTTGTAGATTAAATTAAATAAATTTATTTTAGAGTGTATGACAAAGAGATTAAAAATAAAAATAATGATATGTACCTATTCAAACATTGAGATTATTATACTTATTATAAAATATTAATTATAAAATATATAGTAAAATGTATAGTAAAATTTCATTAATGATCTATTATTACCTATAAACCTTCTTATTATTTAAATCAAGGATCAAAAAAAAATTCCAAATCTTCAATTTTATTTATTCTTTAGATCAGCAAAATTTGACTAAAATTTTGAATAAAAGTTAACATTTTATAGGCTAATTTAAAAATTACTCCAAGAATAAATTTATTCCAACATTTAAAAATACTGAAACCTAAATAATTTATATTTTAACTAACCAGTTACATTAAGCCAATACGATATTCTATTTGGTAACATAGATCGTGATTGTCCGGTAACTCCTAAACCATTTTTAATTGGAGCCATTATCAAATTATCATATTCACCAATACAAGAACCAGTTGTGACCGCTATTTTTTTGCCACGTATATCCATTGGATTTACTCCTAAAATTTGTAGGGAAATTATGGGATAAAATTTATGTACAAGAAACTATATTTTTAAAATATTATCATAAGTTAAATTTGTTAAAAATATGTCGTCAAAATAATGTCAAAATTCAGTTATTATTTTAAAAGCAGATTATCACAGATCAATTTATTATTATTTTTTTTGGAATTTGCTGATCTGATAATCTGCTTTTAAATTAACTAAACAAAATAATTTATATTATAAATGTAATTTTCGTCACGATTTGATTTACTTCAACGACATATTTTAACAAATTATGTAACTTATTGATAATATTTTAAAAATTAATTATTAATTATTGTTTGTCGAAGAATTATCAAATTAATAAACATACCGGCATCGATTAATGCCTCAAATGTTTTTTCCAAAAACATTCTCGACATTGGATCCATGTAGATCGCCTGATTACGATGTACCCCGAAATATGTCGTGTCGAATGAGTTCTGTTTTGTTTCCGGTAAATTATTTGTCAAATTACAGATATCGAATTCACCTAAAATAATATAGAAGATGTTTTTTTTTTTACTACGGTTAAATAATATATTTATTAAAATAAAACGGCTATAGATTGTAGTTCTGTATTAATATTTAATAATAAAAGACGTTTCAACGAACTCAACGTATGTCTTCATCAGGATAAAGAAACAAATGACATTTACAGTAAATAAACAGAACAGAGAAACATAAAATTTATAAATTTTTACTTAAAAGAAGCCAAATTTTATTTAAATTTGATATTATCTTTTTCTTTATAAATTTCTGTTGCTTCTCTTATCAATTTGCTGTTAATATTGATAAGAAATAGATACATATGTAGAAATATATTACGCATAATTAAAAAATATAATAGGAACATTTAAGTAATCTTCAGGTTTTCACGGCCGGTATTTATTGAAATTATGGAATTTTCTGGGAATCGTAGATGACATCCTCAGTGCTTGGTGCCATCTACGATGTGTGGCGAAACGTCTGCGACTTTAAGTATTTAAAAAAAATATTAAATAATTTTTCTGATTGTCTTAAGCTATGTACAGGAATGATAAAAATATTTCAAATTCCAAATTTTTTTTCTACAATTAAATAAGGTAAAACCGTCAAACATTGACACATCTTTAGTTATTATTTTTTTTAAATTTTATTAAGATATATAATTATTTTTTTCTTAGCAGAAAAATTAGCTTCATATATTAGTTTCTAAAATGTAAAGTAATTTATTGATTATCATAAACGGTATTGAAAATATTTAATATATATGTATATACCATAATTAGTCAATGTTACCCTACATGTGGGTAACATTGACATGCCATGTTTTTTCTTGCTTTATGCATTGAAATGGCAATGTTACAATATAGGAATTTAATTTTGACATAGAACTTTCTTTTTATAATTTGACAACTTTAAATTTATTTAAAAAAATTGGTCAAAAGTGCATTTTTATGAAACCAATTATTTCCTTAGTGATAAATAATTCTTCTATTCTTATTATAAGTAAATACTAGGTAGTAAATAAAGGAATAATAACATAAGAGTGAACTTTATTGTAATTTTAAGAAAATTTATAATATACATGCAATTAATTAACAATTAAAGAATTTTACTCCGCATCGAAAAAATTTGTTTGAAAAAAATACATGTCACGACGAATTCGTGGTTGAGGCAGCACGCGTACTATATCTGTAGCAGGAACGTAACTTTTGTCTGTAATGTCCGGAAAAGTAAAATGACCTCCTCGCTTTCTTAAAAAAAACGAATTGTGCATGAAATGGTACGCGAATTGCAGGTAAAAACCTCTTAGAATGGAAGTTTCAAACACGAATTGTCACCATATAAAAAACAACACGTCGGTATCCATACGCCATAAGCCCTAAGCTTCGAGTAACGAGCGATGGATGGTGATATTATCTACAGTAGTCATATACATTATTTTTAGAGCTAATCAACAGCGTTCTGTGACTCATTATGAAAATTTTATAAGCCGTTTTCAAAGATGTGTCAATGTTACCCTACTGTCAATGTTAGCCTCCTTTACCTTACTTTAAATTTTTATTTTATATTATTCGCATTCTTTGCGAGAAAAAAATCTATTTGCAGATTACAAATAGAAGCTATTAAAATCTGATCAGTTTATATTAAAAATCAATAAAATATTTTATAAATAATAAAAAAAAAACTTACCCGTTTTCCATTTTGCAGGTCCTAAACTGGTAACATTTTCCAACAATAAATCTTTGAAATCGTCTAAATCAAGAGATTTTGGAAAATATCCACCAATACCCGAAATAACAACATTATTTTGCGAACTCATAATTGGTAAGATAGTATATTATTACTTTAATCACCATTTGCAAGTAAATACTCAAATCAAAAATCTTTACTGGGTATATATAATGTGTCCACGTCAATTTTACAGTATAATTTTCTAATAAATTCACGTGACCTTCGACTTCTTAACTATTATAGGAAATTTGATTGTTTGAATACAATATTTCAATTATATATAAAGTATAAATTTTCATTCATCAAATAAGTATTTAGATTTTTTGCGTTTATGTTCACTAACATTATAAAAGAATTAATACCTGTTGGACGTTGTTTATATAGAAGTTGGCATTATAATTTTATTTTAAAGTAGCTTTACTAAGAGTAAAGGTTTCAGAAATATTTCAAAGAATCTGCAAAATTAAGAATTTTTCAACTAATATATCATATTACAGAATATTGAATGTAGAATCAGATATGAGAATTCAAGTAAATCAATTTAACTATGTAGTAGCTCAGAAACTAATTTTAATAAAAATATAAAATAGAAATATAAAGATGGATTAATATAATTAATAGTTTTAGAAATATTAAATCTATGTCATACTTTTGCATAATTGTGAAAAAATGTAGCTTGTTAATATCTTTAATTTCTTTTACTCTTAATAATAACATAATTTATTAAGGGTTTGATTCTCTATATAATTAATTTATTTATTAAAATTTTTGATCATACATTTCAGTCTTCTTCAAAAAATAAAATAAAAATATTTAATGTAGAACGTTAATTTAAATCAAACTCATTTATATTTTGAATCCTAATTTACAAACAAAAGAATATACTCACAAAAATAATTAAAAATAAATTATATAATGCATTCTATTAATTAAAATTCATATTTTATGTAAAATTTAAAAACCTACTTAAAATATAATACTAGTATTATATGATTTTTCACTACATACACTGTAAAAAAATTTAGCAAAATTACAGAAAAGTAGTAGCAAAATTTTACTATAAAAAATCTGTAGTTTTATTTTACTATAAATATTCTGTATTTCTACCTGAAATATATCTATATATAATATGCACTCAATTATAGTACTCATTATTCCGCATTTTTCCATATCATGTTTATTTTCCTACACCTTCTAGAGGAAAAAAAATGAAAACCAAAAAATTAAAAAAAAATCTATCGCCCAAACGGCACAAACAAGCAAATTAAAACTAAAACCAAATTATATAATTTTTTATGCCCTATCGAAAAGTATTTCTTCGAATTTTACTTCAGAAAAAAGTATTCTGCATATTATCGATATCCCATGTTATTGTCCTATATCAACTTGGCGAACGAACACCCTGTATATATTCGACGTGTTGTTATGTTTCTATATTTTATTTATTTAAAATTAATATTTTATTAATTACATTTTTGATCCAGAGAATATATTGAATCTATCTATTTTTGTTCAATTTTTTTATATTACTGATAACAAGAACAAAAATAGAAAATAAATGTTTATTATTAATAAAAATAATTCATAAAAATATATTTAATTTCGTTTAAAGGTTGATATATTTAATTGATAATTAAATTAAAATTTTGAGTTTGTCAAAAAGCACATAATGGCATGTATCAACTTACTTTATATTAGATAAGAAGAAAACACTTATTTAAATAGAAATAGTTTTTCCAAATTATGTTTTGACTATAAATACTACAAATTTCAAATATTAAGTAGTTTCATAGTTTTTGAGGAAAAAAAAAATCAAAACAAAAAATTAAAAAAAATTCTATCGCCCAAACGGCACATGCTAGCAAATTAAAACTAAAACCAAATTATATAACTTTTTATCCTCTATCGATAAGTATTCTAAGTATTTCTCCGAATTTTATTTCAGAAAGAAGTACTCTGCATATTATCGATATCCCATGTTATTGCCCTATATCAACCTGCCGAACGAACACTCGAATACTGCATATACATATTTAAAATATGATTAAATAAAAATAAAATTGGGTTTCAAAATGAAAGAAGAACATTTCTATGTACACACTTTATTAACCAAAAACAAACATAATACATTTTATTTTCTAATAATTTAATATACTTAACATCTGTGAATATCGGAAAGAACAACAGACATGTGCAATATCTAAAATTGTCTTTTTTTTATAATATTATACATTTTTTAATAATTTAATACTTATTGCCCTTATATATTAGAACTATTAAATAGCAAAAAGATCAAAAATTCTTTTGACAATTGTTTTTTTTTTTTTCTTATTACAATCAATAACAAAATATACATCGTAATTTCGTGATGTTAGTTACTCATTCTAATTGCAAATTGTATTTATTCATCTTTTAATTCAATTTCGTTTTTTTTTTAGTTGTTTGTCTTCATTTTTCACTTATACAAGATATGTAAACGATATGTTTAACAAATTTTGAGCAAATTTTTAAATGAAATTCTTAAGAAACTTATCGCGCAAATCAGACTTGATATGTTCAAAAATGATATGACTTATCTATCATCTATTTATTATTATCATTATTTTCTTGCACATGAAGATTATTTTTCGTGCAAATACAAATCTTGCAATTTTCGTAAAGCTTGCTGCAAGAATTTGTTCGTTAAATTAAAAAGTGAAAATTGCACGAAATGTAGATGCTTAAAAAAGTATTAATAATAGATTAGTTTTGAAGCAAATTTTTTTATTAATATAGTTATTGTTAATATTATTAGTTTCATGATATGACTATGCAAGTTTTCCATTATTGAATTTTTTTTAGTAATAATATTAAAATGAGTAACAACTCCAGATTTTTTTTTACACCCTACGTGCTACAAAGTCGTGTTGTGTTTCTTTATAAGCTAAAAGCACTATCATATAGCAACATGAAATTCTGAATTACGCAATAAAAATCACTGAAGTTTAACCGAAAAAATCGATAATAAAAATTGATATGATTTTATAGTTTTATTTATTTTGAATAAATATTGCACAGTTTAATACACTGTGGTATTATTATGGGTACATTCAGATCGAAAACATTGAGGATAAGAAACTATTTAGTTTTGTTTTACCCTGAAACAACAATTGATAGTGTTTTGTCTTTTTTTATTAAACCCCCATCCCTCAAGCTGGGTACCCCCAAATATTTGTATTTTAACACAACGAGTACGGTTTTTGTCTTATTACTTATGCATAATAATTCTTGGTACCCTGGTTAAAATTATTGTTAAACAGAACAAATGTCACAAACATCATCCATTATTAAGCCTAATTCCAAATCGAATATATAAAAATATTTGTAAATTTCAATCGTATCAATAATACAATTTATATAAATGATAAAACTACATTCTTCTACTCTCGTTATTATGAATTTGAAGTGCTTAGAATCATTTATTAGATGTGAATACATAGAATAAGTTAATTTCGAGTAGTGGAAGAATGCAGCTAACTTCAATATTAGTTTTAGAAGTTATTTATGTTAAAGAGCACAATTAATAAATATGGAAAATTTGACAAGGAAAGTGACTTTTGTTCTGTTCTTTCATACCAAATATATCCAAATCGAATTTCATTCATCTTGTCTTCTATATAAATATTTAATAAATTATAAATTTGACTAGAGCATACAATGATTTGTCTCGATTTTTATAATTGTAAAAGTGTTCTCTTTAAAGTGAATATATAAAATACGATATTTTGTTTAATTTCAAAAATGACACAGATTTCTTTCAATTATAAATATTACAGCTGTCAAAGATGAATTTACAAAAAATCCATATATTTATAAATTTCTAGAACGTTTTATTTTCAACTGTGCAACTATCAAAATTAATATGGCACACAGTATTTGGTTTATAGTGCACGAATCGATCGGTTTAGTTAAAAAAATAAAACGTTCTCTTGCTTCCAAATAAACACGTACATCCATTCCTTATGTGCAATATGTGTGTTTTTCTTTCACAATTAAGTAAATAATCTAAATACGACTTCACAATAATTCTTTTTTTTTTCATTAATAATACATTTACAAATATTTTTTGGCATCTTATATAACGTACTTAAATTTTTTTTATTTTAAAAGCATCTTACAATAACGCAATACTGTTTTGTCATGCACATTATGAAAGACAGTCGCATTACAAATAACTACTAAATTTTTTATGTAACTTACAAATCTTATGTAATTATATGACCCTGTTTTATTAAAGGCTAGTAAAAAGATTTGTTTTTACAATTTTTTTCTCAATATAAGAAGTGAGTTAGCTTTCTGATTGTTAGGACTACTGAGGGTGAAGTGAGAAGAGGGGTTCTGGATTTGCTTTCTTTATAAATTTTATCTATAAATAAAAACAAATCCTTTACAAGATTCTCATAAATATACAGACATTATCTGGGTAACAGAAAAATTACTGTTATATTTTAATATAGAGCTACTTATGCTTTAACACGTTCACAACCATTTTTTTTTTATATATAATTCTTCTAATTTTATTTAGTTTAATTGTAATACTGTTCAACTATTTTGTCGTTTGTTACATAGATTTGGCAACTATTTATTGTCAAAACGACTCGTTTAATTTTTAACAACATCAAGTCAATGTAGTGAACGTGCTAAATCAAATAAAAAAACAAAAACAAAATAAAAAAATTCAGAAAAAAGTATGCTAGTTGCGTTTTACTACAAAAGCAAGTTAATATATGTATATACAATTGCAGTTAAATTAAAGTCGAAAATTTACTATCGCACTGCCACCAAATTATTTTATCTATAATGGTTATTTCAAAAAAGTGTTTTACCATCAGATCAACCATAAATATAGACACGCAGGGTTGGACTGGCCCACCGGGCTTTCCTTGGTGGACTGTCATCATTGTGAGCCGTGACTGGGGATAGTCAAAAAATTAAAACTGATATCTGGAGTTTTGCAAAATTTAAGAATCGATTATGCTAACATGAATTTGTGAAGAGAATCATTTATTAAATCGCCTTTTAACTTAGATTTAAATAAAGAATTATACTTAATATTATATTTATAATTCATCTTTATTTTTCTGTAATGTCATTTCCATGTATTAAAAAAAAAATAAAAACAACTTTTTTGAACATATTTGAGATGGAACATTCCCCGGGCCTAATTTTGTTATCCAGTCCAACTCTGAATATACGTAAATACATAAATTGTACTGTTCTATAGATAAAAAAAAAGATATATAACCTGATATGTCTAAAATACACTTGCCAGCTAATCACAGGCATCAGCGCAAAACATGTGTTTATAAACAAAATTTATCTCTCTTATTAATTATAATAAAACATGGTGTTGTGTTCTGCGTCTATATAGTAGTAGATCTGATGTCTGATTTTAATTTCTTTCAACAAAATAATTCGTTCACTGATTAGAAAATCATGGCTGTAGTAAGTTTTTGACATAATACTAATAATTATTAAGTACATAAACTCTCTAATAAGATTATTTAACAATCAAGAAATGAAAAAAGGAGCTACTGAAGAAAACGAACAATAGTACAAGGGGTAGGGGGGAACTTGAATATAGAGAAAAAACTTGATAAATTTGGCACATCAACCTCAGCGTTAACACTAGTACAACAAGCTAACCGTTGATTGCCTTTGCACAACACGACAAAACTACAATGAATATTTTTTTTTGTTAAGTTAAATATTTATTTTTCGACATTAAGGCCCCTGCTAATCCTTCAACTCTAAGGGGGGTTGGTGGTGTGGGGGGAGCCTCCAATAGGATTACAAGGTTAGAGGGATGGGCTAGCAGAGAAAAAACGACCTAAAATTATATTTTTATTCAGCAACCGTTTTCCCTATAGGACACTAATTAATTCTCAAGTAAATTAGTTTTATTTTTTTCTTCTTCTTGTTCAAAGTGTAAGTTAAGTTACTTACATCGAAAAAAGATATTATGACTCTCAGCCTGGTCCCAGATTTTTTTTGCCAGTGCCAGTGCGAGAGACATCTGAAGAAATACTATAGTCAAAATACTATATAAAATATTAGTTATTTTGTTATTTTATTTTACTTTAAATATGTATGTGTATTGGTGATGTGGTGACCGATGCAGCCTGATTTCCAATAAAAGCCTCCTGCCTTATTTTTACTTACGTCCTAACAACAATTCATTATTATTAATGTCTTAAAAATCTATTGTTTTAATTGTTTTGAATTTCGGTCTGATAATATTTAATATAACAATAGAATTAAATTCTATTACAGAAATTATTATTTCAAAATTGCCACCTTATTATGTTAAAATTATATGAAAACTATTGAAGAAAATTTTCAGATTTTTTTTTAAATATTAAAATGTCTTTCAACCATACAAGTCTTAAAACAAGATTTTGTATTTTTTTTGTTTAGATTACAAAATCAAAGCTAAATTAAGACTGTATAATTTTTAATAGTTTTCAAGAATATATATCCGATTTTTAAGCCATTAAAATTTTCAGATTTATTTAATATTAAAATGTCTTTCAAACATACAAGTCTTAAAAACAAGATTTTGTAATTATTTTTTTTAGATTTACAAAATCAAAGCTAAATTAATACTGTATAATTTTTTATAGTTTTCAAGAATATATATATCTGATTTTGAAGACATTAAAATTTTCAAATTTATTTATTATTAAAATGTCTTTCAAACATACAAGTCTTAAAAAAAGATTTTGTAATTTTCTTTTTAGATTTACAAAATCAAAGCTAAATTAATATACTGTATTATAATGTTTTATAGTTTTCAAGAATATATATATATATATATATATATATATATATATATATATATATATATATATATATATATATATATATATATCTGATTTTTAAGACATTAAATATTTCTGGCTACAATTATATTTTGGAATGTTCTTCAACTTAATAGGAAGCAAACCAAAAAGGGCAATATATTGAAAATCAGACAACGAACGAATAAGAAGAATAAGTTATGCACAAATATGATCTTAAAAGTTAGTAATATAGTTAATAAACGTCATTATCATTTTTATTGTAAACGTCAAAAAACGGAAAAAATATTAAAAACTATCAAGATTATTTAAATAGGTGCACACTAATTATATTTGAAGATATTACGAAAGTGTTGTTTTTTTTTTCATTACTTGTAAGCACTCAAGTGAAACGACAGAAGAATAAGACTATTTATAAGTGAAGAGAGAGAGAATAGAAGAAACATCAATTATTCGAAAAATTGGATTAAATATACATAAACACGAAACAACAAACAGAAATTAGTGAAAACGTCGATTGTCCCCATTTATAGTCAACGTTTTTTTTATATTTGTTTCCGATATTATACTTCAATAGAGTAATAATATATTTTTCATATATTTTTTTTTTACATTTTATATATTATTCAAAATAATTTAATGTAAAAAGCGTTATTATATTTAATGTGAACTAACTGTACATTTAAGGTGATTTTTTTTTTGTTTTGTTTCTTGCAATTTCTAATTAGAGGTATGTTATTTTAATATTATCTATTGCAAATTAATTATAGAAGATCAATATAATTGTAGCTGAAAATTAGGCACTTGTATGTTGAAAATTAAATTTAAAAAATATATTTACATTTTACATTATTTTTTTTTACTTTCAAAATTTAATTTCATTAAGTTGATTATATTCAAATACAGACTAATCAGGTTTATTTTATTGCCTCTTGTTACATTTATTTAATTATTCCGTTTATTCTTCCAAATTCTTAGTATTCCACAATAAATATTATATAATATATCTTAAAATAGTTGAATAAATATATTTAATAAATGAAACAAATTGACATACCTCTAATTAAAAAAGTATACAATATTATGCAACAATGCTAATTATTATTATGTGCCAATTAATTTAAGGCTGTGCGAGTAAAATTTCTTGCTTGCATATGTCTATCTAGCCATTTTAATTCAATAAAATAATTTTGTACTAAACAAATATGTATACAATTTTTTTTTAAATAAATAACAAATATAGATTTTATACAGAATTGTCTAACATAAAAACAAATATTAAAATTTAAAAAATAAATAAACAATAATAATAATTATAAATTAACAAATATGAACAGGACTATAGACTCGCATGTAACCCTGTCGCTATCGCCAAATAATTGTTTATAATTCCAAGCATAAATACGTTTATTTATTACATATTACCTATCATAATTAGAGTATATAGCTCTAAAAAACCAAGACGTTCTTTAAAAGCACCTCGAACCCCATATTAGTAAATTTCGATAGCAAAGTAATCTTTAGCTTAATTGTGGGCTAGGTACTGAAAACCATACACGATGGAAGATAAAGCAAAGAGGGTAAATTTGGCACAAATTTCTGGAAGTGGAATGGGCAGTAATTTAAAAAAAAACTGAACAGTATTGGATTACTGTTAATTACTTTTTCAAACACACAGCCAAAGATGTTAGATAAATGATAAAATATAATATCAAAAAAAAAAATTTGCACTTAAAAAATAAGAATTACTTCACATTTTAAATAACACAATTGCCGTGAGGTATTTTTTAGACCAATAAAATTTACAGTCAAACATTATAAATACTTATAGCATACGCAAAAACAAAAAAAAATACGACTAGACGATAATATATGCGAAATAGGTCTGAAAAATATCTCGCGAAGACGCAAAAAATACTATTTGCCGAAAACGAAAAGATTAAAAAAAAGATCTTAATTGTATCAGTCTAAAACGGGTATTCATGAATGATACATTATATACCCATATTACAATCCCTACATTATTAAATATATACTATCACTTGTATGCACTTTTTTTTACTTTAAAATAACTGTTCATTCAAACAGTAATCAATTGATATTACGATTAAAAACAGTCAACAATAACAATAATTAACAGTTTTATGAAATTTAAAAAATAATAATTAAAAAATCCTCATATCATCCAGTGCTTATATACCGAAGCACGCGACAAATTTACAAAAAAAAGTGACCAGAACTTTTTTTTTTGATCACAATCCTAGCGCACCTACATGATTTTTGGCACATTAATTTTTTTTAATAATTTGTACATATTTAATTTTTTTTAAATCTTGTTGAATTTTCATGGGAAATCTAATTGGATAACTTGAGACTATTTTAAATACGTTCTAATACTCAAAAACGTATATATGAATATTATTATTATAAAAAAGAAACAGAAAAAATTGTTTTTATACTAAAAAAACCTTAAATAATATCAAACGATGAAACATTAATTTCATTATAACTTCTAACTCTAATATATTTTATATATATATGTATATATTCATATAAAAAAAATTTTAAATTACTAAATCTTTGGCTTGTTCCCCAGTACCATTCAAACTTTTGCGGTCAAACTATACAAACAACATACATACCTACAATTATATATTTAACATTATATGTTAATATTAACACAGAAGAAAAAAAATACGCTACATTATTTATTCTACACACAAAATTTTTCGATATGCTTCAAACATTTCATTTTATCCGCAAACAATTTTAAATTGATCGAATTTTATTCATTTTTATCGTCAACGTGTTGGAATGATAATTTTTCGATTAGAATTTAAGAAATAGATTGAAACATATACATGTCTGCTGTTTGTATATCTTAACCAGTTTTAAGTTTTCATCGTATAATATTTTAAGTGACAATATTGTCATTTGTTATTCATAATAAAAATTAATGATCCACATTTTATTTTTGTCTCAATCCCGTTTAGTAATGAATACATACGCATCGTCCCCCCCTCTGTTGTTGATGAAATCATGAATCCACAGTTTTGCGTGTGAGCGAACCGAGATGTTTTTCATTTCGCTTGGTGAATCATTACCTGAAGTACCACAGCATCGGTATTGTAGTATCGGTGGTCGCAGCAAGATGATGTTGTGGAAAAAATTGGCTGGCTTGAAGCCAGGGTATGTCCAGTTAGTGTATCGGAGATTTCACAATATGATTGGGTGCGATGTAATGGTAGCCGGGCACTGGCAGACCGGCTGTTTCCATAGATATCCTGTCAACAAAACAGCCAAATATTCAATTTGTTTTCGCTTTTTTTTTTATTTTACTTTACTAATGACACGTGCAACTTGAAATCTAACTGGTAATAGAATCTTTACTTTGTTTTTGTAATGAATAGTGACTATAAAATACAATTTAATCACACAACAATTATCATTTTATTCTACAATTATCAATATTTCGAAAATAATAATTCTTTAACAAATTTTTATTAAATGGGTATATTTCTTTTTCGACATAAACATTTTTTCAGCAAAATTATAAAAGATATTAAAGCGCGGTTTTCTGGAGATAAAATAATAGACTTTGAGTTTCTTTTAGGAATTTTTATTTTTAATTTTGTTGGGAATCGTCCGAGTTCTAACCAAAGTAAAAATAAAAATTCCTGGAAGAAGATCAAAGTCTATTCTTTCATGAACCTTGAACAAATAAATGTTCATATTGTCATTGTGATATTTAATATAATAATACTCAGAAATATTGAAAAATATAAAATCTATTCTTTTACTTTCAGAAAACCGTTGTTTGATATCTTTTATAGTTTCGCAGAAAAAAAATTCCTAAAGTTAGTCGATTTTTTTAGGTAAAGAAAGGTATACAACTTAAACTTACTAATAATAGCAAAAATCTTTTTATTATTTTATGAATTAAACTATTAAAACTGTAATGTTAATCAAGTATATAATACTAGATAATTATGTTCCAACCCTACCAACCTATCAGTAGGATCAATTCACAACTGGATAAATTCCGAACAGTTGCAAATCAATTTCATAGTTGATAGAAAAAATCTAATATTGTTCGTTTTAGAATACTAGCTAACATTCTTTTAACAGTAGTTGTGTAATAAAATTTTATTGTTAATCATATAAGAATCTAGTCAAGATACTAATACCAATTAATTGAATATTTGTCAGAAAATACAAATTCAACAGTTTATTAAATTCAACATTATCAATTTTTTCTGACAAATATTTTCTCATCAAATTTATTAATCTATTCAGAAATATCCGAAAAAATTATATTCGTACATATTTAACAGAATTTATAAGATATTAATTATAATGACATATTACAAAAATTAAAAATTATTTTCATATTAAAAGAAAAATTACAGGTCCGGAAAAAAAAATATATATGAAAAAAGTAAAACAAAAAAATATACTAAATCACATCTGAAAATTTGTAAACGTAAATTAAGTTTTTATAAAATTAACAATTATTTAATATTAAACGTGGTTAGATTATTTTTGAGTGACCAAGGCATTGAAGGGATAAATACGGATGGTTAAAGCTTACCGGGATTAACTTTAAAAAAATCTTCTCTCATCGGCTCTGGATACTGGACACTTGGTTGGTTCGGACATGAATTTTGTGTATGTAAAGTTTATGTAAATTATTTTTGTGTATGATTATTTTTTTAGGTGTCGGACACTATAGTTGGTTATAGTAGCAGAACTTAGTTGCTGAGACATTATCATATTTAAATTTTGCAACTAAACTTAAAAGCATCAAACCAAAATAACATACTTAATAGTATTATTACATTTCATAAAAACACATTTAATTCTTGTCCGTTTTCGAAGTCACACGAATTCATTACAAGATTGAAATATGATATATAATCTTGAACCAGTTAATCGTACACTTATTGGCTCGTATTCAAAGTCTCTTTAAAAAGCAATTGTGATATTTCTTTCAAATTATATTATTATTTTATCTAAATTTTTTGTTTTATTTTCATTGCGGTGTGTGAAGGCTGAAGGGTCGCTTATGTCAAATTCTTTATTATTATTTAAAGTACTTTCGAATGCTATTTCTACATATTTAAAATTATAAAGGGGTCATCACTTTTTTGAACATAAATTATTAAATGTTCACCGAAATTTATTTAATTTAATCTATAAACTCTACTTTACGGCCAAACCTGAAGTTGGCTGCGGAAAATAAAAATAAAATAAATAAACTAAACCCAACTTAAACCTAAACCGAACCCATATCAAACCTTGGGTTTGATTTGGGTTGGATTTAGTTTTGGTTTATTTATTTATTTTTATTTTCCGCAGCCAACTTCAGGTTTGGCCGTGAAGTAGAGTTTAACCTCCAACTGGTTGTCACACTGACTTTATAATTTTTATTTGGTTAGAATTGTGATTTTTGTCAGCAGTTCGTGTTGTTTTTGTTGTGTTAGATAGGTTAAAAAGTGTATTGTATGTAAAAGTACTGTGGATACATCGTTTCACAGGTAATGTCAAAAGTTAAAATGTTTGAACGTTTAACACTACACCCAAGTGTAAGCGGGAATCAAATTCACCAATTACATTATTTGCATTTCACTGTTCAACACCACAATGAAAATAAGCCTGAAATAACAAAACTTTTATGTAAAATAAGTTTATCGATTGTATTATATTTAAAACAAAGAAATTTAAATTACATGAAATATAACATTTGTATATTTTTGGTTGCATTGTGCTGTCACTAGCATAAAAACCTAGAATTTTGATATTTCTTATTTGTCGAAATAGTGTCAACAAATGATTTGTATTTATTTAAATGTTTTGTTACATTTGGCAGTTTTAAACCTAATCATAAATTTCAATAGTGGTATGTAGTTGGGAAATATCATGCCTTTAAAAAAAAGTTTATGAATACGAGCCATTGTTCATCTTTGAAGTTGAACGTTATATTTTGTCATACACTTCACCGAAAGTATTTTTATGAAATTTTACAATGTTAATATTCTTAAAAATATAGAAACTCTGAAAAATAATTCTAACAAGTTCTAACATAATTTTAGTTAAAGCAAAAATCATGCCTTATATAAATTATGTTAGCTAAAAATATTTTAGTATTATTCCTATTTCTTAAAAATATTGCTGAAATATAAAATTGAAGGGTGTTAGGTTATAATTTAAAACCATGCTGAAAAATTACAAAATTTCCAATATTTTTTTTAAAACACATTATTATTTATTTACTAAATAAAGAAATTTTCAAGACATACACAAATCTATCGTAGCTTATTTTTTAAATATTATGTAACGTACTTATTAAGCATATTAATACTACCCAAGTACTTATATCTAAAATTATTATCATCAGTGTATTTTTAATTTTTATTTTTTCACAGCAGCTACTTTCAGCTGATATGTCACATCGACAATTATTTTTTTTATCAAATACATCTTTCCATTTTTCTTTTATACAGACACATTTTCAATATTCTCAATCTGTATGCATATTTATTTTTAAAGAATGCGAAAAACTTAACTTCGATTGAACACGATGGCACAAGATAGCATTGCTAAAGAATGCATTTAAATACAACAAAAATAATAGAAAAACAAAGAACTGATCAAAAATTATCCACAAAAATTTAAATCACTTTCTTTTTAAAAAAAAAAAAAAAAAACCATCTGTTCATTACACAATACACTTGATCCAACTTTCAAACGGAAATTCCCAATGATTGCAAATAATTTTTGATTTCCTCATTGTAAAAAAGAAAAAAGATTGATACTGATACTGATTCTTGTACCATTATATATTTATACTTATGGAAAAAACAACTACGAATTTAAAATTAACATCTACAACAATTACATTATGGGATATATGTGTTTTAAACTTATTTATAATAAACGAGATACAGAAAAAAATTTATATAAAAGGAAAAAATATAATATGAAAAAGACACTGTTTTATATAAATCACAATATGTTGCTGCTGAAAAGCAGCAGCCACCACAAAAATATTAAATCGAAAAAATTCTAAATATTACATACATTAAATTCATATTTTTTTTTGTTTCATTATTATCTTGATTCCGTCATTTCTAATGACTCGCCTAACTAGAAAATTGTTTCCCTTTCGTCACAAAAAAGATTTGTTTATTTCTTAAAATCATATTTTGTACATTAACTGTAAAAATAAGTCAATAACTAAATATTTTTGGTAGATAAATTGAATATGTGAAAATGGAAACAATTTTGATTTTGTATACACTATAAACTATTTATTCGTAATTATATTTTAATATAAATGAAAGCGAAATTCAAAATAATAATTATTTTGTACAAATTAGAATGTTAACTTCTTCTTTCTTTTTTTTTTATTCTTCAATTTGTATATAAATAAATTGAGCCATATTTGTTTTGCCTCTCTCACCCGATTATATACTATATATTTATATAATATAAATCTTTTCATTTTTCAAAATCACCTCTTTTGTTTTTAATTTAAAATATATCTTTCGTTGTTCCCCATACTAAATTTACTATTTAATAAGTAAAGCTGACAAAATTAATTATTCATTATAAAATTACCGGAACCGAAAAAAATAAAAAACGTTAATAAAATTGCCAAACGAATATAGCTACGATAAATGTAATATTAATGTAGATAATATACATACATACATTTATAATATAAAAACAAAACGCAAAAAAATAAAATACATTATAAAAATTTCAAAATAAATTTCAGGTATAATACAAAAAAAAAAAGAAATAATAATATAATAAAAAAATATTAAAGAAATAATAAAAATGGGTATATTATTATATATGTATAAAACTGTGTGTTTTTTTTTCTTTACGTGTAGAATAATATGAGCGTATAGAATAAGATTAAATCTGATATTTAGTATCGTCCAATATGTTCTATATATGAATATAACAATAATTAATAATAATAATGAATAATATTAATTAATAATAATTAATTTGTGAGACGACGACAACAGCGAAACAGTACAATACAGTACAATTGTTTTTTTAAGTGCTAATTTGTGTAGTGTAATGTAGTGCAGTGCAGTGTGGTCGTCATCGTCAGACAACTTTTTTTTTTTGGGTCCCCGACGTTTCCCTTTTCCCAATTAAGGCCCCCTTTTTTTACATTATATTTTTTTGTTTTTCAAGTAAAATTATAACACAATTTCATTGTGGAAATTAAAATTTGTATGAAAAAATTCGGTATACTTATATAAATAAAATTGTATAATTTATAGCAAAGCTAGTATTTCTAACCATTGTCTAATAATACAAAAAAAAAAAAAATAGATTATAACTTATATTCTAAAGTAGAATTATAATTAGTCGATATGCAATACCTAAAAACTTTGGTTATTTTGTATTACTAAAGACATTGAAAAATTATTACACAGATAAATTTGATAATATTAATATTAATCATCATTTTTCTCTTTAAATAAATATCAGTAAAAATTTGGATGTAAACTTCAATTAAATTTTCGATACATATAATAAAACAATAAATACAAGTACAGAATATATTTGGTATATCCAATAATTTAGTTTTCAACTTATCAATTAGCAATTTGTTATAAAATACAAAGTGATAAACAGATTAACTAATTTTGCAATAAACTTTCATTTAAATAAAATCTCATCGCTTTGTATGTATGCTAATAAAATCATTACTGTCACTCAATTTTATCAAAAGCACAGAACACAATATTATAAAAATAATTGTAATAAGTTTTAAATATGTATCGTAAAACTTAATTGTTGTGCTGTTGTAATTTCGTTTTATCGTGATAAGTTAATTTTAGATTAACTTATGATTAAGTTATAAATGAACGAATATTTCTTAATAAGAATAAAATTGATATAATTTTCGCCGAAAAAAAATATAATGTATAGAGAAGTAGGCATTTGGTATAATATTGATAAATATATTATGTAAATCCCCGTTTGTTGTGAAATATATATATATATATATATAGATCGGAGAGTTGTAGTTTAATGTAGTAAGAGTTTGAAAGAGATAAAATTCAGTCGTTTTCGTATTTTATCATATCATAATAATAATAATAATGTGTTAGTTAGTAGTTATGTATATGTGTGTGTGTTGTTTAGTATGGACTGAATTTATTTCGATCGCTCTTGTTGATTTTTGAGGTTTCTGATGGTCCGCCAGTGCCGCCCGGCGAGCGTAGACGTGGCGCGTAGCTTTTATGCGTAGTACGGTGTACGCCGGTGGTCTGTACCGGTTGTGCACCGGGCTGGGCACCCAGCAACTCGGTGAGACCGCCGAGCGCCGTTAAACTGGAGAGTGCGTTGAGCGCGCCCGGCTTGGTAAGCAGCTGCGCGAGAGGAATGGCACTTGCCAAGGGGGATGCGGCTGCGGGGGTCGGACCGGGACCGGTACCGCCGGTACTAGGAGAGTTTTGGGCCTCAAGGTTAGCTTTCTGCAGCTCAACACTGGGGACAACAGAGAAACACAAGAAAAACAAACATCCAGGATTTTGATTTGATTTGATTCAGATTGATAAGATTGATTGATTGATTGATTTCAGATGATAGATTCAGATAGAGAACAAATGAGTGTTTGTGGTGATTGTAACGGTGCGGTGGCTTTGGCATGGCTTGGCTGGCTGTGGCTAGATTTTTTTAGGGGGCGGAATACAGGCTTGGTCTGCCATTCACAAACACTTTCACATTGCTCAAATTTGCTAAAACCATCCTACGATTATATTATTGTTTCCTTTGATCTATGAAACTAAAATGATTCTAGCAAATTATATAAATTTCAAAGTGATTGTAAATGGAAGATCATACTTCATATACAAATAATTTCAATTAAGAAATTTTAAGTCAATTATAATTTGCAAAATTAATAAAATTGTTATCTTATATTACTGATTTTGATACAATTACTTATTAATTTATGTAAATTATTATATTATATATTATTTAAAATTGTTCAATTACATTTTTCTTAATTCAAAGTAGTTGTAAATGCAGTATTATTTATTAAAAAAGAATTTCTGTTTGATTTTACGAATTACAAAAAAATAAAAAATATATTATCAATTTTAATTAGATAATCGATCTGGCTGTAAGAGTGTTAGGAGATAATATTTTGCAATGAAACTAAAACCAAAACACATAATATATATAAAATAAAAATTTTACTCTAAAGACGTAGTAAAAATAAAAGCAAGTCATTCTTTTTTAATAATCCTGCATTTATTGCAAATTAGCAAGATATGATTGGCTACAGGGCTTGGCTTAACAGGTATATGGTCATTTGGTGGGCTAATATACAACACTAGTGCTGTTCCTATTATTAACAACTTTAAAATTACAATAATTCTCACAATAGAGAAAATAAATAAATAAATGCATAATTAATTAATAAAAGTTGTCAGTAATTTAGCCAGTACTAGTATTAACTAACCAGTGTTTTAACTTCTAATTTTCAAATAAATTACAGTTTTACAATATTTAAAATTATATAACAAAATATATATATTTGTTAGAAGTCAAAACTCCAGTTACAGGTATTTAAGGATCGTAATAAATAAATAAATAAATTAAATTCTTAGTACATGAAAATGATAAGGACAATTATTACCTAGAAAGGTGAAAAATTTATTACAAATTGCTGACCTAAATAAACCAAAATTCTGTTAAAATAATGCGGTAGAAAAACTTCAAAATAAAAACGTGAGCATTAGAAAAACCTGTGCGGTTAATAAATAAAATTATAAGAAAATAAAATGAAATTAAAAAGGAATCAATCTTCTGGGATAGCAGATAGATAAGATTTGATTACGTTAGGTCAGCATATTATTAGAAAAATCAATTTTGGAATAAAGAATTGCTCGAAAATTCCCTTATCTTTTGATTATTATAAAAACAAAAGGTACGAAATTTTTCGAACGATTCTCGTAGATTAAAGTTCAGATCAGATGATATATTTATGGAAAAAAATTGAAACTGCAATAATGGAATAGATATGATTGTTTGTGGCTTGGTCCTTTGCTGCGGTGCCACTAGGATTTAGGATCCCGGGGCAGTTTAGGACCCCACAACAAATATGTTCGTTGCACTCGCTGACACACATAGGATCTTCTTTCGAGCAGCAGCGAAAACTGAAAATATCTATTCACAAAAGAAAAACGTACCCGAAACAAACAAAAAAAATTCACCGAAACCCGATTCAAATCACAGCCGTTTGTCGCCAATAAATCAAAAACAGATTATTCAACCACAAAAACAAAATACAGAAGAACGTAACAACGAGAAAACAGAGAGCACAAAAACAAAAGAATAGTCTCATTTTGTAATTAGCGTTGTTCAGATTTCGAAACAGGAGATTTAAGATCTATCTCAAACATTTTTACACAGACGCACAATACGTGTCAATAATACCAAGTAAACTTTAAAATAATAATTAATATAGTAAACATCTTTCAGAACTCATTCTATTAAATATTAATTTATAAAGATTGATTAAGAAGTAATCCTAAAACAGTTTTTACCAAATTTATTAGATTATTTTTCCTGATGATGATATATACGTACAGTATATCGAATGTTCAAGATAGATACAGGTAGATAATTTTCTCTTTCTCGTATTTAAAATCGCAAACAACGCAATTACCATCACCGAATCACAACACGACGTATAAGAGCAATTTCCACTAACCTCATATTGATGAGATACTGTGCCAACGCAACAGCGTCCGGATTGCCAGTGATTGTGATCGTACGATCGGTACTTCCACTCTCGCGATCATCACAGTTCGAGATTCGAATCATTGCGCCGGATATCTGTCGGATTTCGGCGATTTTCGTGCCACCCTTGCCGATAATGCAACCGATCAATTCATTCGGTACGGTCATTTCGTGCGTCTGCTGATTCGAATTCTGCTGATTGCGCGTATTGCTCGTACGCAATTGGGAACCGGCGAGTGCTGCCAATGCTGTGAAGTCAACCAAAAATACGTGTACACTCATTTTTTTCCCACATAAACATCATTCGGATAATACAATTTATGATTTATTTGTTTTAAAAATTGGTTAATCCTTAAAAAAAAGAAAATTAATTTACATACCGGGTGTCCCATTTAAGCTGCTATGCATTGGGATGTCGAGAACTATAATAGATATACGACTTTGGTTAAATTAGGACAAAAAAATTTACCATTATTCAAACATAATAAATTTGTTCCAATATAGCATCAAATCAATTTACAGCTGTTCGATGCTTGCGATACTGCGCATGCTTCGAACAATTACAAACCAGTTTCATAATTCTTATAATGATGCTTTATTAGTATTTTAAAAAAAAATTAGGTCATTCATTAGATATGAGCGAAAAATTAAATTTTGTGTAATTTAATTTTTCTTTATGTAGATTCCAGTGACATACTTAAAACAATATAATTAATAAAAATTTTATGAACGCTTTATCTGATTTTTATCTAGTAAATAATTACATGGGACACCTGGTATATGTAGTTTCAAAATATTTATAAATAATTTTTAAAGAAAGTTAATGTTTAATGTTAATTTTAAATATACATCAAAATTCTTTACAATTAAAACTTCTGGAACTATATTTTAGATAAATATATGACCTAGATATGTATACATAAAATAATAGTGCAACACAAATTAATTAGGTAATAACAGCAATAACTCACGATACGGTAACGCGATGTAAGTTCATAAAAATAAATTCATATAAACCATAAATACGGTTTATAAAATAATAATATTATCATTTATTTGATACTTTGCCCATAATTTTCACATAGTAGAATGAGGGTAGCTACTAACGAAAACTTTTTTACGTAATTTATACTGAACTCTAAAGTGGCCCACTTTAAGTGGGCCATACACGCTCAGTTTTATATCAGTTTTTAACGCAGGACCCCAATTTGATAAGTTAATTTCTACAAGAATTCAGTTCAGAATTGAATAACTGCGCAATGTCGGCCTGTGTAATAAACTGAACGTATATGTATTATGTATACCTACTTGAATCATATTGACCTTTCCAGAAAAACCGTATTCTGAACCCAAGCTTATTTATATTGTATTTTAAAACAGATCAAAATATTACACATTCAAATTATGTACGAATTTCAAACAAATCTTTTTACCAGACAACCAAAAACCATTCAAATTTTAAAGCGAATCTTATTTAGATAAATAAAGATATTAAAAATTCTGTACTTAGATAACAAAACTATAAATATTAATGTCAAAAGATAAACTTTTGTTCTTGGGTCCTGAACCTGCGTTATGATTAATTCTAATGTTATTTAAATTCCCTATCAGGTTCGTTATTGTTTTTAGCAATGACGCGTTTCGACTTTTCAATCATCTTCCGATTTTCTGTGTTTGGTCGGTGTTGTGGCTCGAGTGAACGGTTTGTGTGATTTGTGTTACGGTTTTTATATTGTTCCAAGGAACGTGCTTGATTCTGATTATTGTTTCTTATTCGCTATTGGTTTAAATATTGTGTCGGATTGACTATTATGTCATAAATGTCCAAATCAATAGTCAATCCGACACAATATTTAAACCAATGGCCAATAAGAAACAACATGCAAACTAAAAACCTGCCAATCAGAATCAACCACGTTCCTTGGAACAATATAAAAACCGTAACATAAATCACACAAACCGTTCACTCGAGCCACAACACCGACCAAACTCAGAAAATCGGAAGATGACTGAAAAGTCGAAACGCGTCATTGCTAAAAAGAATAACGGACCTCATAGGGAATTTAATAACATTAGCATTAAACAAAACTATACATTATATAAACATTATTCACTATTAATTTTAAATATTTAAAGAATATGAATTCCTACAAATGTTATATTTTGTAATCAAACTATAAGTATTTTTTAAAATGTATAATATAAAAAATAAAAGAAACAATGTCTCGTCCAAATGGGATGGTACGTTACCTGCTGGGTTAAGTCCACCAGTGTTAGCTGGTGCAAGTCCACCAAGTCCTAAGGCAGCTAATCCTGCAAGTGGACTTTTGCCAATGCCTCCAATCTGTAACAACGATTCAAGCTGCAACGCAAATAGAACATTTACATTAATATTGACTCCCCATGGCACACGCGACTTTTAAGCATTGATCGATCATCTGTACGTTCGGCCACACACCTTTGCCCTTTTTTCCATTTCTAATTCGCGAAATTAATTTCTCTCTAAATTTTCAATAAAACCCGTATTTTTTAACAAAACCCCTCAGCCACCATAGTTAATTTTTTCTTCTATTTTATTTTATCTCAAATGTACGGTGCTCGAATTAAATATTCCCCAAAATTAAATTCCCATTTAACGTAAGATTTTTTTAGTTAGTTTACCAATTAAACGAGTCAAGGGCGAAAAAATATATATATCTATAACTACTAGCACATTACGTACGTCATAAGGAATTATAGGTAATGGTCGGGATTTCTACAACAAAATGGTGCTACAGATAAAAACAATGGACGAAATATATCAAAAAACAGACAACACATGAAAATGTCATATGAATAACTTCCAACAGAAACAAGAAACAACAAATAAATTTGATGCGATGTGAAATCTTCAAACAATCAATTCAAGACAAACAAATTACCGGACATGTAAAGAAATAAAGGGGGCGGGGCGGGGGGAAATGATACAGATCACGAATGGAAACACGACGGCTTTTATTGTTGTTGCACGATTAACAATCAATCAAAAACAGAAATTGAAACGATTAGTGGAGAGAATATTGTTCTTGTGTTGAACGTATAATAATTTACGTTACTAACTACTTGAATTTGAAGTGTTTTAACATGGAATGGAATTCTATCAAGTGTAAAAATTGCCTAAACAGTTATTGATTACGGTACGGAAAGTGATGTGTCATATTGTTACTTGTGTAATTTAAAATAACATATTCTATCTATTCGTATTTTAATCATTATGTCTATTACAAAAATTAAGCATCTTTTATTCCAAAACTATTTAAGTCTACAAGTAATATAATTTTGTTCATAATTCTAATTCTGATATTTGTTACAGATTTTTGTCAATCAGAATTTCGGAATGGTAAGTTATTTTAATGTTTCGATTTTTATATAACTAAAACAAGTTGTTTAAAACATTATCATATTAATTACAATTTAAGATCAGCCAGTGATCAGTTCATAGTTATTTTTCAATTAGTGTCTAAAATATTTTGATAGTTATAAATAGGTGATTTTATACAATTTTTATTGCGATACTTTAAACAAAAAAAAGAATATAAATTTATTAGCAAGTATTAGGTTTATTATGATGTAGACAATTTACAAACAATCATGTCAGTAGCGCGTTGCGTGAATTGTAGTAAGTGAAGCCAGTCCGATATTCTGTACTTACTGAGGCGATAAACCTGAAATACTGAGTTCCAACTGATCTCAGTTACTACAGCTCACTCAATGCTACTGGAATCATGTATAAAATGGGATTCGTACCCAGAAAAATACGCATAACTTTTAAACTTCGAAGTTGCCTAGATAAAAAATTCAATCGCTTTGTAAATGGAACAAATATAAAAATGAATACGATATAGAATAAATTATCTTAAAGGTGGATATAAGAGTGATTGATACGAAACGATAGCTGTGTTTTTTTTTTTACATTCCACTCAGATCAGTAAATCTTGTAAATGAGCTGAGCTGAGCTGAGTTTTGCTGAGTGAGTTGTATTGATAAATAAAACAGTTGATTTGAAAGTGACGTTTAAAATCGTAAGTTCCACATATGTTATAACCGAAAATATTAGATGTATTTGGATTGTTTGCGTTGATAATTTATTGCAACTCGCCGGGGATATCTATTGGTTGATTTCAAAATAAAATATTAAAATATAAATGTCAACCAGTATCAAACACGTTATCAGATCTTAAACTAGGAAAATTAGAATTGCGCATGTGCGCTCACTTGAATCTCAGCTAAGCACTAGCTAAATATCAAACTCAGTATCGGTAATGGGGGGTTTCAAGGTTAATGATATTTGCTGATCTGAGCTGAGTTTTTCGGTAAAAACAAAACACAGTTAATGAGACAGTGAGTTGTGTTGAGCGGGGTGGGGTGATTGGGGGGCAAGGGGGGGGGTGTATGGTGGATGAAAATGGTATAGAGCAGCACCAGTACACGTTTTACGAATTGCGGTGGTTTGCACTTACATCTTGCATGTGCGCGAGATGTGGGGGCGGCAGCGCGGCCTGCAAATGTCCGTTGCTCTTGAGCGGATCGAGGGCGACAAGCGCCGTGGCAACGGCCGCCGCGATGGGCGGTGGCGGTGGTTGGCCGAGGGGTGGATGGTGAGGGTGGTGGTGATGGTGATGATGGGTTAGGGGGGCTAGGGGATGAGTATGATAGAGGGCAGCGGGTGGAGGTGATGGATGCGCCATGTGCGTGGTCGTGCTACTTACATCCGAATGAGCGGGCACGGCGTAGTTGCCCTGAATGGTATAGGCTTGTCCGCCGGCCAGGATCACAGGGCCACCCACTTGGGGTTTGGGGCGGTATGGGATGGTTGCGCCTTTGGGAGGGGACTGAAACAACAACAGAAAAACACATAAATACATAAATCACGACTAGAATTGTAATAAAATGGATTGAACTTAATTATCGACTACATGAATTCTATGTACTGCAAAATATTTTATGATTGCTGTACCATATTTTTTTATGCTCTCTAACGGAGCATGTCCTGAAGATGGTGGAAAATACCACCGAAAGCTTGACATAACCCTTTTTTAACTACCTTCCTATTAAATTCAATCTATTTTATATAACGATATGATCATAATACAAATTATCTGTTCATTTGATTAAACATCTTTGTATCATTAAGTTATAGTATTTGGTTTTTGCTTAAATTTTATATAACGATATGACCATAATACAAATTATCTCTTCATTTGATTAAACATCTTTGTATCATTACGTTATAGTATTTGGTTTTTGCTTAAATCACCATTAATAATTTATTTTGATGAACTAATTCTATCAACAGTTAATTTTCCTTCATTTAAAAATTAACTAATGATTTAATTAGTTTATCCAAATAAATTAATGGCGATTTAAGCAAAAACCAAATACTATAACTTTCTTTTAAGTAAAAAAAAAAGAAAAACACATTTACTATTTTTATGCATATTCACCTCGAGCATAACACAGCATATGTGATAGATGCACTGTGTGATCGCTTCACCGGTACCAGAAATGGTAACAGCACGTTCCGTCGAATTCGGTAACATCTCAGATGCGACCTGTATGGAAGCGCCGGTCACTTCACGTATCTCCTTGATCTTGGAGCCGCCCTTACCGATCAGTGAACCGCATTGACTTGCCGGTACAATCAGTCGTAATGTGATCGGGGGTCGGGGCACACCGCTTCCGCCACCACCACCGCCACCACTATTCATATCCTGAAACTGGGAACACCACTGTTTGGGGGGTGCACCACCAGACAATCATAGCCGTTAACGAATTATCAACGATAAGCCAAAGCAAGGTTTTTTTTTCTTTCTCAGTTTAAGAATTGTTAGAAATTAGTTACAAATTAAAGACAACAAAATTTTTACGCTCCACAAGTACTTGACATAAAACTTAAAATTTTGACTGCTTTTAACTAAAAGTGATCTAAAAGGGGCATTGCTTATCTGAACAATCAAGTGTTTTATTTCAATAATTTTAATATTAACAATGTTGAACATAAGTTAATTAAAATCTATTAAAAAACTACTTAAATACAATATTATTTGTTGTTATAAAATAAAAATCATTTATAACTTTTCTATTTCATTTGTGATGTCAGTGTTAAATTCGAATATATTTGGTTTATAATTTTTAATCAGCCATTATAAATACCGTGAAATTAAATATGTGCGCTAGTAATATGCATAAAAGTTGTACCAACGTGCCCACACAAAATTTATAAATCTAATTGTAAGTGAGAGTTAATAAAAATATCAATTAATTGTACAACAATGCATATTTATCAACGAGATATTGAATAACCTTGAACACCGAAAATAATGTGGAGATACTAATCCAATCAATAAAATATATATATATATATATATATATATATATATATATATATATATATATATATATATATATATATATATATATATATATATATATTGTCTTTTTCTACCAAGCGTAAAAAACAAAAATATTTTGATATAAGTCTTACAGATTGGTTCAGAATCCCACCATGAAACTGTTATGTAATTTAAGATAAACCTGATATGAAATTTAAAGATTACAAAAAAAAAACTTTTATACTTGGCAATAAAATTATAAAATCATACAAATCGAAATATAGTTTTTTTTTTTTTTTTTAAATGAACAAAAAATATTATTTTACTAAAAATAATTTGTTGTAATTTACTTTACAAATTAATAAAACAAATATAATGCGATTTTAAAAACATAATATATATATATTTCAACAAAAAATATTTCATAAAAGTTCAATGTCATTGATATCAAAAAATTTGGATTAATATTACACAAAAGACTATTTCATTATTTTTACAATTTTTATCTAAATATATTAAAAATGTAATTACAATTAAACAAAATATATTTATATATATATATATATATATATATATATATATATATATATATATATTTTGACATAATTCGTAAATTTTAAATTGGATTATCCAATAATCAAATATTTATTAAATAAATAATATATTTTTGAATCATATAAGTGTATTGTAATTCTATGGATAAATTCATTTTGATTATACGTAATTTGTTGATGATGTTGTTGAAACATTTTTTAAAAATAAATAATAATAACGATAAAGGTTATTATTTATTAAAACACGCTTGGTTAGTTTCACAACAATATTTAATTATTCTTATAAATCCTGATGATGACCGAAAGGTTGAGTAATTAAATATTTTTGTAAAACTACTCAAGTGTGTTTTATTAAATAATAACCTATTTATTAATATCTAAATATACATTTTTTAGTTTTGTTTGCATAAAAAAAATATGTTAGAATATTAAATAAACAGAAAAACCGAAAAACTTACTTCTTCGAATTTCTTGCAAATAAGCGTAAATGCTTTAAAAATTGCATTTGTTGATCCCGTTACTGTGACAATACGCTCTGGACATGATCCATCTGATATATTAATTTTGGCGCCCGACTATAAACAATAAATAAAAATCGCATCAGTCAAAACTAAATTACCTTCGGAAAACTTTTTCCGCAAATTCTTCAAAACCTACCTCTTCTCTGAATCGTTTTACAATTTCACCTTTTTTGCCGATTATACTTCCAACTTCCTGCAACCATAAATTATTAGAATCAAATACAAATAGATTACTCATTCGTAGATTAAAAAAAAAAATAGACGGTAAATAGTAATTCTAAAAATATAAATTTATTTGCTGTCTACAAAGAGCAGATCAAGAATTTGTTGGCACCCAACCTCCTTGTAATGGCTATTAGACTTTTGCTTACAGGATCCATAGACTAACCTAACTATTTATAGGCTGTTAATAGAACGTTCCAAATACAATTTGTATGACATCGTTTTTATGTCGAATCAAGATCACTTGTTCCAATTTCGAATTAAATTCAATTAACTTAGAAGTAAGAACCTTCAAGTTTAAAATTTTGTCCTACATAGTTAGTCAAGATTATTAGAGGAAGCTATAAACCGTGAAATTTTTTCTCTTCTTATGATTAAATTTACATATTTATTAGATGTTAGATATACATTATTTATTTACCGTGAAAAGATATATTTTAAAATTACTATTTCAATTTTAAGTTACTTGAAAATATTGAGAACAAAAGTTTTTAAAAGCTAGTAACGTTACAGAAAATTTGTTTTATTTTTTTATCAAATGAAAAATGTCATTCTCCACAATAAGATAAAATAGTTTGCAACACTAGTTTTTTTTTATAGGCGTTATTACAATTGTGTTGTAAAAAATTCCATTCCGAAACATACAATCAAAATTGAAAAATAAACTTTTTTTTTGAAAATATTGCAACATACCGATTTCAATGGCGCTGAAATTCAATGGTGTAATAAAAATACTATCAACTCAAATCATTTATGAACTATTGATTCGATAATTTTAAATATGTGTAAAATTTTAGAGACGTATAAAGATAAAAATTAAATAACTAAAATGGGTTTTAATTTTCAATTTTAATATTGCAAAAGTTTGACTAGAGCCGGTTCAACGAGTGAAGTTTTTCTAAGAGGTAAAAATTAATGAATTGTCAAATATTGAGACAGCGTAGCCACTTAAAGTATAAAAAACAGTATATGATAACTGGCTTGCAGCCAGAGGGGGTCTTCTTCAACTGGCACGTGTTCAAAGAAGAGCACCTCTTCTCTAAGTGTAAATAAGCAGGTCATACTTAAAGTCCAGGAAATATTTACTTTGTTTAATAATGTAATTTTGTTCAGTCTAATAGAATTTATAATCAAAATAACATGAAATTTTAAACAACAAACATTATTGAGATAAAATAATGTCATTAGTAAATTTGTTGATGCCTAATAATAAAATACGGGAGAATAATAATTGTATTACTTTCAATTTCCTGTTTGTTTATCTAGGAACATTAATAAACCCTCTACGTGATGAGTTAGTCAGGAAATAGCTTGTAATTGACAATATTTTTATCAGGATATGCCAATAGGACTCAACATTGCTAACATCAGATCAAATTATCTACTTTAAAAATAGTCTAACGAATATAATACATTATCGTAAACAATATGTTACCAAATTCATAAAATACATGAACATTGCATCATTTCAGATCTATAAATTTGTTTTATTCTTTTTCTGTCACATAACAGAAAACATTTTATCAGATAAGTATTTGTATTTCGATTATTATAAAAACAAATAACTAAACGTTTGTATGATTTAAAGTTTGAAAATTTATTTACAATATTGGTAAATTATTGAAAAATTGTATTGTTTTTATATCTTTGAAAAAAAAGAGATTATGAATCCAAATAAGATACCTACATATATTTTATTACCTACAAACATATATTCCGGAAAATTGAAATTGACGTTTAAAAACGGCTTCTTTTAAATCCAATTATTATTTCTACAATATTTTTATGGTTTCGTAATTAATGAATTAGGTTACATGCATAGATTATAATACCAGGAAACACAGAAAATATATTTCAATTATGTTCGTCGATATTCATTAATAGATTTTTCAATTTTAATGCATATTAAATGCATCGACTGTTTATTTAATATAAAAAACTTGTTTATATTTACCTTTCCTTGCATAATTAACCTGATTGTAAGTGTGACATTGGGGTCATCATTAAGCATTGGTCTATTATTATCCATGTTCATTCAGTGTTACAAAAAGGGCTGCGGAAAGGGTGGAAAGGGTTCAATTCTGAAAAATAAATCACATTTATTAACAAAGAACTATATTGTAATTATAATATTTATTAAATTATTTAAGGGTAATTTAATTAAAATTTTCACGAAATCTACTAAATTAACATTACATAATACTTAAATCGATTAATAATAAATATATAATAATAAGTTATGCATATTAAATAAAACGTAATTAATAATTTTAACGTGACTTATTACAAATCTAATATGTACAGCAAACAAAAGAAAAACTATTCTTATATAATAAAACAAAATAAGTAGAGTTATTTTTATTGTTTAATACCGCGACAGTGTTTTATTTAAAACAAAGAAACTAATAAACAAAATTATGTTTTGAAAAATAACAATGGATGCACAAGTACGTTTACCGCTTGATACCCAAGCGTCCCTAACACTTTATAAAACACAATATCACTGATAATACTAATATTATATGTAAAATTTCACTATCTATTATATAACATAAAGAAATTATCATTAAACTACATACATAAAAACAATTTTACAACTATTATAAATAAATAAACTGAACAATAACCGGACCCCAAACGCAAAATTAACTGACTGAACACGTGGTGTTTCACGCCACAAGATTACAACGTAGCCGCACTGAAATTCACCGTTAGTTACATAGCGGAAAACGTGACGCGCATAAAGTCCCCAGATGCGCAAAACCAAATACACGGAATATTTTTTTCTCCTTTCCGTTAATTTATTCTAACAATTTCATTGTTATTTATTTATATTTTATTTTCGCATGTTTAACTTACATTAGGTGTGTTTATTACAAACAGAACGCTACAAACTAACTTTATAAATCTGTCACTGTATTTATACTGAGTAATCGATTTAACAACGCATTGTTGACCTACAACATAACTAAACTAGCTAAATCTAATTATTCATTACTTGTACGTACTTCAAGTGACTTGTAATGATTTTATTTTTTATTATGAATGTCATATCATTGTAAATAATGTTTTTCTCAGTTTTTATGACTAGTTTTTTTGCTGCAACATAGCTATTATTTATATAACTAAATTTAAAACATGCACAAACAAGCATTGCGTTTATTACTATAGAAACATTATTTACCAATGATACAAGCAATAAACAATTTATGATTATTCATATTGTAGCATAAATACGTATAATCTATGGAAATAATGAATTAAAATAACAATTTTATAATTTATTGCGTATATATATTTCTTTGTAAACAAAACAAAAATGTATACTTAGTTTATATTAACAAAAAACTGTGTTGAATTTTCTTTTTCTAAAAAAGGAAATCTGTTTACATCTAGAGTAGGTATTTGTATTAATCGCATTTTCCACATTTCTGTAGATTTCATTACGTGCCTTTCTAAAATAAATAATAATTTATGTAGTGTTCAAGAGAGCATTAATATTTCTAGTTCAAAAACGATTGAAATATGAAAGTTATTTATATATTATATAAATTATTATTAAATCAAAATTTTCAAATCACTGAACTGAATGAGTTAGAAAGAAGATGTTTTAAAGGAAGCTTCAGCGATATTACGGAAATATAAATAATAGATTATAAAATATAAAAGTATTATATATTCATATTACAATTATGACTTAACCTTGAACATAACTTTCGATTTAAATGCATATAAAATATAATAATATTTTGAATTTTCCTCTCTTTTTACATCAATATATTGTATATTGTTTCATAGATTTCAACCTAGATGGCACAAGCGTCGTGTATTAGCAATTTTTTCTTTCTGCGCTTTTACTCATTTATTTGATGCGTTTATAATGTCTAATTTGAAAAATCTATGAATTTTTATGTTACACAAAACCATAACTATAAATTTTCAATATATAGAACTTTTTTTTTAAATAATCTTGGTTGATGAGTAGGGTATCCATACCTTTCTCTGGCTTCACCCGGAGTCACCGGTTTTTCAACTGAATCTCCGGTCTCCGGTTTATTTGTTGTAATCTCCGGATTAAACTGAATTTAGATGTAGTTATATAGTTTTAAGTTAAAAAAATAAGTCATTACTATGATCAGTGATAAATTTATAGCCAAATCAAAATATTATTTAGTTTAATGTATAAGCGTTGAAACGAATTTCAAAATTTTATGATTGTATTCAAATTAAAATGATTTTATATTTAAAAATAGTAGTTTTAGTAAAAAATTGATGAGTTCCCTTGCATTGCAGGGTTTTGCGTGCAGAACTTACGCCAACGCACAAATTATAAATTTTTGTTCTTATATGCTAATTCTATTTTTAAGTTCTTTTTTTAACATTATTGCATAATATATTGTTTTTAAAAATACGAGTTGCAATGTATATACAAATAATGCACACCTACGTAATATATGTATATACTTAAAAAAGTCAAATAGTTTTTGTAACAAATGATTTTGTTGTCTATTGGTAATTGAACATACGTATATATGTTTCACGGTCACTAGGATTATACTCTATTAACCTTTTTTTTTTGTCTATATTGCTATATAAATTTGATAGATAGATTTTACGGAATACTTGTATCGAATGAAATTAAATTTATTTCAGTTTTTCAGTTTTTATAATTTCGGTTGGTTGACTAAATTAATATTATTTAATATATATATATATATATATATATATATATATATATATATATATATATATATATATGTAAATTCAATACTTTAATTTATTACATTATAGCACTATACCAAATTTTTAAAATTAATTTTTTAATAAATTAATAACATTAACAAATAATGTCTATGGCTTAGAAGAATGTAGAAATGGCTTAATTCAGTTTTGTTTAAAATTATTTTAATATTCATAATTCAAAAATAATAATAATTTATATAAAATCCCTAATATTTTTAAATAAATAAATTATCTAAAAAATGTTAAGACAAATCTTTTCTTCATATATTTATTTCTAAAAAAGAATGTACATTTCGACCACCCTGTGGTTCTCTTCAGCTAAGACAGGGTGGTCGAAATGTACATTCTTTTTTAGAAATAAATATATGAAAAAAAGATTTGTCTTAACATTTTTTAATTGATTTAAACTTTATGTACCCAACAATAAACAATAAATAAATTATCGTTTGATATACGTAATATTGGTGGCAGTTATTTCTCGCGGTGTATTTCCAAACAAGGAGGGGTCGGTGTTTCACTTTTACAAAATGGTCTAGTTTGCTGACGATTCCGAATGAAATAAAGATCCACGTTCAGTAAGCTGTGAAAATTGCATGAAATCCTTCGAAGATATCGAGTTGTCTGTCGGAACAGTCGAACGAATGAACGAACAAGCGAACATCGCATGCCGGCCGTCGGGACGCGCTTGTTGCTGTATTGCTTTCAAGCAGGACGAAAAGGAAACGAAAGAGATATGTTAAAAAGAGGGCGGGCGAGCGGGGGCGGCTGGGGCAGAAAACGCAGACGACGAACACAGAGCACACAATTCCTGCCTGCGCTTCTCTACCATGCGACCGTGACGCAGACAAAAGAAACGGACATGCTAGAAGAGATGGAACCGAATCGAGGCTGCTCAAGAGAGACTACGACTACGGAAATCGGAAAGATGTCACGTTACATCCGGACAGGAGACAGCCACAATCCCCCCCCTCCCCCCCAACTACGAACAACTCACACTGCCCCCTTCCATAACCAACAATCAATAATTTCGCAAACATTACACAAATCGATATTACCTTTTTTCTTTATTTATATACATATATACAAACATGCAACTGACAATTAATATTTAATTCAAATATTGATAGCTGACAGTGGATGGAAACAATATATAAATGCACTATTGCCAAATTGTTTATTTTTATTTTTTCTTTTGAAAATTAATTAAAAAATATACGGCATTTTTATTTAATATTTAAACTATTTCGTTTCAACGTTAAAAATAGAAAATTAATATGATTTGTTGTGACAGGAATTTACTATGAATTTAAATCATAAAAATTTAAATAAAATAAAAACATTAAACAGCCGGTTTCATAATAAACACTTTAATTAAAGTCGATTTTAATGTAGCTTTTTCGTAAAAAAGTGCTTTTCTCATTAATTTCAAAACAACTTTTTGCTTCTGTTTTTCATCAAATGTAAATAGTTTTTCTATTTTTGATCATTTGTATTATATTTGCTATTATCAAATTTAAATAAACTATTTTAAAAGTGCTTAATAAACAATTTTAATTAAACGTCAAAAGCACTTTTGGCAAAAATCACTTTCGTAAATGAAGTGAAAATATGGGCCATTATTTTTAAATTCTACCAGCATAATTATTATTATTCTTAATAAAATGATGCTTTTTTTTGAACTTTTCAAACTTCTAATAGTAAAATTATTTGTTATTGTCAATAAAAGAATAGTTTTTGATAAACTTAAATTCAACTTTAATTAAAGTGTTCATTATGAAACTGGCCGTAAACTTTTATCATCTATAGCAAAATAAATATCGAATCTACATAAATTATTTTCTTTTCTGTCGTATAACTTACAAATTTTTTATTTAAAATATTAAGGCCTTGTAAAATCCAGCTCAAATATGTTGTATTTTATATGAATTATAAGCACATTAATCAATTTCTACAAGAATAATGTCTTTTACAATTTTGGTTTTATAATTTTTTTTCGTAAAATTTATGGCGTATTTAAAATCACAAACACCTGTGTATTTTGCGTCGCCTGTAGCTATACAACCCATTAAACATGCTTGTAATTACATTACATAGCTTCCATTACGCTAAAATGAGTGAAATAAGTTTAAACAGACATTACAAAACTACGTATAATTGTAGTTATAACCTTATTTCTATTATGTACACTAATTTTACTTGTAAACTATATATAAGAGTTATTTATGGTTATTACATATCTGTCATTACTTGTTAAATAGAGCAATTTAATAATTGCAAACTTTAATTTGAACAAAATATTTATTTTGTCAATAACTTATGTTTATTTTGAGAGTGTTTTGCATTTGCGAAAGTTTATAAGTACTAGAAATAGAAGAGCATGTATGAGAATGTGGATGAAGCTAGAATTGTTTGTCTGGATAGGATTGTTTGGAGAAAACTAATTTCGAGATAGTGACAAGAATTTGTGCCACACCTTTTTGGGTACATGGTGTGATTGTGTACGTATATTTCAATATTTTTAAAATCGTTGACAATCTATAAGTATAAATTATATAATAAATTTTAAATTGTTCTAAAATGTTGAATTTATAGTAATCGATATCTTAAGAAACAAAATTATTTTTGGTACCAGTTTTAAAAAGCAGATCATATTGTAGAATAAGTTTATTTACATTTACAATAATATTATATTAATATTTATAAATTAGGACATTCAGTCACATGGTTTCATAGTACTTTGCAGATAACTCTGCCATTGTAAGTTAATTTGTTTTTACAATTACATTTTATTTATTTTGTGTTATAATACAGGGCCTGAAGAAGGAAATAAAATATTTCTGAAAGCTTGCATAATGAATTGAGTTGTTTTTATTTCTGCCTGACTGAAAATTAAAAGAAACAAATAAATATAAAAAAATTTTCCTGTCACAAAAACAAATCTGTACATATATATATATATATATATATATATATATAGTTAAAGCATCTAATAAGATAATTTTGATGTTTAAATTTAATTAATAAATTTTATCAATTATTTTTCTGCAAATATTGAAAAATTTGTCACAAAAATACATATGATAAAACAGCGATTTTGATGCCATCAGTGAAAAACTGCAACGATTTCCATTTTCATATTTTTTGTTATACAGTAATATACTGAAAAACAATAGAACGTTTTAGAACAAAAATAAATAAATAAATCTTGTACAGAAAATTTAATTTCAATACTAAATATATAAGTAACTATTTAACAAAACTTAAATCTGTTTTATGTATTCAATTTGAATTTAAATTAAAAAAAAAAATTTAATTTACATTATTTAATAGATTTCGTAATTATTTATCTTTGTTGTTTAACATTTATTTTAAAATTGAAAGTTTATATATTTGAAACTTGACAAAATTTACAAATTTTGCAATTATCTAGTGACCTAAAAATGTTTTAATAAATAACAAGTATATTTGAGAAGGTAAATCTGTAAAAAAATTTATTTATTCAAATTTATATCATTTATCATTTTATAGTTTTCGAAATAATAATAGCTGCAAGGAAAACTGTGACACCTATATAGTTTTTCAAAAAAAAAGCAATATTATTTTAACGATTTTTGTTGAAAAATATTAATAAAATTTCACAAAGTTTGACAGTTATATTTGCATGTTTAACATAACCTAATAGAAAACTTCAAAATCCAAACATTTGATGTAGAAAAATGGCTGCCTGTTTTTAAACAAGAGCAAAAATTCACACCGAATCGATTTTGGATGTTGATGCTGGAATTGAAAGCGAGAGAAAGCAAAAAAAAAATAAAGTAGTGAATTGTTGGTATATCAAAGATTCTTTTTGATGCCTTTTGATTTAGCCAAAATGGGCGGAATAAATAAGAATAGAAAGACTTGCAAATGAACCGTTATTGAAAATTTTACACTAAGAACGAGTGAACGGTTATTGCTAAAATAGCTATCGTTTTACTATACAAATATTGGCAAAGAAAACAAACTAAACGCAATTTTTCAATCACATTCAAACAGTTCAAGTATTGAAAATTTTTCCATACACCATACATTTTTTTTACACACTTCTAAACAAATATGTTTTTCACTCAGGGTTTTGCAAGAGTTTGAAACTAGTTAAAAATATCTCAAAAACTAATAATTTATTTATTTATCATAAGCTATTCATGATTGGTATTGGTATTGGTAAATAATAAGAATATACAACAAATAAATTTACAAGATATTTTTTCAACTTTCGTTTGAAAGATATTAATGAACCAGAATTTTTTATATCTGTGAATAAGTTACTGTACGTATGTTAACCACTAACAAATATAGATTGACTTATTGAAATATATATATATATATATAGTGTGTCCCAAAAAGTTTTATACAAATGGAGAAAAAGTTTATCTTACATTTAACAAAAAAAAAATTCGTATAAAAAGCTCTGCATGACTTGTAGATCCATAATTAAGTACAAAAATTTTAAAACCTTGGCTGGAATACAGGGAAAATCAAAATCATTATTTGGAGTGCGAGTAAAATTACATTCAAACTGTTTAAATGGAAAAAGTTTGTGCCATACTTTTATGGGTATATGGTGTGATTGTGTATGTATTTATTTTATTTTTCTGTATATAATATACAATATTTATGTAGTGTTTTATAATGAAAATTTTAAGAAAAAGTATTTTATAATGAAAGTAATAAAAAATGCTATAAAATTAGTCAACTTTATTAACGTTTACTTGTGCAGTATATACTGTTTTTCTGTTTTACATTTTACACAGAATAAGACAAAACTTTCGTAACAATCTAATTAAATCTTTTTCAAAATTAAATTTTAATTTAATAAAAACATTCAAATATAGTTGATATTTATTTACAGGCACAAGGGTGAAGTACCAGATCTTTTTTTTTTGCACGAATACGACTGAGAAATCACCTGGTGCCAATCAAACTTACTACCACTAGACTAAGACTGTGTATAAGTATATTATAAGTTATTGAAAAAGTTAATAAAAGTTCTGTTATTTTAAATAAGCTTTATTAAATAAGTATAGTAAAAAAAACTTTCAGAATTCATTATATTCAAATAAAGCGACATTAGTTTGTAGTTCTGTATTAATATTTATTAATAATCGACGTTTCGACGGACTCAACGTACATCTTTATCAGAAAAAAAAAAGATACAAATAACATTTATAGTAAATAAACAAAACATAGAAACAAGTTATACCAGGTTTTGTTAGCTAGTAATTTGTTTCTGTTTTCTGTTAATGTCATTTGTATCATTTTTTCTGATGAAGATGTACGTTTTGTACGTTGATTATTAATAAACCTAAAGTTGTTTTATTTTAAGCTTTATTTATTTTATTTTTAAAAATTAATATGTATAATTTAAAATAGGAAATTATTTTAACAGAAACTACTTTTTTTTAAATGAATATAAACAGCTTAAAAAAAATATTCAGTGATATTTCGGAAACACATGTACAGAAAAAGATTTTACTTTTAAAAATATGATTAAATAACATAAATATTATATATGTATTTAAATTTATGGATGAGGCTATTTATACATACGGTATGTATACGCAATTGGCTAATTATACATACTAAAAAAAAAAAACCTAAACCAACCTACTAACCTAACCTACCCTAAATAGCCAATTGCGTAAAAATACTGTATGTATAAATAGCCAATTGCGTATACATAACGTATGTATAAATAGCCACTTTCTAAATTTATTCATACATATATGATATTTATGTTATAATATATTATTTATAATAGCATTTTTGTGATATACTCTGTGCCTGTATTTTTTAAAACAAACGCATTTTAAAATTAACACACAAAAATTTTCCACACATTTGCACAAACAAAAAAATACAGATAAATGGAAAATACAAAACAATTAATTATTTGTTTCAAAATCAGTGGCGATTCAATATTACTCATTCTATTTAAACGATTTAAATTGTACATTAAAAAATAAAAACAGAAAAATAATGTACTGAAAGACAAAAGTGTAGAGAGAAATGATCACAGTGGGCGTTGAATAATAAAAAAAAATAATATGAAAAAAGAAGCGAATCATTTCTATGAATAAACCGAACCGGTTCACGAAAGGAAGAAATCACCAGATAAATTTCAATGGAAAATGTTTCAGAATTAATGAAGACAAAAACAGAATCACTTATTCATTTTTTTTTAGTGTTTTTTTTTTACTTTGTTCAGTTCGCGCGAAAGAATATAATGTTGAAATATTCCGTGTCTAGTGCAGGTAGCGAATATCAATGATGTCGAAGATTATAGAACCATTTCTGATACGTGCCTGCGTGCTTTTGTAACCGATTTTCGGATTATTCACAGTATCAAAGTATTAGGTGGATCGTCTATAGTACATAGGGATACATCCTTTTCGCGAGGTACTTTTTCTTTCAGACACCGTGAAACGAACGCCATGCTACGCCTGAACTATTTGGGTTGGCGGTGGTACTTGAACGTTTTTGAACACGTATGTATCTAAAGATGGTTAAAATCCTTTCAAGAGCAGACTGTCGAACACATTTTCAAGTTTACTCGTAATCAAAAACAGACTATTATAGTTTGATGTACATGTTTATATAGAGATATTTTAGATTATTATCGAAGGTAACTAGATAGATTCAAAGCAAGTATAAAGACACATTTATGTATGTAGATTATTGTGAGTTAGAAATATTTACATTATAATAATCTCTTTTAAGAACCTATGATTTTATTTTGACATAATATTTTTAAATTTTCTGTATACCATAAATACATATTAACATAGTAAAACATCTTTCAGAACTTATTTTATTAAAATAAAATGGCTTTAGGTTATAGTTTTGTATTAATATTTATTAATAATCGATGTTTCGACGAACTCAACGTACGTCTTCATCAGGAAAAAAGATATCATTTTTTGAAGATAGTACAATAATTAATATAACAGCAGATTGATGAAAAGGGCAATAGAAATTTATAAAGAAAAAGATATCATCAATTACTATGAAGGTACTGATTTAAATGAATTTGACTCCCATTAATTAAATATTGGTATAATTTTTATGATCTAGTTACTTATTTGTGACCTAGTAACTTTTGTTTCTCTGTTCTGTTCTGTTACTGTAATTGTCATTTGTATTAGTTTTCTTGATGAAGACGGACATTGAGTTAGTCGAAATGTCGATTATTAATAAATATTAATATAGAACTATAACCTAAAGCTGTTTTATTTTAAATACATAATATTAAAAGCAGTAGCGTAAGTTCTGGACGCAAAATTTAATAATTTTGTATCAATTGTTTAATCGATTTATTTTTTAATTATTTTTTTTTTTCTATATTATATTTCCCAGAAAGTGATATGTATTTGTCATTTTTCCACTGAGGCTCTCATTATCTTAAAATATGTAAAAAAATATATAAATTAATATTTACGATATATATATATTTTTATTCTAATAAAATTTATATAGTAAACAATTTTTATATAAATGTCTATTCTTGTTTGATATGGTTTGTTTTCGTTTTAAGAAAGAATTTATTTAATTAATATGTATAATCTTATTTGTTTAGTAATTAAAATTTGAATAATATTTAAATACGTTGGCTGTGACAATTAAACTTTAGCCAATCAGAGCAAAGATTCTCTGTGCAGGTAATAGTAGTATGTATTTAAAACATATTTAGTTTGTGAAAAATTGTTGATTTTGTTAGGTTCGGAGCAAATTCTACGTAGTTTTGAAAAAATTATTGTGTGAACATAAGTAAATTTCCGTGTTTTGTTTGTAAAATAGAAGAGATTTTGAGAAATAACAACGAGGTAAATTTAAAATATGACATATCTTTGGCAAAATTTTACTTTACTATTATTAAATGTACGTATTTACTTTAAACTTTACAGACTGTTACTTTAGCACATTTTTTGAATATAAATCACAAAATTTCAGTGCAGAAATGATATGAAATTGATTTTGAAAATATCGTTTTTAACATGTTGAATATTGAAAAACTGCTACCATATTTTTTCCATGTTTACGTTACTACTAGCAGCTACTGTTATTTTAAATGTTTTCCATGAAAAGCAACGAGAAATTTTTGTAAAATATTGTATTTCTGTACTATAATTTTGCGATTTATATTCATAAAATGTGCAAAAGTAACAATATGTAAAGTTTCAAGTAAATATATTTTGTGACTGTAACATTAAGTTTAGTCCATATTTTTTGCAATATAAATAATAAATACAACTTAACCCTTTTTGACCTGCTGGTATTGTGGGCTGACCAGCATTTCAAATGTATTTATTTCACGGAATACTGGTCTCCCGATCATAGAATATAGTTGTTACTTATTTGCCCATTGGTATCCTTAGAAGACCATGTTTTGCAGGACACGTGAGCAATTAAAAAAATCACTTTAATTTGTATTAATTATTGTCAAATAAACATTAATATAACACTAAAATTTTTATTTTCCAAAAAAAATTAATTTGTGCCGCAAAGAGTTGAACTAAGAACAACTTAACATAGTGAAAAAAAATCTTTTTTTTTATTTTGTTTATAGTAAAATAAAATAGCTTTAGGTTATAGTTCTATATTAATATTTATTAACAATCAACGTTTCGACGAACTCCCTACACTCCTTACTATTATCTATTGCATGCGCTTCACGTTTTTCGTTTTAAATTTAGTCATAGCTATTAAAAATTCACAATCACAAATTTTCAGGACAATCTGTATGAGGGTCAGGAATCTGTATGAGGCTAGGAGAAATTATTTTATATTTTCTAGTCCGTTTTAAAAACGTGTTATATTAAAATAGTTTTTTATTTAAATAATTATTTGTTTGCAGTTACTCCATTTTGTTATAAAGTTTGCATTTTATATAAAACGTAATTACATTATTATTTTAACAAAAATATATATATTTTTGTATAAACATTAAATATTTATGAATATAAAACTAAATAAAATTTAAATAATTAATATTACATTTGTATTATAGGAATGTTTGTATATAAAATTTATTAATTTAATTATAAATTATTTTTTAATCATCTACAAAAACAATTACCGGACAAAATGTTTTATTAAATTCTTGTTCAGCATATAAATGAAAAATTAAATTTTAATAAAAGTTCTCCCCTAATTAGTTATATAGTTTCAAAATTTAAATGAAAATCTAATTTGCATTTGTTTTCTTTTTCCAACAACAGCAACAAACAAAATTTAATAGATTTTTCTTATTGTCTTAAAAGACATGCAAGTATACGTTTAAAGAAGGATTTTAGCATAGGTACCAACCCTACCTATACTGTGGAAAGTTTCTCTAAGCAAAAAGTTTTTTCACTCTGCCAGAAAAGTGTGCTGTGAAATCTTTTACAAGTGAAAATAGGAGATAAACAAAGTTGATATAACAATTTATGTTGTGCACGAGCTTTATTTGTTATACTTCTTTTGTTTAATCTTTGTCAGGAACAATTGAATGTGTAAGCAAAACTTTTATTATGTTTTTTTTTCTAACAAATACACTTCGAATATAATAAACTAACAAAGGTTTTACTTCCAAAATAAATAACTTTCACTTTGTGAAAATTTACAAACAATTTTTGTAGAAAATGAGTTAAGTTTATTAGCTAAATAAAGCTATATAAGGAATATAACAGAATTTAAATCTCAAGTTTTTTTGTAATACTATGTTTTATTTTACTATGTTAACCCCTGTATGCATAAACATTTTTGTTAAAAATAACGGTTCGTTAAAATGATAATTTTTGAATTCCGTTAGAAATCTTTCTATGTATATTGCAACGAAATTTCTTACAAGATTCAAGAGGTTTCATTATAACGAACCGTTATTTTTAACGAAAATGTTTCAGTATACGGGCATAAAGAAGCGAAGAAGTGCAATATAAGGTGCACTCTCCAGGGTGGTCTGAAACTGCATAGGAACACGGTTAAGTGTATTTAATTTGACATCTCTGACGGTTACATTAAAAATTATTAAGTCAAGTTAAGTTCATTGACAATTGCATTGAATATGAATTTTATTATTGAAAATGTGTGAAGAAATTTTATCAGAAATTGTATATTCGACCAAATATACATACTATTCTACAACTGCTAGTAAGGTTAATATAGAATAGGAAACTTTTTTTTGTTTCGCCCAGATTTCTTTGTCTCGGTCACAAATATCTGGGCTTAACACAATAATCATCACTTTCTATTCCTCGTAACATAATATAATATTATTCTAGGTATATGAACTACAACTGCCTAATTACAAATTATTTTATAATATGTCGTACTATATATTTTGTTTATTTTTCTACAGAAATTTTGAGAGCTAACAATATTCAATATTTTTGTTTTACCCAAAATAAACCTTTAGCTGTTATTTTGAAATTTAAATTTTATTAAAAAAAGGATTTGTTTAAATTTACCATGTATATATGTGTACAAGACATATACTAATATTTATTTTTAATTTTTGTTGCCGATGTATAGGTGTACTTGTAATTAAAATTGGTACATGTTTACAATAAAAATAAACAGATTTTTTTTACATTTATTTTCTAATTATAAATATATTTATTGGAAACATATTTTATACGTATTAAGCAAATATTTTCTTTTAAATAAATTCATTATATAAAATTTATATTGGATCAAATCGGCTATATGGCGTGTAATCATTAATTAAAAATATGTTAACAAAAAAATAAAGGAGTAAACAGAAAAAATGAATAATTAAAATTGTGTTTTGTATAAATTATTAAATATTTTAATTATAAATATGTATGTAAATTTTCTATAGCTATACGTAACTTTTATTAAATTTGTATAATTTTTTTACAAAATGTAATGACATTTTAAAAATGTTTCAGAATTTTACCGATAAATATAAAAAAATATAATTTGGTAGATTTTTATATATAATATGTGTATAATATGACGTACACTGTAAACAAATAATAGCGATATTACAGGAAAATCTGTAATTTCTTTTTAATATAAATACTCTGTATTTATACCTCAAAATTCTGTAATTTTTACATAATAATCACATAAAGTAAGTAAAAATGACCTAATAAGTATTTAAAATTATTTACTTTCTTGCAAATTGCATCACATACTTAATGTAGAATTACATATTGTTGGTATAATTTCTTAAATTATTTAAAATTACAGCTTGCATATTAATATCTGTAATAATTCATCAAAATAACGAGACTTAGTACATTTTTTGTGTAATAATACTAATAAAATATTTTAAATGTAATTCATTCATTTCAAAATACATCCTTTATGTAAATTAGAAATGCTTTGATACAACTCTTCCAGAAGTTCCAGTTTTAAAAAATCGTTTTAACACATAATTCTACTTTCTACACACTATACACATTCAAAACATGTAAAAAATCGATTTTTTGAAATTGTCAGGGTGGTGTCTTTGCTCAACTAGTAGAACTGATTTTTACTATAATATGATACTGAATAAGTTATAAAATACATTTAATTTGCATCAGATTGTATATACTTTGCCAAAAAGAAATAATAACATTTAACGGTATTTATTTAAATTAAAAGATACATCGTAAATTTTCGTAAATCATTTAATTATGTAGTATTTTTTTTCAAAGCCAATTACTGTCATGCAACGAGCTTAATTGTTCATAAAAATTTCGCTTACACACTGAATTTTATTCTGCAATAAAAGCAGCATAACAAATTATATCATAAATTTTACTTTTATAGTAAATAAACTAGTTATTCTCGGTAATTAACCATGAAAATATAGCGTTATAAAAATTAGACATTTTTTTAGCTTAACTGGTATCAAAATTTCACGTAATTTACTGGTATATTTTTATGAAATTTTTTGATGCTGAGATTTTAACGTAAAAAAAAAATTATAAAATTTTTATGATCTAGTTACTTATTTGTTACCCAGTAACTTGTTTCTATGTTCTGTTATTTACTGTAAATGTCATTTGTGTCAGTTTTTTTTTATGAAGACGGACGTTGAGTTTGTCGATTATTAATATAGAATTATTAATATGTTAATACAGAACTTAAACCTGAAGCCGTTTTATTTTCTAGAATAATTTTGTTTGACATGTAATACACTTAACATAATAATCTTAAAATGGTCGTATATAATTACGCTATTACCCATTATTCGAATTATATAATCGGCTTTCTAGCCTTATCATAAATCTCTTTCTGTATGAATGTAATATTCTCTCCGTATATAAATACCACGAGAATTGGAAACATAAGTAAAATAATATTTCGTTATATTCAGTCTGGATTACTTGTTGTTTCAGATCGTTTAGTTCAGTTTTCCGCGTATATAATTTATAATTAAAACTCGTTATTAGTTTGAAGGCCAAACAGTAAATATTCAATTCCAACGAGTAGAGTGTTTTTGTTCTCGGCTCCGATTGCGACTGCGTTTTGTTTCGAAATCCGCCATTTGCAATTCAATTAAATATTTACGTTTAAAATGACCGACCAACGTGTTTGTCCCTCTTTCCCTTCTCCACCCCCCCACCCCTCACTCACTTTTTGCGTCGTATGTAACCTAAAAGTTTGATGGAAGCTCTAACGCTGGATTTTCATTATATTAATGAGAATCGCGCTTTCAAAACGCTTATCAATATTAAAATTATTATCGCAAATGCACTAGTTTATTGATTGGCCAAGTTTGCCATCTTGATGAAATATTTTTCACCATTGAATTTCAGATTTTTTTTAAATTAGAAGATGGCTCATAAATTCGATGACCATATTTTTTTTAGAGAAAATGGAGATTACATAAAAAATATTTTGATACTTTCATAAAAATAAATTTCACGGAAAAATTATTCATAATTTTTTTTCAAAAATTAAAATTTATTTTGTTTTAAAAGCTATCAATTTCGTCTCAAAATTTTCAAAAATTTTCAAAAACTCACAAGCCTTGTTAATCACTCTATAAAAACTTTACAAAAACATTTAAAAATTGTCAAATCTTCTTAGAAACTTTTAAATAACATAGTAAAGGAATTCATTTATATTTAGGTTTTAGGTTAAAGTTCTGTATTAATATTTATTAATAATTGACGTTTCGACGAACTCAATGTCCGTCTTAATCAGGAAAAAAAGATACAAATTACATATAATATTATAAATTTTATAAAACTTGTATTCGTGTTTCGAATACACAATTTCTGACAAATCTGGCGGTGTACATTGCATTTCTTCACACATTTTCAATAATGAAATACAAATTCAAGCAAAAATAAAAAATACAATTGTTAATTAACTTAAGTTGACTTAATAATTTAAATATAGTTGTCGGAGTATTTAATTTAATAACATTTAACCGTGTTTTTTTTGTCGAATATGCTGTTGCTAACCAATCTAACTGTACACATTACATTTCTTGCACTTCTTCACATATTTTTAATACTCAAATTAAAATAAACAATGCAATTTTTTTGTCAATATGACCGCCGAAGATATGTCAGATTAAATATACATTTGATGTTGTAGTTATGTTTATATAGTAACTAACTGGTGTATAATAATGTCATTATTGTATTAGTAACATAATGACCTCTACATAGGCCGTATGATAACGTAATATTAATATTATGATACGCTTGAAGAACAAATATTGTTGTCTGTTTGCATAATGTTAAAGAACGAAAACTTGGCGCAATCATTATTTGATTTTTTTTTAAATGAATTTTAACAGTTTTAAGAGTCATTAAAAAGCTAACAAAGTTAAATTGGCGACAAATAAATTGCGAAATCTTCGGCACAGACAATTATTTGATCATTGTTTCATCGCGAAGTGGAATATTAAACGAATTAATATTTATCTTGTTTGTTACGATATTAATTTGCTTGCCATACGGCTTTTAACAAAGTTACGCAATGTACTAATTAAACATTGGCAACCATGTATATTGCATCATTCACGAAAATGAATTTTACGGGGAACCATTCGCGAAATTTTCCGCAAAAACTTTTGCAATATAAACATTTTCATATTTTACAATCTTATTCGCACTAACTTCCAGACAGGCTAGACTATAGTTTGCGAATTTCATTCTTTACGCGAAAATAAAGTCGGGTTATAGGCATATAAATTTCTAGTTTTTTTTTTTTCGTTTTTGCAGTCATATTAAAGTGGTCATAACGGAAAAAGTTGCATGCTTCTTTGTAAATAAAAGTTTCATGACAGTAGTGTTTCATTGCTACTCTCTTGAACGCTAAGAAAAAATTATTTTATTCCTATATTTTTCTATGATTTAATAAAAAAATATTTTAATCAAACCTGTACTTTTAAAATATGAAATTTTTATGGAATTTGCGATGTGTTAAATTTGCATAAATTAAGAGTTCTGCATAACTTTCATTTATAATATAGTTTTAATTTTTGATATTAGAATTTTTTTATTTTTAAATAATTTGTGTTTTATATTAGGATTTTTAAACGAAACGCAATTCAATAGTTTGTCTAGCTTTTTAATGACTCTTAAAACTGTTAAGAATATTGAATATTGAATTTAATCATAAATATGTACAAATTAATAATTTACATTACACTATTAATTTGTTTATATTAATACATTAATGCGATGTGTATTGACTATAAACAAATTTAACATGTGAGTAAATTGCAAAGTTAATGCAAATACGAGTCATTTTATTATATTAATCAGTGTACTTAAGATAAAAAGTATATACAGAACTTAATCCTAAAGCTTTTTATTTTAATATAATGAGTTCTAAAATTTTTTTTTACTATGAGTATTATTTTTTTTTCAGATTTCGTTGAAATCGATGAATATTTACTTTTGGTAAGTTATATTTTTCTTTTTTATCTATTTTTAAGTGTTTTTTAATAATTGAAAGTTATTTTGACAAATGACAAAATTTTCAGTTGGTAAATCTCGTAATAGATATTTGTTTTAATTATTTCTTAATTTAGTTGTAAATTGTTACTTTATAATTTACCTAGATGTTTATGAAACCAAGCCTACAAGGATTATTATTAATAATAATAATTTATTTAAATCCTTTTGATATACATGTTTGTACATATAGGAAAAATCATATAATATGAAAAACAAAACAAAAATTAAACACATTGGCTGGTATTACAAGCTCGGTTTTACTTCATTTGTTTTATTCAGTATGACAGTTACATTGTCTTAAAACCGATATTAGTTAAAACCAATTTTAAAATCCTATTCGTAATATGGGCTATTGTTTATTGTGCAACCTAAATTTTTCTATTGAGTAAAACGCACTCTCTAATAAGTACTTTTTTAGTTTGATTTTAAATGTGTGTATTATGGAATCAGGCAAATTGTTATAAAGACCAACTTGATTTATATAGTTTTGCAATTTATTTCTAAAATATTATAATTTTGTGTATTTAAATATAAAATTTAGAAATATGTAATTTATTATTAAGCCCCGTAAAGAATTTTCTAGAAATATTTTATAAATAATTTAGTTCGCAAAATCGATATTAGCATCAAAATTTTATAAGCAAACTGCATCAATTTATTATATTTTCTTATTGAGCTAAATAAATAAATATGAAGACGTTAAATAAAATACACTTCAATATTAATAAAAGTTTGTGTACCATCTCGTGTATATCGAGAAACATCTGAAATATACGTTATTTATATGAATGATTATGAAAGTTTGTACATCTGACTTGGCAAATCGAAGGGAATATGTATTTTTGATGAGCAAAAAGAGGGCAAACATTTTCTTCCTGTTCAATTTCCCTACCCCCCCACCATTTATCGTTTCCCCTTTTACCGAAACCTAAACTTTATGACAGTCGCAGTCCATGGCCAACTATTTCCGTTTCTACCGGGGGTTTCAGTTTCCGTCCGCTAGACATGAAATATGCACGCTAGATGACGTAGAAATATTACAATTTGCTCCGGCTTGGCTTATAGAAATTGCAAACAATTGTAGTACCCGTAGTACCGGTGTCTGGTGCAGCCATCTCGCGGCGAAATGTTGAAACCGTTCTTGCCAGAGGACTCTGCTGATGTGCTTTTGTCTTTGTATGTTCCTTTAAAGAAATAAAAATAAGAGGGCAACAAAAAAAAATCGCAATCATGCAACGCCTTCTAGCTTGAAACTGACTGCGTTTTGTTACTAAGCGAAAGAGATGGTTCTATTTTATCTCTATGTTAGATGTTGCTTTGAGCAAAACATTTCAATTTAATTGAAGTTACAATTTTATTTAAATGTAATTTTAGTTCGTTACTTTTTTTGTTGTTGTATGTATATATTTACAGAATAATACGTTGCTGGAAATTCAATTTAGTCGAACATTTTGCGGATGACAACAAACGGTTATTTATTTTATATAAGCGAGAGATTTATTTTAATAATCTACAAAGTAAAAACAAATTACTGAATATTATATTTTTACTATTTATTTTCTTAGATTATTTCCAAATTAATAAACATATTAAATAAAATATATCTTGTTGAATATTTAGTTTGAAATCTACGGATTATTTTAATTTATTATAGTTCTGTGTTAATATTTATTAATAATCGACATACAAAAAAATACAAATAATATTTATAGTAAATAAACAAAACATAGAAATAAGTTACTAGATTAACATAGTAAAAAATCTTTCAGAACTCATTATATAAAATAAAGTGCTTTAGATTCAAGTTGACATTTTGACATTTTTTACAAGACGAAATCTAATATTTATTTTTCCAAGTTTATTTTAAGTTACTAGGTAATAAAATAAGTAACTAGATTATAAAAATTGATAAATTTTGTGATGTAGTTACTTATTTTGTTACCTAATAACTTGTTACCATGTTCTGTTTATTTACTATAAATAACATTTGTATCTTTTTTCTTGATGAAGACGAACTTGGAAATTTTCTTCGTACAAATCAATCAAACTTTAGAATTAAATTGTATATTTATCAAATATAAAAAAGAGAATAATAAAACTAAACGAGAAGCTATGTAAAACATCTTGTTACGTATCAAAACAAGATTGTGAAAATGTAGTTAGTTTTCCAGTAGAACGAGTTTTTGATATAAACCTATTTAGATCTACGTTTTCAAGGCGTAGTGCATATACACAGTAGACCTACATATATATTATATGTATTGCATGTGACACGTTGGGTACAAATTCTTTTAAAACACATTGACATGATAAATGCAATTTGTCACACTTTATTTAGAAGCACTTGGTAATGCATATGGTATACGCTTCTGTTCCTCAAGCGTTACCTAAAGAAAAATCAAATCAAATCAAATAATAACAAAAATAAAATGAATTCTTAGTCAACCATCTTGAAGATTTTATTTAATTTTGCAATATTTTTTCCTCTTATCATCGTATTTGTTTTTTATTTTTGTTATAGATTTTGCTATAGATTCTTATTATGATTGAATTTTAAACTCAATTTAGAGATATAATCAAGACTTTTACTTCGCGCTGTACTATGTCTTATAATTTATTTGGAAATTATTGACTGATTTATTTTATAGCCTATATTTACGTGGAAACATTTTTCTCAGAATAAAGTATAAAGTAATATATTAATATAGTAAAAAATTTTTCAGCTCTAATTGGCCTGTATCCCAATTTCTTTTGTTAATGAAAAAGTGCTTTTATTTGTCACTTTAAAATAAATTTTTACTTCTACCTCTTATAAAATATGAATAGTATTTCTATTTTTGATATATATTTTTTTTATATCTAATATTATTCAATTTAAATATACTAATTAAAATTGTTTAATAAGTCATTTTAAGTAAACGTTAAAAGTAATTCTGACATATATCATTTTTAAAATATAATTTAGTTATTCATTTCGTTACCTAGTAACTTATTTCTATGTTCTGTTTATTTACTGTACTCGTATATGTCATTTGTATCATATTTCCTGATGAATATGTACGTTGAGTTCGTCGAAACGTTGATTATTAATAAAAATTAATAGAGAACTACAACCTAGGTCGTTTCATTTTAATTTTAATATTAGTATAACTTACTTACTAAATAATTTATGTTTATAATAACGCGCGAAAGGTAATTTATAAAAGTTTAAATTTCATAATAGTTAGTCGTATTAACTCTGTTGTTGTATACGAAGGTAGTTAATAATGTGGTATTGAAAAAAATAAAGGCGGTCGAAATAAATCGTAATTAAAATGACATTTTATTAGCCGAGAAACAGGGCAGGGCGAGAACGAGCGTAGAAAATAAAACCAGCGGGTCTCATAAGGCTGCTCTATCATAAAATGCCAAAGCCAGTTATAAATAAGATATTTTAATCTCGGTTACTAAAAGAGAGCCTCTTTCTCTTTCTCTCTAACTTTGATTAATATCTTAATTAACCGTAAGATATAATGCACAGATTAATTTTGGTCGGCTGTGTGTGTGTGTGTGTGTGTGTGTGTGTGTGTGTGTGTGTGTGTGTGTGTGTGTGTGTGTGTGTGTGTGTGTGTGTGTGTGTGTGTGTGTGTGTGTGTGTGTGTGTGTGTGTGTGTGTGTGTGTGTGTGTGTGTGTGTGTGTGTGTGTGTGTGTGTGTGTGTGTATACAGTGACGCTTAGTAACGAGTGACAGTACCGTAATTAGGGAGAACATACAAATGCTCGTAAAAGTTTTTTGCGGCCAAAAAAATTATTATGTCCTAAGATGGCGGGATACCGGTTTTGATTCTATACCCATCTCAAAAGAGTGATTACAGAAATTTTCCATTTTCTAATAAATTATTTTCCGGCTAGACTTGTTTGACTAAAGTATGCTTTTAATATCTTATTTTTTTCTTCAAACACTTAAAATTTAAGTGTTTGTTTTGAATAAGTTATATTTAAAAAAGAGAAATTTTACTTTTATAATTTGATGTAAATATTGAATTTGTCTTTTATTATTTTTACTCTTTCTTCAAAAAAGTTTTTACTTATAATTTTATTAAATATTTATACATTATTAAATTGTTTTTATTTAAATTTACTGTTCTTACTTTTTAAAAGTACTTTTTCAATTTTATTTATTCTATCTAGGGTTTCAAACCGTTATATTTTTTGTTTCGGTTCAAATAAAAAAATATATATCGGTTCAGTTCCTGTTTTCTTTCTGCCAAAAATAACGATTTATTTCGGTTTTTGGTTCAATTTCGAGTGATTAATTTTTAAATTTTTTCAATACGTATTTTTATTTGTATGAAAAACTTATTTTCTACCATAATTTAGAACATTTATTTCCTACTTTTATAATAAGAATACTACATTAATTAATACAATAATATAAAATGAATAACAATAACTATTAATTAATTAAAGGTATAATAATTAGAAGTATATAATATAATAACTTATATAATTTGTATGTAGATTTTAATTATATAATAATAAGATAACATATGTTAACGTAACAAATTCTTGCATACAGAATTTTTATTTATTTATAATTAGAAAAAATGAAAATTACCTCTGAATATTATCTTATTTTCCAATGTATTTTCATTTAAACTATTTATAGATTATTAAAACCAAAGTTATTATCAAAAAATACACTTTCTTCAAAGTGATCCCTAGTTTTATTTTCAATTTTAATAACTGAGTATTTATCCACAAAAAAAAAACCAAATACTCTTTCGCGTAAGACGAGTTTCGACCTGCGACTACGATACGAGACTCCAAAAATGAAAAAAAAAGACAACTGACGTGGGAAGTAAAATTGTGTTAACGCGCGTGTTTCAACATGTATCGAACCGAAAAAATCTATATGTTTTTCCGGTTTAGTTCCGGTTTTCATTCCATCAAAAATAACGGTTTTTTCGGTTCAGTTTCGTTTCGAAGCCCTGGTTCTATCCATTATATAATTCATTTTTATTATAATTTTATATAAAATTATATTAAGTTTTAAATAATGAAATAAAAAAAAATTGAAATAAGTATATTACATATTTAGAAAATAAAAATCTATAAATAATATTATATAACAATAACATAAATATCATTTTCAAATATTGTATCTAAGTATCTAGAAATACTGGGAAACGATACATATTTTGAAATACAAGTACCGTGGCATCTATGAATAATGAGCAGAGCGTAAGTATTACAAAACTCGTGAACAGGCAAAAATAAAAAAAAAAGAGGAAAAAAATATATACTAGCAATATCTCAGTGTGCTGAGACAACAATTGCACGTCGCGATTCAGTCGCGAGTCAGGACGTATGCAACCGACCCTCTATTCGCTTTATAAGGAAGGTATATACTGTGTATACGAAACTGGAGTAAAAAGTCGACAGAGCGACAGGGGGGAAAAACCTCCGACTTTACTAATGCACATTTGAGTGGAATTTTATGGGAAACTCTGTACCCGCCCGTCGGTAATGATGTCTTTCGTAATGGATTTTACAAATGTTGCCAAATTAAAGCGTGGGCAGCACAAGTATGATTTTATTCTTCGGTTACTGATATAGCTATAAATCGGATAAAGAGATACATTGTTAACAATTTGAAATTGTCATTTATCTACTTATTACTAGTTACTACTTATTATTAGGTGGTTTTTGTTAATTTTTTTATTAAATATTTGTTTCAAAGTAGAATTATTGGGTTGGTGCATAATTATCAGGTATTTTTATAGGTGAGTTATTTGTTAATGAAATGAGATTTTTACGTGGGGTATGTGGTGAAAATAGGAGAGATCGGGTACGAAATAGATTAGTGTATGATGAGTGTGAAATTGAAAAAAATGTTGTAGCAAAAGTTGCCGTGTTAGTCAGTTAAGATGGTTCGGACATGTTGAGTGAATGTCTAATGAACGTTTGGTTAAAAAGATTTATGTGAATGATTTTGATGGTATACGTATGCAGGTGGTATGGAGTGAATTGAGAGGGTGGCTCGCGTGAGCGAAAGTTTCCAAGTAGTAGGAATAAAAAAGCATGTATGAGAGGAATTATGAATGTGGATGAAGCGAAAGTAGCTTGTTTGGATAGGAATGTTTGGAGGCGACTGATTTCGGGATGATGAGAAGAGTTTGTGCCACACCCTTTTGGGTACATGGCGTGATTGTGTTTGTATGTATGTATGTTATTTGTTAATAAAAATTGCTGTCTTGTTTACTTTTTTTTATAAAAAGAATCGTGACTTCTTTGCCCGTGGAATCGACCGTCTTCCAAGCAAATGGGAAGCAATTATTGAAGTAGATGGTGACTACGCTCCGGAATAATCATTTAAGAATGTTATTGTTGAATTTTTATATATCTTTTTTTATAATAAATATTGTTTAATAAATGCCTGATAATTATGCACCAACTTTATATTATATCGTATTTTTAATAGTACCTATCTATAGTTGCTATAACTGAAAATATATATTTGTATGTTGTATTTATTAGAAAATGAATGAAAAATTGATAATATTATTTATTAGTCAATTATATAATGGGCTCCTTGCACTAAGTAAAATTTAGTATTTTAAGGTGGAATATTGAAAGAGTATATAAAAACAATGTCATAACATTTTTTATTTATTTAAAATATATTACAGTATTTTTATAAAAAAAATTCGGAAAAATAAGAATTTTTGTAGTTTTGTTTTCTGTGAGCGACGTCTTAATATTTTGTATTATCTGTATATATATATATATATATATATATATATATATATATATATATATATATATTTGTCAGTTTAACGAGCAGAGTTGCCGTATGTTATGTTTATATTTTGATATTTAAATTATGATAGTGAAATATTATTTTATACCAATTATTATTATGTATTATAATTACGAGTTGTGAAGATGAACATAAATTTTTAAATGAAACATGTGGTTTTGATTTTGACAACAGATATAAGCAATACTGTTTTTTTTTTAAAGTAAAATAGGCGCTGAATATTTACTATTATTCAAATAAGTCACGACGAGCAAATTTTGAAATTTATTTTATTATTTGTTATAAATAATTTTACATTAAAACAAAAAAAGTTATTTTAATGTATATTTTTGATTAACGAAATAAATTAAAAAAAAAGTGTAATGACCCCATTCTAAAATTTCACATAGTGCCTCCACCAAATTTTTGTTTGTAATACATTTTATTCGAGCATTTTGGTAGATGCGCCAGATCTTACTATTTATATATTTTTTACATTTCATTTAACAGATTACAAGTATAGCTGTGTCATTTTCCCAATAATTGCAGCTTATTTTAATGATATTTTATATAATTTGAGCAGGACTAAATGTGATTCTAACATACATATCTTTTTTACATATTATAAAAGTTTTACGTAAAATTTGTAAATTTCTTTAATGTAAAATATAGTTTTTTTGCAGCGTAACGTGACGTATTATACGTCACATAATTATCTAAAACTTGTATTAACAACTTTCTATAAAACCAGTCCTATATCTGTTTTATTTTTATTTTCATTATTTGCTAAAACACATTTACAAAAATCTCTTTAATCTATGGTAAATATAATGAAAGTCCAACTTATTTAATTCCGAGTATCATATTCAATAATTACCAGAATTAACAATTTAAATACTCAGTTAATGCAGCGACTGAAAAGCAAAATAAAGTAGATACTTATTCGCTTACAGTTTTCCGAATAGAAACTAATTGTAAAGCGAAATGAAGTAAATGAAGCAAAAAAAATGGCATCGAGCGAGAACAGATCAGGTAGCAAAAGTAAGCAAAAGGTAATTTAAACAGTAAAAACAATTCAAACGGGTTTGAATATGAAGTTAAGTGTGTTTTTCAAAGTGCTTTACTTGGCAACACTGAAAATCGTTTAACACTCATACTAACGACACCACGCTATATATATGCGTGGCCATTGCGCTAACTAAATATTCGCGAACGAATTTATTTATACTTTTATAATCACGTTTTCGAGTGGTATTCTTTTGTTTTATATTGTTTTGTTACCGAAGTACTTTTTATAAGCTTTGTTATTATCTATAAAATCTAGTTTTTGTTTGTTTAATGATTTTAGAAGATTATTATTATTTATTTAAAATTATTACTACTAATTGGAAAAAAATAATAATATAGTATTTATTTATAGATTAACATGCAAAATAATAATTAAATATAATTTATACTTACATAGCAGTATTGTACGTATAATACTATAGGGTAAGATAATTCTTTAAGAAATGTTTCTTTTAATTGTGTCAGTTCTCAGTTGGTAATCTGCAATAAAAAAATATTTTAAACATAGTAAAAAATAAATTTTTTAAAGTACTTATAAGTTTTGATAATGAATATCTGAATATGATCAACTGGAATTTGTAATTTACTGATGTCACTTACAGATGTGCTTTACGAATATTTTGCAAAAATCAAGGCATATTTTGCAAAAAAAATATTTAACAAAGTTATAACTAACAACTTTTATTTGGAACATTTTTCGATACGGCTAAATAATTTTTTTTTTTTTAATAATTTTTCATATTTTTATGATGTAAATTCTGTAAATAGGTTGCATATTTATGTCAAGACAGTTTTGTTTTTAGTTACCATGTTATTACAAATTTTTCTATTTCATAAAATTATTTAATACAATGACGGTCGGTTCCGTGATAGCTACAGCAGATTTGTTTTTTACATATACTATTTTTTATTTAACTAAAAAAAGATATAGTGATTATAGGAGAATAACAGAATATTGGCATAATAAATACTCAAATGGCCTACTCTAGATACATTTGCATTTTTAGTAATGGTTTTTCAATCTTTCGGTCAAAGCAACCATCTTTAAAAATTTATGTATATGTATATTAACTAAACTATAACTTATAAAAAATATATGTAAACAAGACACTAATTGCTCGCTTTAGTTGTGTGACCTTTACGAGTAAACCTCGTGGCAAATTGCCAAAAAGAACACCTACGTATGTTATACATCCTAGTTACCCTAACTTAAGTTGTATGTTTGCGGTTGCTTACATCGACACACAAACATAGAACAGCCTCTTTGGTGCTTACGTTAACTTAACATAAGTTAGGTTAGGGTTTTGGACGTCAACGCGTTAGTAGAGACTTTCTAGTCACCGGGTGTCGGGATTAAATTTGCGAATAGTCCAGTGAGACATGCACGGTCACATACACCGTGAACAGAATCTGCCGTATGGTGTGGTGTTACTTCTTCCCCCCCTCCACCCTTGTCTAACAGTTTTGTGTGATACTGTAAGCTCGCATTACATTACCTAATTGCATAGGGATTCGTCTGCGGTCGGCTTGGTAGTTAACTACAATCGTTTAGAATACTTCGTAAATAAAACTACGACGTGATTTTGTTTTTTTTCTCGCACTCACTCGCTTGGTCCGTAGAGAAATTGTAATGGAGTTTAGATTGATTTTGATTTGAGTTTTGAAACAAGAAAAAAACAAATATATCGGTTGGCTGTAGGCTATTAAATAAATTGAATAATAACATTGAACAGAAGTTCATAAGTGTATCTATGAAATTAATATGATAATATTCTAATGTTCGAGTCACTGATGCAGGTCTGGCTGGCTTTTATGCCAAATAAATTGAAAAGATATAGTTGAGAAGCAATAAATACCACTAACGCCATCTATATAATAATGCGCTAAGCGCATTTATAATAATAATAACATTGAACAAGAAATGTTCATAAGTATATCTGTGAAATTAATATTGAGATTTTTCCCAAAAATTTCACAAATTACTCAATCTTGAGTCGACTTGTTAAGCTATATGCATCAGACTGGCCAGTTAATCATAGACACGGGTTTTGCTTTTTAAGAGCTCATCAGTATGGTGATTTGATCAATGTCCGAAGATACTAATGGCACTAATGACATAGATGCCATTGGTGATATTTATTGATTTTCAAATACTTCTTTTCAATTTACTGGGTATAAAAGCCAGTCAGACGGGTACGCCTGCATTAGTGTGTTCGAACATTGATCAAATCACCATACTGACAAGCTCCTAAAGAGTGAAACACTTGTCTATGGTTAACTGGCCAGTCATTGATGCATAGCTTAACAAGCGCTGATTCAATGATTGAGTAACTTGTAAAATTTTTGGGAAAAATTTCAACATTAGAATATTACTCCTTCTGTCCCATAATACTTGATAGTTTTCTCTTTTTTTCTTGCCCCATATTACTAGATATGTTTCTTTAAAATTAATTTATGAAATTGAAAATTTTTATTTATTTAAAACAGAAAGAGTATTTGCTAATACTTCTGCTTTTACTTCTAAAGATACAGCTAACGTGCCATTGTTGATTTGACGATCTTTAGCCATATGTGGTTGTTTGTAATTATTTTCTTCATTGACTTAGATGGTTTCAATCATACAATCTTGAAGAGATAAAAAAAGTTTATTTATTATCGTTACTTTATTTTCTTTTTCACACATTATAAAGCATTTTACCCTTTTTGAGTAAACTACCCAGTAATGTGGGACAACAATTTTCGGAATTTTTGACCTTTTATGAAATAGTGATGAAATAAAACAAGAAGATATGGTTATATTTATGGTAAGTGATGTTTTTTATAAAGAAGTATGATCAATTAAACTCATAAAAAAAATATTGAGATAGAGCCATATATTTGTGATAAGCCACGGCCACGAAACGAACACTATCAAGTATTATGGGACAGAAGGAGTATTATATTAATTTCACAGATACACTTATGAACATTTTTTGTTCAATGATATTATTATCAATAGATCTTCATCGATCATTTCAATAATAATATAAAGGAAAAGAAGAAAGCGAAAATCAAATAAGTATTAATAAATTGTAACGTATTCGATGAAATTATCATAATGTCTTGACGTTTTCCATCTAAATTTGTTTCGATCAAACTTGCTCCATCTATCTGAGTAAGATGAAACGGATGCAGGATACGAACGTAAAACAGGAAATCCATTCTAGTTTAAGGAATTATTTCTATTATTTCTGTTTTCTCCCAATCTTCTTATTTGACTCTCTGATATGTGTGTGTGTGTGTGAGTTTGTAAGTGTGTTCGTCGCTGTGACGATCTCCGTCTATCACGCGTGTCAATGTTAAAATGGAAAAATCTTGTCGGGTTATATGATGAATGACGTTAAGACATTTTTCAGCCGTTTTATTTTACAATATTACATCTTTTTATACCTATATCTATATTTCATTTATATACTTTTTTTTTTATTTTAAATAAAATATTTTTGTTTGTTTACTAACTTGTATCGAGAGCTAAATAAAATATAAAATATGTTTAGTGAAGGATGTGTGAATGTGTGTTTGTAATAAATTATTTAATGCCAACCTACACTGTTGAAGACACAAATAAATAATATATATATATATATATATATATTATATATATAAACAGAACATAGAAACAAATTACTAGGCAACAAAAATAGTAATTAGATTATAAAATTTATAAATTATTAAATAACGGAAGCAAAATACTATTTAAATTAGTGCTTCCACACTGGTTGATGGTTTTTTTATAAATTTTTATTGCTTTTCTTATCAATCTACTTTTACTAGTGTTGTAGATTGATAAAAGAAACAACAAAAATTTATAAAGAAAAAGATAACATCAATCAGTAACTGATTTAAATAAAATTTGGCTTTGTTTAATTAATAACTTATACATTTTATAATCTACTTACTTATTTTCTTACCTAGTAACTTGTTTCTATGTTCTGTTTATTTATACTGTATATGTCATTTGTATAATTTTCATAGAAAAATAAACAGAACTACCACCTAAAACTTTTTTTTACTATATATAGGTATATATATATATATATATATTACATTTTTTACTATATATTCTACGTATACTGAATATAATATTTATTTAATTTATGAAATAAGTAAAATGTAATAATAATAAGTAATTGCACAACAACTTTTTTACAATATGCGCATATAATATATTTTGTACTTTTTTTTCTTGTTATTATTAAAATAATATACAGTTTCCTAGAATTTTGAAACATGAAATTTTACGCATGAAATGTATCTTTAATTAACATTAATTAATTAAAATATGAGTAAAATTGTATTAAAATTCAGCTTTAATATATATATATATAGGTATATATATATATATATATATATATATATATATATATATATATATATATATATATATATATATATATATATGATTTGAAGTACACTATATATTTTTAATATAATATGCATTGTTTTTGTAAACATATAATTAAACAATATACAATACTGAAATCAATATTCGTTTTTAAGCCAGATATATGATTTAGAAATTACATGAAAACGTTATTAGTTGTATAAATTCAATGCGATTGAAATACAATACGAAATTGTACTAAAATCATTGACCCATAACATGCCATATTGTTAAATTCCAATCAAGATTTTCCTAACAGCCATTTCCGCCATGTTAACATAGTAAAAATCTTTCAGAACTCATCATATTAAATGAAAATTAGAATTAAAATAAAACGGCTTGGGGTTTTAATTCTGTATTAATTTTTATTAATAATTGACGTTTAGGCGAATTCTACCTATATCATCGTCAGGATAAATTATACAAATGATATATAGAGTAAATAAACAGAACATAGAAACAAGTTACTAGGTAAAAAAAAATTATAAATTTTTAATGAAAGTAAGTCAAATTTTATTTAATATGAGTTTTAAAAGATTTTTATTACTTTAGAATTGAGTTTTCAAGTTTTGTATATATTTTATTTAAGAATCGATGATTCGATATACTTACTGTACGTATATCGAAACGTCGATTTATAAATACAATATTTATACAGAACTTAATTCTAAATCTGTTTTATTTTTCGCCATTTTTGTTTATCTTGTTTATCAAATTATAGTTTTATGAAAAGATTAGGTATTGTAAAATAAAGTTTTTTTGTATATTTTTTGTCTGATGTGAATATTATTTAATATTAATTTATATGTAACCTGCAGCTTACAGAGGGTTCCGAATCATTCAAACGCAGCCGATGTTAGTTTAGTGGTACATAAAATATTGCAATATTTTCTTTATTTTAAAACTATAAAAATTCAAGTACAAATACAATACATGTACTTGTAAAATTAAAGTAATTGTACTTAAATACAGTTTTTAGCAAAGTATTTGTACTTGTACTTTAGTATATTTTTTTTTTGTACTTGTGCCCAGCTCTGATAAAAACTGAATAATATAACTTTGTTGTAGCAACATTTATAATAATGGGTGATTCATTTAGAAGTATTTTTTTCACAGCTGATTTTATGACAGTTGACGCGCGAGTCGTGTCAACCTGTCACTGTATTTTTGTTTAGTATTGTTTGACATTTGATTATGGAAAGACTTAGCCCGGCACAGCGTCTACAAATTATTCAGCTGTATTACAAAAATCAACGTTCTACAAAGATTGTGTTTCGAGCGCTTAGAGCAACTTATGGTCCACATAATCGGCCTACTGAACGCACAATTCGTCGTGCCATCGAAAAATTTGAAACCCAATTTTCATTATTGGATAATACGCCACCAAATAGACCATATCCAGCACATAGTGAAAAAAGTATACCGGCAGTAGCTGAGAGTGTCCGCGTTGAACGTGATGAATCAATTCGGCGCCGTTTTCAACAAATTGGCTTGTCATATGAAACAATTTAGCGTATTTTACGTAAAGATCTTGGTTTAAAAGCATACAAAATTCAACTCGTGCAAAAACTGATGCCGGCCGACCTTCCTTTATTGCTTTATGGCTTTATTGCGAGAACAATTCGATGAAAAGTTAATTTCACGCTTCGGACAGGTAAACTGGCCGTCTAGATCGTGTGATATCACACATCTAGACTTTTTCCTTTGGGGTTACGTAAAGTCCAAAGTCTACAGGGATAAGCCGGCTACCATTGAGGAATTGGAAGCCAACATTACTCGCGTCATTCGCCAAATACCGCTCGAAATGATCGAACGTGTCATCGAAAATTGGAACTTCAGAATGGAGTATATTAGCCGCAGTTACGGCCAACATTTGAAAGAAATAATCTTTAAAAAATAAATGTAAAGAATGGTTCTTTTGTATAATAATAAAGATTACCCGATAAAATCGAATTTTTCTATTTGTTTTTATTTTTGAAAAAAGTACCTCTAAATGAATCACCCATTATAAATTTTCATATGAGGAATAATTAGATATAAATTTCGATAATAATATTTGTCATATAGCCGAACATATTATATCCGGGTAGTAAATCTGGTAAACATTGTATATACATCTATTTGGTATTGTGTACAGCCAGCACAAGACAGAGACGAGACGCGACGAGACCCACACGCTACTGTTACCGGGTTACGTTCAAGCCATATGCTCTCACTCAACAGTTATGTTTCCTCGTAATACGTGACTGCAATGCGGTATAGTCTAACCTAACACATTCACTTCCACACATTCCTATATAGACAATACATGCATACATACACGCAAGCAAACATCCGAACAAATAACAATATAACATGTTGACGACTGGACTCTTGTGTTGCAGTTTCCTACCCGACCAGGATTATTCATTTAAGAAAGCGGTGGTTGGACTTTTCTTTGCAGTTATTTCTCATACTGTAAGAAATTGTTGTAAATATACATATTCTACAATAGAGAAATTGTAATATTACTTCAATTATTATAGTAAAAATTACAAAATGCTGCTATTTTACTGTTAATATTTATGTAAAATTATATAAATTTATATTACATTTTTTTACAGTGTATATAGAGATGAAGATTTCTTTAAATTTTTATATATTTCTCCTCGTTTGTATATTTTTTCCTTATATTTTTTACAGATTTATACACAATTTATTGATTTGAAATTATTAATCAATATGATATTATGTAAAAAATACTAGGTTTTTTGTTTCAAAAATATTTATTTATTTTTGATTACTATGTTAGCGAAACTAGTAACCAAAAATAAATAAATATCTTTGAAACAAAAAACCTAGTATTTTTTACATAATATCATAATGAATTTAAAGTTTCAACAAGTAAGAGCTGAAATCATAGAAGAAATTATTAATCAATATTCCGTATTTAATATTTAGTAATCGCAATAAAAACCAGTAAGTTTTTCTTGTTGTATTACTTTTGTGGAATTAATGCATTTAAATATTTTTTAGTACAAACATAATAAATTTTACATTTTTACACATATAATAAAGGAGGTATTGTAATCATACCAAATTTGACTTATTGAGATTTTTACAGATAAGCAAGAATAAGGCTTATAGTTAACACGAATCAACTGTTTTCAGCGTGATGTCCATTTGTTGGTCTGTGAACAATTGAAGAGCAAATTCGGCTGAACGAATTATTGTAAAATTTCATATTTAAGCTTCGGAGGTGAATCTCTCAATTTGATCAACTTTTGGTAAAGATTTGATAACGGAGATGATAATTTATTGACATCACAAATGTGTTTTACAAATATTTCGCAACCGAGATACATTTCGAAAAAATGTAAGGGGGTATTTGCGTTTGTAGCATCAATTTTTTAGGTGTTTTTCAACTCTTTTTTTTGGAACTTTTATAACAAATACAGTTATAAACAATTATACTATTGGAAAGTGTATTTATTGAAACTTTGAGCTGATATATTGTTTTCTTCAAGAAAGTCAAATTTTCACTTAAAAAATTGGCGTCAAAGTGATCAGGTCAAAATTTAGATTTGTCAGTGGTGACAAATAAAACTCGCGTTCTAAATTTCTGAAAATATTTAAACTCTTTGAGTTTCGTATTCAGTAAATCCAAAGAAAAAAACACACACTTTTTGTTGATTACACGGACTACTCCTAAGTAAAATGATCTCAACAAATTTGTAAACTCTCCATCTGTATTATCATTTCAATGAAAACATTGAGAGAGTGTATGTGTGTATGTGTCTATAGAACGAACCATTTACTCATTCACTCACTCACACCCATACAATCACAAACAGTCACTCTCTAGCAACATTGTTGTAACAAACATGTCACACAAAAACCCTATTGTCCTTCACTTCCATAGATGGGGATTTTTGTTGGACGAACTTCGTCCTGCATTCCGCCACAACGTTTCCCGAACATAGTCACAAAACCAGCTCGAATCAGGCACTGTGAATATAGTAGCTAAATGTAACATTGACTGAATGAATAGTGTTGGAGGGTCAGAGGGGAGGGGAACTGATTTCAAATACAGTTTGTTAACTGAAAGCGATCCTCCCCCTCTGGTATAGATGGGGGGTAGTGATGAATTGGGCAAGAAATAGGGGTGCGAGAGACGAAAGGAATATTTCCGGACGATGCTAGAGATTGAAAATTTTACGGAAATTATATTTTTGATCGAAATGTCGCGTTTTTCCGTTTACAAAATTATAACGTTCAACATATATGGAACGTATGCCAGACAGCTATGCGCTGCGATGGGTTGTATATGTTATGTTATGTAATTTTGGCAAAGGATAATGTTACCGCTGTATCAATACAGCGGGACAGGGGTGATTGAGTGGAGAGATATCGATATTTTTATGTTATTTTTTTGAAATATTGATTACGCTGTTTACTAGTATGTATAATATTTATGAAATGTATTCCGTTTTTGTATTTTTCAAAATAATATTTTCAGTATTGTTATTGATTAAAAAGTATGGCAACATTGGAAAAAAAAATGATAATATGGTCCAGGGTTACCCAACATTCAACATTCACTACTATATACATCAACGTAGACACTAAAACGGGCTTAATTTTTTTATTAAATTTGTCAAAATTATATTTGACGTTTACTTAAAATTACTTATTAAACAATTTTGATTCGTTTATTTGAATTTTATAATATTAGATATAAAAAGATATATCAACAATAGAAATTCTATTCATATTTGATAAGAGGAACAAATAAAAATTTATTTTAAAGTGAAAAATAAAAGCACTTTTTCGTAAACTAAAGAGGTGAGAATATGTGTGTAATATTTTGTGATTTACATATATACTAACTATGAAACTAAATTCTGAATGTACCTAGATGCTACATCAGCATTTCGAAATGCTGACTTGTCTCCGATTAAAATCTCAGGTTAATTAGCGTACAATTTAAATTGCAAATGCATTTAAACATTTAAGGTAAATGTTAGCCAAACAGATAAGTGATAATTTCAACACTTGACTTCAGTCCTAAACAATCTCTCAATTCGCTGAATTACAACAAGGTATTTATTCAATAGTATCCAACATCCATCTAGCGAGCATTCCGGGAAACATGAACAGGGTATTATTATAATAATTAAACTTTAAAATGTAGTTTGTTTTACATCTGTTTTACTTTTGACTTCGTCAAGGGGGTAGCCCAGTTCTCCAGAGCTAAAAAACTGTTATTTTCAAACGCGCACAGGGAATTAATATTTTGGAATGGGGTAAAAAGCACTTTATTATACGTCATTCGAACAACAATACAACATTGCAAATGTTTTTTTTTTGCTGCATACTCGCAAAATGGCGTTGCCCGATAGTTCTCCAAAAAAAAGGTGGCCTGATTGATCCGGGGATTGCCGCCCATAAAGGTAGGGAGACATTTTTTCCACTCCGTTTTTTCCACTCCATTTCTTCCTCCGTGCTTTTCTTCCGCCAATACTTTTTTCCACCAAATTTTTTGGTTTGGATAGGTTAGGTTAGGGTTAGGTTAAGTTTGGTAAGAAAATTAGTGAAAAATAGAATTGGTGGAAAAATATATAGTGAAAAAAGAATTGGTGGAAAAAATGTAGAGTGGAAAAAAAATTGGTGGAAGAAAAGTATTGGTGGAAATAATGGATTGGAAAAAAATGGGGTACAATCCCCGTAAATTAAAAAGAAAATGTTTCCATTGAACTCTTTTAAAGATTAAGAGTCTATCTCTCTCAATCTATTTTTTTTTTGAAAATTAACAAAATTATGGCGTTTTGAAAAAAAAAAAATGTTATAAAATGTTGATAAAATTTTTTTAAATAAACATATCAAAAATTTGTAATATTTTCTGTCGGCAGAAACGCTCATTGTTAAAAAAAATGAAAATGAAAATAACGAAAAAGTACGCTTACGTTTTTGGCTATAACTTTGTAATTTTTTCGAATTCGGGAAAACCGTTTCAGCAACACATTCTACACACTTATAGCATTAATTTTATGCAAACAACAATAAATCGATTTTTTTCGATTCAGAGAACTGAGCTACCCTTTTAAAGTTTATATAGTCAAAATTAAAACAAAGAGGAATAGAATTCCAAATGGTGGCATGAATCTCTTTTCATGAAATTTTCCAACAATGAAATGTCAAATGAGATTCTTATTCTTACTTCGTCGTGTCGGGCATTTTTCGTTTTGTTTTGCTTTGTTTTGTTTCCTGTCGGCGTATTCCAAACGAGCGAATTGTTTTGTCTATTGCAGGAAACAACTTTAGTAAAATAAACTATATAATAAAATATCTCTTTTGATCAGATTATATTTATACCATTAAGTGCCTAGTATTTCCAATTTTTATTTATTCTTAAGATAATTGTGTTCTTAGAATAAATAACAATATTTTATTTGTTAATTTTAAAATTATTCCAAAGTCTAATTTATTTCTAAATTTGCAAACATTAGACCTAAAAAAGTTGTAATATAATTTGGTGTTTATAATTTTTATTTAATTTGTTATATAAATATAATACGTACTTCTGATGGCACAAACTGTTGTCTAATTTAACCATCAATTAGTTATTCTAAATCTAGTGAATGATATTTCTAAGATATGTGAAAAGAGTTTGTGCCACACCTTTTTCAGTACATGGCGTGATAATAAATACATAGTTTGCTAGTCACTAATTTAGAATATAAATATTAGCAACATATTTAGTTATGAAGTTATAAAAAAAAAATATAATATAACTGAATACATTATCCATATTATATTAAATTTGAAATTTGATACCGAAATATTTTTTGGAAAAATAAAAATGAACTATCCGTACGTATAACAATCCGTAGGGAAATTTGTTTTAATTTGACTATGTTTTCAGTTTTATTTAACAATTTTTTTTTGTAAAAATAAACAACATTAACAGAAATATTGTACGGACGAACACGCATACCTTATTCCGCGAATTTCAATAAAGTTTAAATTGTATTTGAAATTTTAAAATGTATACATACAAAAAAAAAATAATTATTTTTCACGTAATAGATTAATGTAGGATATTGTTATGAAATTAAATCCTCTTTCCTGTTTATATCATAAATTTATGTTCAAAACATATGTAAATTATAGAATTAAACATTAATGTAAAAAAAAACAATATACATTTGTAACAAAAGATTAAATTTAATCGCATATTACATTTTTTATAAATGTAAATTACATATTTTTAATTTATATTAATATTCACATCAAAACAATCGTGTTACTTTGCAGACAAAAATAAAGTATTTAACAGTTTATTTATACTTTTTTAAATATAAAGTTAACTTTAAATGAGATTAATAGACCAATTCTGTAGAGTTAGTAAGGTTATCCGTAAGACTCATAACGTGTAGTAATCAAAATTGGAATTCTGAATGCATCTGTAGTTTAGAGATGAATCGTTTTATAAGTACAAGGTTATATCTATAAGATGGTACATTACAGGACGTAGAATTGCCCTTTTTATAAATTTATAACTTTCTTTCTAACAGATTTCCTGTTAGCTACAGATTTACGAATTTACGAAAAATTCGTAAAGTGTTTGAAATTGGCCTATAAATAAAAGAAAAATGACTGCCGTGTAAATGAGATTTTTACGTGGGGTATGTGCTGTTAGTAATTAGAAGGAAAAAATGTAAAAATTATGAAAATGATGAAAATCTATATAGATTTTACTGCGAGGATGCTGTACGAGATAAATTTTCATCATTTTCGTACATGATTTTGACAATTTTTTCAATATTTCAACGAAGAAAACAATTATTTATTTGTTTCAAAGCAATCTATGTTTTATATTTTTTTTTGTGTGTTATTTTCTCAAAAAAACGGTAAACTAAGGTACTAATTTTTGTACGCCATCATTTAAGTAGTTGGAGCATCTATAAAAACCAGCAAAAACAAATTGGGGTTGCCATTTAAAAAAAAAAACAATCATGCCGTTATTGGGCAAGGATGTATGACGTCATAAGTAAAATTTTTATGCCATAAGGTGGCTAAAAAGCCTAAAAAGTTCTATAAATTCAATAAATACCGACCGTGAAAGCCTGAAGATTGCTACTATTAATGTTTATTTCAAAAAAAAAAAAGAAAAACATAAAACATTATTACTTGTCATCACTTTCTATCAATGCTGTGATTTGATATTTCTTGTTAATTTACTGGGGTAGAAATAATATTGATCTAATTACCAATTCAATATATACTTTCATAATTGGTAAGAAATATTATTAACATATAAATTGTGTTTTTCAGACACTGTTTTTATAGTGTGTTTTTTATCTACTTATGTGACATTTATAATTAAAATGTTTTTTTTAACATGCTCTATATATACAACAGCGATAAATTGTATTTTTAAATTTACTGATTAAATAATGTATATTTGCGTTACATGTAAAATCAACTAAAATTCGTGTTATATTTATAATATGTATGTATTTTATATGTATACATATTATAAATATATATTCATTGTAGAGCCTTGAAGAAGGCAATAGAGATTGCCGAAACGTTGGCTTAGCAGTTAATAAAAATATGTAAAAGACTGAATTCCGTCAATTACTAATTATTTATTATTAACAAGATCTGTTTTATTTTCTTTTTGTTCTCATATAATTCGTTCGTTAAGTCAGTCGACGAATAAATAACAATGATTCAACGATGCAATTTTCCATTAATTAGCGTTGCAATGAACTCGGCGCCGTAATGAGATTAAAAATTTTTCCGCAAGTTTGAAGCTATTGATTAATTTTCTGAAAAGAGCGCCCCCCCCCCCGCCGTACGTCTAAGAAAACAAATTGAAAAAGTTTCTTTTCTGTGAGTAGCTACTATGGTAACCAAATATTTCTGTCAAAAGAATAACGGAATAGCTCTTTGCTGTTGAAGATAATTAACTCGGCTTTTTTCTTTACTTTTAAATCGAAGATGATCGAAAACTGTCAAAAAAAAATAAATTAATTTTCCTCTCTTTTTTGTATAATATCAAATTTATTATAAATTGGTGTATAAGCTTCTATTAAAGTAAATTGGAAATGTATTGACTGTATGTAGGTTACTTTTTATTTTGGGTTCTTTTTTTTTGTACAGGTATTTACATCGGAGCTTATGAAACTTTTCATAATTCTGGGGGAAAAAGTGAAATTATTTTTTATGTTTTTCATTTTGTATTAATGTAAAAGTAGGATTACATATTGATTGGATATTTTCAAAAAGAATCCGTAGAAATATTTTTCCAGTATTTTAAAAAAATTGGAAAATATAATTGGATTTAAATGAATAATTTTTTTTATATTTTCATATTACAAGAGAAGCATGATTTGGTAAAAAATAATATTTATATTTTATTAAAATAAAAGATAAATATAAAACAAATACTTTATTTCTGTATTTGTATATAAAAATATCAACAAGAAAATACAAATAGAAAGCTAAAAAAAATATTTTAAAACAAATTGGAATGAAAGAATGAGTAAATAAAATGAAAAATATTTTATTTTAATTTGTTTGTTATTTGGAGAAAGAAGTATTTATGTTTCTTTGATGTTTGTTTTCAAACAAATATTGTAAAACAATTGATTTAAAACTGACTTTAGCTTGTAATATTTTGAAAATTTTTATATTGATTACTAAATATGTTGGCAATTTATTTGTTATTATTTTATGAATAAAAATTAATACATACATTTTAGTTGTCAACTACACTTCAAAATTACCATCATAGCAAGATTTTGAAGTTTTTGAAATTTATCAATATCTTTAGTTTTACATATTAAAAAAAATGGAGAGCAGTAAGTAAAATGTGGTAAAATGGTAGTATTATACAGGGTTATTTATGACGTCGGGGAAAAACTACATCGGATGATTCCTATGAGTAATCTAAATAAAAAACTTTAAATAAGCATATGTCCGAATTGCTTTCTAGCGAAACTGTAACCGTTAGAAGTTTATTACATGTAACATCAATGGCGTTAGCCTTATTTATTAAATCAGAAAAAAAAAACAATAATTGAGGTACTAATTTAAAGCATGAATATCTGATTTAATAAATAAGGCTAACGCGGATTGATGTTACATGTAATAAACTTCTAACGGCTACAGTTCCGTTAGAAAGCATTTTCGGACATATGTTTATTTGAAATTTTTTATTTAGATTACACATAGGAATCATGCGGTGTAGTTTTTCCCCGACGTCATAAATTACCCTGTATACAAGGTGTAACAGAATAACTATTCCTAATTTTCAGATATGATAGAGTGCACTTAGAGAAACATTTTTTATTTATAAACTAGTGTCCGAAAATTTTTCGGTGTCAAGGTACACTAGATATCGTTAAAAACAATTTTAATTATTACAACGTCAAAGAGTAGTTAAGTTAAGGAACATTTTATTAGAAATAATAGTGCATTAAACTTTATAAAAATTGTTCGAAGTTACGACCACCATTTTCGATACACAAGTTGTAACGATGTACAATCGACTGCCGAAAAAAAAAATAAAAATTCCGGACACTAGTTTATTAATAAAAAATGTTTCTTTATGTGCCCTCTATCATTTCTGAAAATTAGGAATAGTTATTCTGTTACACCCTGTATATCACAAGTGTACTCCAAGCCTAATAACTGTGAAGCAATTCTTGATAACTACATATAGACAAATATACTGAACATAACTTTCAAATTTTAATGTATTATCAATAATCACACTTAGATATTTTATTTCATTAGCAATTTAATATATAATAAAAATATTTAATCGCATATTTGCATAATTACCGGCGTATTACAATTTTAACAAAAAAATTTGACATTCAATCTAATTTTTTTTTTTTTTTGGTCGGATCTAAATATTTGATAAGTTCTCCCGCAGTTGAAAACACAAATGCTGTCACACACTCGTGTCAGACTGAAGTGTCACATGTCATCATGCTGGCAATCCCGTTTTGTTCCAGGGCCGGACGTGCCCGATTTTAGTCGACGGCACGGGTTGGAATGAGCTTAACGCTAGCGGTCGACCGGTGAGGGCTCCCCGACACGTTGATGGTTTTATAATGACACACGAGACATGGGGGGGTGGGGGGTAGTACATCGTCGCGGCATTAACGGCTTATACCTTCGTCACAACCAAATTATATAAGCTCAATTGTGTTAATGTTTTAGGCGACACACTGCTACAACCCTTTTCCCGAACATTGCGCGCCCCTCATTCTGGAATCGGTTCGAATTGAATCGCTAAGTAAATGGGAAGGTTTAAAGATAATAATCTAACTACAAATAAAACTTTAGTTTATAGGGTCTATATTAATATTTATTAGTAATCAACGTTTCGACGAACTCAGCGTAGGTTTTTATCAGGAAATATGATACAAATTATATTTACAGTAAATAAACAGAACATAGATACGAGGTAACAAAATTTATAAATTATAAATTGACGTTTTGATATACTATACGTATTTATTAATCAGGAAAATATATACAAATGGTATAAATAATAAACAAACAAAACATGGAAACAAGTTACGAAAGTTGGTTACGAAAGACAAGTAATTAAATTATAAAATTTATGTATTATTAATTAAAGGAAGCCAAATTTTATTTAAATAATTTATAATCTCGTTTGAGAATATATATAACAGTTTTGGTGTCTACGTTGATGTATGGTAGTGAATGTTGGGTTTGGTTGCAAAAGCATAAACAGAAAATGACTGCTGTGGAAATGAGATTTTTACGTGGGGTATGTGGTGTAAATAGGAGAGATCGGGTACGAAATAGATTAGTATAATGATGAGTGTGAAATTGAAAAAAATGTTGTAGCAAAAGTTGGTGTTAGTCAGTTAAGATGGTTCGGACATGTTAAGCAAATGTCTAATGAACGTTTGGTTAAAAAAATATATTTGAATGATTTTGATGGTATACGTTTGTGTGGACGTCCGATGAGTAGTTGGAGTGGTATGATTGAGAGTGTTTTGCGAGAGCGAAAGTTTCCAAGTAGTAGGAATAAAAGAGCATGTATGAGAGGAATTATGAATGTGCATGAAGCTGAAGTTGCTTGTTTGGATAGGAATGTTTGGAGGAGACTGATTACGGAATGATGAAAAGAGTTTGTGCCACACCCTGTTGGGTACATGGCGTGATTGTGTATGTATGTATGTATAATCTAGTTACTTGTATTTTGTTAGCTAATAACTTATTTCTATGTTTTGTTTTTTTTATTATTTATATCATTTGTATATTATATCCTGATGATGATATAGGTAGAGTATATTTTTCACGTAGATTTTTAATTAAAATTTGCACGGAATTTAATCTTAAAGTTTTTTTATTTTAATATAAGCAATTCTATTATCTTGATTTACTTTAAATATGCTATTATTTTTAAGAAGTACAAAAAATAAATCTTTTATTATAAATAAAATTTCAACCAATTATATATATTTTAATTTTATAATACGCATGAAGAAAAATATACTTCTGATTTATTGACATACAACAGTAAATTTAACTATGAAGAAACTGATTAAAACTTGTAACTTTTATTTAAATTTGTTTTGATATAATCAAAATACTAAATAAATCCTAACTTACACAATTTGTTTACGGAATATTACTCAACCGTTTGGAGAATTAAGCCGGTAAAAACCATAGAACTCGGATGTGTTGGATGTAATCCTATTTTAATATCACTTTAGTTTTGGATGTGTCCTCTCTGTACAGTATTATAACAGCAGATGTATAAAGTATATATACAGCGAACTGCCACCCATCTCGCATCATGTCGTCTAGAATATCCGACGCTCAGCGACGCCACAGTTGCGTCGTCTACCGAACGCCGAAAATACTTTTGTAGCGTTGTTTACGGTGGGAAACATGACAAATTGTACGCTCTGTTGCCTGATAGCCTGGATGAATGTTTCGCCTTCAAACTAATATTTATTCGTCAAGTGAATTTATGCCGAAATGTATATTATCGTTTACCTAAAGGTTTGCCGGACGTTTCTGGAGGATGAAATTTTGGAAAAGTTTTGTTAGGTTATGTGTTTATTTAGGGCTTAGCTTTAAGCGCACCACGACACTATCGTGTCGGCTTTCTAGTTACTGATTTTGATGTCTTGAATTAGAATTTTAGTAAATAACGGTATTAAATATAATTACGTATATGATGATGGTTGATACGTGTATGTTATATAAATGTCCAAAAATATATTTAAACATTGATAGATATAATGGTCCGTATTCATATTCTCTTTTAGAATAAAATAAAACTGCTGTAGGTTCAAGTTCTGTATTAAAATTTATTTATATCAGCTTTTTCGTGATAAAGATGAGCGTTAAGTTTAGTCTAAACGTCAATTATAAAATAAATTTTAATACAGAACTTGATGCTACAGCAGTTTTATTTTATATAATGAGTTCTGAAAGATTTCTTACTATCTTTTATAGTACTTTTAGATAAAAGTGGATATATGTGAAAGTATATATTTAAAAAATATTAGAACTGTTTTTAACATTATTTATATTTTAAAATGTTAAGTATAATAAAAAGTATTTAATTTATAAAACTAGTTTATAATAAAACTGGTTTAGGTTAAAGTTTTCTATTAATATTTATTTAAAATTTACATTTCATCAGGAAAACTGATATAGATGACATTTACAGTAAATAACAGAGCATAGAAACAAGTTACTAGGTAACAAATAAGTACCTAGATTATAAAAATTACAGATTTTTAATTAATGGAAGCCAAATTTTATTTAAATCAGTGTCTTGATATTATCTTTTTTTTAATAAATTTTAATTTGCATCTCTTATCAACAAGAGAAGCAATAGAAATATATAAAGAACAAGATAACATCAATTACTGTGAGGGCATTGAGTTAAATAAAATTTGACTTCTATTAATTGAAAATCTATAATTTTTATAATCTAATTACTTATTTGTTATCTAGTAATTTGTTGCTATGTTTTGTTATTTACTGTAATGTCGTTTGTATCGTTTATCCTGATGAAGACGGACGTTGAGTTTCATCGAAACGTCGATTTTAAATAAATATTAATATAAAACTTTAATTTAAAGCAGTTTTATTTTAATATAATTTTTATATTGTTATTATTTACCAAATCAAAACAAACAAAACATATTAAGTAAATAACAAAAAAAGTGATTGTATATTTGTAGCCAAATACTAAACAACAGCAAAAAAAATCATCCCTCGTAATTCAATTGTGAAACACATAAAGTAAATAGAGTTATGCAAATTGAATAAAAAAAAATAAAATAAAGCACATTTTCGAGCTTGAAAACGTTGGAAACAAACTGTGAGGGAACATTTTCAATTTTCTGAAAAACAGATTGCGTCCAAAATATTATAGAAGCATCTCGTGCACGCTTCCAAAATCACACAGCATGTGCGGTAAAATTTTTGGGTCGTCTGGAATAAATTATGCATACATTATTATTAAATTCGGTTGTAGATTATTAAAATTTTAACGAAATTTACATGAATTAAAATAATTTGTAATCGTATCGGAAAATAATTAATTAGTCATTAATCGAATAATTAAAAACGCAAATTTGTAATCCGAGATTTTGCGGAAAAGCCCCCCCTCCCGTTTAATCTCTACGGTAAATGTATTATAGATGACCAGCTTAAAACATACGTTTCAAGTTGTTTACCTAACTTTTAATTGGCTTCATTTACATTTTCAAATACCTAATAACTATATGCAACATCTCCTAGTTTTACATATTTTATATGTATTTTATTTCATTTTTCATTATATTCCTGGAATATACTATACAATGGAAAATGTATTTTAAACTAGCTTGTTATAAATTTCAAAATAATTATTTTAATTAGTAATTTAATTTCGCAATTTTTAATTAGTTTATTAAAATGTATATTTATAATAGTAAAAAAATCTTTCAGAACTCATTATATAAAATAAAACAGTTTTAAGTTTAAGTTCTATATTAATATTTATTAATAATTGACGTTTTAACAAACTCAACGTCCGTCTTCATCAGGAAAACTGATCAGTTTTCAACCCCTAATTTTGTCGTGTTTTATATGTATTTTATTTAATTTTTCATTATGTTCCTGTAATATACTATAAAATGGAAAATTTATTTTAAACGAGTTTGTTATAAATTTTGAAATAATTATTTTAATTTGTAATTTAATTAGTTTATTAAAATGTATATTTATAATAATAATAAAAAAATTTTAGAACTCATTATATAAAATAAAACGGTTTTCAGTTTAAGTTCCGTATTAATATTTATTAGTAATCGACGTTTCGACGAACTCAACATCCGTCTTTATCAGGAAACGTCAATTATTAATAAATATTAATACGGAAAGCAGTTTTATTTTATATATTTACAAACATTTTTGTAATTTACATAGTTATTAATAGTAAAATAACAGCGTTTTGTAATTTTTACTATGACAATTGACGTATTATTATTTTCTGAAAGAACACATTCATAGGAGATGTAAATTTACATCAATTTTTTACAGTGTACTTATAATTTGTATATGTATAACTAAATAAATAATTTGGGACGCTATACATAAATGCATTTGAAAATTTAAAGGAAATATAAAATTTATAAAAATTTCATGTGGTTATAAAAGATCTTTATATACAGTGTGTCTACTTAAGTTGGAACCATATGGAAAACTTTTTTATTATTGGTTTTGTGAAAAAAATGTATTCTTGATAAAAAGCTATGCATGGTTCAAAACTTAAAATGCAACCATCAGATAACAATTTTTTTAAGCCGTATACGAAATTTGTCAAAATATATCAATACCTTTATTTTTTACAATACAGAAGAATGTTATAAAGTAAAGTTATTTTGAATTATAAGTTATATTCAAATATGCAATTACAGCCATTTAGCTTAAAAATTAAGGTTTGGTGATTATTTACTAATCATTCCGTATTAATTATTCTGGCTTGATACAATTTATTATTATAATGTAAAACGAAAATAATCACCAAACCTTAATTTTTATGCTAAATGGCTGTAATTGCATATTTGAATATAACATATAATTCAAAATATCTTTACTTTATAACATTCTTCTGTATTGTAAAAAATAAAGGTACTTTACTCTTGAGTAAAATTGATATTTTTGACAAACCTCGTATACGGCTTAAAAAAAATGATATCTGATGGTTGCATTTTAAGTTTTGGACCATGCATAACTTTTTATCAGGAATAAATTTTTTCACAAAACCAATAATAAAAAAGTTTTCCATTTGGTTCCAACTTAAGTAGACACACTGTATATATAAATTTTTAATTTATGTGTTCCTTATAGTATTCTCTATATTTATTGTATATAAATAAAATAGTATATTTACATTATAAATAAAATAGTATTAAATAGCTTTAGATAAATTCTATCTCAAATAAGTATATTTTCCTCGCGTGTATATTGTGTACGAATGTACAAAAGAATCGTACATATCTAAAATTAATAAAGCCGAGAATAAAATATTCTCTATCTCCCCTATTTTATCGGCTTCCACGTTCAATTTACTGGTAGTTCTCTATGCGTTTCCTTCCCCTCTCACGTTCTTATTTCCTCCTTTGTGTTCGCAAAACCCGACAAATCAATAGATTGGATCCGATGCGAACGTTTAAAGACAAAATACCCGTTTACAAATTTAATGCCTGGTAAATGTCTTCTTAGATACTTGATAAATTATTGGACCCCCGTTGAACTTTTTATTTTACCATTCGTCGTGTGACTTTCCGTAGATGGGTTTCTATAAGAAGTAAGACGATACGAGGCTTGGGACTTAGTTAATTTGGTTTACAATTTAAAATTTATTTACATAAATATTTATTAGATAAGTTTCATTGAATTGTGCTGAAACTTTCTAGTTTTAAGTTTTGTTAAAGACAAAAGTTAACGAATCTATTGTCGAACGTATAATTGGAAGCTACAAAATAATCATTTCTATTTAAATAAATTGTTGATCTAACTAGATTAACTACAGTTGTTTTTCTCTATTTTTAAGTGAAATTTTGTCTAAAGTTTTTTTTTTAGCTATTTTTTTACGAAAGTGGCTATTTATACATACGGTATGTATACGCAATTGGCTATTTATACATACTGTATTTTTACGTAATTGGCTATTTAGGGTAGGTTAGGTTAGTAGGTTGGTTTATATTTTTTTTTAGTATGTATAAATAGCCAATTGCGTATACATACCGTATGTATAAATAGCCTCATCCATTTTTTATTAATTAAATTGGAAAATAGTCGATTGGTAAAATTTAATAAATAATAAGTAATAGATGGAAATTTATATAATGAGTTACATAATATTAAACACTAATTATGTTCCACTCATGTAACATCAGTTAATTATATTCTGCTGTAAGTGTGTTTTTGTTTAGTTCTATATATATATATATATATATATATATATATATATATATATATATATATATATATGAATGTATTTTGATGTATACATATTTGTATCTATTGTATAGCCTTGAAGAAGGTAATAGTGATTGCCAAGACGTTGGCATAGAAGAAAATAAAAATATTTAACTGACTGAATTCTGTCTATTAGGCTTAGAGTTAAGTTCTGCATTAATATTTACTAATAATCAACGAACTCTATGTTTTACGTACTGTTATTTACTGTAAATGTCATTTGTATCAGTTTTCATGGAGAAGACGGACGTTGAGTTCGTCGAAACGTCGGTTCTTAATAAATATTAATACAAAACTTAAATTTAAAGCCGTTTTATTTTATAGAATGAGTTCTGAAAGATTTTTTTAGTGTGTTAATATATTCATATTTTTTTAAATAAACAAAAAAAAAATATTTCGAATTTTAATTCAATCACATATCCATCAATCTGAACAGAATAAAAATAGTAATTTCAAATACTTAAAACATAAGCTGGTCTAATCAAAACGATATACTAGTCATCAATAACGTATAGAAAAAACTCACTTCAATAGCAAAAAACAAAAACAGGAAAAAAAAAAACGCGATGGAATATTGTAAATGAGCCAGTTGTATATTATATACGCATACATCCATATGAAAACTAGACTAGTATGATCACAAGCAAATCGATCATAACGTACGTTATATACGGACATTTTCGCTTCGATGTACGAACGGTTCTATTCCATCTACCGGTATCGGCAAAAACGTATTTACCATCCGGAATTCTATGTCTCTTTCAAATACAGAGTGGTCAAAAAATCGTTAGGTCATTTAAAGTATGTTATTTTCAAAACTAAATAAAATTTAACATTGTAAAACATTTTTCAGAACTCATTATATTAAATTAAAATGGCTTTAAGTTAACGTTCTGTATTATATTTATCAGAAAAAATGATTAAATATCGAAGTTTCGATATTTATCAGGAAAACCTAATACAAATGATATAAATAATAAACAAACAAAATATACAAAAAAAGGTGACTAAATCTACTAATATTAATTTATAAATTATGAATTAAAGGAAGCCAAATTTTATTTAAATTAATGCTTTCTCACTGATCAATCTATACTGTTAATATTGTTGTATCTTGCAATTATTTTATTAACAGAACTAAAACCTGAACTTATTTTATTTTAAAGATTTCTATGCTTATTCAAATTTTTTATAAATTTTTGTTGAATATTTATTTCATGAATATTTATAGTATATGACACGGATATTGTTCTATAAAAAATATAATATAAATTGGAGTCCCTTGATTCTAATAATCGCTATAATCTTACTTGGTCGCTATTTATGTAAGTCATATTTTTTTTTTGAAGAAATATATTGAACGATAAATATAATACGACAAATTAATAAATTATTGTTTTAAAAAAATTCTTTAAAGAGATCATTACGCCTGAGGATTTTAGGTTGGGTTAAAAGGTTATTTTTTATTTATTTAGAAGATAATATACCTGAAAATTTTGATTACGATTATTGCTAGATAGGTCGGGTTAAAAGGTTGGTTTTTGATTTTTTTTGCTATTAGAACCGTTGTTCACTTACATTTCTTTTGTCGTGAAAGTTATTTTTTGTTGTGTATCTTATTTTCCTATAGTGAATTATACCAATTTTATCGTGAATAATACCAATTTTGTCTTGCAAAAATATCAAAAATAAATAAATGAAAATAAATAACTGTTTATTTTTCATCATTAAATAATGTAACATATAGATGAATCTGTTTGCTTCAAACACTATTAGTTTATTTGAATTGGACAAACAGTTCGGGATGCATCGTACAGTCGTAAAGAACGAAATAGTCAGAGCGCGCGCGGTGGTCAGTCAGTATGGAATCTGTGTGGATCCGTAAATATGGATCCTCATCCCGTATAAGGGACGAGACCGACCCCGACGGAACGGGGACCCGCTTTGCACATAAATCAATAAACGACGGTTCTCCGTTCGTTGATTCGCGGTAGCACACGCCATTCGCCATATCGCTCTGTGTGTGTGTGTGTGTGTCTGTCCCTTTCATCGCATCGCCTCTCTCGCCAAAAACGGAAATACGCCGAAAGATGGACGCAATGAACGGAAAGCAAGCGGTACTCCACCGGCTAATTGAATAATCATCGGTCTTTAGATTTACTAACATATAAGATGAACTTTAATGACATAGGCCCCCGTATTCTCATCTATTTCGTTTATGAAAAAGTGCTTTTATTTTTCACTTTAAAATAATTCTTTACTGATATCTCTCATCAAATATGAATATTATTTCAATTATATATATATATATATATATATATATATATATATATATATATTAATATTATAAAATCAAATAAACTAATTAAAATTGCTTAGGCCCAGTATTTTCAAATGTTGGAATAAAGTTACCCGTGGAATAATTTTAAAATTAGCCAATGAAATGTTCTCATTTATTCTGAGGATACATGTTAAGCCAAATATAAATGGTTTTTTACTTAAAATAAAACTGCTTTAGGTTGTTATCTTTTTAAGTTATTTAAATTAATTATTTCTAAAATTCGTTACAAAAAACGTAACTTACATAGTAAAAAATCTTTCAGAACTCATAATATTAAAATAAAATGTCTTTAGGTTGTAGTTCTGTATTAGTATTTATTTATAATCGACGTTTCGACGAACTAAAAGTCCGTATTCATCGGGATAAATGATAAAGATTTAAATTTGTAAGATTTTAAACAAAAAACGTGGGCTGCAACGAATACTAGCTACACTTTTTACTATTATCTACTACAAGCGTCTGCGATTTTTTCGTTTTAAATCTTATTGTCATAGCTATAAAAAATTCACAATCACAAATTTTCAGGACAATCTGTATAGAGTCAGGAATCTGTATGGGATTAGGAGAAATTATTTTATATTTTTTAGTCCCGTTTTAAAAACATGGTATATTAAAAATTTTGTTTTTATTTTTATAGTTGATATACGAGTTAGTTTTATTGTTAAAAGTATGATTTAAATTTTTTAAAATAAATTTGAATTGCCCTCTTGTATTTTCTCAAATAGTTTTATTTTGAAAATAAATAAAAAACTATTCTAAAAGATTGTAATTTTTTATCAAAACATAAAGCTTTGCGAGTAGATGATATTTATGTAGATGTATATTTTGTACTATTTACAATGTAAACTTTGATATTTTCTTAAAAGTAACTGTATGTGTATGTGTGTATAGAAATTTGATTCTCAATATAGAGTCGTTCGCTTTCAGGCGAAGTTCAGAGTGTCGTATTTCTGAAAACTGTGCAGTAAGTATGCAATATGCATGGTACGTGGCTGCAGCAAGCATATACATTCACAAACAACGCTGTTCTTCTTTGTATTGTGTTGTTGTACTTGCCTGTACCCTCTGAATGCTGAACGCTACAGTCCTGAAAGTATCCCGAGTGAAATTGAAGGCAGTACAATGTATTTATTTGCTGTATGTGTTGTGTATATATTCAAATGAAATTTGATCTACATTGTATAATAGATTAAATAAGTTATTCTCAGATATTTCTTATTCATATTGAAAATACAGGTAGTTCTCGATTTACGACAATAAAAATTATTTAGAATAAAAAAGTTGTATTCTGTATTTTGAGAATCACTGGGAAAAACTGTTTTAACAAAATATGTTAAATTTCATATTGAATTTATTCGTTTAAGACAACTTATTTATTGTAACTGACTGTTCTAAAAATTACATAATAAATGTTGAATTAATAATTCAATAATAAATTTAATATTATTAATTGATTTATATAAAATAAAAAATATTATATTTTTAACTGGCTCTATTTTTTTACAAAAACGATATATTAATGTACCGAAAAAATACCTGAGATATAATATCTTATGTAGAATAATATATATATATATATATATATATATATATATTATTTAATTTTTTCGTATTTTGGAAAATGGAGAAAAAAATTTTTTTTACAAAAAAACAACATTTTTTGCTTTTTTTTGGCCAAACTATAAATACGAAAAAATTTAAAAAAATATATATTATTATAAACGATAATGTTTTACGTTACTATAGCATTACGATTGAAAACTAAATAAGATAAAATAAAATAAAATATTGTTTAGATACATTTATTGTAGAAAATTGTATCTTGTTTATTGAAAAAGGATTTAACATTAAAATAAATTTATTCGATAATTTTAATTATAATTGGTTAATGCAAAATAAATAACAAATATTTAAATTAAAATAATTATAATACAAAAATTTTATACATGTTCAAATAATATTTGAAATATTTATTTTATTGTTATTTTATTGAATTAATTAACCAAATATTATTTTTGCATAAATTAAAGCACTTTATAAATTGTATGATATATATTATATTAAAATAATTTAGAAGATTTTATGCTAACAGTACATATAACAATTTGCCTCAAGATGCAAAAATATAGTTCGAGTAGTATGATTGAGAGTGTTTTGCGTGAGCGAAAGTTTCCAAGTAGTAAGAATAAAAGAGCATGTATGAGAGGAATTATGAATGTGGATGAAGAGAAAGTTGCTTGTTTGTATAAGAATGTTTGGAGGCGACTGATTTCGGGATGATGAAAAGAGTTTGAGCCACACTTTTTTGGGTACATGGCGTGATTGTGTATGTATGTATGTATGTAAAAATATATATAATATTTTAATTTTTTGGTCCTGATTTTTCAGAAATTATTATAACAATATATTTGAAGAAATTCATAACTTATTATGTAAAATAATACAGCTTTAGGTTCAAGTTCTGTATTAATATTTATTAATAATCAACGTTTCGACGAACTCAACGTCCATCTTTATCAGAATAAATGATATAAATGACATTTACAGTAAATAACAGAACATAGCACAAGGTAACAAATAATTTATTTTAGGCTTCCATTAATTAAAAATTGATAAAAAAAAATATGATCTAGTTACTTATTTGTTAAGGAGTAGCTGTCATTGCGCTCCACGTTTTTAGTTTTAAATTTTACAAGTATTGTATAGCTATTAAAAATTCACAATCACAAATTTTCAGGACAATCTGTATGGGGTCAGGAATCTGTATGGGGGATATAAATCTGTATGAAGCATTGAAGCTAGAAGAAATTATTTTGTATTTTTTGGTCCGTTGTAAAAAACTAGGTATATTAATTTATTTAAATAATTTTGTTTTCTAATACGTTGTTTCTCGAAATTTAACTCGAGAAAGAATTGTATCTTATATTATATTATTAATCTTCTTATGTCAACTTTGCAAATAAACATCGTGTATATAGTCTATTACGTTTAATGGACAAAGACAGTAGTGATGTAAATTATAATTATATGCACTGAAATCATTTAAACTTCCTTGGGTAAATGCATTGAGCTACTAGCACCATTGTATACATCCAAGCAACCGGTAGCAGCATTAGTTTAGTTATATATACTAGTGGTTGATGTTTGGTTATCGATGTCCCAGCACACCGTAGTAAGCACAGGAGAGAGACGCATTAATTGCTTTACGAATATAAACTGATTGGGCCGCGTGTGTACGTACGTGTAGGAGCCAAGCCAGAGCCAGACAACCCGGCACTACGTACATTAGTGTTCCTTTGTGTCGTCATGATCAAGTTACTCCGGCGACAGTATTTGGACCTTTTGAACTGGGCTGTACACAGAGAGAGGCACATGCTAATAACATAAAATGTTTCCAATTTAGGACGCTTTTAAAACTAAGTGTGTTCATTGTCAGATGTTGCGCGCAACCCGATGAAAGAATGATGACGGAAAAAGAATGAGACGAGGAAGGAAGAAAATGCGTGTAGGTACATCGATGCGGAGAGAGCGTGACGCGAATCGTAGACGATTCTCTTCAACTATTTCACTCTCTGATGATGCTCCGATTGGTTCTACTATCAGATCAACCATAAATATAGATACTTAATATATATATATATATATATATATATATATATATATATATATATATATATAAGGGTGGCCCTTATTTTCGGAAGATTCTAATTATACCGGTCTCCACTCGGAAACCGGTTTAAAATTAAAAAAAATAATAAGTGAATTTTTCAGATTTTTAAGTCAGTTTAGCCCGTGCCTCTACGCGATTTTCGCTTAACTTTCCCGTATCCGACATAGGTATAATATACCTATTAATTATTTGTAATTTATTGTATCTAGTAACTCGTTTATATTAAATATACACTAATATCATTTTCATACATAATTTCCAATGTCAAATAATCGTCAAATTAAAATGAACTCACCAGATAACACAAAGACATCGAATGTAAATACAAACGTGTTTATAAACAAAAATTCTCTTTCTTATTATAAACATACATACACAATCACGCCATGTACCTAAACGGGTGTGGGACAAACTCTTTCCATTATTTTAAAATCAGTTTCCTTCAAACATTTCTATCCAGACAAGCAACTTTAACTTTATCTTCATCAATAGTACCTCTCATACATGTTCCTCTATTCCTGCTACTTGGAAACTTTTATTCACAAAAAACACTCTCAACCATACCATTCCAACTACTCATCGGACGTATATCTTCAAAATCATTCATATAAATCTTTTTAACCAAATGCTCATTAGGCATTTGCTCAAGATGACCGAATCATAGGAACATCAACTTTTGCAACAATATTTTTTTCAATTCCACACTCATTATATATTAAACTATTTAGTACCCGATTTCTTTTAGTTACACCACGTACCCCACGTAAATTTCCACAGCAGTCACTTTTTTTTTTATACTTTTGCTGCCAAACCCGATATTCAATACCATACATTGACGTAGGCATCAGAATAGCATTGTATTATACTCAAACAGGCTTATTTGGCAACATTTACATTTCTAGCAAAAATATCTAAAGCATCTAAAAACCTTACAACCAGCATTAATCCATCTTAATACAACAAACAATTGTGTTTACCTATCTAGATTATGGTTGATTTGATATTGTGCTTCGTTCTCTTTTAGTCTCGCGCGAAACCGAATTGAAAGGAAATTTAATCAAATATCACAGTTCAATAATGTTACACGGATTCATTCGGAACGCGAACACGGGATATCAGTACGACGACGCCGACCATGAAAAAACATCCTTATAATATATCTGACAAATGCTCTTCAACTTCGATGTGATCTATTTTGATATTAAAAATATCTATCATAGTCGATAAATTTATCAAATTCATTTCCATTCTACTTTATATGGAATTTTACTATTCCTTTTCAATATTATAATTGAAAATTTATGGTAATATTATTACAGTAACAAAATATCGTTTCATTTCAATTAAAATGCATTATTAATATAAAAATTCAAATTTAAATATTATTGGAGATTATAATTTTTGTCAAATTGTAGGTTAGTTTTTATATCTTTTTAAGCGTTTACACAAAGACATTATCACAAGAAACCAAACAACCTAAAGGAAGCACTCGATATAAAAACACAACAAATGTCATAAACTGATGTCTGACAGAAATAAAAATGAAACCCAAAAAAGCACATTAGCAGGCATAAAAAAAACGTTTGTTATGTTGTTAACAATTATCATTATTTATTTTCAAAAAATCAAAATTTAATTATAGGTTATAAGTTATTCTTTTCTTAATTTAGACATAATAATTTAATTTTGTTTACCTGCTTTAAAATTGTTTAATATGAATGTATGTTTTGGTAACAAAGTTTAAAATTATATAAAATTATGTTGCTTTAGTTTCGTTCCAAAAAACAAATTCTACTCTGGCCACCACAGACCTATTAATGAAATAGAAAAATTTGTATAATAATTACTGTAATCATGGTAACTAAAGATAAAACTGTCTGAATTATATCTATCATAAAGATATAAAAAATTATAAAAAAAATATTTAGCTGTATCAAAAAATGTTTAAGAGTAAAAGTTGGGGTAAATTTGTGTGAATCAAATCCGCCCAGAGGGTGCTGACTATTCTACCGAAATTACTAATGCATACATAGGCAACACAACCGTGTTGGTTGTGTTGCCTATGTGTGCACTGCTAAGCGAAGTCCGTATCAAGCAGTATTATTTTTGTCTTATCTGAAAAATCTATTTATTTTCATAATAATTTTCGTTAGTTATGTAGAAAATACTAAATAAAAATATAAAACATCTATTTTAATGAAAAAATAACTATTATTTGTTTATATTTATTTTCCAATTAAAATAAGAAAACAGATATGATTATTTTTCACATTTGTTTTGATATATTATAACTTTTTAATATAATTTTTATTTTATCATTTATTTAAAATTAAATAGAAATGTTTTTTTTTTAAATTTGTCTTTTATTTATATGAAAATAATAATATTATTATAATTTGAGTTTATTAAATTATATATAAAATGCCTATACAACTTTCAAATTATATTTTTGTGAAATATAAATAAAACTTATGTGTTTATGACCTAAATGTTAATTTATAAAACCCGCATGAAAAAGTATAACAATAACAAACATACAGTAAGTATAGAATAAAGTACATAATTATATTTCCTATAGTGCAACTTGTTATAAAAATAAAATTAAATATTATAGTATAACATATATTTTTGCAAATTTCGTTATTCACAATGTGCGTACATTAGCACAGTGAAAAACTACTACTTTTATTATATTATTATTCGAATAGAGATATAATTTCCAACACTGCAATATTTTAAGAAAATATGTAAAATGAGAATAGTTTTCGATAATTTTTATTTACAAAAACAACCAAACAATGTTATGTAAATTACATAAAATATGAGATAAACAAAAATATAAGATATAATTAATTTTATAAATATAAAAACTCATGAACAAAAGATTTTTAATACATTTTATAGTTGAAATTAAATGAAGATTGTGACTGAGTACCAAAAAGGACCGCTTACGATTCCAGTTAATTGTTTTTGTTTTTCCAAAACTTCATGGTAAATTCGTCCAATTTCCAACGATGACGGATGCACTAGTATAGTATATATTTACTTAATATATTAAAATAAAAATTGTGCAAAAGTTAAAATTTTCTGAAACAATAATAATAATAATAATAATAACAATTAGCCTCCCAATCCTACTAAATTTAACTGGTTTCTCGCAATCAACTAATATACCTAATCCTAATCCTAACTCTCCTACATTAAATGTTAATAACAATGTTCAAAACTCTACAATCAACAAATTAAAAAAACAAGTACCGTGGTGGTCCCCGGCAATCGCTGAAGCCATACGTAATAAAAGGCGTGCATATAGAAACTACAGAGCCAGACCAACTGACGAGAACAAGATTCATTTCCTTCGCCTTAGGGCAATAGCACGTCGAACAGTCCTTCAAGCCAAACGAATATCCTGGCAAAACTACGTCAACAGCATTGACAATACAACGGTGAATCCGGGCCTTATCTGGAAAAAAATTAAAACAATGTTTACTCTACGTCCATATAATCACATAACACTTCTAAAGGATAGTAATAACTACATATCAGATCAGCCAAAGATATGTGAAAAACTCGCAGATCACTTTGCATCTGTTTCAGATGACAGTAATTACACAAACGAATTTCTTACTACTAAAAATCGCTCTGAATCTAGTTTTAATCTTGATTTTAATAAAACAAGTGATAACAAATATACTAACCTATGCAATATACCATTTTCGGTGGATGAGTTTATGGCTGTTACGGGGAGTGTCCGAAAAAAGAGATCTGCCCCAGGACCAGACATGATAACATATCAAATGTTGCAAAATCTTCCAGTCGACATGAACACGCTAATACTTAATTTTCTCAACCACTTATGGATACACAGATTGTATCCAAAACTTTGGAAAGTTGCATACATTTTCCCGCTATGTAAACCTAATAAATCTCCACTTGAATGCATATCGCCCAATTTCATTAACCTGTCATCTAGGAAAGATATACGAAAAGTTAATTAACCAACGTCTTACTTGGTTTCTTAACATCAATAATGTAATTAAAAACTTCCAGTGTGGTTCACGAATGTCACATTCAACAAATGACATACTAATTCGATTCACTTCTGATATCCAAGAATCCATACTTGAACGTAAACATCTTGTAGCAGTATCATTTGATATTGAAAAAGCATATGACATGACGTGGAGATTCAATATCTTACAAAAACTTTTCAATTGGGGATTGCGAGGCAATATTGCATACGCAATACAGCACTTTTTATCGGACCGTTTCATCCAGGTTAAAATAGGTTTGTCCCTTTCTTCACAGCGGCAGATACATAACGGTATCAGCCAAGGGAGCTCTATTTCTTGTACACTTTTCTTGATCGCCATAAACTCGATCGCTGATGGAATACCTAAAAATGTAAACAGCCTTTTATATATGGATGATCTTATAATATATCTAAAATCGAATGATTTAAAATACCTGAAATTTAAACTTCAAAAAGCTGTTTCTACCGTTGAATATAACGCCAAAAATATCGGCTTTAAATTTTCCTCTTCAAAGACCAAAATTATAGACTTCTGCCGCTTACGCCATGCTCATACAGCACCTCAAATCCAGTTACTTATATGACAAAATTTAACTCTCATATATAAAATGTCAAACATGACTATCTATTATCTACTTATCTTGAAGTTTTTTTCAAATTATTTATATTTTCACAATATAACCTTCAAAATTCATATTGTGGTAAAATTGAAACTTCAATACGGTAGCCAGCGCCTCTTTTGGTACGTGCACGCACTAATCGCATTCTGTTTCCTAGCAACCAAATTTTGTTTATCGCAATAGCGGCCATTACTAAACAAATGTCAAAACATAAAACTATCTATCTCAGACAGTTTCATACCAACTCTTCTAAATGAAACATTAATTTCAGTCTGTTACTTGATCAGATAAGTCCGCATATGACCACAGCAGTCGCGCGGACTATAAACGAAATTAAAAAAAAAAAAAAACAATTAGCCTGTACATAATAATATAATAAAATAATATATAATATATAAATATATATATAAAATAAATATAAAATAATATATAATATATAATAAAATAATAATAATATTATTATAATTTTATTATAAGTTGAGTTGCAAAATCCGATTCTAACATAAATTTCATAAATATATTGAAACCTATAATATGTAATTGACATAAATTCAGTAATTTTTATAACATACAGAAAACCCTCGATTATCCGGACTAGTCGGGGATGAAGATAGTCCGGATAACAACAAATCCGGATAATCGAAAACCGTGAAGAAAAATAGGAAAGAAAAATTGCGTACACGAGTTTTTTTTTATTTCATATTGTATACATATAATCATAAAATTCATAAAATTGCAATCCGGATAATCGAAAAATCGGATAATCGAGGTCCGGATAATAGAACGAAGTACATAATTATATTTCCTATAGTGCAACTTGTTATAAAAATAAAACTAAATATTATAGTATAAACACATATTTTTGCCTTTCTGCACCTTGCGGTATTATTACAAAGACTGTGAGCATTATGAAACAATGTAGTTGGAGTGAGAGACAGACAAAACCGGCAGAACAAAAATGCATCGCTTATCAAAACAAACTTCTTGATATGACTTTAGCATGATGCAAAGGCACAAGCCTGACTCATTTACCCTCTCATCCCCGCGCCTAATAAATAAATAAGCATATAGAACAAGAAATTACGTTCGCCACAAGAACTGCCGTACTATCAATGTGGGCTAGGGGTGAAGGAAGTAAGAGGTGCATCTTTTGACGTCATCACGAACCAAGTTTGTTTGAATGGTTCTAAAAAGCGAAACTGCGCATGCGTATATATTAAATTCAATGGAATATTTTCTGATATAAATTGTATTTAATATTATGAATTATTGAAATAACTATTCATTAATATTATATAATATAATATGAACATTATAATAATAAAAGTGTTAGATTTAATAATTTTAATGTAACAACATTCGAATCTGATCAATTACTAACTGACCTATAATATATTTGGCGAACGTAGTTGTCAGATGTTCTGTTTATATTTTGATGTCTAGATGCTAGATGCTAGAGAAAGATCATATTTTATAAACAACAGAAAAATAATGGTTATGAAATTTATACACATAATTTAATATTTTTTTTACTACTAATTTCAAGAACAAAAATTTTTATTTGAAGAATATTAAAAATTATTTCGATAAAGTTCCAACATCAAAATTATATTTTGTAAGTAAATTTAAATATAGTAACGAACAGTACTTAATTTATTTATTTATAGTTATACATCTATGTGGAAGCAATTGATCACAATTGAAATAATTGAACATTTTAAGAAAAGATATAAGGTCCTCATGAAAATATTCTGCAGAATAACTTAGACTGATAACAAAAGAAAACCATTATAGAATTACAATCTGACATTACTGAAGCAAGCTCCATTTATGAAAAATTTGTAATAATTTGTTTTAAAATAATAATCAACTAATGTGACAAACTTTGACAGAAGACGGATTCGATTGATCGGATTAGCTTTAAGAAGAGAAGTTTTAAGATTTTAAAAATTTAAAACAATCTGTTTCACAAAAACCCTATATATATAAAAATTATATTTGCATATTCTTCTTCGGTCATTAATGCATAAATTTGAAATGTATCCAACTTGTATTTGCATTCGAAACAATAATTCATTATGTGGTTTGTGCCGAAATTATATCAGAACTTGTAGTGTTATGATATATGCAAATTTTCTACTATATTTTATTAAAAATATATAATAAAAAATATGTGTCTTATTTTGTACTTTTATTTGGAAAATCTTGTCCTGTTGTGACGATAAACGTTCGCGATTTTTTTAAAATTTAATTTCAGCTAATATTAAACATACATGTTTCCAAATCTTTTATTGATGTATGTGAGTTTCTGTTCATATTTGAATCAGGTACTCCAAATTCTGGATTGTAGTGAAGTTTGTTGATACGTAAAATTAACATATACAAAACCACATCCAATTTCTTGAACTATTATTAATTTTTCAATATATTTCTAAATATAATTGCTGAAAATTTAATTGTAGGAAATAAATATAGGTAAATTAAAATTATTTAATTTATTCATAAATATATATTAAAAAATGTTGATAAAAACAGAAAATTTTTGCCTGTAGTTTATTGCAAACATTCAAATTTTGAACATAATTTTTCAATGTATTTTCTTATAATGTGGTATAATTAATTGTTCAATATTTTCACAATTTTCGAGTCCTGACCATACAAAATAAATTACACCCGCTGTGCTGTTGTTATTTCGTTTCCGATTTTCAAGTACTTCATCTTCTTTTTCGTGGACGCTTGAGATGCACTAATTCAACATATTAAAAATGCTGCAGCCGGTACAAAGACGAGTTCAATCGGATCGTGTCAGTATTTCTGTGTCATTCGCGTATTGCTCCTATGATCATGTTATTTCGTTTCCGATTGATTCGGATGTAAGCGATTCTAAAGCTGTTTGAGTTTTCAAGTGCTTTATCTCCTTTTTGGGCTGAGTGTACAACCTGAAGAATATGTTTTTGTAATATAATAAAAATTTAATAAGTATAAATTACATACCAGTTGATACCAGCAACGAGTATATGTAGTATATATTATACAGGGTGTCCCCGGATGGGGTTGCCCACTCTTGTAAACTTTTTTATTATGGAGTTTTCGGCAAAATGTTATTCTTTATAAAAAGTTTTGCTTGGCCTGAAACTTATTTTTAGCCTACTTTCGATTTTTTAAAATCAAGTAGGCTTTTCCAGTTGAGCAAAAACTATTTTCATTTTAGGTAAAGTACCTTTTCTGTTCACGGTATGCCAAAATCTTGTTAAGAAAAGTTGTTCGGAATGAGAAGTTATGGCCATATGCAAATAAATAAAATAATAATAATAATAATAATAATTTAGAAGACGATTTGGAAAATTTAAAACAAAAAATCATAGAAGCTGTTGCTAGTGTGAATGAAGAAATGCTTTCATCGACCTACCTAGAATTTAGAACCCGAATAAAAGAATGTGTACTAAGAGGAGGATATTACGTGGAATAATTTCAATGTTTAGAATTTAATTTGTTTTTTGTTATGTTGTATTAAAGAATAAAATATGCTAGATATGATGTATGCAGTTACAGCAATTGTTTACTGCAGTTCGCTCTATTTTTCCATTACATCATGCAAAGCTTACGCAATTTTATAATATCATTCAAATAGCAGTACTTGACCTACCGTACTTTGATAATAATCACTATGTCGTCGACAATAGCAAAAAGATCTTTATTATTAATTCTGCGACGAAAATTTACATAACTCAATAACTTTTCGAATTTTATCAAAGTAGGACTATCATCTTGAAACTTTGCATATGGCCATAACTTTTCATTCCGAACAACTTTTCTTAACAAGATTTTGACATACTGTGAACAGAAAAGGTACTTTACCTAAAATGAAAATAGTTTTTGCTCAACTGTAAAGGCCTACTTGATTTTAAAAAATCGGAAGTAGTCTAAAAATAAGTTTCAGGCCAAGCAAAACTTTTTATGAAGAATAACATTTTGCCGAAAACTCCAAAATAAAAAAGTTTACAAGAGTGCGCAACCCCATCCGGGGACACCTGTATATTCTGATACCAGGCGTTAGCTGCTCTATAAATTATTTTTTACTGTCTTCTATATATTGATAATAAATTGAAATGTCACTTTTGACGTTTTGTTTTGAAGAATAAAGATAGGTTAGATTTTCAGGTTAAAAAAGTTAATTTAAATTCTATAAAATACTTTAAATAAATTCCTAAATACCAAAATCTGCAATATTTTAACAATTTTCAATATTATCCTTGTTATAATGTCATATATTATATAAAAAGAATAAATTTAAGCCAAATAATTTTTTGTAGCGTGTAACATTGACTTGCCATGAATTTCATAATATTTCGAAGATTTGTTGTCTGTGTCGCTAGCAACTGGAGATATAAAAAAAATATAAAAATTGAAAATATAAAAAATCTTAAAAAAGCGTTATTAAGCATTATTAATTAACAAAAAAAAAAGTATAATATCATTTTATAATTATAAACCCCATATAAAAAAATCAGATTTTATCTTTCTATAATTTGTACACAGTTTGTACAAGAGAAAATAAAATCCGCCATTTGCTTGATAACTGTCAGCTTTTCTTGTTAAAAGTCAGTATATCTCTATTTTTCCAAATAGATAAAATCCAAAAAAAATATATATTGTTCTATATTACATGTCACATCTCATATATCTTTTCGAAACAATAATAATGCTTATTAAAGAAAATATGGCTTGTTAAAAATATATTTACTTGTATATTATGTAATTTTATTAATAATGGAATATTGATATTAAATTATTAATTATACATATCTTTTTAAAGATTACGTATAATCAGTTATATTGAATATGATCTACAAAATTAATAAAAAAATATTTATTAAATCGTCCGCTGACACGCCCATATCGAGTGTGACTATTGACCTTAAATACAAGTTCTATATTATATCTTTTTTAACAACTTTGTTAAATTAATTTTTTCGAAATATATCTCTGTTACAAAATATTCGTAAAATACATAAAAGTGAAATAAAAACTGATTTAGGGTGAAGTTCTGTATTAATATTTATTTAAAATTGACGTTTCGATGACACTCAACGTCCGACTTCATCAGGATAAATGATACAAATAACATTACAGTAAATAAGAAAACATAGAACATAGTTAATTATTTGTTACCTAGTAACTTGTTTCTAGTTTCGTCGAAACGTCGATTATAAGTAAATATTAATACAGAACTTTAACCTAAAGCAGTTTCATTTTAATATAATGAGTTCTGAATTTTTTTTCTATGTTACATAAAGTGACATCAGTAAATTGTCACTTCCGATTGGCAGATCTTTACCAAAAGTTGATCAAATTGAGAGATTTACCTCCGAAGTTTAAATATAAAATTTTATAATAATCTAGCCAATTTTGTTCTACACATGTCTGCAGCCAGACCGATAAGCTTAATTCGGACTTATCTGTAAAAATCTCAATATAGTATAATTACAATACCTTTCTTATCATATGAGACATGACGGTCAGTAAAAAACTTTTATTAAAAGTTACCGGCTTTTAAAGATTTTAAAATATCAATTAAAGTTACGATTAACGTTCATAAAATATTTACAAAAATATCGGTTAATCGGTTTAATTAACCGGTTTTATACCTTGAATAAAAATATCAATTACACGCACGGTATTATTTCTACTCATTGTCAGCCAAATTTTCTACAATTTTCATAACAGTCTAAAACTTTTTCTATTAATTTCAATATAATAACTAATACCACGGATATTTGTGCAAAACTTTAGTCACAGACCATTCCCCTCCTCTTAAATGGCAAAATTGACGGCCACGCGTTGAGGTAGCTGGATTGGTGCAATGTCATTTTCTTGTTTTTGGTAGAAACTTGTTTTGTATGTGTGTATACGGAAACTATTGGCTTGGAGCTCGGTTGTGGTTTCACTTCCGTTCATACGAGACAATATTGTTATTTATGCATACGCTGCTAAAATTGCAGACGACTAACGCTTACGATATTAATTTTCGAAGATAATATGTTAGAGGAAAATGGTACATCAAAGACACGATCTAATAAAGTTTTATTATAAACAAAACAGTGTAATAAAAGTTTTTATTAGGCTTGCAAAATTGAATGCGTAACAGGAAATTTAGTGTTAGCGTTATTGTAAATAGAAGATTTAGGGCAAGTTCCATCAAACGTTATTAAATGACTAAGTATTAAACCAGAGGTTCTCAAACTTTTTTTGTCTCGTAGAACACATGCCAATTTTTTTCTGTTTTGGGTAGAAACCCCCCGCCCGTTTTTCTAATATTAAAATGTTACAAATTCATCAACTTCAAATATGTTTTTGACAGCTGTCGCAATGCTACTCACTTTGATAGGTTTAACTGTAGACTCTACAGTTAAACCTCTAGCGGGGCGATATAGACCACTTTTGGAATCAATGTAATTAAAACTAATGACTAAATAACATTAAAATGTAATTGCGTAGTTAGCTACATGATCAACGTTAATTCTCTTTAAAAATAAACATCTATAGTATACTTTTTAAATACACACTTTATATAATTTAAATTTTTTAACATTTCAATATTTAATAAAAATGATTTTTACTTTCAAATGTTGTTAAATTTATGTACTTACTCAAACTGCAACAAGAAAACAACTTGCGGGGTACTCACCTATAACAAAACGAAAATGGTAATGTCACTAAGTATGTGTAGATATAAACTGTAATATATATATATATATATATATATATATATATATATCTAAATTTTAATTTATTAATTAAAGTGGAATATTCCAATTATAGTTGATTTATGATGTACTAATTACTTTGTATTGTATTGTATTTCTTATATTTTGTTAGTGCAAATCGCTTTGAGTTGATAAATTATTTTTTATCATATATTACGATTGAACAAAATAACAAAGTATAAATAAATACATGGAAATATCAGTATAGATTTATTCTTGAAGATGTTTGTACAAGATTGTAGTTTGCCAAGAAAAAATATATTAGTAATAATACTAATACTTGTTTTGTAGAAGGAGCATAAGCAAAAAAAAATAACATCGTATATCAAAATTGAAAATAATTAATCTAGGTTGTTCTATATTACAAAATTATGTAATACCATAAATTTTCCATGAAACACCTAATAAAAACTATTGAAATTTCCTTGTCGAATTTTTTTGTTGAACGTTCTCGTTGGAAAAACAGGCAAAGAAAACACATTTCTCCCTAGCTAGTAGTCATTTAGGGCCGGAGTTTTTTTTTTGTCGTCAACTTGGCTCTGCCTTTAAATGCCTAGCGAATTCATTTCTCCGCGGACAAGTTTATCTATCCAGTGAGTCTATTTAAACTTCGGGCACTACTATTTCCGAATGGAAAGACGTAAATATTGATTCGTATGAGCGTGGGAAATTCGCCATTACACAGTTTGGGTGAAAAGCGAAACGGAAAAACGGCCGTATATAGTCGCGCATCAGTACGAACGCACCACGACGCATCTTATAAACTGTGTTTGACTGCCATTTGCATTTTGATGGAAGGAGGAGGCTGAGGCCCCGAACTGTCATCGAAAGAAAAGTTTTTCTTCCCTCTTCTTCTTTGTTGTACGCATAAGTTTTCAGTTTACTTAACTTAACTGCTTGCTTGATGCTTTGTCGTTCATTGACAACTTACGCCTTGGTTGCTAGTTATTGGTTTGCGCGGAATCTAAAAGATTTTCTATTGCAGTGGCGTGGCATAAATGCTTTGATCAAAAACATTGCAAATACATTTGTAAAACTATACCGACAGAATATAATAATAATCAGTTCACGTAATTTCTAAGCGGACATGCTTGATATGCCTCACTTTCATTTCTCTGGAACTATAATTTATTTCTCTCATATCGGTGATAAAGACAGATTACAATATTTACAGAACTGGGTGATGAGAATATATAATTGGCTGTAACCGTTATTGCAATATCAAATTAATGCTCACTATATTGATATGGATTGAAATAGATAAATTAACGGAAATAAAAAGCATCATATTTATTTATAAAATAAATAATACCACAATATTTTTTCTAGTATATTGAAGACCTTTCAGGAAACGCATACCTATCAAACACGAAATGCTGGAAATTTTATTCTTTTATTTTTTACAATAGTGGTAAAATACAACACCTTACCAAAAATGTCTAGTTGTGTAATTATTAAATTTTTTGTAGAGAGTTAAAAGACTTTAAATGATTTATTTTAGTTTAATATTTTTATATTTCTTGTTATATTCTTTTATTCTTTTATTTTTTACAATAGTGGTAAAATACAACACCTTACCAAAAATGTTAAGTTGTGCAATTATAAAATTTTTTGTAGAGAGTTAAAAGACTTATATTTAAATAATTTATTTTAGTTAATATTTATATATTTCTTATATATATATATATATATATATATATATATATATATGTTATATGTTTACATATTATTTTTATCAATCTTTTTTGTATTTTTTTAAAGTTTTGTATTTTTATAATTAATTGTATGTCAATGTATTCTATATTACCGCAAACTATAATAAATATTATTATTATTATTTAACATTAATATAACATTCAAATTAACTATTTTATATTTTTAAGTTGGCGTACTGACAATACATCGAGAAAAATTGAAAGTTATACGACAGTACACGACCGATTGTAAAAAAATTATGAAAATCGAATGCAACTTGAACCTAAATTGAACTAGAAATCTAGACGAAAAAAATATAATGTAATTCAAGCTTTAGGGTAATTTTTTCAAATAGTATAGGAGATGCAGTGCATTCCTTGCTTTCATGAACGCCTCTGGTCTTTCATTTTCCACTAGTATTTACCGGAGAAGTTTACCGTGACGATGGAAACAGCTTGACATTCAGATGACTTATACCTACTTTGGTGAATGTTTGAAGACGATAGTGTTTGACTTTCTGTTTTGTATATTTAACGAGTCAATTATACACGATTTGCTTATAATCTTTGCTGTTCTGTTTAATTAATAATCAATGCCCGATAGCAGTTTTGAAGTTTTAGTTAATTAGTGAAATATCTATTACAAATTATATGAAAGTGTATTGTTCTATATTTTATAGTCTGTCTTTAATTCTGAAGTATTATGTTACAATCTCTTGTTTAGTTTTGGAAGAATATTAATGACGTAACGAATAAACTAATAGATATTTTTTGATAAATTTATTAAAATTGTTACATGGATTTGTTCGAAACTTACAGATGATATTAAGAAATATGATCTAAATTTTTTCATAAGTTTGAAACAATTTGCTATCTTTGTGCAACTTAAGATGACAAATTTTGCATTTATTTAAAATATATTTTTTATCTGACTTGATAAAGTAGCGCTTGAATCTTTATTATTGAATAATTACGATAATAAAATATAACGTTAAATAAATAAATATTACTCCTATATAATAAATACAAAATAATTAAATTTTAAATATGAATCGAAGCGGTAACTGAAAACTGAATTCTTGTTCATATCTTATTTATATATGTGTGACTGTATTTTACTCTTTTCACTATTCCAAAATTAGTACATTCCTATCTATACTACAACTTTAGCTTTATCTACTTTATGATACCTCTCATGCATGCTTTTCTATTCCTACTACTAGGAAACATTCACTCACGCAAACCACTCTTTCGATCTTACCACTTTATCTATACTCATCGAACATGCTAAAGTAAACCTCCAAAATCATTCACATATATTTTATTTAATCAAACGTTTGTTAGATATTCGCTCAAGATGACCGAACCATCTAAACTAAACTGACTATCACCGGACTTTTGCTACAATATTTTTTTTTTCAATTTCACACTTATCATACACTAATCTATTTACATCACATACGCCACGTAAAAGTAACACTTTTAATGAGTGTGTCTGTTTTGTAGCAGAGGGAAAATATGTATCCTGTGATATACATGTTTAGCGAAAAATGATTGATTGCTAAATAGAATAAGAATTTCTGTCACACTCCATGAGATAAGAGATAAGAATTATTTGATGTTTTTTATTATTATTATATTAAGTTGTCATTTGCCAAATTGGCAAAAAATAATTTTAGTTGCAGTAAAATAAAATAATTTTCTTTAAACTACAAACAATAAATTAAAAATGGTATATATATGCTATAATTAATTTATTGTTCGTGGTTGAAGGGAAATTATTTCATTTTATTAACTTTTCGCCACAGTAAAATCATATTTTAATTTATTTCTTTACTTATTTATTTTAAATAAATTTTTAACTTAGTATTTTCATTACATTAAAATAAAACTGCTTTAGGTAGCAGTTCTGTATTAATATTTATTTGTAATCGACGTTTCGACGAACTCAACGTTCGTTTTCATTAGGAAAAATGTTACAAAACATAGAAATAAGTTACTAGATATTAGATCATAAAATTTATAGATTTTTAATTAATGGAAGCCAAATAACATCAATCAATGTGAAGACACTGAGTTAAATAAAATTTGGTTTTTATTAATTAAAAATCTATTACTTTTACGATTTAGTTACTTATTTGTTACCTAGTATTTTGTTTCTATGTTCTGTTATATACTGTAAATGTTATTTGTGTCATTTTTATTTTTGCTAGGAATGTAAATGTTTCCAAAAAAGCTCGTTTGAGTATATACAATGCAGTTTTGGTGCCTACGTTAATGTATGGTAGTGAATGTTGGGTTTGGTTGCAAAAGCATAAACGGAAAATGACTGCTGTGAAAATGAGATTTTTACGTGGGGTATGTGATGTAAATAGGAGAGATCGGGTACGAAATAGATTAGTGTATGATGAGTGTGAAATTGAAAAAAAATGTTGTAACAAAATTTGGTGTTAGTCAGTTAAGATAATTTGGTTAAAAAGATTTATTTAAATGATTTTGATGGTATACGTTTGCGAGGACGTCTGATGAGTAGTAGGAGTGGTATGATCGAGAGGGTCGTTTGCGTGAGCAAAAGTTTCCAAGTAGTAGGAATAAAAAAAACTTGTATGAGAGGAATTATGAATGTGGATGAAGCAAAAGTTGCTTGTTTGGATAGGAATGTTTGGAGGCGACTGATTTCGGGATGATGAAAAGAGTTTGTGCCACACCTTTTTGGGTACATGGCGTGATTGTGTATGTATGTATGTATGTATGTAAGACATACGTTGAGTATGTGGAGTACGTTGAATATAAATAAATATTAATACATATATAGAACTTAAACCAAAAGCAGTTTTATTACAAATAAATCCTTAAGTTAATGAATTTGATTAAAAATTAAAACCGTTATATAAACAATTCATTAAATTTTCGAAACAAGCCGAAAATTATATTAAATAATTTAACCATCGTAATAAATTATAAATCGTGACCTACTATATAAACATATATACTATAATTAACCATCTCAATTCCAGCAGCAGCTTAAATAATTCATATTCTGAATCCCAAAATTAGTCGAGATAACCGCGATAGCTGTCTCGTTGCACGTCATAAAATTTCCATCATACCTTTAATGAAAATCCAATTCGGTGTTGCCGCCGTTTCCGGGGTTAAAACGGCTGCCCGGATTTGATCTGAACTAGTTGTTTTCATTTGGCCACAAATAGTATCATCTTTAATAGTTAATTCGCCGTTGCAAAATCTGGTTCGAATCGCGAAGTGCACTACTGTTTATAGATAGTCGTCGTTTCGTATCAGCGCGATAAGAGATGAACGGATTTAGATCGTTTGTGCGCTTAAGAGAGAGAGAAATTGGATCAAGAGGCAGGAATCGTAGATAAGGATGGTAGTTTCTATAGATAGAACAATATAATTGATAGGTTCAGCAAAGGTTTTAATTGTTCAATAATAAACTGTATCAATGAATATTTATCTTAAACAGTTTAGTTAAACTTATTGATTATAATAAACAAACTTGAGAATTAGTATAACGTATGATTTAGCTGGATAAATTTGGATGTATATCTCCATATACATACATATATTGACGCGTTATTCGATTATATTATGACAATTCTAACAATAATGAGAATGTAAATTTTTATTGATCATATTGAGATTCATCAAGATAAAAAATTGTTATCTTTTATTTAATTTAGATAAAATGAAAATGTTTTAGGATTCAGTTCTATATAATTTTAATTAAAAATTATAAATAAAAATGATATAAATAATATGTACATACAAACATACACAATCACGCCATATACCCATATAATGTGTAGCATAATTTTTTTTTGCTATCTTGAAATCAGATTTCTCCAAATATTCCTATCCAGACAAGCAACTTTAGCATCCATGCTCTTCTATTTCTACTACTTGAAAACTTTTGCTAACGCAAAGCAAAAGAAAGACATTTTTAACTTTTGCAATGTATAGGAAAAGAGAAAATGTGCATTTAAATTATTAAATTAAATATGTAGTTTTTAAATATCTTATTTGTTTCTTTATAAGAGCGGAAGAATTTTTTATTTCTATAACTTTTTAGTTTGTCTTCAATTGTTTTTAATCGTATAAATTAGAATTTTTGTATTTTAATTTTAGATAAATCTAAAGTTATATTTCTTATTTAGTTTTGTTTTACATTTATTATCAATATTTTGTTAAGATTGCAGAAAATAATATATTATAATGACAATAGAAGTTTAAAAATTATATAACTATTTTCTAAAATTAAATAAAAGAATTTATATATATATATATATATATATATATATATATATACACTTTAAAATAAAATAGTTTTTGGTTTTAGTTATGTATAATTTTTAATTAGATTTTAACTTTTCAATAGATTGTACTTACATCATCATAAGGAAAAAATATACAAATAACATAAATAATAAACATAGAAACAAGTTATTAGATAATAAAATACAAGTAACTCTAGATTAAGAAAAATTTATTAATTACAATTATTTATTATTATATTTATTACTGATATTTTTATATTATTTATATTTTATTTTTATTACAATACAATTAATTACAAAAATTTTATTATTGAACAAATGTCAGATTTTATTTAAATTAGTGCTTTTACAATGATTGATATTATCTTTTTTCTTGTAATGATTCTTTGTAATGATTCAAGTACATTTCGACACAATAAAGCAGTAGCACCCATCTATAGTAGTTAAAGATCGTCTATGGTGCAAATTCACGTTTTGCAAGTAAAAGTGTTAGTGCGCATGCGTAGTTAGGACGGGGGCAGTGAGATAAACGATGAGATGATCCAGTTGATACTCTTCTCTCTTTTACTCTCTCTCTCTCTCTCTCTCTCGTAGTCTCTCGGTGATGCTTTTGTGTTAAATCCCTGGCTAAAATTAAATTAAATCCCGGCACTTGAGTATCGCGCGTCGAACAAACACCGTATATTATCCCGCCGATTCGAAGATACTGATAAGAGGGGAGAAATGGGATCAGTACTGTTACGAATACGATATAGATGGATTACTTGCCTAAATGAATTGATTTAAGTGGACGGGGATTGCAGTTTTATTTAATGACAAATGTAAATAATAACTTTTAACAAGTATACTTACTCTTAGATACATAGCACCTCCACCAAAACTTTGTTATTTAAAATTTAAATATTTTTTGTTTGTTTACTAAATATATTTATGAAATATTATATATATATATATATATATATATATATATATAATAAAATTTTGTATAATCGGATAAAGAATACTATTGTATACATATATAGAGATTTTATAAAGATATTGAAATAATATATTTCTGTGAGATTCATATATCAGATATGTACGTATGTTGCTTTTTTTATATATATAATACGACTTTGAATTCTTTTATATACTTCAGGTGTTCCAGTACAACCTTGTGTCGCGAAAATTTTATTATATATTTTTATTCTCTTTGTTGGATATCATGTGTTAAACTTTTTTTACAATTTGGTTCTTTTCATATTTTATCATATATGTCTATTTGGTATTTAATCTTTTATATTTTCGAATTTAACTTTTTTTGTTTTTGTTTTTTAATAAACTATACAACTTTTATTTGAAACATTTGTTGATACGGCTAAATAGCTTTTTATAATTTTTCAGATTTTTATTATATATATATATATATATATATATATATATATATATATATATACTACCAATTTTAAATATCACATATGAGGTATGAGGAATTTCTGTTCAAAAAGTAAGGCTGTTCTATTTTTAAAAAAAGTCGATGACGTCATAGATTCCAGAGTAGTAAATAAAAAAATTAAAATTAATATTCATAAAATCCGTATAAAATAAATATATATATATATATATATATATATATATATAATATAATTTTATATTACTGACAATTACTTATAACTATTTTTTATTTATATATAAGAATACAATTTTAATTTTTGACGTACAAATTGTTATACATTTAATTTTATTTTATTTTTAATCTTATTTCAAAAAAACTGTTGTATCTGGATTGGTTTTTTCCATTGTGGACATAATTTCTAAATATTGTTGATAAAGAACACACAGAATTCTCTACCATTGTAAGTTTATTAAATCATTGTACATTGTAATTACTAATTAGATTTGATTGTATTTTAACATAATTTGTATTTTACAATAAATAGGTCTGCCTGATGAAGGAGGCAAGCAACCTCCGAAAGCTTGCAACGTATACAATGAATTGAGTTATTAATATCATATTCTGTATTGACTTCTAATCCCAATAATATCCTTTCAACATATATATATATATATATATATATCCATAAAATAAAATATAACTAGGTAGTAACTTGTTTCTATGTTCTATTTATTTACTGTAAATGTCATTTGTATCATTTATCCTAATGAAGACTGACGTTGAGTTTTGTAAAAACATCGATTTTAATAAATATTTATACAGAACTTTAATTTAAAGCAGTTTTATTTTAATATAATGAGTTCTGAGAGATTTTTTTACTATTTTTTAAAAGTATTTTATATATATTTATGATATAATGTTATAATAATAATAATAATAATAATAATATTTATTTATTTTAACTCACTGTAAAATGCTTACATAAGTCAAAATACAATAGAAATTACAATATTACAAATATAAAAAAAGTGTTTAATTTTTAAAATAATCAATAAATTCTTTTATAGTAAAAGGAGGCAAATTAAGTAATATGTCTTTAATTTTATTTTTGAATTGTTTCTTGTTTAAATATTTATATTAAATGTAATGTTAATGAAACTGATATGAGAATCGTCTAATTTAGTATTATAATGATTAAATTGAATAGAAAAGAAGAAAAATATATTGAAATTGGCCCGGGGTAATAACAATGCAAATTGAATCGAATTATAAACGGGGATGTAATAATATAAAATTTAGTTAATTTCGACACCGAACACGTGAGCGCAGCAGGCGATACCGTGTTGCGATACGCGTAAATTTAATTGGTGTCGCACATTCGAAATGGTAATCAGACCCGTTTAGTTTCGGTATACAACCAACACTGATAGGCGACGCGACGCGACGCGACGCGACGCGCCACGACGCCTAACATTACGAGATGCCCCGGCGATGGGCTGGTTCGCTAGCTAGCAACATTGGTGTGAATTCACTTCGCACTTCGCTTCGTTAGAAAATCAATTGTGCATTCAAATGACGAATTCAAATAAATATGTCTTTGTTCAAAATTATTTTTTTTCAATTTTATGTTTCTCGTATAAGTTTTAAATTTATACATACATACACACCCCAATGGGTGTAATATATACAGTCTGTTTCAGAGTAAGCGCCTTATTTTTTTTAGCCACACTTCAAAATATTTGGCAGTAATATGTTTCAGGACATTCTCTACACGATGGTGATATCAGATTTTCAATTGGATGAATTATTTCAAAATGGCGACTTTCAACTTTTTTTTAAATGGGATGCCATAATTTTTTTTTATAATTGAGATACTAAAAACATTCTTTTTACGATAGTATTTCGTTTTTCTTAAAAATTAATTTCTTTTCCTATCATATTCGTGTAATCCAAAAATGCGTATTACAAATATATGTGGCCGTATGCATATTGTCAAAATAACAGCTACTTTAAATATTTTATATATGTATAATATTTTATATATATATATATATATATATATATATATATATATATATATATATGAAACATAGTTTAACATAAATGAGATGGTTGTCAGATGAAATTTTATCAAAGATAAATTATAGATTTATGATCATATTGAAAATAATAAATTAGTCATAACTTCATTATAGCATTTTAAAAAGCAATATTTTGACTACAAGTAATTTTGGACAATTTCCAGAAAATATGCAAATTTTACAAACTTGCTTATTTATCTACGACTTTATTGCTTTAACCAGGGTCAAGATTTGTGCATCAGAAAAGATAATTTATTCTATATATAAATGTGTAATAATTTTGCAATGTTTATATAAGCAATGCAAGAATGGATTTGTAGAATTACATGTATTACAGAAAATATACTTTGAAATAAAATTATAGTAGTTTGTTATAAAATTTATCTATGTTTACAAATATTTTTAAGTAAATATGTTTTATAAATCGAAAGTTTTGTGCATTTGTTGATAGGTTCAGTAAAAATAAATTATATATTAATGTTTCATTTTAAAATATAACTCTCATTTATTGCATACATACATATATATAATCAAGGATGTGCCACAAACTGTTTCCACTATCCCGAAATCAGTGTCCTCCAAACATTCCTATCCAGACCAGCAACTTTAGCTTTATTCACATTCATAATTCCTCTCATACATGTTCTTCTATTTCTATTTTATAAATTCAATTAATTCAATCCACTTATTCGCTTGACTAAACCGAATTAACAACATTAATCGCACCTAATCGGGAACAGATGCTAACACCCATTATAATTTATTTAAACTGTTCAAATAAATTAAATTGTAAAATATATTAAAAATAATTTGTAATTTATATAATGTAAAGAAGTTTTATTTATTTCAAATGTAACATTTTGAAGTTTACAGAGATTTAAGCAATTTAATAAATAAATTAGTGAAATTCATCTATGTTAGTAAAGATAAAGTAAAGTATAATATTTCGTAGAGAAAACAGTTTACAGATGACAGAACAAAACAATGAAATATTCCTGTGGTACGAATATTATATCAAAATAATTTTGCCAGAATTAGAATTGTCTCGGCGGTAGAAAATTATCGCTGTCATTTTAAGATGACAGTCGAAATGTCATACGAATATCTAGGTGGGAATTTATTACGTACAGATACAGAAATATAATATATATATTCATTCTCCTTTGTAATATAGGTAAATATAATATTCTATTTCATTGTCTGACAGCTGATGTCGGAAAAGTTAATCAAATGTAATATGAAATTGCTTTATTTATTTTTTGTTTATACGTGGTTTTGTGTTTTATTTATAAATAAAGTTTTATACAAAATATTATTTTTTTAAAATTTATGTTGAAATTATTCAGTTTAATACGGAAGTTATTAAAATAATCATTAAAATAGTTATTAAAATAGTCATTTCTAATCGTACGAGGTGTTTATGATGAACTTTTAACAATTATTGGTCATCTAAAGCAACCGTAGCGTAAAACATAAAAATAAAGCCTAAAGTTCCATAAAATTGATTTCCTGCTCGTAAAAACAAATTAGTATAACTTTGACGTTGATTTTCCTTCATTTTAGGTTAATCTGAACCAGTTTTTTGTAAAGAGAATCGAGTCACAAAAATCGTGTTGGACGGTATAATTTCATATTTACATACAGATTTATAACCCCATATAGATTTATAACTTCATATAGATTCCTGACCCCATATAAATTCCTGACCCCCATACAGATTGTCCTGAAAATTTGTGATTGTTAATTTTTAATAGCTATGACAATACTTGTAAGATGTAAATCGAAAAACGTGGGGATACATGAATTACGTCAATTATTAATAAAAATTAATACAGAACTATATCTTGAAAGCGTTTTATTTTAATATAATGAGTTCTGAAAGATTTTTTTGCTATGTTATTATCATAATAAATTAAAATACGATCTTACTGTGGCGAAAAGTTAATAAAATAAAATAATTTTCCTTAAACAACAAACACTAATAAAAAAAAAATTGGTTACAAAATTTGACCGAGAATGACCGCGACAACAACAGAGTGAGTTAATATAAGCGTGGTAAGCTAAGCTTTTATTAATAAACTCAATGCTGAAGGCTGAAGCTTTTATTATCAGTAGGAAGATATAAAGCTAAAGTCAACATACTCAGTGGTCAAAGACATATATTATTGTTAGTGGTTTAAAGGAAATTTTTTTATTTTATGTTATCATCATACAAATTTGCATTTATTATTCAATAAGAAAAACGACAAAAACAATTTCGTATTGTTTGTAAACTTCTGTGTGAAACCGCTTACAAAATCTAGTCGAAAATTAACCATTTCAATAAGACAAAACTGTAAACCGCATTTAACACAAATTTATTCGGCCTCTCTCGATTTGTTTTGCGCGTTTTCATTTCTATTGGTTTAATATACTGTAATGTCAACGGATACAACAACCAAGACTATATCCCCCCCCCCCCACCACAATCCCTCAACACTATTTCTTAGTTACCCAAAGCTGGAACAAAAGCACCGCGAAATACAGCGATTCGTGGTTGAAGCATTTGTGGTTGTGACAGCCGAACTTCAAAACAGAATAAGACGGTGTAGGTGTGTGTGTATGTGTATGTGGCATCAAGTGAAACTATTAGAGCATGAACTAAACACTTTGTTTCGCGAATAAATATATTCTTGATCTTTATATGCGCCTGTCTCTGTTTGAGCGCTTTTGCTTGTGCTGTGTCTTCTTTTCGATGTTGAAACTTTAGAATGTTGACAGTTTTGAGACGTTTCGCACATGTCATATTATTTATGTTTTATTTAGGAATTTTTGTTATATAACAAGTTGACAATATTTTAATATGAAAATGTTTTATTTAAAATATCTACTGTGACCACAGCAGAACCGATCGTCATCGTATTAAATAAATTTATGGAATAGAAAAACTACTGTAGATATGCTAACTAAAAACAAAACAGTTCTGACAAATATGTCACCTATTTACAGAATTATATGTATATATATATATATATATATATATATATATATATATAAGATATTAATGTAATCAATTAATGGGTATATCAGTCAATGTGGAAAGGTTCTTAAATGAAAATCATTTAATTTAAAAGGCACGCTTCCGATTTATTTTAAATCTTCTTCATAGGCAACTATATCATATGGAAAAAAACAAAAATCTTTGTATAACAATTGTACAAATATAATAGAAAAAGTTAATATATATAAAAATAGTTCGAAATTTATCTTATAAGGAAAAAATCGTAATGAAAGAAAAATTGTAGTTACAACTAACAGAGTTATTATTTACATTCCATAAAACATGTGATAAAGATGCAATATTTGTCAGTAAAATCAAAGTTTAGTTAGTAAACTAGATTGAATGTAACTTTATGTCAAATAAAATATATAGATAATTATACATACATACACAATCACGCCATGTACCCAACAGGTTGTGGCATAAACTCTTTTCATCCGAAATCAGTCGCCGCCAAACATTCCTATCCAAACAAGCAACTTTCGCTTCATCCACATTCATAATTCCACTCTCATGTATGCTCTCTTTTATTCCTACTACTTGGAAACTTTCGCTCACTCAAAACACTCTCAATCATACCACTCCAACTACTCATTGGACGTCCACGCAAACGTATACCATCAAAATCATTCAAATAAATCTTTTTAACCAAACGTTCATTAAACATTCGCTCAACATGTCCGAACCATCTTAACTGACTAACACCAACTTTTGCTACAACATTTTTTTCAATTTCACACTCATCATACACTAATCTATAGATAATTTTGAAAGATATTAATTATTGTCATTAATTGTATGATTATTAAATTATTCAAGTATTCAAGTGTGCGATATATCATTAAAAAAACATATAGACAAACAAGACTTATCCGAATTATAAGATCCGGATATCCGAAGCATTTCCTATCCGGATTCTGTTCCCAGCACTAGTTTTAATAAATCTTTACACGTTTCGTCATCATGAAGCTTTTATTTTAATAAAGTATCTACAACAAATTCTCTTTCAAATATATATTTTTTTGTATTCCCTATTCATTTGCTTTAAAATTATTGAATTATGTTATAATTAACATGATAATTATATAATAGGAGAAATACCGTTTCAAGTTTCACAATATTATAAGTAATTTTTAACGCATTGGCAAACAAATACTATATTCAATTAAAGTGTCGCTCCAAAGCCGTATTTCAACTATATACGTTTCTATTACATAAATTGTTGGTTATTAGTTAAGGTAATCCGATAAGGCTTTGATCATATGTTATGATGTTTCTATATGCATATATGTAGCATTTCATATGGATTGTAATCTAACAATAACCACTCTAACAGATTGAAAATAAAGCCAGTTATTCATATAAATGTCGCAAATGTATACTACTGCTTTGTACTTACAAGTTGACGAGAACAGTTTATCATTTTGTCAAACATTACTTTATTGCCATTATTATTGTGTTGGTTTTTTTTTTGTTTTTAATATAAATTCCAGTAAAATTATTCGAATAATAAAACTAAACAAAAAGCTTAAGGATTAAGTTCCGTATATATTATAATTAAAGATTAACATCGGAAAAAATATGCAAATGACACAGAGATAATAAATAAACAAAATATAGAAACACGTTACTAGTTAACAAGATACAACTAAGTAGATTATAAAAATTTATAAATTATTAATTAAAGGATGTCACATTTTATTTAAAGCGCTTCTTAATAATTTTAATTTCAAGCGTTTGCTGTTCGATCTATAAGATAATAGTAAAATAAGAAAGCTCAACTCTCTTTTTACTGTCAAATTGTACAAATGTCCCAAATGATAAAATTAATTGGTTGAAATTGGTTAATAGTGAACAAAGGATTGATTATTAATTAAGAGTACAATAATTGTGGAGAAAGAAACAACACCGTGTTCAGATTCAAGAGGTTAGGTTAGGAAAATGTAAAGAAAAGCTTTTTTAGAGAAATTCCCCAATAAAATCTCATTGCTCATCATTTAGCCGGTGCATTTACCTACAATTTGATATGCAACAATATAATATTCAGGCATTTTTACCGCATCAATTTGCATTTTAATTTTAAACGCGCATAGGGGTAAAATATACCAGTAAAACAGTCATCACATTAAAATAAAAAAGATTTAGGATTATGTTCTATATATATTTTATTTAAAAATCGACGCTTTGATATACTCTACGAATATCATCTTAATGATAAATCTATTTTTGGAATAATTTCAAAATTAGCCAATGCAATGTTATAATTTATTCTAGGATTACATTTTTAGCCAATTACATATGATTTTTTAATTATCTAAAGAATAAGTAAGTTTTCTAATACATCAGTTCAAATATCAATTTTAAAAACCATCTAATCAAGTTTTTGATAACTTCATTTTAATGTGCAAATTTCTAACAAAAAAAAAACAAAAACTCATAGAGAATATTTCTGTTGAATTTAATTTAGTACTAATATAATTTAGCTGAAAAGCAGTACTAGTCGTTTTTAATTACATGTACGTATATTAGAAAGTTAAATAAATATGTGCTATATTTAATTAAATATAATTTGTTTTGTTTGATTAATTAAAACTTTACTAATTTTCTACTCTCATACTATTATTTAGTTAATTCTGGACGTAGCTATAATATTTATTTTGATACTTGTACAGCTATCTCTACCGATGTTAACTTGAATTTTTACTAGGATTTATAATACTAGGTAAACCTAATTAATTGTAATTAAATTTATTTTGTAAACGAACAACAATTGTTTATTTAATTATTTAAAACCATCTCAGTATATAGAATGATGAGACTTAATAAATTTATACTTTTATAAATACTTTGGAAAAAGGTAGACAGTAAAAATTTAAATATTTGTTTGTAATTTTTGAGTATGTTAATGAGAAATTGTTAAATTAACACTAATTAAAATAACACACATTATATTGTGCTGAAATCGCGAAAGGTTAAAATATTTTTTTTAACATATCAATTTAATTTAACGTGTTAATATTTAACAATATTGTATTTTGTTAAATTAACAAAATTTATACGTATTTTAAAAAAATGTACATTCAATGTATTATGCTTAAATATAGTTTTTATAGATCATTTCAAATATAAGTTATGAATTGTTTTTTGAAATTATTATTTATTACATTTCACATTACATTTATTTTTTGCGTTGTGTGAATAAATTTATTATTATTATTTAAATAGTTAAAAATTGCTCATTTTATAATACAGAAACGATATTATGTAATTGTTATTGTTATTCAAGGAAGTAGAAAAAGATTAATACATGCAATAAAAATTATCACATAATTTGTTTTACAAATAACACTTAAAAAATTATATATGATATTTCTATGAAAATAAATTTGGTTATGTTAAAATATTATGGCAAAAACGAATGCTGAAGTAATTTTTTCAAAATTTTAAATGAGATCTAGCTAATGATGATATTCTAAACAGACCTATAGCGATACAGTATGTTTTGCCTTTTTGTAGTAAAATAAAAAATTTTATTCTATAGAAATGGAAAAAATATTCTGTAATGCTACAGGGCTATTTAGAATACCACCATAAATCGCTTTCCCGTGCCTACAAACGTAGATTCACCAAATTTTATGAAAATTAAATACTTATAATAAAATGTACACAATGATTTAAAATACTGTAAAAATATTATATAGTATCTAAGTAGATATATTTATTTAGTATATAAATATTTGTCGTATGTTATTATTACTGCAAGAATTATATTTCAGTCAAAGTAGGCCATATATTTTAAAACGTAAAAATCTATAAATAACTCTGTTCTCAACTCAACTCAACTCAGTTCATCGAAAGTACACAAAACAAACGACAAATAGCAGAAACAAAAAGAATCCGAAATCCCGCAAATCGTAAAAGTTGCAAACGCAGAAACTTTAACCCTTTTTTCTATCGGCGTACACCTGAAAGAAATCTGTTAGGTTAGGACGCCATACAAACATACACATATGTGATAGTGTTTTGTTTCAAAGCCAAACAGAAGGCAAGCTCAGCCAACTGCGATCGTCGCAGCAGTAGCAGAACGCGAGCGTCTATAGCAAATTGTCCATTTGGCATGCGAAGCACGTCGCGGCGTCACTTGAACTTCAACGCCACGTTCTACATTCACCGTGTTACGTTACCGGTTACCGGTTACGGGTTTGCTGAACGTACTAGTAAAATAGCGTCAAGACGCTGTCGTGTGAATCAGTTTCCGCTCTTACCTTCCCGTCAAAACAAACCTATTGTGGGTTCAATGGCTTTTTTTATTTGAAAAATATTACTTAGTTAAAATTTTAAATTTTTTAACGTAATCATTTAATAATTGTCTAAAAAAAGTATTAACAAATATATAATTGTGTAGTTTAGTAATAGCTAACAAATGTCAATTGTCAAAACTATTTTTGAATATCATATTTGTTAATAGCAATCCAAAATACTTTGGGATATCAATTTCTAAGCCAAAGTACTTGGCGATAAAAAAGTTGTGTTTTTAAGGGACATTATTTTGTGTTCTGGTTAAGTGCATGAATAACCAACCGAGCTTTCAAATTAATTAAGCAGGTTTTAAATTTCTAATTAAATTTGATAGATAGAACATATAAATTTAACCATTTGTTAATGTAACCAGTACAAAAAAATACAGAAAATGAGTCATTTTAATTAAGTATTTAATTTAAACAACTAACCGAATAATTTTAACCGAGATTCAAAAGTCACTAAAAATGCATAAAATCCGTATATTTTTTTTTTGATAAAAATAAATAAATTTTATGATAATATACTGCGTTTTCCATATCCTTTATTCCAAATTTAAATAACAGTCGATAAATAATTAAAACATTAAATCTATTGTTTCCCTATTGTCTCCACATCTCTTCCTAATCCAGTCACTTGAGAATGTTTACAATGTTCAAATAAAGGATCAAAATTGCTTTAATTTTTTTTCAATTTAGAACATGAAGTATTTTGTTTTTTTACAAATTTTGATAAATTAAAAAAATATGTATATATTTAGGTATGACAAATTTTAATAAATCTATGTAGTAAACAAAATATTATTATATTGTATTTGCATATAAAAATAATTAAAAAATTTAAATTTGTTCATTGCATTACTTTAAAACCGGTATTAGTTTAAGTCAGTTTTAAAACAGCTCGTAATGTAAACAAGTCATAGAATATAAAAAGGAATTGTATAACTTTTTATTCATACCTGTTTAAAATATGTACAATTTTCGGAATAAATTTTTAATAAAGCAAAGAAATTTTAACTGCAGGGAGAAAAATCAATAAAATCAATCGACTGAATTATTTGTATCTACCGTCTGAATACTTTAACTGAATTTTAATATATTATCTCTGCTCTTCTAGACTTATTAATATTTATAAATTCAATATTAAAAAAATAAGCTTTTTCTCTAATATTTTTTAAATAATAAAAAAATATATATCAAATATTATGTTCTTTATTAATAATGTAAAATAATATATATATTTATATATTTAAGACTATATATTAAGACTGTGTACATTACTATATTTTTATTATTATTTTTTCAGATTTCAATTAAATCGATGAATATCTACTGTCGGTAAGTGATATTTTTATTTATATTTTATTTATATAAAATAATTAGCAAGTGTATATGTGTTATCAAAGAAACTTTTATTAAAAATGAAATTAATATTAAAAAAAAAATTACATGATTCACTACATTTATCACAAATATTATAATATATAAAATAAAACTGCTTTAGGTTAAAGTTTTGTATTAATATTTATTAATAATCGATGTTTCAACGAATTTAATGACCGTCTTTATTAGATAAACTGATACAAATGACATTTATAGTAAATAACAGAACATAACAAATAAGTTACCTAGTAACTTATTTCTATGTTCTGTTATTTACTGTAAATGTCATTTGTATCAGTTTTACTGATGAGGACACACATTGAGTTCGTCAAAAAATCGATTATTAATAAATATTAATACAGAACTTAAACCTAAAATAGTTTTATTTTAATATAAAGATGTTTTACAATGTTATTATAATATATTTTTTTAAAGAAAAATTGTCTGAATACTATTTCATTATATATATTTATTGAAGTGATAGAAGACAGATATATCAATAATATAAAATGGAGATAATATTATTAGATTTTGATGTTCCTGGAACTACTCTATAATTTCCAATCAGAGATACATTCAGTATCGAACTATATAGATATTATTGCACACATATTTATTATTATAAGCGACCAATACTAACAAACTACACCAATGTCAATGTATATTTATTATACATTTATCCCAATACACACTCCCATACACAGGCATACATACACTTAAACACATACACGGACATATTAATAAAATAAAGTATTATATTCGTATTTTCATATATTATTATATCTCTGTATGAGTGCGTAGTCTATATATTTATACATACGAGTATATTATATAGTGTATGTGTATATGTGTGTTTGTGAGGGTGGTAGGAATTCAGACCCAATCATTTCACCTGGGCTGTGTGTATACGTGGCCAGGTAACCAGGCAACGTGGCGAGATCGGCGCGCCGTTTCCATGACGACCGGCGTCGGCTGTGTTTCCCCTATAGCCGTCTCGCTCGCACGCATTGATTGTAGCTGCAGGCTGTTTGAGGGTTAGTGGCGGGGGGTGGGGTGGACGGTGGGTGGTGGTGGTATGACGTCACACCACACCACCGCACGTATATTCCGTCGGAACGCGTCGCGGCGCTCGCTCGCGCGCGCGGATGACAGTTTTGATGATTTAGGGACGCGACGCACGTCTGACCAATGTGCACGAAAATAGGTGTACTATTCAAGGTTTACTATGATGAAGATGAGAAAGGTTGAGAAAGACTTCAGGGTGTTTTAGTATTCTCTGACTTTATGTGAAAGTTAAATCTTTGTAATTATATGGGTAGGTAATGGGGAAGCTAAAATCTCACTGACGAATTTCCTAATTTATGTGCAGATGTTCAACTGATTTAAACAGAATTTTATAGCTTCTTTATGTGGGAATAATTCTGATGTGGAATGTCTATCGTAAATATTTTATTTAATAGTTAAATATTTTGAATTTTATTGATGTTACATATATTTTTGCAAAAAATTATTATTTTAAAACCAGCTTTTTTACTATTAATTCGAAAGTAAACATATTTTAATGTATAATATTAAATTTTTATTATAGATTTTTCTTTAATGAAAATAAATTATAGTAAGTCACAGTATAACTATTTTTAAAGTTTTGTAATGAAATTACTATTTGGTTTGGAAACACAGTGTTTTCTTGAAAAAATTAAATTGATTTATTAATAAATTATTACAGAATTAGAATTTAAAGCTGCTTTATTCTAAAATTTATGGATTACACTTTCATATCAAATTTTTTGTTATCGCATTTATTTGTAAATAACTATATTGTCTATATTATTCAAATAAAACTGCCCATGGTTATAGTTCTGTATTAATATTTATTAATAATCGACGATTCGACAAACTCAACGTCCGTCTTCATCAGGAAAACTAATACGAATGACATTTACAGCAAATAACAGAACATAGAAACAAGTTACTAGATAACAAATATCTAGATTTTTTTAATTAATGGAAACCAAATTGTATTTAAATCAATGCCTTCACAGTGATTGATGTTATCGTTTTCTTTATAAATTTCTATTCCATCTCTTATCAATCTGCTGTTAATATTGATTGGTCTTGCAAATATTACAATATCTTCGAATTTCATTTTATATTTTATTATTATATTTCTATATTATTGTTTATATTTCTATACAATATTAATAAAATTTATTACATTTTTATTTAATTTCTGAGGATGAATCAAATTCAAATATATTTTGCAATATTTTTTTTAAAATTTTAATGCTATCATTTCTGGTACATCAAAAAACTAAATTCAATTTAATTCATATAGTTTTGTAAGATAGATATTTGCCAAGAAAAACTTTTTTGTATTTATTTATTGATTTTTTCTCAAATAGAATCTACAATGATCTATTTTATTTATTTAAAATATAGCCACATCTGTTCCAGTTTGTCACCAAGCCAAATTTTGTTATACCTCGTAAAAATTCTCGGTTTACAAAATTGTAGCCAATTTTTTTGTAATAATTCAAGCTATTTCTTAATAGTGCACTTATAATAAATATCATAATGTATAAAACTATTAATTTTATTTGAATTATAATGTAAGGTATGCCATTAATTTGTGTCATAAATATAAAATAGAGTTAAAAGTGTATATGGATATTTATATTTAGTTTTATCATAATTTTTATAAATAAATATGTAACAAGTATGCAGAGATTACGTTAAATTTGTCGCAAACTATTTTTTTATTGACAATAAGTAGTTTTAGAAATGTCATCAGATATAATTGATTATTAAGTAAAAATAAAAGCCAACATTTATCATACATTTACGAAAATATGTTTTAAAAGATAAACTAATTTCATTAAAAGAACAACACTTTTATCGTAAATGTTTTTCAAAGTAAGTCAATCAAATACGTATATAAATCAATTAAAAGGGTTGTTTATTGTCTTCTCTGTATCCTTTTAGGGAGGCTATAATACACCTTAAAACGCTTTAATTAAAAATCATCTCATAATCGATATAATAATTCTTTTAGTTTTTACATTAAACAATTAATTTGTTTTAAACTCTAGTAACGATACAAAGACATCACAAACATTTATGTCCCAAGCGGGATTCGAATCTGTGCACGCATAAGTACGAGCGGTGTCAGTCATATATCTTATACCCCTCGGACATGTCAGCCGACAATTCGCGAATATAAATTGTTAAAATTTCTGCATATTATGTTGATTGGTGCGTTATATAAAATATTGTATTATTATTAATGATAAATTGATAATGTGTTACTGTTAAAACAAAACAAAGAAACAAAAGAAATCTTGGAAATGGTCTGTTTGCGGACTCATGTTTATTCAGACCTATTGACAAATTTTTTAAATATACTATACGTTCTTAAAAATTATGAATCTTTTAAAAAAATAAATCTTGTGTATTTCTAAATATCAAAAACACTTTACTTTAAATTTTTATAATTGGATTACATTGAATATTCTTTACCCTTATTTGCATAGTAAAAATTGGCCTGTTCAGCAGTTATTCATTTTGTAAAATTGTTAAAATTTTTAATTATTTTTATTCGACACTACTTTTTATTCTATCCCTAAACAAAGTTATGGAGACCACGACAAAATAATAAAGATTAAGACCGAACAATAAGGGTACAAGAAAAACCGAAAATAGATTCGCAGGTCCGGCAACTGAATTTGGAATGGACAACCGACCATAAAATTTTTGTTTAATTTTCGAGCGTAACTTTGTAATTAAAACTTCAATGCGGCATACAAAACAACCGCAGCAGTATTACATCAAAGAACATTTTTTTTTCCCATTTCTGCATTTAATTAAATATGAAAATATAATCGTACATAGTCTTAATTGAATCTCAAGCTTTGGCTGAATAAAATAAAATTAAGACAGACTACTTTTTTACAGTTTAGGTTTAAAACGAAATTAATTGTTTAATATTCACTTCTCAGAAACAATACATTTGCTGTTGACACATCATTTTTATGAAATTGCTAAAATATTTAAATTAATTTCTATATTTTTTTATTGAAATTATGAAATTAATAAAATTTTAAATTATGGCATTTTAACAAACGATTTTTAAATATATTATAGCGCGTTGATTGTTGGCCACTGTTTACCTTGGGTATTTGTGTAACCTTAAATCGCTGATTAGGACTTTAGCTTTATCTTTAGCTACTGATGGTGAAAGCTTAGCTTTCGAAATACGTATATAGCTTTTTTTTTTAATTATTGTTTGTGGTTTAAGGGAATTTATTTTATTTTATTAATTTCTTGCCACAGTAAGATCATATTTTTTATCTGTATTGTAACACAGAAAAAATGTAAAATTTGTTAAGCCTCTGTGACACGATGCATAAAAATATAGAAAATCAATGCGTTAAAGTACGCACTAGTTCAATTTTCGTAAAAATTATAGATAATTGAACAACCGCGCAATTTATCGCGTTGATTTTTTGCATTTTAATGCATCACGGATTTTATACTGCAATTAATCTAAATTTTTTTAGAAAAAAATACGATTTATAATAATTAAGCTTTGGCAACATGATCGGATTGGTCCAGTTATTACAAAAATTGTAAATTAATTTGAGTCAATTTGATACTAGATTAGATAAAAGTTTAGTAGTATATATTTAAATTTATAGTTAAATGAAGAATATTTTTATATTAAATAAAAAAATTCATATCACCTGTGAAAATTTACGTACTTATCAGTTATTTTTGTATTTTGTTAATAAAACATTTTTATTTTGCAGCATATACAATAGCGTATTAAAATTATTGATTAATATATTGTTAATTTATTGTTTATTCAAATCGGACATATTGTATTATTACTTGACAGATTTCATATTGTAATAAGTAATTTTAACATTAAAATATTTTTTTAAATCATATGCACCCTTAACAAAAATAATTTATCTTTGAAAATATATTTCTTTCTTATAACAGAGTGTAATTTGCTTTTATCAAATATATATATATATATATATATATATATATATATATATATATATATATATATATATATATATATATATATATATATAAATGAAATAACTTCTTTGATGTTATCAACCATCCAGGGCCGTTCCTGGCGGGGGTGCAAAAGGTGCATCCGCACTAGGGCGGCCAGCCGAAAGGGCGGCCGTGGTCCACTTTTAGCCTCAAATTAATAGTAAAATAAATCATGTTAATTTTTAAGGGCGGCTATTTCTTTTTTGCACCTGGGCGGCTATCATTCCAGGAACGGTCCTGCAACCATCTATGAAAACAAGCCAAAAGTAAAATATTAAAAGAACAAAAAATAAAATAAACGAAAGAGAACCAATCTGTATTAAATAAAATATATTTACGGAAAAAGAAAAAAAAAATATGAAAAGTATTTGGCTAGGTAGTTGCAAAAAAAAATCCCAATGTCCCTTTAGAAAATAATATTGTTTTTATATTATGATGGATCCCCATTATATTTCGACCTTTAATCCGTAATCCTTTTGTGTACACAAAAGCTGGATCCGTAAAGCTTTTAAAAGCATTGTACATAATAAATGGTCGGAGTCAGTTTTGAGCTAATGCCAAACGATGGGCGACTGCAACCTCTTGTCAAAGATAAAACCGACCGGGCGAATTCAACTAAACAGTCAGCCCAACTTAACAACTGCACAATAAGAGACAGAGACAGTAGAGCAGATACGGACCAAAAAAAATCCACATTAATCCAGAGTTTAGAAGTTTAACATAGCAAAACTTGTTTATTTTTAAACGTGCGCTAAGCAACGAGGAACTGAACGACGCAACTGTATTTGGAAAATACACGCACAAGAAAATAAATCTGACACTTTTACCAGATTTGTCAATGCTCGACCGCGCGGGCCCGAATGTCACAGGAAATTTTCAAAATCCCAACTTGGAATTATATATCTCTGTCTGGCTGATGGTCGCTTTTTTTAAATCTACTTATTACTCGCTGATGCTTTTTTGTTTTACGATGTTTGTTTTTTTGTGTGCTGCGTTTGTACGTTAATAATTATGTTGCTTCTTAACGTTAATGTCAAAGAAGATAATTTATTTTTACCAGGTTTTTCTTTTTGTGTGTGGTTTTAATGTATTAATTTTTTTACTAAAAATCTCTGGAAATTAATAACAAAGTGAAAAGGTTTGAATTAATTATGATTATGTTTGTGGAAAATATTAAAATTTAATAAAATTAGTTAGAAATGTTTTAATTAGTTAAATTCAAACTAAGTTGTGTTTGTGGTACATGATAGATTTAATTTACAAATTTAAACATATTAAAAATTTGTTTAGAACTTATTATATTAAAATTAAACGGCTTTACGTTATAGTTCTGTACACAGCGTTCGTCTTTATTAGAAAAAATAACAGATTATTTACAAGGTAACAAAATAAGTAACTAGATCATAAAATTTATAAATTTTTAATTAATGGAAGCCAAATTTTATTTAAATCAGTTCCTATACACTGATTTATGTTATAAATTTCTCATTTATATCATTTTCCTGATGAAGACGGACGTTGAGTACAGATCTATAACGTAAAGCCGTTTAATTTTAAAATAATAAATTCTAAAAAAAAAATTTTTAATATGTTTAAATTTGTAAATTAAATCTATCATCTACCAAAAACACCAATTACTTTGAATTTAACTAATTAAAATAATTTTATTAAATTTAAATATTTTCCACAAACATAATCACAATTAATTCAAACCGTTTCACTTTGTTATTAATAATTATTTTATCAATCTGCTATTAATATTGATGGATCTTGCAATTATTACAGTATCTTAGAGTTTTACATCATGAAGATTTTCTAACACATGTTGAAGAAGACGTACGTTGAGATCATCAAAACGTCTATTATTAATCAATAATACAATCTAAAACCATTTTATTTCAACCTACATTCAATAGTTAAAAAAATCTAGTAATTTTGTTTGGATATAATAATGTTAATGACATGAATATCAAGTAAACAAAATAATAAACATAGACAATGTTAGATTTCATTAGAATTCATAATTCCTCAGTGCATTAAAGTATCTCCTTGATATACTCGCTAGTCAAGACTCAACGATGAAACCGGCGCACTAACACACAATCTCAAAATACGTACAAATACAATACAATATCTTAACGTTCGTCATCTCTGTTCACAAAGCACTTGTATATCATATTATAAAACGTTGTTAGCAACATTCAATGCTTGTCAAATTGTACATCTACTCGTCCAACTAGTCAGATATCAAGTGTAACAGACTTCGAACTTGAAACAAAATAAGCGGGGCCGTGTTTTTGACGGCTTTTAATTAATTAATTAGCTAGTCGTAATAGAAGAAGAAGATTCTTACTTCGTCTCTCGCTTCTTGTCTTTTCTTAGCAACGCAATTTTTTTCAGAATTGCGTTTTCTCCACAGTCAGTCTGACTGTGGAGTTTCTTTTACTCATTCGGTTGAAGAAAAGTTACTCAGTGTTCAGACTGTTGCCCCGAAAATTGTCGTAATTACTTCCCATTAGAAGCGTAAATTTGCCTGAAAATGAATCTCTTGTGATGGAATGCGGAACGGCAGTTGCTAAATGTCGATCAATGAAATAAATTTTTATTTGAGTTTTTTTTTTTGGGTGTATTCATCTGTGATGAATTGTTTAATATTTGATGGAAATTATATTTCCGGATTAGCAAATATTTAAAAATTATTTATTCATTATTTACCAATTAATATCATATTATCAAATTTTATATTTTATGATAAAAATCTGGAATAATTTGTGGCATTGTATTATTTACTTTTTTATATGGGACATGAATCAATCATCCCATAATTAAAATATTTTTATATAAATATACAACGTTATAATATGTTACTATTTTAAACAAAAAACAAAACAAATATTTGTAAGAAAAATAGTTATACTATATAATACATAATACTACATACATACAGAATCACGCCATGTATTCAAAAGGGTGTGGCACAAACTCTTTCCACTATCTTGAAATCAGTTTCCTCCAAACATTCCTATCCAGACAAGCAACTCTAGCTTTATCCACATTCATAATACTTCTTATACTTTCTCTTTTATTTTTACTATTTGGAAACATTCGCTTACGCAAAACATTTTCAATCATATCGCCTCATCTACTTATCGACCTTTCACACAAACGTATTCAGTAAATATTAGAATTGCAATTATTCGAAAATAATATATTTATTTTTGAAATCTAAAATTTTTTTTTTTTTTTTGGCATTGTAATAAGAAAATTGAATAAACTTTTATTTTCACAATATCTATTCTATTCGAAAAATAACATTCATTATTTTTCGTTAACAATACTTAAATATTTAGAATATTTTTTCGTTGCCAAACAACGCACAAAAGATAAACAAAACTGAAAAAACAAAATATTTTTATTAAACGAGAACAATAAAAAAACAAACAAACTGAGGAAACGAGTTGTGAACCCCATAAAGAGAGAGAGAGAGAGAAAGAGAGAGAGAGAGAGAGAGAGAATGCGAATGGTAAACGTGAAAAACTTTTTTCTATAGATTTCGTGTCTATAAATAATTTGGCAAATTCGTAAGTAGAAAAGTTCGGCTAAGAAATATTACGCCATTTGTTCGTAATGTGACATTTGTATTTCGGTATTGTCCAATGGTGGTAGAAGGGAGAGAGAGAGAGAGAGAGAGAGAGAGAGAGAGAGAGAGAGAGGGAGAGAGAGAGAGAGAGAGAAAGAATGTGAATGAAATCGCCAATCTAGCACTCTTGGAACCAACGATCGAATACTGCTTCTACTATCCTCCTGATGGCGGTTTTATAAAAAGTATTACCATGCAGAACAAAAAATATGACTTTAAACAAGATTAGAAGTATATGGGTAAACCCATATATAGCCTACTTTGACATTTCTCGGAAAGTTGGCAACACTGTATTTTAATAATATTATAATTTATTTGGGAACTAGGAGAAACTTTTCTGAAAATTTGATCAAAATCGAATAAATAATGTAGCCACAATGAATTTTTAAAAAGTTTTGTTATTTTTTTCTCGATAAGTTGGCAACACTGTATTTTGTTAAATATAATTTATTTAGGTACTAGGAGAATTTTTTATGAAAGTTGGCAACACTGAGTTAAATCGGTTAAATAACATGGCCATTATAAATTTTTAAAAACTTTAGTAATTTTTTTCGTGGAAAGTAGCCATCACTGGAAAAAAATAAAACCACATGACCATATTGGATACTAGACAAATTTATCTTGAAAATTTCATTAAAATCGGTTGAACCGTCTAGGAGGAGTTGCAATCACAAAATTTTGACCGAGCGAGCGAACGAGCTGACGACGCACATCCATACACCCACATAAACTAAGTTCGGATTCGTCTGATCTAGAAGCTATATGAAGGATTTCTATACAATTTTTTTTTTTTTTTAAATGTTACAGACACCGTACCAAACGCTATACTACTTTTCCTTGCAATCAAAGTGGTAAAAATAAAATATATTTGGTCATTGGTGTTTATATTTTATCTTATGAATAATGCTTGTTTATTAGATTTTTTTTTTGTCAATCAAGTTATTCATATTTAATTAATTTTTAAGTTATATTTATGAAATAAATATAATAAATTAGTAAAAAGAAATATTATATATTAATTGAAACTGAATTTTTATTCCATTTGGTAATATACTTTATAATTTTATTAAAATTCTTAACGTTTTTAATTTCTGTAACTTTTTTAAATAAAATTTGGCTTAATTTATCTTTATAACTTCTATTTATCAAAATTTCTGAATAGTCTATGAATATAATTTTTCATAATTAATAATTTGAGAGACATTTAATAAAATAAAATAATTTCCCTCAAACCACAAAATATTTTGTGGTTTTTAAGAGAAATTATTTTATTTTATTAACTTTTCGCCACAGTAAGATCATATTTTTATTTTTATTTATTATGAGAAACATTTCTTTTAACACATTATTTTTTAATTATAATTATAATTATATAATTATGATTAATAAAATTATAATTATTAATTTATAATTAATTGAATTAATTAATTAAGTTAAAGTGAAACATGACTAAAAAAAAACATTTTCAGTATACCACGTTTTTAACACGGACTAAAAAGTATAAAATAATTTCTTCCAGCTCCTTACAAATTTATAACCCTTATACAAAAAAAACGTGGGGCGCTTGCAAGGAGTGTAGGAAGTAGCTGTCGTTGCCCCACGTTTTTCTGGAGGAGAAATTATTTTAGTACATTTTAGTCCGTGTTAAAAACGTGGTATATTAAAAATTGTTTTTTTATTTAAATAATTATTTATTATTTAACAAATTAATTTTTGTAACCGTTTTACGTATTATATGAAATTTGGACTGTTCTGTAGCGATACATCTTTTACAAGATCGCCATCTGGTGAAGGTTTTATTCTTTACCAAATTCAACTCGTTTACTATCCCTTCTTTGTATGTGTGTATAAACGGTGCCCATAGGCAAGCCAGCCCCCGTCCGCAAATGAATTCAATCAATTATCGAACACTTTCTGTTCCTTGTTTCATTTCGAATGGTGGAATAGATATTAACCCTCTTTCTCTTTGCTTCGCTCAACTTCAGGCAATGTTCTTTTGGTATCCGAGGCTCTGGTACCTCTCGTGCCAATGCTTTAGCTATCGGCTACATATTTAGATCCGAATCGGTTGGGCCTCGTACGTTTTCAATTAGATTGTTACCGGAGTTTTCTTATTTTCCGTTTTTTTTTCAGGTATGGATAGATGGAAGGCACGGAATAACCGGAACAATGGAAGGCTGAATGAGATACAATCCATTTGGAATGAATTTACGGTTTCAATTGGGGGGGTTGCTTTTTATTTTTCTCTTATAATAGGGTTTTTTTAGGTGTTTTAAGGAAATTTTAGCACATTCGTTTAATGATCCTACTAAATGTTTATATTGTTTTATATATTTTGTAGAATAATACAAAGAAAAAACCTTAAGTGATTAAAATAAAAAATGATTTAGGTTTAAGTTCTGATTAATTATAGATTAAAATTCGACATTTCAATATACTAAACATAAAAAAAAGTTACTAGGAAACAAAATACAAGTAACTAAAATAAAATGACTTTAGGTTATAGTTCTGTATTAATATTTATTAATAATCGACGTTTCGACGTATTCAACGTACGTCTTCACTAGGAATTAAGACACAAATGACATTTTCAGTAAATAAACAGAACATAGAAACAAGTTACTAGGTAACAAAATAATATACTAGATTTTAAAATTTATAGATTTGGCTTTCTTTAATTAAAAATTTATAAATTTTATGATCTAGTTACTTATTTTGTTACTAGTAACTTGTTTCTATGTTCTGTTTACTAGATTTAAAACAAATTAAACGTTTAATGTAAAAACTAAAAAAATAATTATCTCGCTTATGAGACGACTTTCACTAAAGCCTGTGTTACACGATACATTAAAATGCAGAAAATCAACAAGTTAAAATGCGCAGTAGTTTAATTTTCTACATTTTTGACGAAAATTTAACTACTGCGCACTTTAACGCGTTGATTTTCTGTATTTTAATGCATCGTGTCACACAGGCTTAAGGAGTTTTAAGGTTTATCTACTCCTTTTGAGATGTATTATCGTCTCCTAAAAGGATACAGAAAAGGCCGTAAACACTCTGTATATACTCCTTTAATTAATGTATAAATATAAAATAAAACTGCTTTAGGTTCAAGTTCTGTAATAAAATTTATTTATAATTGAAGTTTCGACGAAATTCAGCGCTCACATCAGGAAAAATGATACAAATGACATTACAGTAAATAACAGAACATAGAAACAAGTTACTAGATAACAAATAAGTAACTAGAACATGTATTCTTTGATCATAAATTTTATGATCTAGTAGACCTGTTAACTTGTTTCTATGTACTGTTAAATACTGTAATGTTATTTGTATCAGATTTTTCCTGATGAAGACAAGCGTTGAGTTTCGTCGAAACGTTGATTATAAATAAATTTTAATACAGAACTTGAACCAAAAGCAGTTTTATTTTATATAATGAGTTCTGAAAGATTCGTTACTATGTTAATGTATGAAATATCTTATATATTAAGTAAATACATACGATGCGAAAAATAAGCTCAATTTTTTTTGAAAAAGCACACTAAGTGAACATTTCAAATCGCATGACGATAACTGACATTCACATCGTAAAAGTATGAAAAGCTGTTAGCTTAGGTACTTTCTTAAGTCGACATCTGAGCTTTTACGTTAATAAAACGCCTATTGAATGTAACAGAAGTTTGTTGGCAAACGAATATACAAAAAAAAAACTTAATGCTTTTATGTATCGCTACATTAATAACGCGAAATATCGTTTGTATTTTTTTTTTATTTGTAAAAAGGCGATTTTTCCGAAAGCGTAAAATATTTTCAATGATTTATGTTATGCCGAGATGTGTCAGATTTTTCTATGGTTCAAGAAATTGGTTTTGATACTAAAAGTGTCAATGTCAAGATATTTGATTGTAGCTATTATATATTAATACAGTTACCCGTATTTTATTTTTAATTTTTATTCTTCATAAGTAGTATAAGTTTAATTCTATTAAAATATCATTTATGTAACTTTATGTGTTTTTGAAAAATTCAATTTATACTCACTCATATTCGAGTGTTCCTTCTAAGAAAAATTTACTAAAAAGTATCAATATAATATAATAAATTTTTAATTTTATTTTTATCACAGACATTACATTAAATTTTTTAATAATTATATATTAGTTCACGGCGACTAAGTGGAAATTAAAATATTTGTTAAAACTTTTAGTGGTATCGCATATGTTCTAGTTACTTATTTGTAATCTAGTAACTTGTTTCTATGTTCTGTTATTTACTGTAATGTCATTTGTATCATTTTTTCCTGATGTGAGTGCTGAGTTTCGTCGAAACGTCGATTATAAATAAATTTTAATACAGAACTTGAATCTAAAGCAATTTTATTTTATATATCATATTACTTACAACCAACTAGGTTAACTCATGACTTAGTCGTGATTAGTCATTAACAATACATTTTTTTCCAAATTTATTAAATTTTCTAATTATACAGTGTGTAGAGCGATGAGGTTTCCTATAGGAAAAAAAAATTTAATATGAGTTTTAATAAAAAAATTATTCTTTTAAAAAAATTTGCTTGTATCGAAACTCCTTATAGTTAAAGAAAAATCCAGTAATCACTTAAGATAAGATCAGAAACTTGATATTATGTCGAGTTGTTGATTTTAAATATGACTAAGTCCGAATGTTACTTTTGCATACATACATACATACACAATTACGCCATGTACCCAAAAAGGTGTGGCACAAACTCTTTTCATCATCCCGAATTCAGTCGCTTCCAAACGTTCCTATCCAAACAAGCAACTTGCGCTTCATCCACATTCATAATTCCTCTCATACATGTTCTTTTATTCCTACTACTTGGAAACTTTCGCTCACGCAAGCCACCCTCTCAATCATACCACTCCAACTACTATAATTTATTATTCTTGAATTAAATAACGAGTTTATCCATGGATATTTTTCACATAAATTATAATCCATGTTTTTATCTTTTCATTTTGTCAGAAGAGCAAATAAAGCAGACCCATTGTTTCTACCCTAGTCCACTTGTATCACTTACGTACTAAGTCTGCAAGTCACTATCATTGTGCGTTCTCGTCTTTTAGCCCTTCATCAACCAGCACTCGGCACTATGGCACTAACAACCCTGGCATTCCTTCCGTAAATTTGTCGTCCGCATATATATATATATATATATATATATATATATATACGACATCATCTCACTCTCAAGTTGATGAGAGTGTAAGCGTCTGTGGTGTTTCTCTAAAACGGGTGGGTCTTTAGCGGTTATACCCACAAAATATATCATTCATCCGTAGAAAATGCGTTCAAGGAAGCTATTTATATTAAATATGTTCCGTGCCCCTGCACAAGAAATATGTTTCACCAGTTTTGAGCCCCCTTCCCCCTCTCTGTTTCAGTGAAGAAGGTGGAACGCAAGACCGGATAATGATCGTTATTTTAATGCGATAGTTTCTAATCCGATACGATGGTACGACGATGCGGCGCTTCTGCTTATCTTTGCTTTGCCACTCTAATCGATTTTAATCTGATTCGGATGGTTTTACTTACCGTAAATTAGAAATGTTCTATACAATTGATAATTGTTAATAGTTTATTTAACGACTAGTGTTTACAAGTTTAATTAAATTTTTCTTACTACATTAAAGTTTATATAGATAAAAATAAAAATGCGTCAGGTTGTAGTTTTGCAAGTAGATTATTTTTTTATAGTTTTGAAGAATTGTAGAGGAAATTTTAATATTTTTTTTTCGACAAAATTTTGCCTATTTTGCACAAAAGATAAAAAAGCGTAAGTTATGTTTTCATTATTAGGCAAATCTTCAACAACTCTAGGTTTTTATTTGATTGTATATACCGTGTGTTGACTAGGACCGTCGTACATAGGGATTTAGCATGTAAAATCAGAAACGTGCGATTTCCTGCTTCCCAAATTATTTTACAAAAACAATGTTTTAGGAAACACTTTTTTACATGTAAATCAATCAACAAAATTTTTTTTGGAACCATTCCAACTTCAGGAATTAGCTCTAAAGTTGTCAAGAAATTGACTGAAAATGACATTAGTCGGCCGTGCATTAGCATTTGTTTGATTTTTTGTTCCAATTTCACGGCTACTGCCATTTTCCAATCAATTTCTTAACAACTTTAGACCTAATTCTTGACGTAAGGAAAATTTCAAAAAAAATTTTAGTAATTGATTTACATGCAGAAAAGTATGCCCTAAAACATTTATCATAAGGTTTTTTTTGTAAAATAATTTGGGAAGCAGGAAATCGCACATGTCTGATTTTACATGCTAAATCCTTATGTACGACGGTCCAAGTCAACACACTGTATACAATTGTATATATACATATTTTTATGTAATTATAAATTAACTACTCAGTAATATAACTTGTAGTTATATTAAATATTACTTATTTTTATGTAATTTTATATCAATTACTAAGTAACATAATAAACTTTTTCTGTGTGATATTTGTTAAATTTTTATGTAGTTTTATATTAATTTCTTAGTATTATCATTTATGTGCAATAATACATATTGTTTTTGTAATAATACATTAAAATATATAAATTGTAAGTTAACATAAATTTTTATAGTAAATTTACTATCAAATTATATGGAAAATATAATTTACAGAAAAAAAGAAACAAATATACATACATATGTGAAAATACTAGAAATATATAATATTTCATAAAGAAAAAATGGATTTTGTAGTTGTTACAGATAATATTATTTATTTTTATATGCTACATAAAATTACATAATGATTCCGTAATTTTCCAAATTTTTATTGAAAATTTTAATAAATAATATAATAAAAATTAATTATAATTTTATTTATATTTTATGTATTTTATATATAAATATTTTACATAAAAAATAAATTAGTTTTACATTATTTTTTTTGGTAATTATTATTACATGTTATATAAAATTAGGTTCTATGTAAAATTGCATAATAATCCAGGGCAACTTTCTTACCCATAACATTTATTTTAAAATTTCAGAAAAACTTTTTACAGTGTATTTTTATTGAAAATTCACTCTACATAATAGCACGGATTTGATAAATTCAAAAACGATCTATCTATCTCGTTAAATCAGTATTTGAAATGCTTTCAAGATTTCGTCGGCAGTTTGGAGAAAGAGAGAGAGAGAGAGAGAGAGAAAATAAATGGGTGATCAAATTGTAATTTGCCTAAAAAGTAGCGTTTCATAAACAGTCCCGCGGGATTTTATATAACAACAACAAGCTATCTGTATTCACTTTACTGTTACCTTTTCTGCTTACCCTAGATATACTTCATTTCGTGTCGCTGTAGCAGCCCCCGTTTCATACTCACAGTGTGTCAGCATTGTAAGCTAAAACGACGGGAGTAAAAGATATATAGACCCGGGGTACGAATAAAAAGTAGCCGGTTTGATGTTACTATTGTTATTTTGACACTGGTATTAAAAATAGTGTGGAAATTATAATTTTAATTACTATCTCCTATCAGACCTCCATTTATGCGAGTAGTTAATTTCATGAAAATTACTCATAAATTATAACCAAGTAAATAAAGCTATGGAGAGCCTGTTAAAATAGAGATTTCTTTCATATTCTCAAATGATTAAAATAAAACTACTTTAAGTTAAAGTTCTGTATTAATATTTATTTAAAATCGATGTTTCGACAAAACCATTACAGTAAATAACAGAACATACAAACAAGTTACTAGATAACTTTATAAATTTCTATTGCTTCTCTTATCAATCTACTGCTAATATTAATCGATCTATAGCAATTATTATCATTATTTTTATTTGCAAATAAATTTTAATAAGATACTGTAATAATTGTAAAATTATACTCTATAATTTATGTGGTCATCAAACAAACTTTTATGAAATTATGGTTAAAAATAATAGAGCCATAATATATTTTTTTAATAGTTAAGTAATTTTTTCACTCGGAAAGTTGGCAACACTTTATTTTATTAAACTTATATGACTTTAATGGGCACTAGAAGAATTATTTGTGAAAATTTAATTAAAATCGGATAAATAATGTAGTTATAACATATTTTTAAAACTTTAGTAATTTTTTTTTAAAGTTTGCCAACACTATATTTTACAAAAAAATTATATAATTTATGCGAACTTCAAAAGAATTTTTTATGAAATAAATGAAATAAATAATGTAGCCACAATAATTTTTTTTAAAATTTTACAAATTTTTGTAGAACTTGAAAAAATAAAACTACCTAACATTCTTACGTTCTAAATAAACTTATCCTAAAAATTTCATTAAATTCGGTTGAACCATCTAGAAGCATTGCAATTACAAAATTTTGACTGACAACCGAACGCGCGAACGAGCTGACGACATACACACCTACAACTTTATAAATTAAGTTCGGATTCGTCATCTAAAATTTTTTTTAGATATTTTTTTATATTTTTAAAAATATTACAGACACTATACTTCTTTTCCTTTCATTCAAAATAGTAAAAACTTTTTATCAACAATCCAGTTACATTTAGTGCTCACCTCATGCGCACAGAAGCTACCTATGAAGTGTAATCATAATCAACGTTTACTCTCCACCCGACACCAACACCATCATCTCGATGGTCGGGGGGGTTGGGGGTTGGGTGCCGAGGGAAGAAATGTGACAGCTGACGGTTTGATATAACTGTGCGATGTTGTTACGAGAACATGATGCCTCACAAAGCGCGCGACTCCACCACATTTGACTAACATCCACCGAGGAGCAACGGATGGAATAAAATGGTGGATGCGCAACACTCTGGTCTGTTTTTCAGCAAGGGCCCAAAGCCCCTATACGTATGAAATATAAGCGGCAAGCTCCTCGGTAAAACTTTCTCTTCGAGAAATTAATAAATTTTAATGTATACGTGTAGCAATTCGGCTTTTTTGTTCGTCTGTCTACGGATATATGTTTGTAGTGTTGTCTGTCACTTTTCAGAATTATTCTTCTTGTTTTATCATCTTTTTTTTTCTCTGAATATTCTGCGTATTGGTATTTATGATGGTTGATTAAATTTATTTTCTAATTTCGCTAAGGTCCGGTTACAGAAACATCGTTTAAATTTGCTTTAGAAGTAAATGTAATTTTTTGTATGAAAAAACAGGGAACAAATTTAATCTAGTAATATTTTAAAATAGTTATTATTAATAATAATAATCTAGAAATAAATTGTTAAAATAATATTTGATTTTAAAAATAATTTAGTCAATAAATTATATTTACTTATGAAATAAATTTATTTAACATAGTCAAAAATCTATTACAACTCATTATATTAAAATAAAATTGCTTTAGGTCAAATTTCGGGATTAATATTCATTTAAAATCATCAAAACGTTGACTTTAAATACATATTAATACAGAACTTTAACGTAAAGCAATTTTATTTTAGTTATATATATATATATATATATATATATATATATATATATATGAAATTATTATTTATTTCAATAGATAAATATTGTTATCTAAATTTTATTTCAATTAGTGCCTTCACAATGATTGATTTAAATAAAATTTGGCTTCCATTAATTAAAAATTTATAATAAAATTTTTATGTTCTAGTTATTTATTTGTTACCTAGTAATTTGTTTCTATGTTTCATTTGTATCGTGATGAAAACGGTCGTTAAGTTTGTCGAAACGTTGATTATTAATAAATATTAATACAGAACTTAAATTTAAAACTGTTTCATTTTATATAATGAGTTCTGAATTTTTTTTTAATCTGTATAATTTAAATTGAATTTGTTATACAGACCTATTAATTTTATTAAAAATTTAATTATTTTTATAGTAGTAATTAAATATAATTTTCTCTAAAATTGTTGATGTTAATATAAATCATATAATTTCTCTAAAATGCCATAAGATGTTAGAATATGAATAGATATATTTTGAGTGGATAAAATTAATTTGAAGAATTTGAAAGTCTTCACTAAATGGGTCTTGAGTTTTAATCAATTTTAATATTCGTTTTTCTTGGACAAAATTGAATTGATGGATGAAACATCGAATGTCGGCTAAAATTATACATTACTGAGATTCCAAATTTCGTTTATATACTTTTCTTATTAAACGGAAAAATACCATATCAGATTTATTTTTACTAAACGAATTGCGACGTTTTTACAAAAAATATTAAAAAATTTATTTCATATACTTTGCCATTTTAAATTTTATTAATTTAATTATTTTCTCATAATTTATTTTTAACTTATTTCATTTTTCTTACATACAAATTACGAAAATGCAGATATAAATAAAATGTTATATAATAATAATAATAATCACCAATGTATATATCTTACACAACACAATGTAATTAGTTTATTCACTTAGAATAGGAGAGAACTTTTAATGATATTGTTTATATGGAGTATTATTGATAATTTTAATGTTCCTCATTTATTATCTTTTTACCTTTACATGAATATTGATAATTTTTGTTGTACTAAAAAAAATTTGAAAAATCAATTTGTAAATGCAATTTCGCTGTAATTTTTTAATTGAGTGTTTTCTGTAAACTTTTAGTAGAAATAAAGTATTATTATAATAATGACTTCATTGCCCAACAGTTTTATAGCCAATTGCAGCACAAGATATATGTTACGGTCAATGTAAACAATTGGGCATTATTTATAATTCCTGGGCAATTTAAAAAGTGTCCAATGGGATGTGACAAAATGATAAATTATATAGAAAATATTACATTGCCCGGGCATTATGAATAATGCTGGAAATCGAGTGGGCAATTTGAGAATATTTTTATGAAAGTGGCTATTTATACATACGGTATGTATACGCAATTGGCTATTTATACATACAGTATGTTTACGCAAATGACTATTTAGGGTAGGTTAGGTTTTTTTTTTTCAGTATGTATAAACAGCCAAATTGCTGTCAATTTATGAAAGTGACCAGAGAAATAATAGAAGTATTTATAATGACCGGGCAATGTAATAAATTATCTTAGATTGTCGTAGACAAATACAAAATTATTAAATTGCCTGATTTTATCGGTCATTATGAAAACTGCCCTGAATAATCAAATTGACCGTAACATATATATATATATATATATATATATATATATATATATATAATATATATATATATAACTAATCAGTTAATATATAATAATATTAATACATATACAAACATATTATTATGACTAACTTGGTTATTTAAGCTATTAAGGGAATGTAAATGTAAATTTTTATGAAAAATATTAAAATCATATAGAGAATTATTAAAATTTCTGCACATTATTTCGATTGGTGCGTTATAGAAAATATTTGTTCTGGAAGAATCATAATAAAACTTTCGTGTAGAATGAGACAAAAGTTTTGGAACTGAAAAATTAAGTTTTTCAAGTAAGCTACGACTGTCTACCATATTATGCAGTAATTTGTACAATTATATAACTATACTAGTTTTAATTCGTCTCTGATTCAAGGATTCAAAGCCAAATCTACTTAGCATTATGTCCTTCATTGCAATGAAGATTTGAAAATAAATAAAGTATGGCTTGAAATATTGCATAATTTATCATTTTTGTTTAGTTACTTGTTTTTTGTTTATTTATATGTCAGTTTTACTCTGATGAAGATACTAATATGTTAAACAAATAGATGTAATTAAATACATTTGTATTTATATTACAATTTAGCGTTGAACTTCTAACAAATTCTAAATGATATTTGAAAATGTAGTTAGTGACAAAATATCGCGCAAATTTGTATACGAATGCGGAAGACGGTCTCTGGTTTCTGTCGTATGTTTTCATCCAGCATTTTGATCTATTTTGAAAAGGAGAACGTACAACTGTTTTGATCACATCGCATCACACTAACCTCTATACTACCATATCTTTTGTCCGCTTTTAAATATTACGAAATTAGAATGCTGATATTTTTCACAATTTACATGCTAAAATACTTCTTAATTAGATAAACCAGCCTGTATTTTTTATATATACAATTAATGTGATTTCCTAAACGATTCATAATTTTGGTAATAAGATTATTTAATAGATTTCTTATTGTCAGTTTGTAGTTTGAAAAGTAAAACAAAATATATAAAAATTTGTTAAATAAATTTAAATAAAATGCATTTGTAACATAAGTAAAAATATTAAGTAGCGTAAGTAAGAAAAAGATAACATCAATCATTGTGAAGACACAGATTTAAATAAAATTTGGCTTCCATTAATTAAAAATTTATAAACTACACTCTGAACAAAAATTTTGTAATTTTACCTACAAACCATGAGACACTATGATGCTCAGTATTTCTAGGTATAATCACTCAACCGCTGTAATTTTAATATAGTTGTTTACAAATACATAACATCAGAACTATTACAAGTATTATGTAACATGATATTACCAACGGAATGGAAAAATACACATGTATATAGTATTACAGTTTTTTTCTTAGTAATAAAATTTCTTTTACTAAATTTACAAAACTTGAGTAAGTTTGCTGTCGGGAATTTACCATAAATAGGTAAAATTTGTTTATATTATTTGTAGAATGTATTTTGAAGTAAATGAATTACACTTAAAATATTTTATTAGTATTATTACACATACTTATTAAGTCATTTTTAATTACTTTGTGTAATTATTAAGAATTATGTAAAAATTACAGAATTTTGAAGTAGAAATAAAAAAAAATTAAACTATTTTTCTGTAATTTCGCTATATTTTTGTTACAGTGTAGTTATTTATGTGTTACCTAGTTTCTATGCTCTGTTTATTTACTGTAAATGTTATTTGTATCAGTTTTCCTGATGAAGATATACGTTGAGTTCGTCGAAACATCGATTATTAATAAATATTATTTTTATTTTTATTTTATATAATGCGTTCTGAAAGATTTTTTACAATGTTAAATATTTTTTTTAATGAGAAAATATCTAAAATAAATATTTAAATATACTGTAGTACATATTTCTGTAAGTGACAACTTTTGAAATGAGAACACATGTGTTTATCCGATACAAATAAACAAAAAACAAAACTTAATTTTAAAACATGGAAAAAAATACGCTACTTTAAAATTTTTGTGGAACACAATTCAAGCAATCAAACGTCAAATTGAAATTAAGGAACAGATGTTATTACACGAATATTTTTTTATTTAACTGCAGATTTAACATAAAGACAAATTTAACATTTTTATTGCTAACTATCCAATACAATCGTCCGAATTTTGAAATTATTTCTGTTTTTGATAAAAATAAACTAAGAACATCTAGCAAGAATTATTTCTATAATATTTATATTTGAAAAATAAAAATTTTATTATTACCTATTTTATATTGTACTTGTGCATTCATAACAATATTTATATTACCTATATTAAATAATTTCGTATATATTAAATGATGAAAATAATTAGTTAGGTTATGTATGTTTCTCAGAAAATAACAATAATATTATTTTTCGTTTTTCCATAATAATAATAATGAATGATACGACAAAATGTATAATTTTGTTTTGATTAAGATAAAATACGCTTGTAATATGGCTTTTGTGGAAAATTAGACATATATATATATATATACAATATGTCGCACTAAGTTGGAACCATATGGAAAATTTTTTTATTATTAATTTTAGGAAAAGTCATTCTTTATAAAAAGTTCTGCTTGTTGAATAAATAAGTTTACCATCAGAAAATCTAAGATTAAATATACAGAATGTCCATAAATTAAGATAACATGAAAAGAGAAATATCATTTAAGCAGAACTTTTTATAAAATTAAAATGCTTTGAAAAGTTATATTAACATATTTTAAATATATTTTGATAAAATATTTAATTATATTTTTGGGAAATTTAACAAATATTGTTAAAATAACAATGTTGGTTACACGCTTTTATTTTATTTATAATGTACAATGATAATTAAGACTTTTGAGAGACAACAAAAACAATTAAATGGTTCATTATTTTTACATATTGTTTTTGCAAGGTGATAACCATAATTATACTTTTGTAATTTTGTATTTCCTTAATTATTTTAGCAAAAAAAACTACAAATTTTGTTTTATAGCATAAATACTGCATCTAAATCAATAAACATAATTAATTTTTCTACTTGGTAAAGGTAGATTCTAATTTAATTCCCGTATTTACACTTAGGAGGAAAAAAAACTCAGTTATAAAAAGTTTTTAATTAGATTAAATCATAAAACATAATTAGAAAACGTTTTTAAGAGCGGTTTTTACGAACGTGCTGTAACAGAAGTCACTTGACTTGGGCTGCATACTAATGATAGTCGAAGCTCCTAGCGCCACAGCGGCAACTGTCTTACATTAGCAAAAGGGATGATAAAATGAGATACGTGAATTTGACTAAGCACACCAACGTTAGCTACAGGTATGCAGATATATATATATATATATATATATATATATATATATATATATATATATATATATATATATATATATATGTAAGTAAATATATATGGTGTCGTTTAAAACAGTTGAAAGTTGGAATCGTGCACGACGCATTCACACACGAACGAACATTTTATGTTTTAGAGAAAATGTCTGCTATTTGAGGGCACAAACCACGTAAAAAAATTTGTGTGTATATGTGTATGTGTATTGTTAATTTAACACTTGTTTGTGGAGAAGTCTAGAAATGTTTTTTCTTTTGTTAATTGTTGGTATTTATGTAAAAAAGATTTTTCCGTGTTTTTATTCTGTCTGAGTAGAATATTCTACATATTTTTATAAACATATTTATGATAAAAAAAAATCTTTTTATATTATTAATATAAAAGTACCTTATAATGCTATAAGGTACTTTTATTTAAAGCTGACTTTATAATGATATAAACAGCCTGATTCTCTAACGAAATTGCTAAGTCTTAACAACGTTGCTAACAATTATAACCAATAGAAACAAATATAATAGTTCTCATTTTAATTTTTTATTTAGTGCTAGCTAATATTATTGGCTAATGTTGTTAGCAACGTTGTTAAAATTTAGCAACTTCCTTAGAGAATCAGACCAAATGTCAGCTTTAAATTTAGTTCTAAAACAATCCAAGTATCGTATAGACCAAGTTAAAACAATTGTACAAACACATCGAAAAATCGAGCTTGTAATATCAGCCATAGTATAGTCATTTTTGCATTTCATTATTTCAAAACACTACGTTTATAACATAGTATAAAAATTTCAGAAATCATTATATAAAATAAAATAGTTTATGGTTCAAGTAAAGTAAAGTAAAGTAAATTGTTCAGAAAATATAAACTGGAATTATGTATATTAATAAAATAATTATATGAATAATTTTCTCATGTTTATTATTTTGATTGACATGTAGTATTATCTATCTTGTTACATATATGTCAAATATTATTTGGAAAATGTGACAGTTATTTTCATAACATGATTCTTCATTAACTGAAACAGTTTATCAGTTAGTATTTCTATCTAAAATTACGTCAAATAATTGTATATATTTATCTAAAAATTTATTTAATTATGATAAGAATATGGCAAAAACTGTTTTTTTTTTCTTCACGCGTATCATAATATTAATATTACTTTACCATATTGCTTATATAGAACATTATTATACAGCAGTTTGTTATTATATATACCGTACTGGTGGCAGTACCAAACATAACTACAATGTCAAGTGTATTTAATCTGATATCTTTGTCAGTCATATTAAGAAAACTATTACGTCAAGTTAAATTAATTGACAATTGCATTATTTATTTTCGCTTGAATTTTGATGCGATTATTGAAAATGTGTGAAGAAGTGCAAGAAATGCAATATGTACCATCCAAGGTGGCCACAAACTGCATATTTGGCTAAAGAAACACGATCAAATGTATTTAATTTGATATCTTTGACGGCTATATTAATTAATTATTAAGTTAAGTTAAATTAATTGACAATTGTATTGTTTATTTTCGCTTGAATTTGAAAAATGTGAGGCCCATGCAATAGATAATAGTAAGGAGTGTAGGGAGTGGCTGTCGTTGCCCCACGTTTTTCTGTATGGGGCTAGGAGAAATTATTTTATACTTTTTAATCTGTGTTAAAAACGTGGTATATTATTTACTTTTTTTTAATTTAATTAATTATTCTTAATGAAGACCTACGTTGAGTTCGTTGAGACGTTGATTATTAATAAATATTAATACAGAACTACAACCTAAAGCCGTTTTATTTTATTGTCAAAATTATTGAAGTTTTATGTGTTATACCAGTTTAATAAAGACATGGACAAATTGAATAATTTATTAACAAACTTTGCTATTTTACGAGTATTATAAAATTTTGCATATGTGTGTTTCGACTATAAAACATTTTAATTGTATAATAAAGTCACAATTATTACAGTTAAAATAGAAAAATAAATCACGACAAAGCTTTTTCTAAATCTTTTAAATTTATTATCCGTCTTTTTCGCGCGATATTTCATAAAATATGAATTAAAATAAAATCTCCTACAGCGCAATCTCATTGAGAAACCAAACTTTTAAAACAAGTTCTTCGGTTATAAAAAGTAGTTTTTTTTTATGTGTACGGTGTGTAACGGCAGTGGTAATTTTATTCAGAATTTTTATTTAAAATAAAACGTGTGCTCAGACGGTTTCAACGAGGGAGGGGGTTGAGGAAGGTTAGTTTGGGATACCTGCTCAAATATGTAAAATATTCGTCTCAGCTGTGTGCATATTTCAAATGTTTTCCAAGAAAAATTCATATATACATGGAATATAATAATGCGTTGGCTGAAATTTTTAAAATTTTTATACAATGTTTAGCGACGAACTTTGAACTAATATTTGAGCTTTTTATGACTTTTGTATGATTTAATTTTTAAACACAAATAATTTTAGTTTTTTATCACTTTCGTTTACTTTCATTTTAATTTAGTTTTAAAAAATGGTATTTTTTTTATTAACATAGTTTTAGTTTTTTATACATTATATTATTAAGTTTAAAATAAATCGGTTTTAGGTTATAGTTCTACGGTTGCCAACTCTTTCACATCCTTGGGCTGGAGATTTTCGGACGGTAAAGCTGGTCTAAATATTATTAAACTTACGTCACGAGTGAGTGCCAACACGTAAAACAAAACAAACTTAATCTTAATTTTTTGGTTTTATAAAAACAAAATTGCAATAATATTTATACTTTATAAAACGATATTATACTAATATTGGCAATATTACCTTAAGTATTGCCAACATTAGTATAAAAAAAATTACTAGCATTTGTATTAAATGGGCTTTATTTATTGTTATAGATTCAAATTAATCATTTTAAAGATATTAAAGCTAATAACGAAAAGAAAACTGTCGTTTTATATAGCAATTAAACTCAGTTTCAGTAGCGCACAGCGGTTAGCTTATTGTATGCGTAACGTATCTGTTATTGACATTTTTACATAACATGGAGTCAACCGGAGAATCTGTAACTTGGATCGGAGCACGAAGAAATTTTTGTAAAGCCGGAGTCTCCGGCCCAAAAGTACACAGTTAGCAACCCTATATAGTTCTATATTAATATTTATTAATAATCAACGTTTCGACGAACTCAACGTACGCGTATGTCTTCATTAGAAAAAATGATCCAAATGACATTGTCAGAAAATAAAGAGAATATAGAAACAAGTTACTAGATAACGAAATAATTAATTAAAACCATAAAATTTATAAGAGAAGCAACAGAGATTTATAAAAAATTATCTTTCTACTAGATCGACAGACAGGTAATTCGGTCTAAATCATCCAGAAAAATGTGCTATTGCTATTATTTATTATTGCTATTTAAAGATACTGTAATAATTACTAGACCAATTACTAGACCAATCAATATTAGCAGCAGATTAATAAGAAAAGCAATAGAAATTTATTGAGACAAATATAATATCAATCACTGTGAAGGCACTGAGTTTTATGAAATATGTCTTCTATTAACTAAAAATCTATAAAATTTTATTATCTAGTTACTTATTTGTTGTTACCTAGTAACTTGTTTCAATGTTCTGTTATTTACTGTAATATCATTTGTATCATTTATCCTGATGAAGAGAGAGACGTAGAGTTTCTTCGAAACGTTGATTATAAATAAATATTAATATAAAACTTTAACCTAAAGCAGTTTTATTTTAATATAATGAGTTCTGGAAGATTTTTTACTATGTTATCTTCATTATATTTTTTTCTATTTTAATTCATCAAATATTTTATTTCCACATTTTTTTCATAATAACTAAAACGAAACTACTTTAATACAATTTTTTTTTGTATAGAAAAATGCATCGTGTAACACCAGCATAAGATATAAAACGAACAATCCGCAATAAAAATGCTAGGAATGAAATTAAAACCAATCCGATAAAAAAATCCGAAAATCCCAGCACCTCTTAAAATCTTAATAACTTTATCTTCTAGCTCAGCACTTCTCCAGCTGTTTCTCCATTCTATATACCCAGAAGCTAAAACTCACTCCGATCTTAATCTAAACACACTTACACCAAATGTGTTGATAGTCCGAACCATTATCTACCATTAGCGGACCACTATAGCACATCACTTGCTATTCCATATCTAATTTAGTCTTAATCGAAACGGACATAACATGAACGTCAAATATATATATATATATATATATATATATATATATATATATATATATATATATTGCTCACGTGGCGATTCTACGAATTCGTAATTCGAATCGGAGAATTTACATACACGTCGACGAAAATAATCCACGTTTAGACAAAAGCGCATCGCATCGTTGTAATTAATTTTCAGGTTCTGAAAATAGTCACGCTGCGCTGAGAGAGATGTGAATTTGTAAATGTTTCGTATGTGGATGGGTAACGAATATATTTTTATAGGTTTCTTTTTTTTGTTGCAATAAATATTTGCAATAGTCTCTACGAGATTGTGTCTGTCGAATAATGTCTATTTTGTATTTAGTATTTTAGTCGTATCCGTACTTCAAATGAACCTAATTTTATTTATTATGTCGAAGCGGCTACGGCAAAAGTAGGATTTTTGGCACACTTTTAACTATGTCTAGACTTATAAAATAGCTTAGATGATTTATTAGTTTTTGAAATGGTGAATGAAAATATTGTTTCTAAATATTGTTACGTGAAAAAATTTGTTTTTTTTTTATTTTATTGCGGTAAATGTGTAAATTATATATTTATATGTATTAACAAAGTAAAAAAACTTCATTATACAGGGTGATTTATGACATCGGGGAAAAACTACACCGGATGATTCCTATGAGTAATCTAAATAAAAAAACTTCAAATAAACATATGCCCGAAAATGCTTTCTAACGGAACTGCAGTCGTTAGAAGTTTATTACATGTAACATCAGTCGCGTTAGCCTTATTTATTATATCAGGAAAAAAAGTCATAAACTTCTGAATAATTGTAAAATTACTGATTTATTTTCTACCATTTTGTTTAAACACTAGTAAACCAATTTACTACTTATGACTTACTGCGTCCCGACAAAATTTGTCTTCGGTTTTTAATTATTGTAAATTGTTTATTAAACATTTATTTATGTGTGTACAAAAATTTATAAACTAGTAATATGGTTTACTAGTGCTTAAACAAAATGTTAGAAAATCAATTAGTAATTTTAAAATTATTCAGAAGTTTTTTTTTTTCTTGATATAATAAATAAGGCTAAAGCGATTGATGTTACATGTAATAAACTTCTAACGGCTACAGTTCCGTTAGAAAGCATTTTCGGACAAATGTTTATTTGTAGTTTTTCATTTAGATTACTCATAGGAATCATCCGGTGTAGTTTTTCCCCGACGTCATAAATCACCCTGTATAAAATAAAACTGCTTTAGGTTTAAGTTCTGTATTAAAATCTATTTATAATCAACGTTTCAACGAAACGCAACGCTCGTCTTCATCAGGAAAAAACTAATACAAATGACATTACAGTAAATAACAGAACATAGAAACAAGTTACTAGGTAACAAATAAGTAACTAGATCATAAAATTTTATAGATTTTTAATTAATGGAAGTCAAATTTTATTTAACTCAATGCCTTCACAGTGATTGATGTTGTTTTTTTCTTTATAAATTTCAGTTGTTTCTCTTATGAATCTACTGTTAATATTGACTGGTCTTGCAATTATTACAATAATAATTAATAATTGCAAGACCAGATCAATATTAACAGCAGATTGATAAGAGAAGCAATAGAAATTTATAAAGAAAAAGATAACATGAATCACTAAGTTAAATAAAATTTAGCTTACATTAATTAAAAATCTATAAAAAAAATGGGTATTTGAAACAATATAACCGAAAATATACTTTGATACGAATCAATAATACATTTAACATTTATAATGTTTTTTTTTTTTCATTTTTAAATTGACATTTAAAAACGTAATTCTGTATCACATGAATGTTATAATGGCATTTTATTTATACACTGTTTTTGTCATAGTTGCTGTTGCTCTTAAAAACGTAGTGCAGATATTGTTACATATTCTTCTCCTGTATTACGCATTTATTAAAAACAGGCGCTGTAATTTTTAGTAATTATATTATTATTTTTGTAAATTAAAATTATCTAATAAATAGTAAAATATTTTTCAGAATTTATCGTATTAAAATAAAAACTGTTTTAGGATTAGATTCTGTTTAATTGTTTAATAAAAAACAACCTGATGATTTAAAATCTATAGTACTATACAGGTTATAGAATAATATAGAATACCAGAATAAACATAAATCAATAAGAAGAAAAAAGAATTAAACAGAATAGCCTAGAAATATGTAAAATTATTATTTTAGTTTCCTTTTTGAACTTTGTAAGATAAATATACTTATTTTATTAGATTTTTGCACTTGCTTTTACTAAAAATAGACTAGAAATATCTAGTTGTATTTTTAAACTAGTTTCAGAATACAATAGTAAAAATATTCATATGTGATTGAAGTCATATGTGAACTTATTTTATGTAATACTTCATGCAGTCTATTTTTATAATATGAAGCTTAATACAAGCACATTATAATTTATACATAAATTCACACGACAAAATTATTTGTTACGTCCGAATAGTAACTTGTTTCTATAAATAATAATAAATATAATAAATAATAATAATATAATAAATATTAATACAGAACTTAAACCGAAAATCATTTTATTTTACTCGTATATAATGAGTTCTGAATGATTTTTTACTATGTTACAGCAAGATATATTTATAAATATTCAAGTATTAGAACAAACAGATGTTAAAAAGGCGAAATAAAAAACAATGTGACACGTTCCGCGTAACCAAATTGAACGTTGGATAGTTAATTTATACACCAAATTAGCGCGATATACATGTGTTCAGTATAACACGATTTCGGAATTTTTTTTTTCGCCCGAGCGTTCAAATTCGATACAAACGCGCTCTGTGATGGCTGGTATACAGAGTTTAACAATTAAAAATCAGAACATGATTCATTTTGCTTGTAGTTCGGATTCAATTTTCTGCTGCCAGACCGACTTGCATGAATAACAATTAGTCTGACATAGGAAAAAAAACTTAGTTTCGAATCCATATTTAGATTTACACATATATAGTTTGTTTGTTTCTTATTTTAAATTTGTATATTTGCGTTTTTATATGGAATTGTTTTATTAATATTTTATACAGTTTTAGTAAAAAATACAGAATTGGGTAGCTCAGATAGCTCAGTGTTTATTACATTAACACAAAGTTTTGTTTAAATGTTGGAGGTACTAAATTCTATATATGTTATTATTTTTACTAGTGTTGATTTTCGTATATTGAGATATACATACTGTCATAAAGTATAATTGAAAATCTTTTTTTTCTCTGTAAACACAACAATAATTTTTTATATGATATATAGTAAAAAATCTTTCAGAACCCATTATATTGAAATAACAAGGCTTCCGGATTTAATTTTGTATTAATACAGAGGTAAAACCAATTTAATATATATTATATCAAAATAATAGCAAGTTTGGTTAATAATAAAAAATATGTGAAATAAAAAAGCTATAGGATTAAGTTCTGTATATAATTTATTTAAATATCCACGTTTCTATGAAGATATACATAGAGTATATCGAAACGTAGATATTTAAAAAAAATATATACAGAACTTAATTTTAAAGCTTTTTTATTTTAATGTAATGAGTTCTGAAAGATGGTTCGCTATGTTATATTTAAGATATTAAACAATAAACAAAAATAGTATATCGAGTTAAAAATATTTCATATGTGTATAAATAAATATGGCACAGAATATGTGCCAAATAATTTACGATAACTGACATATATAAGTGCGTATTGTTAATTTACTAAATTAATTATACGTGTGTGTTTCGAAATTTACTTTTGTAAATAATTAGTGTTCTTTGGTGTTAGATAGTATCTTTTAAGAGTTGAAAATTATGTTGCGCCAAGAAGTTTTTTTTTTTTTAATTTAAGTCATTTTCATTTACCGATTACTAAACCATAATACCTTAGTAAAGTCTCCCGTTTTTGTTATGTATAATTGTTGTAATGATTGTAATTTGTATATTTTTTCTTTGTTGAAGTTGTAATGTCGATTTTTTTATTAAAATTTATACAGAACATAATCCTAAAGCCTTTTTATCTCATAATATTTGTTTTAAATCACATTTTATAATAAAATTCCAACCAAAAATTGGCCCAAACCCAAACTAAACATAATAAAATATTCAATTTAATCTTCATAAAGCCACATCCGATATCCAATTAAAACTTAGTAACAATTCTCGCGGTGTTCAACATGGGCGCATAATAAATTTTACCGGTTAGCCGTCCGTCGGTAATCGGTAAATTCTAACCGGTAACCGAACAGCAAATAGATCTCTTGCGACGGTCACGCATCGTTCTCACGCACACGTGCCCCCGACAAAACTACGCGCGCTTTCCACCAACACGCTACTACATCGCATCGCCCTAGCAATATTTGAGGTTAAGATTTTTCGTTCATTTTTTTTCTTTGCTATTTTGTTGGTTGTTTTTTAAATTGCTGCACGTTTTTCATTCTTACCAGCATTGTTTTTACATGTTGTTATGTTTTTCTTTTGCAGTTATTGTATGTTAGAAGTAGTTTGTTGCTGACGTAGATAAATTGATGTTAAATTGTATTTTGAATACGCGCTGAAGTTCAAATTATTTATTAGTGTAATTTTTATATATTATATATATTCTGCAATAGCTAAATTTTGTATTTTATATATATATATATATATATATATATATATATATATATATATATACAATATGAAATAATGGGTGAAGCAGCCAATTGGTCAAATAAACTTCAAACACTCATTTGATATTTAAGACGAGATTTTGTTTTTGGTAGATTTTAGTTTTGTTTTTTTTTTTAATTGAAAATTTAACTAATATGTTTACTTTTTTTATTTTATTTACTGCATATAAACTTACTGATTTCCACAAACCACTCTGATAACGTTGACTTGAAAAAGTTAAAAACTGTATCAAAAGCTCATCTTGAATATCAAATGAGTGTTTGAATTTTATTTGATCAAGTGTATATATATATATATATATATATATATATATATATATATATATATACGGGTTTAAAGGCTTTTATTTTTGTAAATGTTAACCTTGAGAGTTGAATTTATTTTCAGCAAAACGTTACATACATTTATTTAGTAATATATTATTATGTCTTCAGTCTTCTATGTTTTATCTTTTTGTATTATATTGATATTATGTAGAGGAAAGATTTAAATGAATACTTATACAAAATTGTTTTAATTGATATTAATCAATTTATAATTATGTTGGAAAGCAATTTTAAAATAATAATTATCACACTATAAATACATATTAATAATAATTTTAATAAAATATCAAATCAGTATATTTCTAGAATATTTTATTAAACATTTTTAAATTATTTTTATAAAGTCAATATTTATTTTAAATGAACAATAGTGAAAAAATTTGATTTTAATTAAAATAATTAAAGCATAGTAGTAAATCTTTCAGAACTCATATTAAAATGAAAAAGTTTTGGGATTTATTTTTGTAAAATTTTTAACGTTTTTAAATAGGAAAAAAATAATATACAAATGACATAAATAATAAACGTTTATGTCCACATGTCAATTTTTAATTAAAAATTATTCAAAACTTAATACTAAAGCTTTTTTGTTTTATATATTTATATTTTACTATAAACTAGTATAAATATACATGGTATTACCAAATTTCAATATATTTGCGCAAGCTTTGTAAAACATTACATGCTTTTACTGGAAACATAGATTTTTTTAAATAATATACCTATAGTTTTGCTAAGTATGCAAACCGAAAAATAATATGATTTTTTTTAATACAAATATTTTGAAACTATACTAATCATTAAAAATATTAGATAATTAGCTAATATTTGTTTAAAATAAAATAGTTTTATTATTTAGTACTATTTATATTTTAAATACATCATCATTAAAAAATTATAAAAATAAATATAAACAGAATTTAATCCTAAAATCTTTTTATTGTAATATAATAAGTTCTGAATGATTTTTTTTATTACTATGTTAAAATTTGTTTATTTCATTTTTATAGTGCAAACATTAAATTAAAAGTTTATACGTAAATCAATAACAAATATTTTAGTTAGAAAAATATTTAAAAAAATAATTTTATCACACAAAATATGAATAAAACAATTGAAATATGTACTTACCAGTATCACTGTAAATTCAGATCAAAAAAAATGTCCAACGGCTCAAAGTACCACCACCAAATAGATCGACGATTCAAAAGCGAAAAAAATTTAATACAACAAGGATAGAGATTCTTCAGCCGAATTTAGATGACGTAATATATATAATAAATACTCGACCGAAAAACACACCGCTGTTTCCGTGGATAGTAGATTGAAAAATCAAAGAAAAAAAAACCGAATTCAATTCTAGAACGTAAGGGATGATATTAGATTTTTTCTGTTTTGAGAAGCACGTGTATGTGTGTGTGTTTCGTCCTAGAGGAGAAATGTATTTCAATCTAAAATTGAGATCACTGTGTTGTGAATAGAATTAAGTAAAAGAGTGCTTTGTATATGTTGTGTTTTTTTTTAATATATTTCTATATAATAATTGTTAAAAGACTGGGCAAGAAAGGGTATTGTGGTAGAGGTTAAAAACGGGTGAATCGAGAAAAAGCGACGGATTCGCGTCGATACCGGTTGCCCAGAGTGGACTGAGAGCGACGCGCCGCGTTATGGTATGGACCACGCGCGGATGCTGCGCCCGGCATCCGCGCAGCATCGCATCAACCGCTCCGTCCCCGCGCGTCGCGACGCTCTCCACCAAGCCCGACACATCTATTCTATATAATACCACGTTGTAGTTAAAGCCAATGGATGCTGGGATGGACATGGGCGCCGAAAAACCGAATAATAACCGATAAATTATGCTGTTGATATTAAATCTTTTATTATTTATTAAATTTTGTTTATATTTTTATAGGTAAACAAAGAAAATATAATGGCACGTATTCTCACCTCATATGAAAAAGTGCTTTTTCAAAAAAGGGCTTTTGACGTTCACTTAAAATCATTTATTAAGCATTTTAAAATAGTTTATTTAAATTTTATAATACCAAATATAATAAAAATGATCAAATATAGAAAAATTATTTATATTTGATGACAAACAGAAACAAAAAGTTATTTTAAAATTAATGATAAAAGCACTTTTTCACGAAAAAATGAGGTGAGAATACTGGCCTATATATCTATATATTATCTTCAACATAGTAAAAAAATCTTTCAGAACTTATTATATTAAATCAAACGACTTTAGGTTTAAGTTTTGTATTAATATTTATTAATAATCGACGTTTCGACAAACTCAACGTGCGTCTTAAGTTACAATTGACATTTACAGTAAATAAACAGAACATAGAAAAAAGTACTAGGTAACAAAATAAATAACTAGATCATAAAATTTAAGTTTTTAATTAAAGGACACCAAATTTTATATAAATCAATGCTTCCTTTAATTAAAATTTTATAAATTTTATGATCTAGTTACTTATTTTGTTACCTAGTAACTTGTTCCTACGTTCTGTTTATTTATTGTAAATGTCATTTGTATGTGTTTTCCTGATAAGTTCGCCGAAACGTCTATTAATAAGAAATATTAATTATTATGTTATTATTATTAGTGTATGATGAGTGTGAAATTAAAAAAAAAATGTTGTAGCAAAAGTTGGTGTTAGTCAGTTAAGATGGTTCGGACATGTTGAGCGAATGTCTAATGAACGTTTGGTTAAAAAGATTTATTTGAATGATTTTGATGGTATACGTTTGCGTGGACATCCGATGTGTAGTTGGAGTGGTATGATTGAGAGGGTGACTTGAGTGAGCGAAAGTTTCCAAGTAGTAGGAATAAAATAGCATGTATGAGAGGGATTATGAATGTGGATGAAGCGAAAGTTGCTTGTTTGGATAGGATTGTTTGGAGGCGACTGATTTCGGGATGATGAAAAGAGTTTGTGCCACACTCTTTTGGGTACATAGCGTGATTGTGTATGTATGTATCTATGTATTAATCCAGAACTACAATCTAAAGCTTTATTTTAATATAATGAGTTCTGAAAGATTTTTTTACTATAATGATCTTCTTCTACATAGGCAATATAGTAACATAATATCATATTTTGATACTTACGCTTAAAGAAAAATATATTTTTGTCACAGTAAAAAACAAAAATTAAAATTAAAAAAAAAATTGAATGTTGGCGCTTATGCAAAAAATGGAGTCTATCTCTTTTGCACTCAAACACTGCACTCTTCAGCGTCTCGTTACGGCAAAATCCTAAGCGGAAATGATTTTCGGAAGTGATGATTATGCCTACAAACACATCATACATACAAACACGCATACACCCACTTAGAAACGTTTGATTTATGCGACTTTGGAAAACTCAAAGTTATTTTATACGGTTGGCAATATGGAATGATTGGTTTGCATCTTTTTTCTCACTTTTTTTCTGCTGTAGATTTCTCCTACTTCCTTTCTTTTCTTTCTTCTTTTTTTATTTTTTTGTTTGTGAACGGATATGAGCGATTTTCTTTCTGAGGATTCAGTTAATTTAAGTTGACTAAGTTTTTGATAACTCAGTTTTAAAAGTATTTTTATTTATGTTGCGCGCAACTCGTTACAAAATTTATTTTTCTTTTCCCGGTATTTGAGAAGTTTTCTATAAAATATTAACCGATATGTTTAAAAGAGTTTGTAGTATAATTATCTTAAAATATACCTGTCCGATAAATTATACTGCTTACCAGTTTTAATTTATTCTCGCTTAAATTTTAATCTGTTTTTTATTTATAAAATCTGAAAGTTTAAATTGTTGCAATAACTGAAACAAATTTAATATAAATTGAAAAAACAATTTACATATTGTATATCAATAAAATAAAAGTAATATGATATTGCAATTTTAATAGAATTGTGCCACACCTTTTAGGGTACATGGCGTGATTGTGTATGTATGTATTATGTATGCATTTTAAACTTAAAATAATACCTATATTTACAAAAAAAATCTGTTATGGTCATCATATTAAATAAGTTTTTGGACTAGAAAAATATGTATAATAACAACTACTATATTCACGTCAAAACAAAACTGTTTTGACATAAATATGCCACCTATTTACAGAATTATGTATATTTAAATTTTTATTATACATTAAAAAATCTACTGTGGCAACCACAGAACCGGCCGTCATCGTATTAAATTAAAGTTGATTGATATGTATAACAACAAAAAATCATATAAAAACATAATTGTCTTGACATGCCACTTATTTACAAAATTATATCTATCATAAAGATTTGAAAAATTATTAAAAAAATATTTCACCGTATTGAAAAATGTTACAAATAAAAGTTATAATAATAACTTGTTTAACCGTTTGAGTGACACGGGTTTTTGCTGTTTCCTTGTCCAAAAGTGCCAAGGAGCGCTTTCGGGCTTGTCTTATTTTTTATTCTACATTATTTAGTTAATTATATTATTATAGTAATCGTTGTTTATAAGAATAAAAAGTGTACACCTACAAAGTGTAATATTACTCCAATTTTAGTTTTAAAAATCGGGCATCGACAGAAACCGAGCTTGCTAGAGCGCTGGCAAATTTCGAGCGTAACAGAAGAGCGCAAAATCGCTGCTTGGCACTCAGACGGTTTATGTACATATATATTTAGTTATAATTTGTTATTTTGACGTTATTAGGTATTGATACATCACATTTTCCATGTCTGATATTTGAAATCTAATCATATTCTTACAACAATATAAAATTCATATTAAAGTTTTTTTTTTAATAAAACGGCTTTAGGTTGTAGTTCAATATTAATATTTATTAATAATAGACGTTTCGACGAACTCAACAAATGTCAAATTATATTTATAATAAATAAACAGAACATAGAAACAAGTTACTAGGTAACAAAATAAGTAACTAGATCATAAAATATATTGTTAATATTATTTATATATATTGAAAATAATGTTATAAACATATATTTAAAAAAAATTAGTGCAATGTATTTTTTTATTAATTTTATAAATTTATTTATTTATAAAAATATATAAAATTCAAGCACTAGACTGCATAATCATCGTAAATCAGTTATAAGCAATATAATATTGTATAATATTTAAATTATTATTATTTATTTTAGGGTGAAAAAATTCAAAATTTATCGTCAATAAACTTCCAATAATCGTGTAGCTCCCGAAAAACACCATAAAACAAAAAAAAAACAAACTAAAACACGCGCTAATAAATATAAAAAATAGTCTCATAATTCATAATATTCTGCATTGGCGTCGGGACGCAGCATCCACTATTACATGCAGCCACAAAACGACACGGCATGCGTACGCATGCGTTGTAGCTGAAGTTGCGTTTGCACCACTCGTGTTTTCCAAGCAGGCTAGCGAATATGTTTTCCTCGGCACATGTTATATGCTTGTTAGTCGACTTTTTTGTTCATTTTTATTCGCTACTGCCTCTTTCCCTTGCGTTGCTAGTGAAATGGAGCTGGGGTTGGTAGTCTGGCGTGCTGCAGAATGCTGTACTAGGACCTATCATATTATTAATGCGGGATAATGAACAGCGGAGAATGAATATGAAGGTCTAAAAAGATTTTGAACCCTAAACTGCGCTTTAGAAATTATTTTTACCGGATTAAAATTACTTTCAGTTTTAGTTGACAATCAGGAAACAAATTATACTCTAAAAACAAATTATGTAATTTTACCTACAAACTATGATGTCCAGTATTTCTAGGTAGAATTACTCAACTGCTGTAATTTTATATAATTATTTAAAAAGTACATAATGTCAGAACTATTACAAACATTATGTAATATGATATTACTAACGGCAGTGGAAAAGTACAGGTAACTCTCTTACAACACGGTCTCCGACAACACGGTTTCGTTCTAACACGTTCTGCTTAAATGCACTAACTCTCCTATAACACGGTTTTATTCTAACACGTTTCTGCTTACAACGCAGTTTTCAGATTATACTTGTAGTAACGTGTGTGTACATAAAATAATTATATACATTTAATAAGAGCACCAGCTATTTAGAAAAAAAGTGTGTTACTAAAAAAGTTTTTGTCAACTACGACTTTTGCTTTTACCTGTCTTTTACATAAGAAGCAAACAGTAGTAAGTTCATATTCATCTGCATGTGTCTGTAACTGTTTTAATTTTAATCTGTACGACTATTTTCTTAAAAATATGCCGACATAAACATCAAAAAAACTATGTAATTTTTCGTTTCTTGCGTCTACTGTAAAAATGACAAAAATAACTTTTTACCTCTCAGGTACATTTTTAATAAAATTGAAGTTATTTTTATGTATTTTAAAAAATATATGTACAAATGTATTTTAATTTTTGTAACCTAACTCTCTTTTTTCTATTGGCTCTGGGTCTCATATAACACGGTTTCACATAACACGCCGTTTTCTTGGAACCTATCTACCGTGTTATACGAGGGTTACCTGTTCATATGTATCTAATATTACAGTTTTTTTTTTTTTAGTAAAGTTTCTTTAGTTACAGAACTTCAGTAAGTAATAGAAACAAAAATATATCAAATCATATAGTAAAAAATTCTTTCAGAATTCATATAAAATAAACTACTTTAGTTCAAGTTCTTTATTAAAATTAATTTATAATCGACGTTTCGACAAACTCAACGCTCGTCTTCATCGGGATTCAAAAGCCATTACATTATCAAATCATAACTTTGGTAACTATTTATACTGCTTAAAAATGTATTCGGGAACTGATAATAACTAATATTTCTTTTTTATTTACTTATTCTATTAATCCAGAAACTTTTTGTCATATTAATGTAGAAAGATATTACATTATAATATTATAAATACTGTTACTGTATTTTAAAATATCTACCTAACAAAAAGATTTGTTGGTAAATAAGTATATGGTGGTTTGAAATTTTAATATCCTGCAAATTTAATTGGGTCTGCTGCTCTATACTTTTTTCCTTTTTTTTCCAAAGTTTTTTTTTCTTGCAGTGAAGGTTTGTTAAGTTTTCTTGGTTGTTTTACATTTCACGACGTCTTGTTATGCACTATGATAAGTTACAAAATTAATTTACCAGCAACAGAAATTTTCTAAATTGTAAAACATTCACTTAATGTTTAAGTTTATTGTTTAATTTTAACAGTATTTCCATGAGTTTTATTAATTAATTTTTAAAGTTAAAAATTTAATTAATATATTTTAATAAGTATGAACGTTATGTCAGAAAAAATTGCAAACTTTACTTAGTTAATTACTGAAATATATTTTTAAAAGATCTGCTGTTACGGCAACATCACTCTGAGCACTCTGGAAATAGGCAAATTTTGGAAAAAAATTTCATAGAGAAATAATAAATAAATGTTTCGGGTTTTTTATATGTTATTACGGTATATTTGAACTACGTTCGTGAACAGTTATGATAAAAAATGTTTTCAAATTGTGATGTCACTTGTGGATTTGTCAGCTACTGTCAAAGCGTTTAACAATACTTTGTGCAACCAGGCCTTTATTTTTTCTTTCTTAATCATTTAAATAATAATTGAATATTTCCAACATTATAAAAATTAATTGTTTTACTTAAATATATTTTTCATTTACAAACAAAACAAATGAAATTGTAAAATGCAACTAATCCTGAAATATTGATATTATTAAAGTAAAAAAAAAAACAGTGACAAATGTAAAGATACAATCCAGCAATTTATAAAAAACATTTATATTTTGTTATAAAAAAACGCATATGTATAAAAGCACATTTGTTTTGAGCATGTCTGGGTTAATATTTTTTTCATTTATTTTTTATAACAAATACAGGAAATATTAACATAGTAAAAAATCTTTCAGAACTTATTATTTTAGAATAAAACGGCTTTAGGTTCTAGTTCTGTAATAATTTATTAATAAATCAACGTTTCGACGAACTGAACGTGCGTGTTCATCAGGAAAAATGATAGAAATGATATTTATACTAAATAAACAGAACATGGAAACAAGTGCAGTTTGTCGAAACGTCGATTTATTAATAAATTATTACAGAACTAGAAACTATAACCGTTTTATTCTACATGAAATATTGTTTAAATTTAAAATAAAAACATTAAAAGCTTTTTAAAGTAAAGCATTACTTACATAAAATAAAATATTAACGGTATGTTTTATAATAAATATTTTAACTAAATCTATTCTAAATTCTATTATAATAGTAATTATTGTTTTCAATAAAACGATGCTTTTTTATCAACTTTTCACACTTCTAACCGTAAAATTGTTTGTTGTTATCAATAAAACAAAGCTTTTTTTGAGAGCTTAAAATCGACTTTAGTTAAAGTGTTTATTATAAAACTGACTGATGCTGAACTGAAGTTGTATTTAATTTTTTATAAACTTTTTTACTACCGTGTTCAGCGCCTTTGAAAGAAAAGAGATTATGCATATAACGTGGTGTCTACATGGTTATGAAATTTTATAAAGTCTGCGTTTGTACGACGTACGTATATGTCAGTTCGATGCTGAGATTTTACAAGGAAGTATTTTAATTTCTCTCTCGCTTATTAAAAAAACATCATATATAGTAAAGTATTCTATATAAAATTTTGAATATTCATGTTATGCCTTATATATTATGTAGACATGAATAAATATATATTCGGTTGTCACTGGCATATTTATTAAAAAGCAAAGTTTTTCGCGAAAAAATATTATTTTTACATTTTTTGTTTTTATATAAATATTTTATTCATAATCGTATAATCTGTTAAAATGTACTGCGTAGTATATACGTTTTATTTTTGATGGGTTTTTACATATATTTTTCAGGTTTTTTTTTTTTGTATTTTAAAAATTATATGCTATTGATTGTACCGAACTTTTTTTTTTATTTGAAAAAAATTAAATACAGGCAGTTTTCAACTTACAATCAGAATATGTTCCAACATCTTTGCCGTAAGTTGATTTCGACATAAATCAAGAACTTTTTTAAATGCTTATTTTTTATTTTTATATTTGATAAATTACTTATGTTTTAATAAAATAAACTTTTATTTAGCTTAAAAGAGTTAAAACTGTATAAACTTAACATGGTAAATAAATCTTTCAGAACTCATTATATAAAATAAACTGCTTTAGATTCAAGTTCTGTATTAAAATTAATTTTTTATCAACGTTTCGACGAAACTCAATGCTCGTCTTTATCAGGATAAACAAATTCAAATGACACAACAGTAAATAACAGATCATAGAAACAAATTAATAGGTTAAAATTTTATATATTTTTAAACAATAGAAGCCAAATTTTATTTTATTCAATGCCTTCACAGTGATTGATTTTGTTTTATATATATATATATATATATATATATACCGGGTGTCTACTTTTTTTTTGTTACATAGGGAATACAATGCTAAAATTTTCATTTGGTGATAAATTTTCCCCTAATTATTATAGAACAAAAGTACAAATACAAAAGTTGTTTAGAATTCAAAAATGCATCAAATGATGCCAAATTTATCAATATAGGATGTTCCGATCAAGAATTAGAAGCAAATTAAAATTTCCATTTTTGCGCTCTTTACATCAAAGTGCCACGGAAATTAAACAAATAATTTCATTTCTTCTGGAGTTTGAGTTTGACAGATCGTATTTATTTTATTGTTACGTTCTGTATTATTATTATTATTATTATTATTATTATTATTATTATTGAAAATAATGAATAAACTTAATGTAAATGAAAAGCTATTAAGTATAAAAAGTATTAAGTATTTATTATTTATTACAATGAAAGGGTATTTTACTCGGCTGTACACTACGTACTAGCTGTGGTTTTAAATTGTGAATGTCTCCATTATAATTTTAAGTAATTGTTTAATTTATTTATTAACTTCAAGTTATAAAAACAATACATTTGAATTAGATGACTGGCATTATGCCTAATATATTTATTATAATAATTTAAACTTATCCCTGAGGATGCTGTAAGTTGTGCAGTGAAACGTCGGATAAGAGTTTAATAAATAGTAAATAGCTGAACTCCGTAAAACTTTCTTTATTTATTACAATATTCAATATACCTATAAAACAGAAAAATTCATGAATACAAGATATAGGAGAACAAAAACGAAACTAACAATTTAAATTAAATGTTCAAATAAATCGCCATTAACTGCCAAACAATAACCTAATCTGTTATAAAATTCGTGACGTACAGAGCTTAATTGTGTTTGTGTTATATTATTGCACTCTTCAACAATGGCATTTTTCAAATCAACAAGATTTTTGATATGTCGTTTATAAATTTTCTCCTTCAAATATGGCCATAAAAAGAAATCGCACGGTGCTAAATCGGGCGATCTAGCTGGCCAATTAATTGGACCACCTCTACCAATCCATGAATTTGGAAAACATTGATCCAAATATAATTTAATGTTGCAGCTGTAATGTGCCGGACATCCGTCTTGTTGATACCAGACAACATTATCTTGAGTTGCACACTCTTCTAACTGCGGACCAATATGATTTTGCAACATATCCAAATATTTTTCGTTGTTTAAATTATTTTCAATAAAAAATGGCCCAATTATACACCTGCCAAAAATTCCAGTACGTGTTGCTACCATTAAATGAGGATTTGTTTGGCTCCATATTCTAAAGTTTTGTGTATTAGGTTCGCCGTGTAAAGTAAACGTAGACTCGTCAGTAAAACAAATAGATTTCAAGAAGTTTCTGTCTAAATTGGATTTTTCCATAATAATGTTACTAAATTCGCTTCTAGCCATTTTATCCGCTTCAAATATCTCTTGGTGCGTGGAATATTTATAAGAATGATATTTTTCATTTTTTAGTACCTTATGTATTGTTGAAGGATGCAAATTTAATTCAGCACCAAGTTGACGCACACTAACATTTGGGTTTTCCGTTACACACAAAAGTATATTCAATGTATTTTCTTTAATTGCATTTTGATTTAAATTCTCCTCCTGATCTTCTGCGTTGATTTTTCTACAATTTTTACAACGTTTTAACACACTTCCAGTTTCTTCGAATTGTTTAATTATCCTACGAATAGTCATAGCGGAAGGTATGGGACGGTTTTCAAAGAAAGCGCTGAATAAATCTCTTACTCGTCGTATCGAATTTCCAGTAAAATACCATTTTACGCACTGAACTTTTTCATTTACCTTAAGTTTATTCATTATTTTCAATAATAATGATAATAATACAGAACGTAACAATAAAATAAATACGATCTGTCAAACTCAAACTCCAGAAGAAATGAAATTATTTGTTTAATTTCCATGGCACTTTGATGTAAAGAGCGCAAAAATGGAAATTTTAATTTGCTTCTAATTCTTGATCGGAACATCCTATATTGATAAATTTGGCATCATTTGATGCATTTTTGAATTCTAAACAACTTTTGTATTTGTACTTTTGTTCTATAATAATTAGGGGAAAATTTATCACCAAATGAAAATTTTAGCATTGTATTCCCTATGTAACAAAAAAAAAGTAGACACCCGGTATATTGCATTTCATTTAAGATTGTCCAAGCATAAACTAACAAAATTTTAACTTCGCCCAACTGATTGTGTGGAAAAGGTGATGATGCAGGGGGTGCATTGCAGTTAAACATTTTCATAACGCAAGAGATGTGGCTAAGATCACCGATAAGAATAATTTACCCCTGTCTCCCGAAAATTTGACTTGATAGCGGCACTAAGAACTATAGTTGACCTATTGAATATAAAACAACTTTCTGTATTCATGTATCCAATATCCATTTACAAACTATCTGTACAATTTACAAAAGCTCCTGTTTTTTTTATTATCCGGCAGCAAACCAAGCTTTGGAATGAAGGCAGGCAAGCGTGGTGCCCGAGTGTGCGTGTATGTATGTGTGTGTGGGGCCATACACCTTCTCCAACAGCAGTATCGATGAGAAGAGAATCCGGCGAGCCAGAAGGGCCCCCGCTCTGCGTGCTTGTTTGGACGTCGACAACAGTGGCATGTACGGCTCACGTATCAAACAACAGACGCACGGACTGCTTGTCCACCGGGCAAGGGGGTAAAGCGACGCTGAGGTGTAACGAAGGGGGCGACCATTGTGTTTGTGTGTGTATGTGCGAGGGGAAAACATGGCTGTTGATACTTGGATGCTCAACAAATAGATTTAGCTTTGTTCGGTTTTCCGTGTTTTCCGGAGCTTTGCCTAAACAAAATGGACTGGAACTGTTGAAAAATTAGATAACGCTATACGTTTTAGCTTAATATATGTATGTATAATTGTCGTATGAAGTTACTTACGATTGGAAATATTGTGAAATTAACTTAGCGTAGGAAACATTAATAAGTAACATTGAGCAGTTAAGGACGATAAGTAGATATTAAAATAAAACTGCTTTAGGTTAAAGTTCTGTATAAATATTTCTTTAAAATCGATGTTCCGACGAAACTCAACGTTTGTCTTCATCAGAATAAATGATGCTATCATTTATCCTGATGAAGACAAAATTGAGTTTTTGTCAAATTCAAATTCAAGCGAAAATAAACAATGCAACGGTCAATTATCTTATCTTGACGTTGTAGTTATGTTTGGTGCTGCCACCAGTAGTGTATATAGTAACTAACTGCTGTACAATAATGTAATTATTGTACTAGTAAAATAATGACCTCTTTCTACATAGACAATAGCTGTATTCTTTTTACCAAAAGATTAACTCAGCTCAGTTGGCAAGTGAAGTGAGGTGAAACGAAGTGAAGTGAGTTGAGTTGCTTTAAAAAGAACAAGATATTCAAACTCTAGCAAGAGAACATGCATAAGTGACAATTTAAAGAATATTCAATTTGAATTAATTGATTACATTACCTTTTTCATAAGTAATTTCGTATGACATTTTTCGCGGCTAACCTTAAAAACAGCAATAAATATATAAATTTAACCCCTACTACTTAACTGAGTATCTCACTTCATTTTGAGATTATTTTGCGGGTGCAGCAGAATCGGTAAGAGGGGAAGGTATCCAACTCAGTTTGTCGTAGCTCAGTTAAGATAAAAAGAATAAGTATTATCTGAGATGATCTGAGTTTATCTGAAGTGAGCTGAGATCTCAGTAAATTTTAGGTAAAAAGAATACAGCTAATATGGTAATGTAATATTAATATTATGATGCGCTTGAAAGAAAAAATATTTAATACAAAATTAAAATACATTGTAGTAACATTTTAAATGTAACTGTAGCTGTTTGTTAGGGTAAAGAATTACAAAAAAAATAAAATAAAAACGAAAATAAAAGCACAATAAAAAGAGTATTATCCAAACATCAAATGCATGTTTATCTGCTACTGAATAAATACTTTCAACAGCGTCCACCATATATATATATATATATATATATATATATATATATATATATATATATATATATATAGTTGTTGGTTTTAGGTGCGTTAGCAGTAAAACACAGAGTTCATATACAGTAGTTTATATTGAATATAAGTATAAACGTATTTATTTACATTATATATATAATAGAAAACGTGTTCGATATATATTTTGACAGAACAGGAATATGGTTACAATACTTAGCAGTCATGCCAACTGTGTGATATCACACCAACAGTGTGATCTCATACCAACTGTATGATATTATATATTGGCGATTCAACAGTGTTCTCTCTTTTCAACACCCCCACTAGAACCGTTTAGAATCACCAATCCCATTTTTTCTCGGCATTCATTGTGTTTCATTTTGAATAAAGCTTTTCGTGTTCGTGTTGATCTTCTTACTTCGTTTGCCTCTTCATCATCAACCGTCTCATCTTCGGCTGTTTCTTCATCATCAACCGTCTCATCTTCGAGTTCAGATGTCTCTTCGACTTCGTTTGAAATCGTTTCATCGTCAGTTTCCCCCACTGAATTTGTATCCTCGTCTTCGAACAGTACTTCTGTGTTATATTGAGCTTTTGGTTCGTTTATTTGATTCACCATATTATTTTCCAGAAACGTCACATCTCGACTTATGACAAGCCTGTTGGTACCTGGTCGAATGAACCGATAGCCTTTCGTACTTTCATTGTAACCTACGAATATCAGCTCTTCCGACTTCGCATCCCACTTTTTACGTTTTTCATCAGGTATATGAACCATTGCTCTGCAACCAAAAACTTTAATATAACTTAAATTTGGTCTCTTACCAGTCCACAGTTCTTCGGGAGTTTTCTTCAAATTTTCGAGTCCTGTACATGGTGATCTGTTCACCAAGTATGCCGATGTCATCACTGCTTCGGCCCAAAAGCTTTTCTTCAATCCGGAATCATATAATAAACATCTGGCACGTTCACACAAGGTTCGATTCATCCTCTCCGCCAATCCGTTTTGTTGAGGAGTATACGGGCAACTCGTTTGGTGTATGATCCCATTCTTTTTCAACATCGTCTCGAATTCATTATTACAGTATTCTTTTCCGTTGTCCGAACGCAAAAACTTTATTTTTCTCCCGGTTTGATTTTCTACCAACGCTTTGAATGTTTCGAATTTTTCTTTTACTTCTGTTTTCATCTTCAGAAAATACACGAAAACTTTTCTCGTATAATCATCTACCAATGTAAACATATATCTGGCCCCGCTTAACGAATCATTTTCCATTGGCCCACAAAGATCAGTATGAACCATCTCCAAGATTTGTGTTGCTCTTGTGCCATTGTGTTTAAAAGGTTTCCGATTTTGTTTTCCTTTTAGACAGGCAACGCAGGTTGGATTATCATTGGCTTCTTCAAAATCAATTCCATCAGCTAAACCATTTTTCAGTTTCTTCAGACTTTGCAAATTTATATGTCCCATCCTTCGATGCCATAAATTACAACTTGATTTGAAATTTGAAGTTAGCGCTACAGTTTCATTGCAATTATTGGTTTGCAACTTGTACATGTTGTCGATTAACTCAGCAGTAGCCACCACTGTGTTTTCTTTGTAGATTTTACATCCTTGAACATCGAACTTGATCACCATTCCTTTCTTTGTAATTTCCGCTACTGACAAAAGATTTGTGGTTAGATTAGGTACATGCAAAACGTTACTCACTGTGATTTCAGCTAGTTTTCCTTTGATTTGCACGTCACCCCTTCCACAAACAGGTATTACTGAATTGTTTGCCACCAAAATTTCTTTTGTTTCGGATTCAACTCGATTATTTAACCAAACTTCGTGCATGGTCATATGCGCCGATGCGCCCGAATCGAGATACCAGTCGTAACGACTTAATGTTTTCGAAATTAACCCAACATGAAAACCTACATTTGCTTTTGTATTTGATTGCTCTTGCTGACTTCGGCTTTTCTTCGGCATTGGACATACATTGGCTTTGTGTCCATATTTTTTGCAATTGAAACAACGTGGACCTTTATTTTCATATGTTCTGTTGTTCTTTTTTGTATCAGCGAAATTCTTCCCATAAAACGCACGATCACTTTTTGATTTTGTACTTTTTATATCCTGAAGCAATTTTGTTTTGATCGCATCACCTGTTATTGCCGTACCGGAACTTTCTATACCCATAATCATCGGTTTATATTCATCGGGTAGTCCAGCTAGTAATAATGTGCCTATCCATTCGTCAGTGATATCGAATCCAATGTTATTTAACTTATGGCCAGTTGAAATGATTTTTGTGACATAATCATCAACATTTGCACAGTTTTCAAGTCTGGTCGTAATCAAAGTTCTTAATAACCCAACTTTTCTTGTCAAACCCGTATCTTGAAACGTGGCATTCAAACTATCCCATACTTCTTTGGCGGTTTTTGCACTTTGTATATGGACATAATTTATCGGATCCACTAGCAAGATTATCTTCGACTTTGCTTTAAGTATTTTCTTTGCATCAGTTTCTACACCCGTGACGCAATCCCACAATTCTTCATGTTCTAGGTACGTCTGAACAGCGAACTTCCAGGTGGTAAAGTTTTCTCTACCTTGTAATTTTTCAATAGAGCTACCGAAACTTGCACCAGCCGCCATTTTACGTACTTTTTCACTCAAAAATTTTCTGTATATACTTGTTTTTCTATTATTTTAATTGTGCCTGGGCCCATAACCTGTTGGTTTTAGGTGCGTTAGCAGTAAAACACAGAGTTCATATACAGTAGTTTATATTGAATATAAGTATAAACGTATTTATTTACATTATATATATAATAGAAAACGTGTTCGATATATATTTTGACAGAACAGGAATATGGTTACAATACTTAGCAGTCATGCCAACTGTGTGATATCACACCAACAGTGTGATCTCATACCAACTGTATGATATTATATATTGGCGATTCAACAGTGTTCTCTCTTTTCAACAATAGTACTAAATAAACTGAAGCTTTTATCCAAATTAAACTTGACTTTGTTATTATTTATTTACCTTTTGTAAATTTTTGTGTTGTTCTATTTTTGCTAAAAAAAAAAACAAGCAACTCACCTCTTGTTTATTTACCTTTTCATAAACCAGTTTTAGGCTACGCACAACTAACGACTTTTATTTATTTTTAATAACAATAGAATTTATTTATTACATTTTCGAAATATTTTTATCCTATGTTTCAGGAGCAAGAAAAATTCTCGTGTGAAAGATAAAATTATCTGAAAATAAGTTTTCTTATCAAAATAATAAAAAGAATTTTACAATTTCTATGTTCAAAATATAACATCTCAAAGTATTCCTAAATGAAAGTAATAGACACCGATGTAATATAGTAAAAAATCTTTCAGAACTCATTAAACGGCTAGAGGATATAGTTCTGTATTAATTTTTATTAATAATCGACGTTTTGACGTACTCCATTCTAATGATGAAGTACGTAGAGTATATCGAAATGTTGATTATTAATAAAAATTTAAAAATTAATACAGAACTCTATCCTAAAGCCGTTTTATTTTAATATAGATATACAAAATATACATATTACTCAAAAAAAAATTATATTAGTACGTGTATAAATATATTTTTATATTAATAAAAAAGTTTGTGATGTAGACAAGTAAGACCTTATTACTACTTTGACTGCAAGGAAAAGTAGTATAGCGTTTGGTACGGTGTCTGTAACATTTTCAAAAAAAAAAAAAAATTGTATAGAAATCCTTCATATAGCCTGTAGATGACGAATCTGAACTTAGTTTATGTGGGTGTATGGATGTGCGTCGTCAGCTCGCTCGCTCGCTCGCTCGGTCGTAAGTCAAAATTTTGTGGCCGCAACTCCTCCTAGACGGTTCAACCGATTTTAATGAAATTTTCAGAATAAATTTGTTTAATGCCCAAGATGGTCATGTGGTTTTGTTTTTTTCCAGTGATGCCAACTTTCCGAGAAAAAAATTACTAAAGTTTTAAAAAATTCATATTGGCTACGTTATTTATCCGATTTTGATCAAATTTTCAGAAAAGATTTCTTTAATGCTCCCATTAATTACATAATTTTATTAATATTCAGTGTTGCCAACTTTCCAAGAAAAAAATTACTAAAGTTTTAAAAATTTTATTATGGGCATTTAATTCAACCGATTTTACTCAAATTTTCACAAAAGATTCTCCTAGTATTCATATAATTTACGTAATTTTAACAAAATACAGTGTTGCCAACTTTCGGAGAAAAAAATTAGTAAAATTTTTAAAAATTCATGACTATTTTATTTAACCGATTTTAATCAAATTTTCATAAAAGTTTTTCCTAGTGTCTAAATAAATTATGCAATTTTAACAAAATACAGTGTTGCCAAAAAAATCACAAAATTTTTTAAAAATTCATTGTGGCTACATTATTTATTCGACTTTGATCAAATTTTCAGAAAAGTATCTCCTAGTGCCCACATAAATTATAATATTATTAAATACAGTGTTGCCAACTTTCCGAGAAATGTCAAAGTAGTCTATATATGGGTTTACCCATATACTTCTAATCTTGTTATATATTAAATATTGGTGGGTCACCCCAAATGATTTCTTGAGTTCCTTAGTTACCTTAGGGACATTATTTCTGAAAACCGTTTTAACACACTATTCTACATACTATAGGCTTTCAGAAAATGCAAAAAATAAAAAATGAAATTAAAGTGTCCTCTCGTAAATCAGTGTTTAAGATTAAGCCTCATTTAGATTACCGTTTTTTTTTTTAGTTTCACGCATAAGCATAAGAATTTGACCAATCTATATTAAGTGTGTCAAATGTTTGGATTGGTCAAATTCTTAACTTTGTGCGTAAAACTAAAACTAAAGCGGCAGTGTGAATTAAACTTTATAATTATAAATGATAAGTATAAATACGTTCTGCATTATATAATACAGAACGCTTAAAAAATCAAAGCTAACCATATTGAATTAGTTGATAGTAATTTAATACAGTCTAAAATCTAATCTAACCTAGTATTCGAATAGTACAGATACCTGAGGTACGTAAATGGTTTTAGTAGTTCTAGAGTTATCTCAATATATATGTATAATGGTTAGTATGTTGTGCTGTATTTGACTAGAGAGAAGAGCGAATATCTAGAGCAAAACATAGTGTACATAGCTGGTAATTAACTTTGATCCTGTTTAATTAATAGCATATTGTGAATTAGTTGCTGACTGAATGAGCATGGTTTACAATATATATCTATAAACCCCTTCCCTGTCTGCTAAATCTCTCTCTTACAATAAACTGAGTGTGAGTTATTATATTATCTTATCTATTGTTTACGAAAAAAACTTTTTTAATATCATATAAAATTGGACTGTTAAAAACTTATTACGTTCTTGCAGGAATTCTTTCGAATTTTATTTGCCATCAAAATATTTTATCGTATATATATATTGTGTTTGCCCTCAAGAAGCTTATAATTATAAGCGAAATATTGGCTACTTTACAATAAATTTAATATACATTAATGTTATTGTAACTTTTATTAATTCTTGCCAATATCCATTAATTAATTTCCTTTTTTATAATCGGATTTGTTTCACGGTTAAAGATAAAAATTGAAAAATAAAACTCAATTGAAATACTATCCAAGATTTCGATATATATATATATATATATATATATATATATATATATATATATATATATATATATATCATCAGAAAGTTACGATAGCATACATGTAATTAATATATCATGTTTTTAGGTAGATTAATATAAAAGTGCATGTTAGACTTACAATTCGCATATAATATTTATATTTATTTTAACATTATTTTATTCAATCTCGATCTTTCGTGCCAATTTGCGTACTTCTTCAGGAGAAAATTGACACACCATATATTTATACAATACGTATACTATTATAATTTATTTGCACAAGTGGCGGATCCATGGGGGCCATGCCCCCCCCCCCCCTTGAGCCTAAGAACATAATACAAAATTCATACTGTTAAGTTTTCATTCTAATGTACAAAAGAGTGTTTACAAAACCAAATATAAAAGAAACCAATAAAACATAACTAAATAACAAAAACACACCAAGACGTAAATATTATTGGTAGTCACATTTGACAATGTAAATATTTTTGATGAGACGAAAACATTTCAGAATGTTAAGCATATTCACTCTTCAGATAGCTGTTAAAGTAATCACTGCTTAATAAGAATAAAATATCTCTACTATACTTGTGTTGTGTTTTATTTAATTAAATTAAAACCCATATTCCTAACAGGTTATGGGCCCAGGCAACGTAAATTAAAATTAATAATTAAATATAATTAATATAAACTATTTAACAATAAAACACGGATACTTTCAATATAGTTTTAAATAGTGTGTGCGTGTGTTCTGTTAATAATTACAAGTTATAAAATAAAGCAAAATGGACATAAAAGTTGCTAAAAGAAATATTCAATCATTTAATGGTGAAAAATATAGTGTGTGGAAGTTTATAGTGAAATCTTTATTAACAGAACTTGAAGTGCTTAATGTTGTGACGAACCCGATTCCTGAAGAAATACTACAGGAGTGTACAAAAAGTGACCCAACTGCCAGAAACACAATTATCGAATATTCGAATATTCATTTTTGGGATTTGCAAAGCACGAACATGCCAAATTAGAAGAAATAGACGTAGTGTCTTATCTTTTATAAACTTTATCATCATTTCAATGACGATGTGATAACAACACAAGAAACATTACTTGAAGATAATTTAAATATTACTTTTGTGAAAATTAAATTATTAAACTATGAAGTTAAACTGAAAACTAAAGAAAATATAAAAGTTTTACAAACCGCAAACTCTTCAACAACAAATTTTAAACTTTCTAAATTTAAAAATTAATAAATATAAAATAATAAAAAATACGTAATAAATCGAGTGAACCAATAATACAATGAAATTATTATCACAAAAGTCTGAATAAATTATTAAAATTTCAAACATGCAATCATTGTGGTCGAAATAATTATTTAAAACGTGATTATACTTATTAAAAACGTATGTTGAAGAACGAACCAACAACAAATATTTTCAATCTACATATGGTTCAGACACAATCCACAAGCAATAGTTTTGCTTTTGTTTTTGGAGATCATCAAATCAACATCGACAACAATTATTTAACTTTTATCCTGGACTCCGGAGCCACGGACCATACAATCAACAACATCGACGTTTTTACAACATGCGAAGATTTGGTCAAACCATTAGAAATTGCCGTGGCAAAACCAGGTTCCACCAAACCCACAAAAAGAGGAACAACTGAACAAATCAAGGCACATGTGGACGATAAGAAAACGTTCTTGTCACTCCAGAAGTTACCACAAACCTCCCATTAGTTCGACGATTTTAACAGAGCGGGATGACGGTAATTTTCCACCCACAAGGGGTAATTATTAATAATAATAATAAAAAAATTAATTAAAAATCAAACCATCATCCCAGGTAAGCTCTTTTAATAATTTAATTGAAGTTAGTTTCAAAATTAATAAAACATAGCTCATTTATGCAATAATGTAAATATTAATTATAAATTATGGCTCGAAAGACCTGGCCATATCAGTAAAAAATTTATTAATATAAATATAAATAATTTGGAAGATATAAATTTGATTAAAAATCTAGATCCAATTGAGCTATGTAAAGCTTGTATAAGTATATAGAAAACAAGCATAAATGCTTTTTAATAAAGTAAAGAAACTAAAAATTCAAAATAGACCGTTATTAAAAATATACACAGATTACTGTGAAACTATTACATCAACTACAGTAGAAAATTAAAATTAATATTTAAAATTTAATTGATGTTTTATTTATTTATTAAAAGGTAACATATTGAATTTCTTCTAAGTGGGAGATCGTAAATAAATTTCAAGTTTTTTGTAGTTAAAGACACTGCTCTCTTTAATTTTAAATATAATAAATTTATATAGTAACAATGGTCGAAAATATCTGTCAACTGAGTTCAAATATTTTAGTTCAATAAAAAGGCATAATGTGTTATTTATCACTACCACATACACAGCCATTAAATTGTTTAGCAGAGCGTATGAACCGAACAAAAACGGAAAAAGCCCGTACACCTTTTAATCGGTTATAAAAAAAATTAAAAATAAAAACGGAACAAGCCCGTACATTTTTGATTGGTATAAAAAATTAAAAAAAAAACGGAAAAAGCCCGTACATTTTTAAAAAATTTAAACCAATCTCTTAGGGGTCAAGCTGTATAAACAGCAACTTATTTAATAAGTCGCACCTCTACAAACGCTCTTGCTAATAAAAATAAAACACCATATAAATTGTGGCAGAAACACAAATCTAACTTAAAACATTTAAAAATATTTGGTTCAACCGTATATCAAAAAAAATATACAAACTTGATATAAAATCAAATAAATGTATATAAGTAGTGTTGAGCCAAATGGTTATAAGTTATAAAATGTGTAAAATAAAAAATTTATTATAGCTCGTGATGTCATTATAAATGAAACAAATTTTATTTTTTTGACGTTCGGCTAATAATAAATATAGAAAATAAAATGCCTATAAGTAATTTTACAATACAAACTGATTAAAATCAGGAACTGAACAAAATATACAAACTGATTAAAATCAGAACCTAAAATAGTTAGTAAGTGATATAAATATATCAGAAACTAACAAAATGAAAATAAATCAGAAACTGAATAAAATTCAGAAACTGATAAAGTTCAGTTAACTAATATAGAAATTAGATGAGATTGAAACTCATTAATTAAAAAAAAGGGGGTTAAAATTTGATACTTAACATCAAGATAACTCTGAACTCAGACGTTGTGGCAGAAATAAAAATCGTCCAAAACCTAATTACACTGAAAATGAAAATAATAATAATAATTTTCAATTTAATTTTTTAAATGCAAAATATTCTCTAGAAAAATCCTAAAAACTTTTAGTGAAATAAATTCTAGGGATGATCGAATTCAGTGAGAGCAGGCTATAACAGATTAGTTAAAATTCTTTAAAGATAAGCAAAACTTGATATTAGTTCAACGACTCCTTAACATAAACATAGTAAGTTGCAGATGGGTGTTTACATTAAAAAAAACGCAAAAAGGGATTCATCAAAATATAATGCTAGGCTGGTAGCAAAAAGTCATAGTCAAAAATATTTAATAGATTATGAACAAATTTTTGCATCAGTGTGAGAATGTTTACATTTAGATTTATTTTTAACGTTTGCAGTTAATTTGATTTATTATTAACTCAAATCAAAGTAAAAAAAAAATAAATAAAAACTGCATTTCTAAATGGTATTTTAAAAGAAACTTTTTATATGATGGTATTTGATGGCGTTAGTTCCCAAAGCAACTAAGTATGTTTATTTAACAAATCATAATATAAATTAAAACAGTCATCACGCGGTGAGTTTTTTACCGGAATATTTCGGTTTTCTCATCGAAAGGTACACAAATAAAATTCACACGTTTGATACAACAATTATAAATTAGAAAAACTTAAAAATATCTAAAGTTGATCATTGCTTATGTTTCTTAGATAATAAATATATAGAACAAAAATATTTATATTTTATTACATGTTGATGATTTATTAATCGTCACATAAAAAATAAAATAAATATCAACGAATGAACAATGAAAGTTAAAAATGTATTTACAACATTGTTTTTAAATAATAGATTTGAATGAAATAAAATTATTTTTGAATAAAAAGAATAACTTGCAATAATGATCAATTTACTTTAGATCAATCAACGTATTTAAAAATTATAATAATATGAAAGACTGTAAAACAATAGATACTCTACTACCTAGAAAACTTAATTATGAAAGTTTAACTGTAGATAAAGATTATGAAGCATCATGTGTAAATCTAGTTGGTAGTTTAAAGTATACTATTGTGTACGCGTGCTGTTTTTGTGTTTACCAATTTCTTTTTTTTTTATTAAGTTTCAAATAAAACAAAAATTCTAAAACTTTAGAAATATTTGAAACGATTTTAAGATATGTCAAAGGTTCTCTTGATTTGAGATTAACATATATAATAAACAATAAAAGTATATACATAAAATTAATAGTTATGTTGTTTTAAACTTGGGTATAACGACATTGACAAAAAGTATATCAGGATATATATTTAAAGCCTTCGAGTCATGTTGTGTAAAAGAAGCTTTTTGCTTAAATCTCAGACAAATAGTATTAACATAAAAATACTTAAAAACCCATTCTTATTTTTAAAACCAATACAGGTTGTAACAACATATCAAATAATTCTACAAATCATAGATGAACTAAACATATCGATATTAAATATTTATTTTTTTTCTTTTTTTTATAGTGGAGAGCAAATTTAAAATAAATTAATAAATAAGATGAATATATTTTACAGATAAACAGTTAGCCGATATGTTTACGAAACTGTCGGGAAAGAAAAATTCAAGAACTAACAAATAGATATTGTAGTCTCAAATAATTATCAATTACTTAAATATAAAAGTTTATTGTTATAAAACATTATAATAAGAATATTCTATATATAATATGCTTAAAGTAAATATTCATGTATAAATGATCTATACGTACATATATTCAAAATATATATAAACAATAATATTTTTACAGCTATAAAATTATAGAAGTGTTTAATTGAATTTTTTATTTGTTTTGAGTGAGAGTGTTAAGTTTTCATTCTAATGTACAAAAGAGTGTTTACAAAACCAAATATAAAAGAAACCAATAAAACATAACTAAATAACAAAAACACACCAAGACGTAAATATTATTGGTAGTCACATTTGACAATGTAAATATTTTTGATGAGACGAAAACATTTCAGAATGTTAAGCATATTCACTCTTCAGATAGCTGTTAAAGTAATCACTGCTTAATAAGAATAAAATATCTCTACTATACTTGTGTTGTGTTTTATTTAATTAAATTAAAACCCATATTCCTAACACATACAAATATATATTCCACACAACAATTGTTATTAACCCACCTTGCATACAGCTATGCATATAAGGTGGGATAATAATTTTTTTGTAAGCTTAAAACTTCTTAATAATTATTTACCTTTATCCTAAAAAGAAAGGCAAAATGCCCCTTCCTTGACAGTTTTCTAGATCCGCCCCTGATTGCCCACAAATATCTGATCTCAACACAATAATCATCGCTTTTTAATCTTCGTAATATATTATACTATTTTTCCTATATGTTGCCGACTTTTTGACGGACACTGTAGATATAATAAAACTATCAATAATTTTTACGATAATATATCTCGCAGATAAATTTTGACATATATATATATATATATATATATATATATATATATATATCCTCTCTTTAACTATTAACCGAAAATTGTAACAGTTTATTCAGGCATGACAAACAAAACAATTTCTCTAACGATTCTAGTTAAATTGGGTCATTTAACGTAAGCAGAGGCCGCGATTACTGAATAGAAACGACAGTGTTGGATTAAGTAATGATGTTTCACATCTGACACAATTTATATATATATATATATATATATATATATATATATATATATATATATATATATATATATATATATATATTATATCTGGCGCGTTGAGATATTATTCTAGCCTGTGTACGCGAGCTATAAATACCACTTATCCACCTTTATGTCTTATGAAACGAAGCCAGTTTTCGATGGAGAATGAAATCGTGGCGTCCACAATGGGAATAGATATTGAGACAATGCCCGCTTTGTTGGCAGCCCTGTCTACTGCTACCAACAGCCTCATCCCTCTCTCGCAACTATTGTTTATTCGACGAGTTTAGTAACTTAGTATAATAACACTCTTGATTTGTGTGTGTGTGTGCGTGTGTTTGCGTCTGCCTGTCTGCCATTTTCAAGATAAACAAATATTGTAGAAATACCGAGTTGGATTAAATGAAATAAAATGTTTCCACAAATGTTTTTAATCGAAACTGATTAATAACATGATTTATTATTGTAATAATAATAATAAACAAAAAGAAAAAATGTTCATAAGTGTATCTGCGAAATTAATGTAAATAATATTCTAATGTTGATATTTTTTCCAAAAATTTCACAAGTTACTTAATCATTGAATGAATGACTGGCCAGTTAATCATAGACACGTGTTTTGCTCTTAACTAATAAAATTATATAATAATTAATTAAATAGATTAAATTTAAAGTTAAACAAGAATGAAAAGCAGAAAATAATTATTTAAATATAATAATTTTTAACACGGGTTATAAATCTGTATGGGGCTAAGGAAAATTGTTTTATACTTTTTAGTCTGTATTAAAAACGTGGTATATTAAATGTTTTTTTATTTAAATAATTTTATATGTCGCCCAGATTGCTAAACCTCGGTTCTGCCTCGGTTGCAAGTATCTAGATTGTTTTCTGCTCCTTGTAATATTATAAGCTATTGTAAAATACTGGAAAGTTTTATTCTTAATTTCAATAACTCAAAGCAAACAATTTTAATGCAGGCACCTCCACCAAAACTCGTCATATTTTTGTCTTGTCCATTTTTTTCCAATAATTTCTCATCAATAACGCTCGATGCACATTCCTAAGATTGGCCGATGATTGGTAGAAATTTCCTAATTGTCCGATCGTGATCATCCTAGAGCACATTGAATGTTTGTGTATCGTGTAGTAGACAGTTATGTCAATAATTTGAAAGCAACATCACGGCACCATATATATCGGAGGCGTTGTGGCATAGCGTGGCGTTACGTAGCACGGCATAGCATGGGTTTGGGACATATATACACACACACTCACACACGGCTGGATCGCGCATTATTGCTTCTCTCTCTCTCTCTCTCTCTCTATATATATATATATATATATATATATATATATATATATATAAAGCTGAGAGAGTTATTGGATAAAATAGTTTGACGATTATCGGAAAATATGTCGTTAGTTCGCTAGAAATTTTTCTTCTCCCTTCTCGTTCTTTATTTCTTTTATTGTTTTTGCGTGTAAGTGTTATTACTGATAATATATAGATTATCTGATAGATAGATATAGATAAGAGCAGAGATTAGAACAGGAATTACTCAGGTATTAAATCTAGAACAAACCGTTGCTACAAGTATTTTGCTAGAATGGGACTGCCCCATTTTTTTTCTAATAATAATAAAGACCTGTATTCTTACCTCACATTTTAATGTAAGTGTTTAAGTGTTTTGATCATAAAATTGAAAATAAATTTTTGTTTTTATCTTTTACCATATATATAGTAATCTTCAGATTTTCACGACCAGTATTCATTGAATTTATAGAATTTTCTAGACTAGTATACAGTAGTCGATCTATCCATGGCATTGGAGAATGCCATCTACGATGTATGGCGAAACGTCTGCGATGAGGATAGATCAACTATGGTATACTAGCCCAGAAAATTCTATAAATTTAATGGATAATTTTTCTATTTTTTATTATATCTCACGTTATAAATTTAAATAAACTATTTTAAAGCACTTCTTATATAATTTTAAATAAATATCAAAAGCATTTTTATCAAAAGTCGGTTTAAAAGGTGATGTGAAAATATATTTTTATAAAAGTTAAAAGTCTCAAGTATTTCTCGTTGCAGTACATAGGTAATTTGAATTTATTAATATTATTTAATTCCTTTATTTAAATAAAATTACTTGAGATTAACTTTTATGAAAAAATATTCTCACATCACTATTAAAAGTGATTTTTGATTTTTACTAATATCTGTATTTCTTGGAACAAGAAAAAGCATTTTGATTGTATTTCGTAAAAAAATATTCAAATATATTTATTTTATTATTAGAAACATTCTAGATATTTCAATTTTCAAGTCCGATAAAAAAACATCAACATTAAACATCAAATTAAAACTGACATAGACAGGTAATCAAATTTGAAAATGTTAAATCTTTGCAATGAATTTTTAATACACCAGACATGAAGAACATTACTCAGATGACTCGTAATTTTTCGATAAAAAAACAGCAAGTCACCGTTTTATTTTTCGTCCAAGGCATGCGAGCATGTTTTTAAAACGTGAGATATATTCACGCAAAATTTAACCACTTGAAAAATGATTTAAAGTGGAAGTAATATTTTATTTTATATTTCTATTTTACAGCCGTGCAAAAAAAGTGATTTCTGTTAGCCCAAAAATAATCCGTTCACAATATATATATCTTTTGCAGTGGCAAAAATTCGATATGTTGTCACTGAATCACAGATAAGATTTCCTTCCTTTTCGTTTTTACAAAAAAACTGTTCCGTGTTATGTGTGCACAAGAGAAAATACACATTCTGTGTTTGAACAGATAAAATTCGGTAAAATACATTTTGACTGACGTGTTTTCGAAAACATGTGCCACATTTTCAAGCTGAAGTTTATTTTACATGATTCGTTATTATTTTGTCAGTACAATGGTTTTTTTTTTAAATGAAATGAATCTGAATGAATCTGGACATTTTGTTATTTTCCTGTGATAATTTACGTAATATTAAATTTTTTATGAAAAAAACTACAATATAAAATTAAATAAATTGCATGTAAAATTACATCAATTTTTTACAGTGTATATAAATTGAAAGTTCCGTTCTATGCCATTATGTTGGTGACAAACCTAATAACACAAAAGTATCTGTACCTAATATATTTTGTAAATATATTTGCATCTAATTTTCTATAAGATAGTATTTAAATAGTTTAAAATCAAAAATTTATTGTAGTCAATTTGTTTATCAATGATAATTTATCATATTTACAAACAAATAAGTTTAGCATTGTTTATAAAACAAGTCGGAGCAAAGTCCATTGTAAGTTTTATGAAGTAAGATTTTAGATAATTTAGAAGAAAAAAAAATAGACTACTCTGTTCGACACACGTCAAACTCTTATTGCGTGCAATATATTATAAGTGGAAGTGAGAGAGAAATATTAGAGTAAGTGTTCATTTTAGTGTTAATTATATGCATATTACACTTTGTTCCGACTTCTTTCTTGTACAATTCTATACTAATTATGTACAATAATATTTTGGTATTGGTATTTATTTTTGTTATACTTGGCAACAATAATTATTTTTGTTAAATTTTAAGTTTACTTTATGTATGCCAATTTTGCTTAACTGAACAAAACACTAATTACATTATTTTATTGAAATAGAACGGCTTTATGATGTAGTTCTGTATTAATATTCATTAATACTCTACACTCTACGTATTCAATGTACATCGTCATCAGGAAAATCGATACAAATGACATTTACGTTAAATAAACAGAACATAGAAACAAGTTACTAGGTAACAAAATAAGTAACTAACTCGTAAAATTTATAAATTTGTAATTAAAGAAACCCAAATTTTATTTACTTAGTCACACTGATTAACCTTATCTTTTTTCTTTTTATAAATTTCTATTGCTTCCCAAATCAATCTGCTGTTAATATTGATTGGTCTGAAAGATTTTTTATTATGTGATATTATTTTATTATTATATTTATTAGGATCGCATATAAATGTCCGTTGTGAAGTTGTCATAGATTTAGTTACTTTTTAGTATGACCTACAATGAAACTGCCGATACCTGGACTAGCTTAATATTGGATAATTACGACATTAATAATGCAACGTATAGAAAACAAGTATAATATCAAATTAGAAAGGTGTTGAATAGAGAAAATCAATGCAAACTAAACAGAGATCGTCCTGAAGCCTTATAAATGCATACCGAAAGTTTCTAATCCTTTAACAATGTGATCATAGCTACTAACTTGTACTTTACATAAGTATCATATTACTAAAATAATACTGTTTCTATTAGGTTAGGTACTCCTAGCTAAGTTAATATCAATACCTGCCAATTTATTTCAACTGGATTTACACAATAAGCATCATGTTTCTTATTACAATCTTATAAATGAATTTAATGTAGTTCAATTAAATGTAAGAATAGATATTGCTTCAATATTAATAATAGTTAAAATTGTGCAAAATTAAATTTCTATATGATATATATTGATATTTTATTGACAAAATTAATATATAATTGTTACGTAAAATTAACTTTCATATACCAAATATTAGTTTAAGAAGTAGACAAATGTTATTTGTAACCAATTACTGTACAGGCTATTTATATTCTATTTCTATTTATAAAGAAAACAACATCATTTATCTGATTTAAATAAAATTTGGTTTCCTTTAATTAATAATTTATAAATTTTATGATCTAGTTACTTATTTTGTTACCTAATAACTTGTTTCTATATTCTGTTTATTTACTGTATTTGTATTTTTTTCTGATGATGTACGTAGAGTACGTCGAAATGTCGATTTTTAACTAAAATGTATACATAACCTTTGTAAAATAATATTAGTTTATAAATTTATCGTAATATATTTGTCGGTCATTACAGTAAAATTTTTATTAAATCATATATGGAATTTAATCTCGAAACATTTTTCTTTTAATATAATGAGATCAAAGATTTTTTTACTATGTTAAAAAGTTTATATTTCGATTTTGTTCTCCAAAAAAACCGGTATATTTTTTTTCGGTTAAAGGTTACCAGTTTTTAAAATATCGATTAAGGTTACGATTAATTTACAAAAATATCGGTTAACCGTTTCATGTCCTGCTTAGTATAAACATTATTTTGTGATACAGAAAATTGATGCGAACTGATTATTTAATTTAAATTTCCTGTGAAATATGATACGAAACTACTGAAATTTATCGACTACTAATGTAATAAGTGTAGCAGACATCAGACATGAAACCTATCAGAAAACAAACGATAACACAAGTGTGGGGAGGGGGGTGCCCAAAATACTATTACCACTTTAGTTTAAACGTGGGTTCAATTAGTAGGCAGTAAACAAGCATACGTATCGTATCGCCAATATAGGCTGATTCTCTTCGCTACGGCTCGGCTGTCTGTTCTAGGTAGTTTGTTTTGGCACAACATTGCTGGGTCCCACGCTAAACTTCATTGTGAGTGATCCTGCGTCGTAGCAGGGACATAGCACAGTCCTGCTATTGCTGGTGTTGGTGGCAAACATCACAATTTACCATAGCAAATTGAGTTGCGAAGTTGTTTAATGAAATTAATAACTCCCCCCCATCCCCTGTCTCTCATCCCCGCTCCACTCTTACTCAAATAGATTTACTGATACGACACAAACACATTAGGTGTCCGTTCGTTGCTGATTTTAATTCACTTACAGCTTCAATCAAAATAAGATTTGAGGCAGAAGTTTTTTTTTTTAGTTTTATTTGATTTTGTAGTAATATATACAAAGGTTTTATTAATATCTGGATTGTACCTAATTGTATAACACCTTTACTGTTCTATATTGTAGAACAAAGCACAGAATGGTGATAATTTCCCACGAGTATGAAAATTTGCACTCAGCCGTAGGCCAGTGGTAGCGTGTTGGACTCGGACCTCAAAGGTTCAGAAATTAAATTAAATATTAGAATAAAACGGCTTTAGGTTCTAGTTCTGTATTAATTTATTAATAAATGAACGTTCCGACGAACTGAACGTGCGTCGTCATTTATATATATATATATATATATATATATATATATATATATATATATATATATATATATGTATATTAATTATTATTTCATATAACGATTGTTGTAAAATATACCTTTAATATGTTATAGTCTTTCAAAACGTAACTTCTGTATGAATGTTTTTTATTTTTTAGTTTATTTCTATTAAACATATAAAATTGAAAAAAAATCAGTAGACTGTAGCTAAAAGCTATTTTCTTTCATATATATGAAAAATGTCAAAAATGTAATTTAATCCAATTTAAAAAAAGATCAAATACTTTTTCCAGTTTAGTAGAAATAAAAATTTTCAAACACACTTTTTTTTTATAACAGAATATATGAAATTAATAATAAATCCAAATAAAGAAAGAGCAAAAATCATTATTAAAATGGCTTTATCTTTTTTTTTACTTTACACATATAACAAACGAACTAAAAACGTAACTTGAACGTATATATATATAAAAAAGGTATAAATGAGTTGGGCGCAAAAATGAAAATGAATACGCTTTGGGTACGTTTAATTTAAATTTCACTGGTGAATATATTGTTACATATAATCTTGAGTGAAAATGAAGTGGTCATCATAATAAATTTTAATTAAAATATTAATTAATCTACATTATAATCTAGAGTAAAATATGAACAAACCGAAACCATTAATAAACATCACTTGAAAAAGAAAAATTACTCGCAGTTACATACCACAGACGGTTCAGAATTTCTTAACGTAAAATGACTACGCTTCCTTCCAATTTTCTTTTTTACAGTAAAATAGCAGTATTTTATAATGTTTACAAGAATAATTTATAATTTTATTTATATTTATAATTTTTTTTTTGTTTAAAATTAAAAAAAATATTGTAGCAAAAGTTGGTTTTAATCAGTTAAGATGGTATCTTGAATGAATGTCTAATGAATGTTTAGATAAAAAAATTAATATGAATGATTTTTGAAGGTATACCTATGCGTGGACGTCCGATGATTAAGTTCTTTCAATAGGAGCTGTATTTGCTATTATAGCAGGTTTTATTCAGAGTAGTTGGAATGATATGATTGAGAGAGTGGCTTGCGTGAGCGGAAGTTTCCAAGTAGTAAGAATAGAAGAGTATGTAAGAAAGGAATTATGAATGTGAATGAAGCTAAAGTTGCTTGTCTAGATAGGAATGTTTGGAGGAAACTGATTTCGAGATAGTGTCACACCCTTTTGGGTACATGTCGTGATTATGTATGTATGTATATAAAAATATTATTTGTCATGCATTTTATTTTCCTGTCGTAAATGATACTAATTTTGTCACAAATAGCACCCTTTATTTATTGACCAATATTCGTAGAAATATATCATCTTTAAATGAAATTCTAGTAAAAATCTAGCGTGTATAACAAACAAATCCAAGAAATATAATCTTGCAAAAACACACACACTTCTTGCTGTTGAAATTTGACACTAGTATTACCGCAATTTCAGCAAATTTTACCATCACGAACCGAAGCCGCGTTACATAACGATACTCAATCGCTTATACACCTATAAGTACACTTGACAATCCACGACATCTATATAGAGAAGATGGGGTAACCTTCTTACAATCTTCTCGTCGTTCGAGTCAGGCCGAGAGACACAGGATTGGACTGGCTCACCGAGGCACCGGGCATTCCCCGGTGGGCCGTCATCATTGTGGACCGTGACTGGCGATTGTCAAAAAATTAAAACCGATCTCTGAGTTTTACAATAATATAACAACAGATTATCCCAAAAACATCGATATGTATTGAATTTTCGATAAAACTTTTGAATTAATGGCAAATTTAATTACTAGAAAATTAAACATAGATATTAAAAAGAACAATTTAAATTCTGAGTTATTAGATTTTTTTCAAAATTTATTAACATCTTAAATGATGAAGATAAATATCTTATTTATAATAAATCCGATGACGAACAAACTGAGATCGGAGAAGAGATGAAATCAATGTAATAAACAAATAAACTGTAGTAATACTTGTAGATTTTGCATTGTCTGTTATTTTTCAATTTAACAAAAAATTAATATCCAGACATTGACACACGCTAATTTATTCATCGCTTATAAATTAATGCTAATATTATCTCTAATTCAAGTATCTAACTAAAATTAAATTACATTTTAAACAGATTGCAAAATTGTTTAACTCAGGATAATTTCGACGGGCTTTCATGCTCATGTCATGCGAGCAGGATATATTGGAAAAATTAGATAATAAAGATATCATTAAAAAAATATCCGAAAAGAGTCATTTATTAAATTGTCTTTTAACTTAGATTTAAATAAAGAATTATATTTAATTTTATATGTGTCATTTTTACAATTCAATTTTATTTTCCTGTAATATCATTTCCATGTTTATTAGAATAAAAAAATATAAGAAAAAACATAACGTATTTGAACCTATCCCTATCCTGTAACTTTCCCCGGACCTAATTTTTAGTTCAGTCCAACTCTGCGGGGGAGACAAGTAGATTTCAACCCTAAACATGGTGACGTTCTCAATACGCGCCCGGCGTTCACCCACCTACCCCACTCTTGACATTGTCATCGTCTGGATTACGTCACGCGTGACTGACAATTGCACGCCGAGAAACTTTCTATTCTAATTAAAACTAAGCTCCGGTAGATGGCGGAAGGGCGCATGCGCAGTCGGAAGGATGTTGGGACTACTTCTTCCAATTAGTGGCTTCGTAAGCCTCTCTCCCGTGTCTGATAGTTTACATAAATAGTGCGAGACAAGGCGATAGATACCCCCATGCACACAAATATAATACTAATTATTTAATAAACATGCCTAGGTTCTGTCACGCTATATACAGAAGACTAAGCTTGATTTATATGTATATTTTGAGGTTAGAATATATGAGGTAAGATAGAAATTTATTTTATCGTATTTTGTTATCGTAAAGATGGCTTGTCTTATTTTCTATATTAATTTATAATTTATTAGATTTTATAAAGCTTGCTTAATGAAAATACTTTTTTTTAGGTATACTAATAAAGTTGGTGTTAGTCAGTTAAGATGGTTCGGACATGTTGAGCGAATGTCTAATGAACGTTTGGTTAAAAAAATGTATTTGAATGATTTTGATGGTATACGTTTGCGTGGACGTCCGATGAGTAGTTCGAGTGGTATGATTGAGAGTGTTTTGCATGAGCAAAAGTTTCCAAGTAGTAGAAATAAAAGAGTATGTATGAGAGGAATTATGAATGTGGATAAAGCGAAAGTTGCTTGTTTGGATAGGAATGTTTTTTAGGTGACTGATTTTGGGATGATAAAAAGAGTTTGTGCCACACCCTTTTTTATAATTATTATCAATTAAATTAATTAATTAACTTTCATTTAATATTTATAATATTATTAATTATTTAATTAATATTGCATTGTTATCCAGTTAACTGAACTCTGTTTAAAGTTCCAAGTCTCTAGCACATCGGGATATTAGTTTAAAATCGATTGCAAAATTTTGTACTGAATTGACAAATAAACAAACAGACAGAAAAAAAAGCGAGTTAACGAAAACGTGTTAAAAACAAGATAAATATTCAGTAATATGTTAAAATATACACATCAAGTATATTTATCATAATAAATTGTTGTTTTTTTTCTAAGTCATTTGCAAAAAATCCAAGTATTTCATATAAAATTCTGTTTGATAATTTTGTGTTTTATGTATGACATCTACCTGCCGACTTTTCTCAGACCGGTGCTTATATACGTTACATTTTACTAGTTAAAATATTTTTTAATATTCAGCTTGACATTTACAGTAATATAAAAAAAAAAAATTACATACTTTTAAATATTTAAATTTATATTCAGATTTAATAATTTAATATACCTGTATGTACAAAAATACAGTATGTTCCAGGATGAGTTTGCGCTATCTGTATTCTAAAAATTATATAATATTATGTCACGAAATTTGGTGTATCAGTGTATTCCGATAAGCTCAGTTCAAGTAAAATATTGGCAAAAAGATGCCACTTCTCTTTTAACCTAACTTTCTTATTTTAAATGTAATACCCCATTTTTCGTTTTATCATAAAATGAAAAAAGAAAAAAAGAAAAATTATGTGGGGTATCTGGTGTAAATAGTAGAAATCGGGTACGAAATAGATTAGTGTACGATGAGTGTGAAATTGAAAAAAATATGCAAAAGTTGGTGTTAGTCAGTTCAGATTTTGAGGTCATCTTGAGCAAATGTCTAATGAACTTTTGGTTAAAGAGATTTATATGAATGATTTTGAAAGTATACGTTTGTGCGTGGACGTCCGATGAGTAGTTGGAATGATTGAGAGTGTTTTGCGTGAACGAAAGTTTCCAAGTAATAGAAATAGAAGAGAATGTATGAGAAGAATTATGAATGTAGATGAAGCTGATGTTACTTGTTTGGATTGAAATATTTGTAGGAGGCTGATTTTGGGATAATGGAAAGAGTTTGTGCCACACCATTTTGGGTACATGGCGTGATTGTGTATGTTTGTATTAAACTTAGGATTAAATTTTACATTTACATTTTACAACATCTTTCAGGGTCCTTATCTCAAGAATGAATAAATCGTCCTTGCAGAATATAGGTTTTTCAATATATAGCATAATATTTTGTATATAAAAATAGTTATTATCTAAAAAAAAAAAACAATAATGTCAAGACTATTAATCATCATCTAAAAATGCAGACTAAAAATATAAAATAAAAGTAAAACCTTTACATTAGAGCGTCCCAAAATTCTTCTCGTAATAAACTAAAACGACCATCAAATGCATTTACGAAAACCATGGTCGGTAGTAGGCCATGAAAAAAAAAATGAATTGACAGGCGCACGTAGTCAAGTTGACGTTTGAGAAGATTTTAGCGTCGCACGCTTTTGACCCTTTTATACTAACGCTTACGTTACGTTACGTTGGATGGCGGATGGCGTAATAAGCAAAGTACGTCAAAGACGCTAACCGACGACTGGCGTCGGCGATGTTACGGGGCGTAAAATCAAACCCTACACCCTCCTCATACTTACAAATTATTCCGCAAAACGTCTTTTATATTATAAACTTGCCAGAAGAGATTTTTGTCTTTGTCCGAAAAATACTGTCAATAACGGGATTAAAATTGTCTATTGTTTCTGACAATGAACTGTTTAAATATTGTAAAAATGTATGGCATATTTATTTTATAACAAAAGTGTCAATTATTCAAAAAAAAATGAATAAAATATTGGACGATAAATCTTGAAAATTATTTGATTTTCTTAAAATAAAACGGCTAGGTTATAGTTCTGTAGTAATATTTATTAATAATTGACATTTCAATAAACTCAACGTACGTCTGCATCAGGGAAAAAGATACAAATAAATTTACAGTAAATGTCATTTGTATCTTTTTTCCTGATGAAGACGTACGTTGAGTTCGTCGAAACATCGATTATTAATAAATATAAATATAACTATAACCGAAAGTTGTTATATGAGTTCTGAAAGATTTCTTACCATGTTTAATCACTTATTTTAGACACATTTTATATACTACATCTTCAAATAATACATTACTTGTATATAATGGCGTAATTAATAAAAATATAAATAGTACGTGATAGCTTCGAATAAAGTAAATATTTTTTTTTTTGCCAAAATATTGGATTTCGTCTTTTGAAAAATGTCAAAATTATATGAAAATGATGAAAATACTTTTCATACAGAAGATACGCTTAGCTACTTCGCTATTTTCTACAAAACAAAATGCTTAAAAATAATTTTAATTGCAAGCAACATCAATATTTTTGATTAATCTTACTCAAAATTATTATAATCTCTAAACATATTATCTTCATTACCAAAATGTTTGAGTGGTTATAATATCAATCTTATCGATATTTAAAGGGTCAGTAAAATTGAAACGTTCGACTAATTGTAAAATATAATCAATAAATCAACGTTCAAGTCTTAATTACATCGAAAGCAATTTCCATAGTAAATTTTCAATAAACATTTGAATATAATCTCAGTTAATACTATTTAATTTAACTGACACAAGCATTTGTCTATAAAACACAAATTTAGTTACTATTACACCCAACAGCAAAAACGGTTGATAAATGTTAAATGTTCAGTCGCTGTTCAGTTTCGGACAGACAAATACTATAACTATATAGTAGTACAGTTTCAGTTGAATATAAATATATATTTGCAATATAATATATATATATATATATATATATATATATATATATATATATACAATATATATTTGTTTTGTTATTACCAGTATCTGTAGATGTGTGTATTTATTTATTTATTTGCCGGTAAACGATAGAAACTATTAGTACGAACCGAACAAATACAGGAGTTTGATAATCAAACTGTGTGCGTTTGACATAAGCGTAATTAAAATCTACGGGTGGTGAAAACGATAACAACTACCACTACTTTAACTTCATATATGTTCACATATGGACAAGGTACGAACAAATAAATTACAACTGTATCAATCAAGTCCTATACAGGGTGATTTATAACGTCGGAGAAAAACTACATCGGATGATTCCTATAAGTAATCTAAATAAAAAACTTCAAATAAACATATCTCCGAAAATGCTTTCTAACGGAACTGTAGCCGTTAGAAGTTTATTACAATGTAACATCAATCGCGGTAGCCTTATTTATTATATCAAGAAAAAAAAAACAAAAAAATCTATCTGTCACAATAATTTTCTCTGACATCAACATTAAATTAATTATTAATAAATATCAATACAAAACTACAACCTAAAGTCGAGATTTATTTTAATCAAATTGATCTTTATACCTCTTTTACTAATAAAAATCTTTCAGAACTCATTTTACTAAAATAAAACTGTTTTAGGTAATAGTTTTGTATTAATATTTATTAATAATCGACATTTCAACGAATCGATATTTATTAATAATCGATGTTGAATACTTAAAAATGTCGATTATTAATAAATATCAATACAGAACTACAACCAAAAGCCGATTTATTTTATTGAAATTGATCTTGATATACAAAAAATTTAAAATCAAACTAAAAATTATCTAAATAAAAATTTTAATATACCACGTTTTTAAAACGGACTAAAAAATATAAAATAATTTCTCCTAGCCCTATATAGATTTATAACTCTCATATAGATTCCTGACCCCATACAGATTATCCTGAAAATTTGTGATTGTGAATTTTTAATAGCTATGACAATACTTGTAAGATTTAAAACTTGTGGATAATACTAAAGAGTGTAGGGGAATCATAGAATTATAATTAAAAACTTTAAAAATTATTCCTCATTTTTTTTACACATTGTTGGTCTGCTAGTAATATTCAAAATAGACTTACGGTTTGAAATGCAATAACGTTCTTGCGTCCATAACTACTTCAATTATAAAAATATCCAATAATTATGCATTTAAAATAATAATAAAAAAAATATATAAAAAAACCTAATAGTTACTAATGCAACAACCCAACATATCTAATAAATAAAATTAAACTAGAAAATCCATCCTGCATAATGCATATACGTGTGTGGTAGTTTAAGCAAATGAGTAAAATTAAATTACCCCATGAGTATATAAGACGAGTGATGGTAGAGTGGGGAGTTAACCCGCGTACAAGACATAACATAACCACCATATCATGTACTCGTATGAAGGCGTTATAATTAACGCCATGTTATAGGGGATGATACACATGAACCTTTAGCCGCGATGCACAATTGCAACGCTAGCAAAACTGAACACATTTTCATTTGTTTTGTTTACGTTGTATCACATCCCGTGTTGTTGCATATAATTAGATAAACGGGGCTGGTTTATGATGCTCTGTATTTTATCGGAGGGGGGGAAATTCGAATAGATGTGTAATACATTCAATTTATGAAGCTTGTGCGTGTCTATATGAATATACACTGTAAAAAAACTTAGCGAAATTAAAGAAAAATAACGATAAAATTTTACTATAAAATATCTGTAATTTCATTTTACTATAAATATTTTTTGTATTTTTATTTCAAAATTCTATAATTCTTGACATAATTCATAATAATCACATAAAGTAAGTAATAAGTATCTAAAGTTGCTTACTTTCTGCAAATTGCATCACATACTTAATGTAGAATTACATATTGTTGGTATAACTTCTAAAATTATCTAAAATTACAGCTTACATATTAATATATCTGTAATAAGTCATTAAAATAATGAAACTTAGTACATATTTTGTATAATAATACTAATAAAATATTTTAAGTTTTCAAAATATATCCTTTATTAGAAATGTATGTACCTAATTATATCAACAATAATATTACAGAACTAAACAAATTTTAGCTATTTATGGTAAATTCTTGACAGCAAATCTACTGAAGTTCTGCAAATTTATTAAAAGAGACTTTACTAATACTTATATTAGTGGTATAGCTTCTTAAATTATAGGTACTCCTATAATATTATAGCTTGCATATTAATATCAGTAATAATTGTAAAATACATCCTTTGTGGCAAATTTCCAAATGTATGTAATTATACCAACAATAATATTACAGAACTAAACTAATTTTACCTATTTATGACAGAAAATTTACTAAAATTTACTCCATCCCGTTGTTAATATCATATTACAATAATGTTCTGATATGTATTTTTAAACAATTATATTAAAATTACAGCAGTTGAGCAATTATACCTAGAAATACTAAGCGTCATAGTGACACATAATTTATAGGTAAAATTACATAATTTTTTTTAGAGTGTAGGATGCAATCCTGTTATGCAAAAGGTAGATGGATTTTATTCTTTGTATTGTAAATATAAGTCTTTGATGCTTTAGTCTCGTATCTACCCGTCGCCATATTTGATGCGATATTGTTTTTGTTTTTAATGGAACGTATTTTAGTTAGTTCAAGAAGAATAAAGTCTTATTTGTACCATACATTTATTAGGTACTTGTGTTTTGTTATACCTAGTAACTTGTTTCGTTTTTCCTGGATGAAAGCGTACGTTGAGTTCGTTATTTTAATATAATAAGTTCTGAAAGTTTTTTTTTTTTACTATTTTATTATTTTTTGTTTTATTAATTTTTGCAGTTTTTATAGGGAAGAGAGACAGTGTTTATTTTAAACCTAAATCATTCTTTTTGACTACCATCCCATTAAATTCAATTCATATTATATATACAATGATACAAAAAAATATAAATAATAAGTTATTGTATAATAAATAGTATGATATGATATAAACATATGTAATATACGTAATATTATTTTGATATAATGAGCATGTATTATAGTTAATTATAGTACGTGTATATATCTAATGGATTACAAAATTAATTAATCGTTATAGTATGAATAATTCGTACCAATATAATAGAGAGATAATATAAATGGGATACTATTATATCATAATACTAATATTCTACAAAAGCATGGGTAAATATTAAATATTAAATTGCCTTGAAAACAAAAGAAATTCGAAACCAATCGTCCAAAATACGAAAATAAAAAATCTACATTCAATTCATAATTTTTTTCTTGAAGCGTATCAAAATATTGATATTATATTACTATATTGAGTATGTAGAAAAAGGTCATTATGTCATCTCTGATGGTAGTACTAAACATGAGGCAAGATCAAGGTTAAGTTACAAATTGTATAACAATGCTTTATGCAACCGGGCCTTATATATTTAATATTTTAATTTTAGATTTGTCATCTATTTAGAATTGGATAAAAAAAGATTTATCTTTTCCTTAGCAGTATTTGATTTATTGTTATTATTGATTCAACAAATAATTTCAAAAAAATATGAAATGTAAATTACTAAAAAAGAACAATTTATTTTTAATAATAATTTTGTTGTTGTTTATGTGTAAATTGTAAAACATAAAATATGACAATAGATTTATGTATTTTATATCAAATTAATTTATTTGCAGAATTATAGCATGATATTTACATTTTTTTTTTTTTGATAAACTCATTGTAGAAATTTGTTCAATATTATTTTCAGTTCACTGATTATTTCTAACAAAAGACCTAAGCATACACTCAAACAATATATATATATATATATATATATATATATATATATATATATATATATATACAAGGGTATATTAAAATATGAGGAAAATAACCATTCTTTTTCATATACTTATTACGTATGTGTAGCTCCATATATAGCGCTTATTATTAAAATCTTATTTTTCCTTTATATATATATATATATATATATATATATATATATATATATATAAATAGAAAGCGAATGTTTTTAACATTAAGCTCAAAAATGAGAAAATTCTGAAGAGAATAATTCACTATATATAATAATAAAACTTTTTGCGAAACTAATTTTAAGCTGTGAAAATTATCATTTCTTTATCACCAATTTTATTTTCCTAATAAAAAGGATGTATATAATATATTCAAAAAATTGTTATTATTTTCAGTATTAATTTCATTTAATATTTGTTTTATTTCAAATACATTTTCTCTATCAAATGTAAACAGTCATAGTTTTATTTACAGATTAATGAATTAATAAAAAATGTATTTAAGTGAAACAGAAGTTTAAATCTATTAGATTTGTTTATTTTCAATATTAGAAAAAGTAAACGTGTCATTGACAAAAAATATTACATATAAAACTAATGAATAATTCACTAACAATAAAATAATTTCCCCAGATGATATACCTTTGAAATCGTAGTCATTTTTTTCAACTTTAATATTATTATTGTTTTTTTGGGTCGTGTGCGTCTGCATACAGACAAGAAGACTGAAATTGTTGTGACACAAAACTATTAAATTTCTCGAAATATTTTTCTCCATTCCATCGAGTTTGTATTGTGTAGGTAACTTTTGCCTTGAAAATTCATTTCATTTCTCAAGAAAGAAGCAGACGCGTACAGCACAAGAAAGAAAGAAAAAATAAAAATGTTGCATGTTTCCATTTATTGATCTTCCATGGTTATATATTATTAACAAGATACAAACTAACAGACAAACTCGAAATATTCTTATTTATCGATAGATACGTATTTTTATAGATGGTTCTTCTTTTGTATAGGTTGATGTTTGTATAGCTATTGTAAATGAAATTTCAAATATATTTGTCGTTCGCATTTTTTGCATATTGCAGAATATTGTTGGTATATAATTGCTTTTTTTTATAAAATTAAATATGTATTTTATTAAGGGCACTCTGAAAATAGGTAAAGTTTGGGAATTTTGTTTTGATTGGTCTTTGCAATTATTACAATATTAACAGCAGATTGATATTAGCAACAGCAATTGAAATTTATAAGAAAAAATATCAATTACTTTGAAGGCATTGAGTTGAATAAAATTTGACTTCCATTAATTAAAAATCTATAAAATTTTATGATCTAGTCACTTATTTGTTACTTGGTAACTTGTTATTTTTTATAAATGTCATTTGTATCAGTTTTTTTCTGATGAAGACGAGCATTGAGTTTTGCCGAAACGTTGATTATAAATAAATTTTAATACAGAATTTGAACCTAAAGCAGTTTTATTTTAATATAATGAGATCTGATAGATTTTTTACTATGTTAAATCAAATGAAATTTGTTATGTTGATAATTCGAAATTGCAAATTGCATTAAAAGTTGTTTGTTTCAGATTTTCGTTTTTGCGCATTACATTTAACAAATTAAATGCACACTCGCTATTTGCTTTTCGAATTTAATTAACTTAATTGCAATATCCAATTTTATTTCCATATTTATTGTTCGTTATTTCCTTTTTTTTCTAACAATACACATATTTACTAATGTTGTGGTTTTCTTATTAAAACTTTATATTTTCGTTATAATTTTTTAAATAGATAAACAAATATATTTTAATTATTATTAGTTTTTTAAATTAAAAAGCTTTAGAATTAAGTTCTGTATATATTTTATTTCAAAATCGACGTTTCGATATATTTTACGTATATATACATCAGGAAAAGTTATACAAATGATATAAATAATAAACAAACAAATAATAGAAACTAGATTAAAAAATTTATAAATTAAAAAAAATATATTAATTATTAATTAAACAATTAAGATCGATTTTACTCCTCGTAAAATAATATATATTATTAAAACTATTATGTTTATACAAGATATAATGTTATTAACTTTTCGCATGAGTTAAATTTATAAATAAAATGCACAAATGCAATAATAATAATACAAGTCATTGGACGAAATAATTAGTTAGCAATTTTGAGTGTAAAGTTACAATTACATTTATAAATAATTTAGAGTCATACAAAACCTGTACATATTTAGTTAGTTCTGATTCAGTTCACAGTATGTAATATAAATGTACACTCCTGTAATTTTGTAATTTGTTACCAATTACTGATTACGTACATTTTCTACCAAATATTAAACCAGTGAAAATGTAAACAAAATTAACTAGGTATAATAATAATAATAGCAACGTTAATTAAAATTTTTGTTTATCGTTTAAAGTTGCAGAATCATGAAATTAATTTATAAATGTTAAATTATTACAATTTTAGATTTAAAATCTTTCACTTTAATATTACGGCATATTGAATTCAAATTGTATATGAAAATTCAGACAAGTTAATCTATTCTTGTTTTTTATCACTTTAACTGCAAGAAAAAGTGTTATAGTGTTCGGGTACGGCGGCAACGTCGGTAATATTTTTCAAAAATTATATATATATATATATATATATATATATATATATATATATATATATATATATATAGTGTTCGGGTACGGCGGCAACGTCGGTAATATTTTTCAAAAATTATATATATATATATATATATATATATATATATATATATATATATATATCTAAGGAGTATAGCTAACGAATCCGAACTTAGTTTATGAGGATGTATGTGTGTGCGTCGTCAGCTCGCTCGGTGTCAGTCAAAATTTTGTAATCTCAATATCCTCCTAGACGGTTTACAGATTTTAATGAAACTGTCAGGAAATTGTGGTAACAAAAGAAACTTAATGATTTGTGTATAATAAATGGTTTATTATAAAGTTTGAATATATCAGTAAATACACACATCTATACAGAATGGCTACTAGTTACAGACTGCGCTCAAGATGGTAGATTTGCCCGCGCATCACAGCCACGAACGAACACGGACTCGTCCGAACTATAATCGATAATACAGTACATAGTCGGTAACATAGTACATGGTCGATGACATAGAGCGCATATACGATCATACTTTAACAGAAACCTATGGTCATCTGATTTAATTTATTTTTTCCAATGATGCCTATTTATCCGATTTTAATCAAATTTTCACAAAAGATTCTTCTAGTGTTCACATAAATTATACTATTACAATTTTACCAATATACAGTGTTGCCAACTTTCCGAGACAAAAACAATTTAAATTGTTAAAATTTAATTCTTGCTTTACTATGTATATAATTAAATTTTTAAAATAAATAAATAAAAATAACTTTGTTATATAACAAAGTTATTTAAATTAAATTTTTATAAAATATTGTACTAGTGCCTATATAAATTATATAATTTTAGTGTCTTACGGACTTGCAAAAAAAAATTACTGAAATTAAATTAAATGTTTACGTATAGTACGGCAAAACGTTGACTTTTTTTAATTAAAATAATACAGAACTAAATCCTAAACCCTTTTATTTTAATAAAATGTTAAATATTAACTAATTTCATAGAAAACTTTTAAAATAAAAATACTATTACTTACTATTACTCTTTCTATTAAATTTTTTATTTCTATTAGAAAAACATAAGTTTATAATTTAAAAACACGTTTACTTTTGAATTAAAAGTAAAAACCTCGGATCTACAGTGTATACCATCTTACACCCAGTGTAACTCAGTAATTATAGAAATCTAATTGAAAAGGGAGTAAATAACTCATAAATATACCTTATCGAACTAATACATATTTAGTTTGCAGTCACAATATGTAATGGCATTCTTAGTTGAGTGGTTATTGTATCGTATCTAAACTCTGAGTAAAGTGCAAAACCACAACTACTCTGTAGTGGGTACAAAACGCGTGCCGCGTATACGGGCCACGTTAATTAAAACTTATGGTCGACACAGTTGTTTCCCAACAGGCCTGACCTACCACCATTCCAACACGGACTCCGCCGAGACGCTGTGGCGTCACTCCACGAGAGAGAGCAAGAGAGAGAGAGAGAGAGAGAGAGAGAGACGTCCGCATTTGAGATAATGCCTGTAGGCGTCGGGAGACATTCGTGCGCCACAGTTTGATATATGAGCCACGATACATTTCTTTCGGTCGAAGCTACGAAAACGTGGAACTAAGGAGAGAGAGAGAGAGAAAGACAAGTTCCACTGCTGGTGCGTTTGTTTGGCTCTAGTGTTTTTGAAAAAGTAACATCAGCTGAATGAACATTGACAGATTGTGGTAAAAGTTTGAATTGTGTATTTTTCAATGTGACAGATTAAATGGTACCGCCCGGTTTAGGAAAAGGAAGAAGAAAAAGCAAAATAAATTTTTAATGAATATGTTTAGACGTAAAATATATATATATATATATATATATATATATATATATATATATATATATACATATATATATTTTAATATTTAATATAGCTGCAAATTGATTGATTGATAGATTAACGTCAGTTCCCGTAATTCCTAAATGGAACATAGGGGAGGCTATATGCTCGAGAAACTAAACATATATGCTTTTATAATATATTTAAAAATATGTTTTTATTTTTAACGGTTTTAGGTTATTAGTTCTGTATTAATATTTATTAATAATCGACGTTTTGTTGACTCAACGTACGTTTTCATCAGGAAAAAAGATACAAATGACATTTACAGTAAATAAACAGAACATAGAAACAAGTTACTAGGTAGCAAAATACGTAACTAGATCATCTCCTGACGATGACCGAAAGGTCGAAACGATCGTAGAGTAAATAAATAATTTGTGAAACTAACCAAGTGTTTTTAATAAATATAACTTTATCGTTATTTTATTTCTTAATAATTTTTAAAAAATGTTTCATCAAGAGCCAACCACAGAAAGTGTTAATATAAGATCATAAAATTTATAAAATGAAAAAGATAATTTCAATTGCGGTGAAAGCACTGATTTAACTAAAATTTGGCTTCCATTAATTACAAATTTATAAATTTTGTGATCTAGTTACTTATTTTGTTACCCAGTAACTTGTCTTTCTGTTCTGTTATTTACTGTAAATGTCATTTCTACCTCTTTCTTGATGAAAACGTACGTTGAGTTCGTCGAAATGTCGTTTATTAATAAATATTAATACAGAATTATAACCTAAAGTCGTTTTATTTTAATGTAATTAGTTGTGAAAGATTTTTTATTATGTTTACAGTAGGTAATAAATGAAACGCATGTTTTATTTTTCATTTTTGTTCGTTATAAGATATTTTTATATTTTATGTGTAAGATCTATCATTACTAATTCTTTTCTAAATCTTTGGTTATTTTCTTTCAATGTATGTAAGTGTTTTCGAAATTTTTCTGATAAAATAATAAATATTTATTAAAATAAATATTGTTAAAATCGTTTTGGAAAACTTATTAACTTTCAAATTATAAAAGATTAGAAAATGATCTACTGTGGCGAAATTTAAATAAAAATAATATTATAAAATTAATATTATAAATTTTTAAGTGTGGTTTTGGGATTTTTATAATATTAATTTTATAATATTATTTTTATTTCAAATTATATTTAAAAAATAAAAAAAAATTTCTAAAATGTTAAAATATGTTTTCCTTTTAGTTTAATATTTTTATTATATTTTTCACATATGACACCATTTAGCGTGTTACTTTCTAGCGGCTGAAACTTTGTACTTTCATTAATGATTATTTCGTGCAAAGAAAACTTACTATAAATTAAGATTGATGAACTAAACTTATATTTTCTAAGAAAACTAATGCTTTATCAAATCTTACGTAGACAAATAGCAAATTATTACTTTTCACTTAATTTCTTTCTAACAATTACAATTTCATTAACGTACACGTAAGATTCATTTTAGAAAAGATTTTTTTTAAATCTGAAATTAGAAGTAGATGTTATTGAAATATTTATAAAATATATTTATTATAATAAAATTTAGCGGAATGCAGAATATGGCTTTGTGTGGTAATGGGTTGCTTGTATGAATAGGAATGTTTGGAGAAAATTAATTTCGGGGTAGTGGAAAGAGTTTGTGTCACACTCTTTTGGGTACATGACGTGATTAATAGTTTTCAATATGAATGTAAGTTTATTTTCAAACTAAATAGTAATATTGTAACTTGAAAGGAGAGTAAATGCTGGTTGTAAGGTTTTGGGTGCTTTGGGAACTTTTGCTAGGAATGTAAATGTTTCCAAAGAAGCCCGTTTGAATATATACAATGCAGTTTTGGTGCCTACGTTGATATATGGTAGTGAATGTTGAGTTTGGTTGCAAAAGCATAAACAGAAAATGACTGCTGTGGAAATGAGATTTTTACGTGGTGTATGTGGTGTAAATAGGAGAGATCGGGTACGAAATAGATTAGTGTATGATGAGTATGAAATTGAAAAAATGTTGTAGCAAAAGTTGGTGTTAGTCAGTTAAGATGGTTCGGACATGTAGAGCGAATGTCTAATGAACGTTTCATTAAAAAGATTTATTTGAATGATTTTGATGGTATACGTTTGCGTGGACGTCCGATGAGTAGTGGAGTGGCATGATTGAGAGTGTTTTGCGTGAGCGAAAGTTTCCAAGTAGTAGGAATAAAAGAGCATGAAATTATGAATGTGGATAAAGCAAAAGTTGCTTGTTTGGATAGGAATGTTTGAAGGCGACTGATTTCGGAGTGATAAAAAGAGTTTGTGCCACACCCTTTTGGGTACATGGCGTGATTGTGTATGTATGTATATTGTAACTTACTATATTTTCTCTCTATTAAAAATTTGTATTTCAATTAGAAAAAGAAACATAAGTTTCTATTTCAAAAACTTGTTTATTTCTGAGTTAAAAGTGAAAACCTTGAATGTAACGCAATCTTGTTGTGAGTGTAACTTTGTATATATTTTTCTCCATAAACTTTATTACAAGCAATGTGAAAAAGTGCTTACATACCGTTTTGTTTATGAAAGAGATAAAACAAATTTACTATCGAATAAAAAAAGTGAAACCTCTAACTAGAATGACATCATAATATGAGGTTATGACAGTTTTTGTTTCAGTAGCATCATCAACCCCGGTGTGGCGATGATGGCCGGGTATATAGAGCAAAATGATATATATGTAAGCACATACCTGGGGCAATATACCGAAAAATAATATATATTAATGTCAACATTTAAATGCAAACGTTTAATGCATGACAATTAAGTTAGGTTAAGTGGGTTTTGGGGAGGACAGTTTGAAGGGGTGGTGAAGTCACGCATTGGTCAGGTACCCCTTCTCACTTACACATACGTAAACATATATGTTACAATGTGCCACTGACAATTGTAAAGTATTATTCACAATGGACACAATTTATTATTATTGCTAAATATATTAAAGATTTTAGTTATGGTGACCATACTTCCTTTATTATAAAGGAAAGTCCTTTATTTGGAAGCACTGACCTTTAGATTTATTTTATTTGTAAAAACTTAATTTTGTCCTTTATATATAAAACTGTCATTTAGTGACCAAGCTCTGAGGATGCCATCCATGAAGCATGGCGAAACGTCTGCGTTGAGGATAGATTGATCACAGTATACCAGCTTAGAAAATGCTATAAATTCAATAAGTTACGTTGTTATGTTGAAATATGTTTAACTACATTTATATATAACACAAATACTAGTTACTTAGTAAAGTTTTACTATAAAAATTCTGTAATTTCATTTTACCATAAATATTCAAACTCAAAAATCTGTAATTTTGCATAATTCATAATAATCACATAGAGTAAGTAAAAATGACCTAATAAGTATGTAAATTTGCTTACTTTCTGCAAATTATATCACATACATATTGTTGATATAGCTTCTTAAATTATGCAAAATTACAGCTTGAATATCAACATCTGTAATAATTTATCAAAATAATAAGACTTAGTACATATTTTGTGTAATAATAATAATAAAATATTTTAAGTGTAATTCATTTATTTCAAAATACTTACATCCTTTATGTAAATTTAGAAATGTATGTAATTATACCAACAATAATATTACAGAACTAAACAAATTTTACCTATTTATGGAAAATTCCTGACTCTATTAAAAAAAACTCTAATATTTCATACATATGTACTTTTCCATCCCGTTGGTAATATTATATTACATAATGTTTGTAATACTTGTAGTTCTGATATTATGTACTTTTAAACAATTATATAAAATTCCAGCAGTTGAGAAATTATACCTAGAAATACTGGATATCATAGTATCTCATGGTTTGTAAGAAAAATTACATTATTTTTTTTTATAGTGTATATAATATTTTTAAAACAGCAATAAAGCGAATTAAAGTTTTAAAACTATTGTATGCAAAAAAATATCATACCTATAATAAAACAAGCTTTTTTACGCTTTGTTATATCATTAAATTTTCTTTACGTTATTACGCAATATAATGCAATATAATTCTAGTAACGAATACAATAACACAATAACGAACATTGTGAATGAAGCCTGACGTATCATAACTGCAAATACATGTATGCGAGCTCGACTCGGTTCGGTCCGAAAATGTGAAAACGCATTTTTCATAAAATAAAATGAATGAAAAACGCGAGCTCCGCCCGAAAAAAAAAAACTCACTTGGTGAAATGAATTCTTTAAACGTATATTGTGTTTTGTTGTAATACGTGGTACATTGTGTAAGAGAAATGTACGATTATTTTTTGAAAATCGCAAAATGTGTAGCATATATATATATATATATATATATATATATATATATATATATATATATATATATATATAGTAGTGTATATGCCACAAATTCCAGACAGCGATCTAATTAACAAGGTCATTCCGCTAATGAGTTAGTGGCTCCAGTAATAAGCTTTCTCTTTAGGAATTTAGAAAACTTGTCATTTAATTGTTTTGGTAAATATGCATGTATAATATTCAAGAATGTTTTCAAAAATATCTTACTGACATAATAGAATATACAATATTGTCATTTAATTATCATAGTTTTGAGTTTCTAATATAGGTAGGTATATTGAATTTTTGAATATTCGTCATTGCTTTTTTTAAATATTGTTAAGTTTCTATTTAATTACACGTTATTGAATAAAATTTCTCTTTCTGTAGAGAAATATTTTAACTAATATATTTTTAATTATGTTGGAATATTTTAAGAATGTTGTAAGAATATTAAGGGAAATTTTTTCTAAGATTTATATTAAATAACCTTGTAATTTATTTCAATTTTAGTACTTTCTTATTTTAAAAATAACAAATTGTAAAAATACATCATTTACTTAATAGAATAGAAAAAATATTTTTAAAAATTAAAATCTTATTTTTAAAGATTAAAATCTGAACTTTTCTGTTATTCTGTATGTTATTAGTTAGTATTTTTCAAATGTCTTACAAATTGCAAAAGTACATCATTTACTTACTAGAATAGAAAAAATATTTTAAAGATTAAAATCTTAACCTTTTCTATTTAAAATTATGTTTTCAAAATACTTTAATAATGTAATAGAATGTAAAATAAGAAAATAACAATATTGTCATTTAATTATCATAGTTGGAGTTTTTAATATAGGTATATTTCGATTTACTGATTGAATATTACAAAAATATTTTTAAAGATTAAAATCTTGGGCGTATGCAAATTGGGCACAACACCCTTATAATCCGCTTCAGCAGGCAAGGTGCGAAACAGGTACCAGAATCGACGCATGCAAACTGGGCACAGATTCCAGGTAGCCAGTATAAATACTTACTTAAATACGAGAATCGAAATAATACAGCATAATTTTTCTAATAAAAATTTAAATGCAGTTCAATATGCTAAATGACATTTTAATACTGGGAGTAGAAAAAAATACAATAGCAAATATTACATTTATTGTCAAAAAATATAATCGCAATAATAATTTAATTACAATTTTAATTTACTTGTTGGTGCATATTTATAACATATTAACTTAACTCAACATACACTTCACTTCCATCATTAATAAAATACAATTTCTCTAATCTTAACGTCAAAAGAATCAAATCAATAGTAATGAATATTTATTTCAAAGCAAAATATATACACCCTTCGTGTAGGTACGAAAGGATTAGTACCCGTGCACTGAAGGGGATTATAGAGGTTAGTTGTGCCCAATTTGGATGTGCAGATTACGGCTACCTGAAATCTGTGCCCAGTTTACTTGCTCCGAAAATATTAACTTTTCTGTTATTCTGTATGTTATTAGTTAGTATTTTTCAAATGTCTTACAAATTGCAAATGTACATCATTTACTTACTAGAATAGAAAAATATTTTTAAGATTAGAATCTTAAACTTTTCTATTTAAAATTATGTTTTCAAAATACTTTAATAATGTAATAGAATGTAAAATAAGAAAATTACAATATTGTCATTTAATTATCATAGTTTGAGTTTTTAATATAGGTATATTCCGATTTACTGATTGAATATTACAAAAATATTTTTAAAGATTAAAAATCTTAACTTTTCTGTTATTCTGCATGTTATTAGTTAGTATTTTTCAAATGTCTTACAAATTGTAAAAATTCTGGCGCGTGTTTTCTTCTTAGGAATTTATAAAGTTTTGAATATTTGTCATTTCTAACTATGGAACTGATAAATTTTAGAAAGTTTGTTATGTATTATTGAATTTTGAATATTCGTCATTGCTATTCTTAAATATTTCTATTTAATTACATGTTATGGAATAAAATTTCTTCTTTTGCAGAGAAATATTTTTAACTAATACATTTTTAATTATGTTGGAATATTTGTGTTATTAAATTTTTATTATTTGTCATTGCTATTTTTAAATATTGTTAAGTTTTTCTTTTTGCAGAGAAAATATTTTTAACTAATACATTTTTAATTATATTGGAATATTTTAAGAATGTTGTAAGAATATTAAGAAAATTTTTTTTTTAAGATATATATTAAATAACCTTGTAATTTATTTTAATTTTAGTACTTTCTTATTTTTAAAAATAGAAATTATAAAAATAGAAAAAAAGTATGTTTAGATTCATATATGAATCACAATTTATTATTTAGGTACACACTTTTATGTTAACTAAACAAAGTGCAATGGCGTCTAACAGTCAATATAAAAAATTACTAACCAGAAATACATCAGTTCTTTCCGATAAGGACAAAATAAAGTAAGAAAAAAAATTATTACGTAATATATTTACTTAATATATATATATATATATATATATATATATATATATATATATATATATATATTTATATCTTAGAAATAGCATTACAGCATCCAAGGAAAGAGAGGGGCAAATTTTAGAAAATTGTACAGAAGTTTGGAGCGATGATGAAGAATTGTGAGTTTTTATTATTAAGAATTCAAAATATAATTTATTAATTCAAATATATATCACAGCACCTACAATCCGAACGTAGCAACTCAGGACAGGCCGATAATTCGAGGTCCGCCGATGGAGTTTTTAAAAAGTAAAAACGCTAGAAAAAAAAGAAATAAAGCCTTTCGGGAACAAGAGCGCAAACGATGGATAAATTTACAAAAATAAAAACATGTAATTTTATTTTATTATAATTGTAAATAAATTTACAAAATAAAACATGTAATTTATCTGAAGAAGAAGAAATGGAGGTTCAAAATGCCCAGGTAATTACAACACAAGATCTGACAGACCCGAGGGATGAAGAAGAGAAATTTATCAACGAAGATGAATATATAAATTTCTTGTTAGGAGCGGCGCCCGTATCGAGTTATCTGTTACCTAATTCTAAAAGTGAACTAGATAAAAATTATAAATTATTAAGTGCGGTATATGTGCCAGTGGATGAAAAACTATTTTTAGTGTTAGGTGTAGATCCTAATTGTAAGTTTAATTATAAGATTAATTTAGTTCAAGGAACAAAAGTGACTTCGATTAAAAATATTGAGGACTTTTCCGCTAAATTAAAGCAAATAAAATTAATAAAAAAAAAAAACAACTTTCAGGGAAAGAAATTTAATTAGGAACTGCGATAATATTCGTATGAGTGTACTGTCGCGAAATTATTTAAAAGTATGGCAAAATAAAACATATATGGCTATATCTGATAAACAAATTAAAACAATAATAACAATTACGCCATATATAATTAAACTTTATAACAAAAATTTGCCTGCATATGAAAATGTATATATTGAATACAAAAAAATGTATTCAAGAAATATCTTTAAATTTAATTAGAGATAAAAATATAAACAAAATTAATATTAATATTGTAGATATTTTAGATATTAAGAGTAAATATATAGATGTATGGGTAGAAATGTTTAATGTATACTATTATAAATTTAGTGTAGATATAAGAAATGTAACGCAATTTATGTATGAAAATAAAAAAATATAATATAAACAATTATTTAATTTAATTAGTTAGCAAATCCTGGTTCTATTCTAAATAAGTAATAAATATAAATATTTTTCAAAATTTACATTTGCAATGTTTAGAAAAAATTATGAATGGAAGAAATATACAGTGATATACTATAAAGCAATTAGTAAAAGAATTTTAAGGAAATACCTATAGTGAATACCTTATATTGGTTCGTAAAATTTTACAGTATTAAATAAAAGTTTTATTTTTCTGTTACATTGGTTTACGGGAGGGATAAATGAAAAAGTAATTAGTTTTTATATATAAATATGCGTCAATGAATTTTTAAGTGACAGTATATTTCCGTATACATTCTTTTGTGTTTGTTTTTGTATTGTTTGTGATAATGAATTCAAATAACGACAATTTTAATAATCAAAATTTAAAACAAGAAATTGATAATTCGGCAGCGAAACTTCAATTAAATAGTTTTTGGGGTAAATTACACTTATTTTTAATTAATAAATTAATTTTTAATTTATTTAATTTTTATTACAGGTAAATTTGCACAATCTGAGAATAATATTCAAACTACAATAGTTTCATCACCTGAAGAATTATATTATTTATTTTCTAATCCCTCAATAGAAGTATATAGGATTATTCCTGCCAGTGATGAATTATTGTATGTTAACTGGCAGTATAAAATAGAAGCATCGAATCAACTCCGCAAGATTACGCTATATTAATAAAAAAAATATTAATATTAGATAATTTAAAACGAATATGACATATATGTAATTATATAACCTAATTAAATAAAATTCATAAAATTGATAATTTTGTAATTCAGTTTTTAGAACATATTTTTAATGTTAATATTTTAAAAACGTTATAATAATTATGTTTTTTTTTAATAAAAAGTAACAAAATTGAAATTTTTTTAATTCATTGTTCTTAAGCGCACATTCTACTAGAAAATTCAAAATAATTTTAATATTTATAACAGCTAGGTAAAGCAAATTATAAATATTCTCAATTGTGCGATGAAACTTTCCGTGCCATTGCTACATCAGTCTGTGTTTAGAACTCGTTGCACTAGCATAGTGTTGCACAAAAAAAATTACATAAAACGAGAAAGTTATTATATATATATTAATTACATATATATCAACAGTATCATTTGTTTTTTAATTTTCAATCACAATGGAACACCAATTTATTCATCCTTTTACAGCAATAATTGCTGGGCCTAGTGGAAGTGGAAAATCATATTTTCTTATAAATTTTTTAAAAAATATAAAAGAATTATGTAATACTTATTTTACTCAAATTTCGTGGCATTATGGTGTAAAACAGAGTTTATTTAATACAATTTCTAAAGTAAATTTTATCGAAGGTTTACCTGATATGAACAGTTTTGACGGTCGCAATCCACAGTTAATAATAGTTGATGATTTAATGCGGGAATCAGACGAACGAATAATTGATTTATTTACAAAATATTCACATCATAAAAATTTATCTGTTTTCTTCTTAACACAAAATTTATTTCATCAAGGTCGCGGGATGAGAGATATATCATTAAATGCAAGTTATATTATTTATTTTAAAAACCCTCGCGACAAAGCACAAATTCAACATCTGGCACGTCAAATTTTTCCTGAGAATATTAAATTCATATTAGAAGCATATAGAGATGCAACGTCAGAACCACACGGTTATTTAATTTTTGATTTAAAACAGACAACGCCTGATTGGTTACGATTTAGAACAACACGTGACGGCCAAATAATTATATACATTCCTAAAAAGAATTATAAATATGGTGACAAACAATTACCCGAAATCATTCCTTAATCATGTCTAAAACCGTAATCAATAATGCGGAATTATTGCGAGCTTTGCAAAAATTGAAACCAACACAACGTAAAGCAATATTAAAATCAGCAGACTGTAATATAGTTCACTGTATTTGTGAATGTGTGTATAACACATTGAATGGTAGAATTCGTTTAAATAAAAATCAGCATACGCGTCTCACACGTCATAAGAAAGTTTTGCGAAAACTTATTCAACGTGGTGATAATTGGCAACAAAAGAAAAAGGTATTAGTTCAATCTGGTGGTGCTTTTCTTCCGTTTCTTTTGGCTCCGTTAATTTCTGGTGTTTTAAGTAGTTTATTCAAAAGTTAAAAATACAAAATGGAACATGCACGTAAAATGGTACTTATTTCACCTGAATCGTTACAACGATTTCAATTAAATTCAGAAAAAAGTAATGAAAATATAATATCACAGTTAGATAATGATATGAAAAAAGTTTTAGAATCAAATTTACCTGATTCTGAAAAATGGACACTTTACCAAAATACATTACAAAGATATTTACATTTTCAAAATCAATTACGGGAACCTATTAAAATACCTATAGCCGAACTTTCTAACTCAGACAGTAATGATGCATCAGATAGTAATAATCTCATAAATATTAATGAAATTGAAAATATTATACAACCTTTGCCAAAAACATTTCGTGAGAAAGCTAAATTATTATTATTAAAATTAAAAACAGATAAAATAATTACTTGGAATAATAAAGGTATAGTTAGCATATATAGTAAAGAGATTGCAAATTCAAATATAACAGATCTGATAAGCGATATAATAAGACCAAGAAAACATTCAAGTCCAAAAGGGTGGCGGGAATTTGCACTAGCATTAAAAGAAATTAATATTCCTATAGAATTTATTGGTAATCCTAACAGACAAGAATTTATAAAATCGGTTGATAATAAACATATTATAAAAATTAAAAAAACACGTAAAAAATTAAAATTTTCTGATTCAGACTCATACGAGGCTGACACTGAAAACAAATCATTAATTAAGAAAGCTAATATTGATTGGGAAGATTTTAAACTTTGAAAAATGAATAAAACATTATCAAATATTTATTTTGATCCTTCTAATAGCGCAAGTTTTTCTGGAGCTAATAATTTAATTAAAGCTGTAAAAAACAAATATAGATCAAAAAATGTTCGTAAATGGTTAAGCGCGCAAAATGCGTATACTTTACATAAATCTATTCAAAAACGATTTCCAAGAAATTCATATAATATAAATAATATTAATGATTTATTTCAAGCCGACTTAAATGACATGCGAAGTTTAAGTAAATATAATGATAATTATAAATACATATTAGTTGTCATTGATTGCTTTAGTAGATATGCATGGGCGATTTCGTTATTAGATAAAAAACCGACAACTATCATTGAAGCATTTCGTATTATATTTACAGAGAGAAAACCTATTTATCTCTGTACAGATAAAGGAAGCGAGTTTATTGCTAAAACAGTAAGAGAATTTTTAACAAAAAACGATGTTAAATATTATGTTACTAACAATCCCGATGTTAAAGCATGTTTTGCTGAACGTTTAAATAGAACATTAAAAGCTAGAATGTATAGGTATTTTACTTACAATAATACATACCGATATATTGACGTATTACCAAAACTCGTTAACGCGTATAATAATACTATTCATAGTTCTATAAAAATAGCGCCAGTAAAAGTAAATGAAAAAAATATATTACAAGTTTGGAGAAATCAGAAGAAAAAACAAATTTCAAGTATCAATAAAAAATTTAATATAGGTGATTTAGTACGTATTTCTAAAACTAAACAATTTTTTGAAAAAGGGTACGAATCTAATTGGACTGAAGAAATATTCAAAATTTCTAAAGTAATTAAAAGAAATCCGATGGTATATAAATTACAAGATTTAAACGGTGAAGATATAGAAGGAACATTTTATACGCATGAATTACAATATGTAACAATAACTCCGGAATCTACATATAAAATAGATAAAATAATCGACTCTCGCGGTAAACGTAACAGAAAAGAATTGTTAGTGAAATGGAAAGGTTATTCTGATAAATTTAATTCGTGGGTACGTGAAAGTGAAGTGAGATATTTAAAACATAATGAATAATAGTGAATCGTTTTATATTACATTATTGAGCAATAGCTCAATGAATTATTTTCCTGATAACAAAACAACACATTTTACGACACAACTTCCACGAACTGTTAATCTGTCCGGATTTTGGGAGGTCGGAATTTCTGAAATACAATTCCCATGTTCTATGCTAACTGTTAGCACTGGAGAATGTTTTTTACAATTTACTGTAAATAAATCAGCTAACAATAAGAAAAATAATCAATTTGAAAAAATATTAGAAAATGAGTTTACTGATGTTAAAGATGATACAAACTTTATTGTCAGTAAAGAACAATTAATGCCTGGAAATTATGATAATATATACGAGTTAATAAAAGTAATAAATGATGGTGAAATTATGAAACAGCACGCTAGCCTAGAGTATGTAAAAGAAAGAAAAATGATTAAGTGTAATGCTATAAGTGCAACAATTATCTCAATAACATTATCTACAAAATTAGCTCTTCAATTAGGTTATGAACCAGATATTAATATAATTACAAAATCTGAATCTGTTAGGCCCCCTAATGTTTATCTGGGTTTACCGTCGGAAATATATGTTTATTGTGATTTAATCGAGCCGCAGTTCGTTGGTGATATTGTTGCACAATTGTTAAGAATAATAAATATTGATAATAGTACTTATACATATGGTTCACAGAAAATGTTAACGTTTTCAAAAATACACTATGTTCCGATTCTTCGCCGAGAATTTAACAATATAGAAATTGATTTAAGGAGTACATCGGGTTCTTATATACCATTTATGTTTGGAACTTTGTGTGTTAAACTACATTTCAGAGAGCGTCAAAAATGAAATCTTGTCCTTATGTACATTATTATACTGTACAAGCTGGTAGTGGAATTGGTGGGCAAATTTATAAGGGGTCACCATTTCAGAGGGGTCACGGTATAGGTAGTTTTTTTAGCGGGTTATTTAGAAGCATTATGCCATTAATTAAAAAAGGTGTCGGCGCTGTAGGAAAAGAAGCTATTAAAACAGGAATAAACTTTTTAGGAGATCTTAATGAAAATAAATCAGCAAAAGAGTCAATTAAACAACGTCTATCTGAAGCAGGTTTAAATTTAAAACGAAAAGCTGAAGAAAAAATTGATAAAGTAATGGCTGGTGGCGGTTATAAAAAGAAGCGTAAAATAATTAAAACTCATTCACGTACAAGTACCGCTAGTAAGCAGAACTCTCGTAAAAGAAAAATTAATAAGAAAGATATATTTAATTAAATATGGCGTTTTTACATGCTCAATCGTGTGAATGTGTTAAAACTGAGCTAGATTTATTTACAATTCCACCAACACAAACAAGTATTGAACACGGGCAATGGATTCATTATAAACCTTTAGCGTCAATAACTGAAGATAGTCCGCTAGAATTTTGTATACCAGGTCACGGTGATGAATACATAGATTTATCTCAAACAATGTTATATTTAAATGCAAAAATTGTGAAAAATGATAACACGGTTCTTGGAGCAGATAGTGACGCAGCACCCGTCAATAATTGGTTACATTCTCTTTTTAGTCAAGTTGATGTTTATTTAAATCAAAAACTTGTCTCTCCTCCGAACAATACTTACGCATATCGTGCATATATAGAAACATTATTAAATTATGGAACCGATGCTAAAGATAGTCATCTTACCGGATCGTTATGGTATTCAGATAGCGCGGGTAAAATGGATAGTGCACAAGAAACTGATAATAGTGGTTATGCTATTCGTAAAAAATTTGCCGCCGCTAGTAAAAATATTGATATGATTGGACATTTGCATGTAGATTTATTCAATCAAGAAAAATTTTTAATTAACGGAGTGGAAATGAAAATTCGCCTTGTGCGTTCAAAAGATAGTTTTAGTATTATGACAGCTGCTACTGATTTAAAAGTACAGATTACAGAAGCAACTCTTTTAATACGACGAGTAAAATTAAATCCAAGTATATTGTTAGCACACAGTAAAGCGTTAGAATTAACACCTGCTAAGTATCCTATTACCAGGGCTGAATGCAAAGTGATTACCATACCCTCAGGGGTTCAGGGAAAATCTTTAGATAATATCTTTCTTGGTCAATTACCAAAACGTTGCATAATTGGTTTCGTATCAAATAAAACATTTAATGGCGATTTTAAAAAAAATCCTTTTAATTTTGCACATAATAATATTAATTATTTATCACTATACGTGAACGGACGTCAGATGCCTTCCAAGGCATTACAACCGCAATTTACTGGCAAAATAAATTATATTGAAATGTTTTCAACTTTATTTTCGGGAACGGGCATCAGTTTCTCAAATGATGGTAACCAGATTGATCGTATCGATTATCCGGATGGATTTTGCTTGTGCGCATTTGACTTAACACCGGATCTTTCTGCAAATTCGATGAACCACTGGAATCTCATTCAACACGGTTCTTTACGTGTAGAAATTGGTTTTGCAAGTGCACTTACAGAAACATTAAATTGTTTAATTTATGCTGAATTTGACAATATTATAGAAATAGATAAAAATAGAAATGTAATTGCCGATTATGGTGGCTAATTGTATATTTTGTTTTTTTATAATAAATAAAGATTATTTTAAAAATATATTTAGTTTTATTAAAACACGTAAACAGAATGGATCTCATTGTCGATTTTCAAGGTTTTTATGATAACAGTCATATGTTTATAATAAAAGAACTTGCTGTACTTTCGCTTGATAATGAAATTTTTCATCAGTTTCTTTTTAAACCGCCATACGATAAGTCGTGCCTTTCAGATAAATATATCTCACAGTGTGATTGGTTAAAACAAAATCATCATGGCTTCGATTGGAACCACGGATTTGTGGATTACAAATGTTTAGTGCCGATTTTAACTAGAATTACATCATCAAAAATAAAAAACATTTTAGTTAAAGGAAAAGAAAAAGAAAAAATTCTCAAACAAATTTTGAATGATAAAAAAATCAGTGATATTACAGATTTACTGTGTCCGAATTTAAAAACATTACGTAAGATTTATGATAGTAAAACAATATGTTGTATTCCTTATTCACATATTGGTATGATGTGCGCTACTGAAAATGTTTTAAATATAAGAAATTGGTATATTGATAACGTGCAAAATGGACGCCGAATTCATAAAGACAATAATGCAGAGACGGTTTCGGAACGTGTGTCAATATGGCGTCTATGCTGCAAATAGACTTCCTCTTCACGTGAACTATCCATGTGCTCTAATTGTAAACACTGACCCAGATTTCAGAATAGGAAAACATTGGGTTGCTATATTTATTGATCGTAATGGATGCGGTGAATTTTTTGATAGTTATGGATTTCCACCGACGGTTTTACAACATGCAACTTTTTTAAGAAGAAATACACGAATTTGGACATACAATATGAAAACTTTACAAAATGATTTGTCTTCAGTCTGTGGACATTACTCTTTATTGTATTTATTATATAGAATTAATGGATGTTCATTGAATGACTTTTTATCAGTTTTTAATAATAATGTAATACAAAATGATTTTCTTATAACACAAATGTTTAAAATATATTTTTAATTTTGTTATTGTATATACGAATTTAATAATAAATAAAACTCATAATTCAAATATATATATATTGTTTTTATTCATATATTATTATATACATATTGTTAATAAAATAAAAATTATATCAAAACAAATTCAATTAATGTGACTTCCTTGTTATATCAAAACAAATTCAATTAATGTGACTTCCTTGCCCCTTTGAATTTCCGTTCCTGTATACCTTAGGGCTAATTTGCCCAAGTATTTTGAGTATGTAGATATTTCATCGTTTGATAATTCATCAAAACGGGCTGGTAGATAGGATTTAAAATCTTGGAATTCAGCTATTATTTTTCGGCCAAAAGTTGTTTTTACAGGTCTGATAGATTTAATTAAAAAATTTTCATTAAATGGCAATGTTGATAATCTTCTTAGAGGTTTCTTCAACTGGCCAAGTTCGTTCAATTTTTCTAAATCCATGTTTCTATATAAAAAGAAAATATACACATATTTAAAAACTGTATTATTCTATAATAATGATAATAACAATAAATAATAATAAATAATAATAATAATAATAATAATAATAATAATATACTCACTGAATATATTTGAAGTTCTTACAATGACTTTGTTTTCAAAAGTGATATGATATAACGAAAATATCCTGTTTTATATATACCAATTTTGAATCTAATTATAGAAATAAGAAAGTTATAAAATTTTAAAAATATTTAAGAATAGCAATGACAAATATTCAAAAATTCAATAATATATGAGAAACTTTCTAAAATTTATCAGTTTCATAATTAGAAATGACGAATATTCAAAATTTTATAAATTCCTAAGAAGAAAACACGCGCCAGAATTTATTCTATTAAGTAAATGATGTATTTTTACAATTTGTTATTTTTAAAATAAGAAAGTACTAAAATTGAAATAAATTACAAGGTTATTTAATATAAATCTTAGAAAAAATTTCCCTTAATATTCTTACAACATTCTTAAAATATTCCAACATAATTAAAAATATATTAGTTAAAATATTTCTCTACAGAAAGAGAAATTTTATTCAATAACGTGTAATTAAATAGAAACTTAACAATATTTAAAAAAAGCAATGACGAATATTCAAAAATTCAATATACCTACCTATATTAGAAACTCAAAACTATGATAATTAAATGACAATATTGTATATTCTATTATGTCAGTAAGATATTTTTGAAAACATTCTTGAATATTATACATGCATATTTACCAAAACAATTAAATGACAAGTTTTCTAAATTCCTAAAGAGAAAGCTTATTACTGGAGCCACTAACTCATTAGCGGAATGACCTTGTTAATTAGATCGCTGTCTGGAATTTGTGGCATATACACTACTATATATATATATATATATATATATATATATATTATTTTCCCCTTTTTTGTAATTCGTATTTTGATTGTTCTCATTATAAGAGAAAGTACCTATATTTTTTGTATAAAAAATAATTTCAGCATTCATTTAAAATTCATTTCTTTCCTTTTTATATAGTACAATTGAGTATTATTTAATAGAATTTAATAAAAAATGTTAACGCGGTTAACCGAGCGTGTTTAAGCGTTAGGTACTACTGAATATAATACTGTAAACTATGGTTCGAATCAGAAAAAAAAAATGCCACAAGGTGAGGCTTTAATTAAACAAAATCGGACACAATAGATTGATCAATTGTTTGTTTAAAAAAAAGTCAGTAGTTTATATTACTGTTCGGAAATTGTCACTGCTGTATGCGAACGCACGACTTGCAGTTTCGAAAAAATGTCTAAATAAACGATCACGAAAGAAGTATTGCGATATTTGAGATCACGGCCCGATTTGGGCTGTAGTGCCATTAGACAGAGAGACAAAGAGACAGAGAAAGAGAGAGAATAAAAAGTTGTTAAACACATGTTAGATAATAATATGATTGAAATGTTAAATAATCAATCAATTAATTGTTTTGAAAACAATTAAAAATTAAAATATTTCTTAAATGTAGTAATAACTTTCTAGAAAAAAACCTATATTTGATATTTTAAATTTCGAATTTTTTATCAAGGGTTGCAGAAAGCATTGTTAAGTTAAAATAAAAAGGCTTCAGGTTTAAGTTAACTGTTAAAATATCAAATAACAAAACTATTTTTTAATTCAACTACCATAGGTCGGTATTTTATGTAATAACTAGTTGTTTCATGGAATATCGTATGACACGTTTTAACGGTGACACATACAAAATTAATTTAGTCTATTTTACATGTTAAAGTCCTGTGTTCAAAACATTTGTCAATTATTGTTATTTGCAAGTAAAATTTAATAAAAATAATTCAAACGCAACATTTAAAATGAATTAAAATATATAAACAATTAGATATGAATTTTCTACATGAAAAACACAAATAACAATTTATTATTTCACAATTATGAAATAATTTTAAAAGTTTAATTAATTATTTAAATTATGCATTTTTGCATATACATTAAATATTAATTATCAGAAACAAAATTAATAAATGTTAATGAACGTAACTTTGTCATTATAAATTTCAAAAAAACAAATGAGTCAAATAAAAATTGACACAAACATAACACATGCAAATCCTTCGATTGTATTATTTCCCATTTATTAAAATTTTGTAAAAATATATACCTGACAGAACACAATAAATAAATTTCTGCTCGTTTTAACGTAAAAACGCGTAAGTGTAATTAAAATAGGGTGTAAAAAAATGGGGATTATTCAGTTGAATCCTAAACCAGTATATATATAGATGAATATTATTTAAATTTCAACTGTAACAATAATGAAAATAACGTGGCAGTTTTATAAAAAGTGTATGTGTATCATCATATGTTATATTTGCTTCTTTCACATAATGGTAATATTGTATGAATGGGTATGTAATGTACGTTTATATGAGTACGTATCATCCAAGTTGGCCATGCAGAAATGATATATGAATCATCTCGACTGGAATAAAAAAATATGCGCTTCGTGTTTGTTTTTTCTTTTTTTTTTAAGTTTTAATTTATTTTTGTAGTCAAAAGATAAGTAGTTGTTTTGTCAAGAAAAAAAGCTATGAATAGTATTATCACGTCTAAACTTGATTATTCTATGGTTATAGTTACAGAAAAATAATACTATAAAAACTCTGTAATTTCATTTTACTCTATATATTCTGTGTATTTCTACCTCAAAATTTTGTAACTTTTACATAATTCATAATAATCACATAAAGTAAGTAAAAATAACTTAATAAGTATTGTTTACTTTCTGCAAATTGCATCACATATACATTTAAATTCACATTAATGTAGAATTACATATTCTAAAATTTATGTAAAATTATAGCTTGCATATTTTGTGTAATAATACTAATAAAATATTTTAATTGTAATTCATTTATTTTAAAATATACATCATTTATGTAAATTTAGAAATGTATGTAATTATACCAATAATAATATTACAGAACTAAACAAATTTCAGCTATTTATGAAAAATTCCTGACAACAAATTTAATGAAGTTCTGTAAATTTACTAAATTCATCTCGTTGGTAATATCATATTACATAACGTTTGTAATAGTTTAGATATTATGTATTTTTAAACAATTATGCTAAAACTACAGCAGTTGAGTAATTATACCTAAAAATACTGGACAAGATGTACAGTGTCTCATGTTTTGTAGGTAAAATTATATAATTTTTTTTTAGAGTGTAAGTGTTTGAATTGGTCAAATTCTTGTGGTTGTACGTAAAACTAAAACTAAAACAACAGGATCTGAATGGGACTTTCAAATCGATACATATAATACAAAATTGAAACAATAATTCATAAAACTAAATTATTAAATTCATCACCTCGCAATGTGACATAGCTACATATAGACAGTCAATCAAATCGAGAGAGTGGGAGAGGAGATGAACGAGAGAATGAGAGAATGAGAGAGAGAGAGAGAGAGAGAGAAAACAAGCGTCAAATTAATATTCCAAATAAACAGATATTAAAAATTTCATCACTCCAAATCACTGAAATACATACAACATTCGAAATGCCACTTGACTGACATATCCGCTCCGAATCCCGAATAGATATCGAGAAATCAAGTACAATGAAACGTACTGAATTAAATTATGTATGTATGTATGTTGGTTTGATACGCGCGCATGCGTAGCGAAAATGCCAGACAAAAAAAGGTACACTCTAAAAAAAAAAATATGTAATTTTATCTACAAACCATGAGACACTAGAGTGCCCAGTATTTATAGATATAATTCCTCAACTGCTGCAATTTTAATATAAGTGTTTAAAAATACATAATATCAGAACTATTACAAATATTATATAATATAAAATATTACCAACGGAATGGTAAAGTACATACTTATCTAATATTACAGTTCTTTAGTAAAGTCTTTTTCAGTAAATTTACAGAATTTCAATAAATTTGCTGTCAAAATTTTTCCATAAATAAGTAAAATTTGTTTAGTATATATACATTTTTAAATTTTCATAATAGATGTATTTTGAAATGAATGAATTACAATTCAAATATTTTATTAGTATTATAACACAAAATATGTACTAAGTCTCATTATTACAGATTTAAATATGTAAGCTGCAATTTTACATAATTTAGAAAGTTATATCACCAATACGTAATTCTATATTAAGCATGTGATGTAATTTGCAGAAAGTAAGCAATTTTATATACTTATTAATATTAAGTTATTTTTACTTACTTCATGTGATTATTATGAATTATGTAAAAATTACAGAATTTTGAGATAGAAATACAGAATATTTATAGTAGTAAAAGTTTAATACTATTTTCTGTAATTTCGCTATTTTTTTACAGTGTAGAAAAAATCGTGAAAGCGTGCGACAGTAGCGACTTAAATCACATGTGTTTCACTTTTACCGTATGGTGGCGAGGGGGGACATATACGATGGTCATTGGGGAGTTGCAGCTACAGGCTACGCACCGTCGCCTTACCCAAAAACGAAAAGAAAAAAGTCCTAGATGGGGCAAGCGCTTGATACGGAGTAAAGTTATGGAAATCTATTGGACACTTGACGGTTCTTTTTTTTATCCAATTGAATTTCGTTTGTGGCCGGTGTTGTTTTTCTTGTTGCTTGGTCAGTCAAACAGAAAACTAAATGAAATTGAATGTCGGATTTTAGTTGGTCGAATGAATTTTGGTAGAAAAATTTACTATATAGATCCAATAAACTAGCTAGAATATAGTCATTAAAAATAGATAAAATAATATTTAATAAATATTAATAATAATAATTACTAGACAAATTGCTAGCAGCAGATTAATAAGAAAAGCAATAGAGATTTATAAAGAAAAGAATAACATGAATCACTGTGGATGGAACTGAGTTATATAAAATTTGGCTTCCATTAATTAAAAATCTATAATTCTTATAATCTAGTTACTTACATGTTACTTATTAACTTGTTGCTAATGTCATTGATAAATTCTGACCTGATGAAAACAAGCGTTCAGTTTCGTTAAAACTAATCCTAAAACAGGTTTTATTTTTATGTAATATTAAAAAAGTTGGAGATAATATAACTTTTAAAATAGCTGTTGAAAATGACAAACTTTGACAGATGAGAACCAATACGATTTGTTGTATAAACGTAGGTCCGATTCAATTTAATTATAGAGTTATAAGTTTTTAAAGATAGCGAAAATGAAACATAAAAACAACGCAAAATACTCTCAGTCATACCACTCCATTTACCTATCGGATGTCTTGCACTTCTTTACACATTTTCAATAATCAAATTCAAATTCAATCGAAAACAAACAATGTAATTGTCAATTAACTTAACTTGAATTAATAATTTTTAATATAACTATCGGCGATGTCAGATTAATTACACTTGACCGTATTTTTTCACTGAGAGTGCGTGAGCAAAAGTTTCTAAGTAGTAGCAATTGAAGAGCATGTATAAGAGAAATTGTGAATATGGATGAGGCTAAAGCTGCTTGAGATGTTTGTTAAAAACTGATTTCAGGATAGAGAAAAGAGTTTGATTGTGCATGTATGTATGTATTTCTTTGGTCGAGTATGCAATTTCTAACCATCTTGGACGTTGCACATTGCATTTCTTGCACTTCTTCATACATTCTCAATAATAAAATTTAAATTCAAACAAAAATAAACAATGCAATTGTCAATTAATACATACATACACAATAATGCCATGTACCCAAAAGGGTGTGGCACAAACTTTTTTCATCATCCCGAAATCAGTCGCCTCCAAACAATCCTATCCAAACAAGCAACTTTCGCTTCATCCACATTCATAATTCCTCTCATACATGCTCTTTTATTCCTGCTACTTGGAAACTTTCGCTCACGCAAGCCACCCTCTCAATCATACCACTCCAATTACTCATCGGACGTCCACGCAAACGTATATCCGCGGAAGATTTCAAATTGTAGTTATGTTTGGTGCTGCCACCAGTACGGTATATATAGTAATAAACTGCTGTATCATAATGTCATTATTGTACTAGTAACATAATAACCACATTTTACATAGACAACATGATAACGTAATATTAATTAATATACAAATGATACGCTTGTAGAAGAAAATATATTGTTTTACAAGTAGAGCTTAGTTAGATATGATAGTAAAGAAATAATTTTGAAAAATAAAATAAAAATATGCAAATACCTTATTATCTCTGCGAACAGCCGTGAGATTTATGAATTTCATGTAGCAATTAATAAAAGAAAATTGTGTTCAGTTGAAAGATCATAAGAAATAAACGGATCAGGAAAGCAAAAGTAATAAACCCAATGAAATTGCAATTCGTTTTATTTTTGAATCTATTTCAATTTCTTCTTCTTTTTCTATTTAAATCCGATATTTCTTAAAAGAAAAACAAACAATTTTACAAGATGAAGATTTCATATTTCGTAATATATATAATTTTTATATCAAGCGTATAAAAATATTAATATTATGTTACTATATTGACTATGTAAAAGGTGGTCATTATAGTACTAGTATAATAATGTACATTAACCTAACCTAACTCAACGTAATAATTTTCAGTATGGCCGCCGAAAATGTCAGATTAAATACACTTGATGCTGTAGTTATGTGTGGTACTGCCACCAAATGTATTGTTATATTAAATATATATATATATATATATATATATATATATATATATATATATATATAAAATAATACAAAATAATAATTAATAAAACATGTCCATTATAACAAATTTTTTGCTATATTATTTTGTAAAATGAAAGTACATTTTTAATAAATAAAAAAATTCATAAATTTAAAATGTAATATTGATAAAAATTTAATAAACTCATATAGAGATAATTCAATAAACCTACACAAATATTGTGAAATATTTCCATGTTAACGTTAATCAAAATTAAATTATCTCTATAAAATTATTAATTTTGTTCAAATTTAATATAATCTTCAAAGTATCAAACCATAAAAGGCTGAAATATGAAAATTTATTTTGCATCTAGTTAATATTTTATCTATTATATGTGTTCGTGTATATTTGAAATTATATTATTTTAAATCAATATTTTTTTTTAATAATAAAAATATCAAAATACAAACCCCCGAATAACTTGTTGTTTGTCTGATTTCCCGAAAAAATTTCCGCGTTTTCTTGACTTTGCGGTAAATTTTCCAAATTCTCTTTTAAATAACTTTATCAAAATTTGTAAAAACCCTTCGAAAAATGCCATATTTTGCCGTATTTTCCATCTTATCTTATCTTTTCATTATCTATGTAGAGCTTTCTAAGACCTATTGATTAAAATATAACACTCTAAAAATAAATTCGGAAAATTCCCGAAAACCATTTTCTTATGAAAAGTCTTAAATATATATAATTTTATTGTACTGATTTACGTAATATTACATTTTTTTTATGAAAAATTACATTCACAAAACATATAAAATTACATAAATTTTTTACAGCGTAGAGAACACGCTAATAATTGTAACTTTTTGTATAATTTAAAAAATATAAATAATATCACATATTTATGTCTGCACTGTTTAGCTTGGTTATTTATGACTAACACCCGTATACCAGAATCAATATAAATATTAAATACAAATCTAATATTATTAATTAATAATAATTAAATTACATCATTTATAAATCTATAAAGTATTTCGTAATCTATTAAATCTTCGAACATTACAATAATTGTAAGAATATCTTGAATTAATTAGTTTTTCTAATAATAATGGCGTGTTTTCATTGCCAATTTTAATTAACATTCACAGTAAATAACAGAACACAGAAACAAGTTACTAGGTAAAACTAGTCACTTATTTGTTACCTAGTAACTTGTTTTTATGATCTGTTATTTACTGTAATGTCATTTGAATCAGTTTATCTTGATGAAGACGTACGTTGAGTTTAGTCGAAACGTAGATTATAAATTAATTTTAATACAAAACTTAAACCAAAAGCAATAACAATTATTACATTCTAAATAAGACATTCAATTCAATTATTCAATAAAAATCTGATAATTCTTTGACTTCTTTTGTAAAAAAAACGAGCTATTATTCAATAGTCTATCGAACGAGAAACTTTTTAATTTCTGAGAATTACAAAACAAGATAGATAAGTTTTCAGAGAAGTATAAACAAAAGAAAATCAAATAATCTTTAGATGTATTTTATTGTAACGTATATTCTATTTCTTATTAGACTAGCGAGGTAAAAGTCTTGAAAACCAAACTTACAAAACTTCAACTGACGCTGAAAAATAAACCTATAAGATTTGCAATACATAGCGAGGCGTGGGGCGGAATAGGGAGTTTAGTTTTCAAACCGCCAAAACTTATGCAAACACATTCATACATTAAGAGTTTGTTCTTCGCACATTAACGCTTGAAAATTTTCACGGTTGACGTAAGTTGTCACGTTTCTATACGGATATACCGTACAGTGTGTCTCAGAATAAATGGAATAGAGAATATGAAAATAAAACTTAGCAAAAAAAATAATCTTCCAGAACTCATTATATTAAAATAAAACGGCTTTAAGCTGTAGTTCTATATTAATATTTATTAATAATCGACGGTTTGGACAAACTCAATGTATGTATTCATCAGAAAAAATAAAACAGTAAATAAACAGAACATAGAAATAAGTTACTATAGTAATTAGATTATGAAAATTTTTATTTTTAATTAAAGAAAACCAAATTTTAATTAAATCAGTAATAAATTTCTATGGCTTCTCTTATCAATCTGTTATTAATATTGATAAGTCTTGCAATTATTATTATTTATAAATTTTATAATTTAGTTATTTATTTTGTTACTTAGTAACTTGTTTCTATGTTCTGTTTATTTACTGTAAATGTAATTTGTATCAGATGTAGGTTGAGTTCGTCGAAATGTCGATTATTATTAATAAATATTAATATAGAACTATAACCTAAAGCCGTTTTATTTTAAAATAGAACGGTTTTAGTAGTTGTGTATTAATATTTAATTATTTTAACTTAATAATAACAAAATTTATAATTCTTTAGAGAAAAGATTAGTTAAAGTGTTTACTTCAATTTTCTATTATTTGTTTATTTCGAATTATGAAATTTATTGAACAAAAAAAAATATAATACACAGTAAATAGTTAATATTAATTAATATGACATTACTTATATGGTTAATTTATCTAGATTAATTGTAAGTTAGACATTATTTTATTATATTAAATTATTGTATTTTGTTTTTGATAAAATCGCCATTAATTTATTTTGATAAACTACTTAAATCATTAGTCAATTTATAAATAAAGAAAAATTCACTAATGATTTAATTAGTTCATTAATGGCGATTTAAGTAAAAACGAAATACTATAAACTTGATTTTAATGTATTCGCATTTAATCTGTTTAAACTCTGAGACAAACTATATGTAAATAAATTTCAGACAAATACATTGATAGCGGTAAACATTGAATTTGGTGTAAGTTAAAGGCAACAGCCCACACGCTTTGGCACGCTGCACGCTCGTGTGAATATACATTTATGATAAAAACATTTGAAAAGCAAGCGTGAACAACTAAAAGGAAATACGTACTGTATAGTATCTTGTTGAAAACACACACACACACACACACACACACACACACACACAGGCAAACATCCTGTACACACACACACACAACAATCATCCACATATACATATTATCTTTCCAGAGTTCTTCGCCTCCGCAACTCTTCAGAACAAAACACGATCGTCGACGGCGTCGGCGTCGTCTCATCGTGTCATGCGAAGTACATGCACGCACGCACGCACGGCCATCCGCGATGAAATAGATGAATTATGATCATGGGCGTTCGTGAGCCAACGTTAAGCACCTCCGCCAAAAAAACGAAATAAGACAGAAGATGAATTATATTTCGCATCAGTATGAATACTGATGAATACTTAGATTTATGTAAATGAAATAAGAAAAAAAGAAACATTTTTCCTTCGTTCGTTAATCTTTTTGTTAAACTTTATTTTCGGACACAATTATATTTATTCTATAAAATAAAACGGTTTTAGGATTTAGTTCTGTAAGTATTATTATTAATAATCGACCAAATTTGATATATTCTATATACATCTTCATCAGAAAAAATAATACAAATAATATGTACAATAAATAAACAGAATATAGAAACAAGTTATTATGTAACTGGACTTTCAGTTCTCATAATATTAAAATAAAACGGCTTTAGGTTTTAGTTGTTCTGTATTAATATTTATTAATAATCTAGTTTGTTGTTTTTTATAATTGTTGTATTAACAGTTTGAAAATATGTAAACTCTGTCAACTGAATATTTTATTTGAAGAATATTTTTATCAATAATAATTAAATTATTTTATAAATGAATAAAACGGCGTTAGGTTGAAGTTCCGTATTAATATTTATTAATAATCGACGTTTCGACAAAGTCAATGTACGCCTACATAAAAAAAAAGATACAAATAACATTTACAGTAAATAAACAGAACAATAGAAACAAGTTACTAAGTAACAAAATAAGTTCAATGATTGAGTAACTTGTGAATTTTTTTTGGAAAAGTCTCAACATTAGAATATTAACATATTTATTCTTAATATTTAATAATTTTATTAGTAGTATTTTTAGTAATCATTTATAAATTATACATTTTTTAGATAATTTATGTATTATATTTTATAGGTATTATGTTTGTATCATTTGCGACATTTAATTGAACTGTTGCCTGTTTTGGTGTAACTAAATAAATAAATAAATTAGTATTACACTTCAAATTGGTTAATATATTTCTAATGAAAATTTAGATTATTATAAGTTTACCATTCTCTTGCAATTTGATCATAATTGAATTTATAATGAACGGTTTAGATTTAGAGTAAACGATTAAATTTGATTACAATTAGTTCAATTTGTATTTTAATTAATAAATTAATTTGCAGATTTTTATGGACTCAATTTACTGGTAAATTCAATAATAATTTGTTTTAAGTAAGTACATAACTAGCAGTAATTGTAGAGTTTTTTTTTCAATTTTTAAAAATAAACGGCAAAATTAACTATGATTTCTGGTGATAAATTACAAAAGTTTTCGTTTTAAAGTTATATATGAACGAAAAACTTAATATTTAGAAAATAAAAGTTTTCGCGAAATTTTCCACAAAAAATTAAATTTTCCGAAATGTGAAAATCTGTTACTTTTGCGTTTTTTTTCTTGTTTATCAGACATAATAACATAATAGTATATTGTAGTAAGTGATGGCCAAGAAATAAAACACTAGACATAAGATATTAGTTGATTTATTGTTGTAGTGAAATTTAACATGTCGCGCCATTAAACGCACACCTCGCCAGCTTGCTTCACTCTCTCTGACACACACACTGTATTACCGACCAGGAACCACCATCATGCCACCTAGCACGCAACTATAACATCGCGGTAAATTCAAATTTAAATGTTTAGCACTATAGTTCGGCCTTCCTGACACAATGATTGCCCCTAATCATCTGTAGGTTAACAACAAAATTCGTATATCATTGGAACACTTAACATAAATGGTTCACACATAACTAATACACGAATTCGGTTGTTAAGACATAAGTACATAAATAATCTAAGTATACATAAATACATAAATTTGTTGATAAAGACATAAGTTCATAAATGATTCATAAAATCTTAAAATACATAAGGTTGGTCATAATTTTTTTCTTAACCATAAGTTATACATAAGATTGGTTGACATAATTTTCTTAACCATAAGTTATACATAAGATAATAAGTAACATAACTAAAGTAAAATATATTCATAACAATTTGAATTCGATTAAATATGTTCCTTCCAAAGTTTCATGTTTTCCGGAGAACATATTCCTTCGAATGGTTTTTGAGTCAACTGATGTTCTTCAGGATCCGTAATTACATAACGATCATTGTCTAGAACTTTTCTAATTACATAAGGACCACGGTATTTCGGCAATAATTTTTTATTCACTCCTGGAGTAACATCGACATTTTTGATCATAACATAATCTCCAATTTTATATTCATACGGCTGTTTGTGATGTTGATCATAATAATTTTTATTACGATTAGCAGTATATTGTATTTGTTTAGAAGCATCATCCCGCATTTGAATTAAATCACGATCAACGTCTTGTTGGTCTAATAAAGCTTGGCTTAAATCATCTTTAATTTTACCGATCTGGTTTATTCCGAATAAGAGTTGTGCGGGGGTTGTTCCAATCGAACGGTTTATAGTGTTATTTAACGCGTACTCTATATCGCTTAAAGTGGTATTCCATGTGGATAAACTGTTAGATAATTTACTTAACATTGGCGTCAGACTTCGATTTATTCTTTCGATTTGACCATTAGCATGTGGGGTTGCACTAGCAATAGCAATATGCTGAATATTTTCATTGTTTAAGAATTCTTTAAATTTGTCGGACATAAACGAACTACCTCTATCCGAAATAATTTTCCTCGGTTTACTATAATGGTTAAAATAACTTTTTAAATGCGTAATTACTTCATCGACTTTAGTACTAGTTGTGGCATAAAGTTTAACAAATTTAGTAAAAGAATCTATAACCTCAAAAATGTATTTATAACGATGATTCGTTTTTTCTAAGGGACCATAATGATCTACATGAAGACAATAAAATGGTTGTTTTCCTTTATCATGACAATGTAATCTACCTTCACCTTTATTAGCTATTGTAGAATAAGTAATGCATTTCAAACATTGAGAAATATAATTTTGCACTTTTCTCTTAATATCAGGGAACCAATAAACACGCATGAGACATTCTACGGTTTTATTTGTTCCTTGATGAGCGATCTCGTCATGGGCAACATTAATAACATTATTTATCATTGATTTCGGTACATAAAATAATAATTTGTTTTTTGTTTTCCGATAAACTAATCCGTTTTGCAATTCAAAATTTTTATCTTCTCGATGTTCTAAATCGTTCTTAATTTTGACAATATCAAGATCTAAATTTTGTAAGATAGCTAAATTTCGCTCAAAGCTATTTTCCGTAATAACAAGTACTGCAAATTGTCTACTTAACGCATCCGCATGTTGCATACGTTCCGCCGATCTATGTTCCAAAGTATAATTGTAATTCCTCAAAATTAACGACCAACGTAAAATTCGCGGATTGATTTCCTTGCGTTCTAACGTTAGTTTAAGGCTATTACAATCAGTTACGATTTTAAATGGAATTCCTTGTAGATAAATTCTAAAACGTTCTAAAGAATAAATTATTGCTAAAGTTTCTAGCTCAAAACTATGATAGTTTGCTTCAGCTTTTGAAGTACGTTTACTGAAATAACAAACAGGATGAAATTTACCATCGGTTTGTTTTTGCATCAGAACAGATCCATAACCGTGCTTACTCGCGTCACAATGTAACTCGGTATCGGTCGTATGAGAATAAACAGCTAAAACTGGCTCATTAATCAAAATGCGTTTTAGATATTCAAAGCAATTTGAACATTCATTATTCCACTGAAAGTCGGTTTTAGAGTTTAATAAATCATATAACGGTTTGGCTAAAGTTGCGAAATTTTTTATAAATTTACGGAAATACGATATTAATCCTAAAAAACTATGCAATTCGCGAAAACTTCTAGGAATTGAATACTGTGTCACGGCTTCAATGTTTTCTGGATTTGGACGAATTCCACTGGCATCAATACGATACCCCAAATAATCAACTTGCGTTAACAGAAATGCACATTTAACCCATTTTAGTTCTAAATGATTTCGCGTCAAAGTTAATAATACTTCTTTTAAAATGTTTAAATTATCATCTATAGTTTCAGTCGCTATTAAAATGTCATCTAAATAAATTAATATTTTTTCTTCGTCTAATAATTTACGAAATGCAGCATAAATATAGCGAGTGAAGAATGAAGGACCGTTAGACAATCCGAAAGGTAATCTTACGTATTCATATTGTCCTAAATGCGTGGAGAAAGAAGTAAAAGGTATTGAATTCTCTTTTATTCGAACGTGATAAAACGCGTCTTTTAAATCTAAACGAGTGTAGTATATTTTATCTTTTAATCTATCTATATGATCATCGATTCTTGGCAACGGAAATATGTCGCGTTGTGTCATTTTATTTAGTTCTCGGTAATCGACTGCCATTCTATATTCACCTGATTTCTTAGAAACCAACACAATCGGACTAGCAAACTGTGATTTACTCGGTCGAATTATTTTCCTAGCTAAAAGATCATTTATAATTTCTTTAAGAGCTTCCTTTTCTTGATATGACAAGCGTCTAGGATTGAAATAAAAAGGTTTGAAGTTATTTTTTAAAATTAATTCCATTTCTAAACTCGTTTGTGGTTCGTTTGGTCTTTCAACATCAAAATAATATTTTTTAACTGTCTCACAAACCTTACCACCTGATTGAACATCAATTTTCTCATTAATGTTTAAATTTACTGTGTTATTATTTTCTGTCGCAATATGTAGAATCTCATTATCCCACGAATTATCAATAATGTTAACAACAGGTTTTTTGATTATTTCAACAGTATTACTAAAATTTATTTGAATGTCGTTTCGGATAATAAAATCTCTACCTAATAGACAGGAACAACTCATAGTACAATCTGGTACAACATAGAAATTTACTAATAATTCTATATCATTAATCATTACAGTTAACTTTAATTGACCTAATATAATAATTTTGCTACTGTTGACACCTTCAAAATTATGAGATTTTACATTTGTATTCAAATTCACATTTTTGGGCACCTTACTTTCTAATAAAAGGGATATGGGGCTACCTGTATCTAGCGTTGCACATATCTCACTTTGTTCCAGTTGAAGTAACACCGTATAACTCGGAACTGGTAACACAACAGTTGGAGCAGATTCTATAAGATGGAAGGCATTACTTGTTTCACCGGTTTGACGACCATCATTGTCAGCAGGTGCGGAGCCACGTGCTTCTCTGCCATTTTGTTTACAGTCTCTTTTCAAATGTGCGGTGGATCCACAACCATAACAGGATCCTCTGGGCCTTCGTGGTCGGGGACAAGAAGCTGCAACATGACCTAAATTATTACAGTTAAAACATCTTACATGGTTAGTGTCGGTCTTCGATTTTTCTTCGGCAGGCATCTGCTTCTTACTTGTCTCATTTCGATCAATTCCTTGCGATCGACTAATGCTTGGAACGGACGAAGTTCGTTTCCATGAAGAATGGAATGATGCGCGAATCTTTGTATAGATTTCTAACTTGTCCTTAAATTCTCTGAAGTTACGTGCACCATACAAAATACTTTTTCGATTCGGGTCGTCGGTTATACCGTCAATAACATATTGTATAACAGCATCCGTTTCAATACTTCCCCTTGAAGCTAATTCTCGCATATGTAAGAAATATTCTTGCACCGACTCATCGCGTTTCATTTTTCTATCTTGTAACATTTTATGTAATTGTGCGCTAGTTGTTTTTGACGAGAATTCTTCAATAAGTTTTTGTTGTAAGAGTTTCCACGATCGGATGTCCCGTTCACTCTGAATAAATAGTTTAGCTAATCCACTTAGGCGTTTCTTTGCAAAAATAAATTTCTGTAGCTCATTCCAGCCCATCAAAATTGCATTATCCTCAAATTCGGTCACCCATAATTTAACAGGATAGTTATTACCATCGAACAATCGAATTGTGTCTTCAATATCTCTAAAACTTATAGTGGCATTAGTATTGACAAGTTGTTGACTTACGGAACTTCGTATTTCATCTTGATCCTCGTCGATTTCGTCATCGGGGTCTTCAGTGTCGACGTCTTCGTCACTGGGGCGACCTTGTAATAAATCTAAATTGGTCAGATGTTCACACAATCTTTGCGCGATTTCCTTAGGAGTACCCGTATAGTCTATTCGTAAAAGATTACAACTGGCTGTTAAATCACCGACAGAGCAATTTTGAACTGTCCACTCAACCTTCTGTGTGAATTCTTCAGAATCCGAAGCGAATTCAAATCCCGAAAACTTACGTAACCGGCTTCGATTTAAACGATCGCCAGTCACTCCGAATATAAACTTATGTAATGCTTTAATTACCGATGCTGGAGAAGTTTTAATATTATTCGCGATCTCGGGTATATCGATCAATGTTACTGTATTCTGTTCATCCCCCATAATAAATAATCAGAAATAAAACTTATAAAATCGTTGGCAAAACAGCGCGTCACTATCGTGCTCTCTCGCACTCACTAGTATTTATATCTCACTATCCTTTTCTACCACGTGTTTAATCCACAGTTCTAAGGTTCGAGTTAATTTCACTATTTCCCCTAATACACACAAATAAACGTGGTGATTGAATTCTTATAATCCCACTTCTGAAGCTGTAGTAAGTGATGGCCAAGAAATAAAACACTAGACATAAGATATTAGTTGATTTATTGTTGTAGTGAAATTTAACATGTCGCGCCATTAAACGCACACCTCGCCAGCTTGCTTCACTCTCTCTGACACACACACTGTATTACCGACCAGGAACCACCATCATGCCACCTAGCACGCAACTATAACATCGCGGTAAATTCAAATTTAAATGTTTAGCACTATAATATTATGTTACGAGGAATTTAAAAGTTAATTGTCCATAATGAATTCAATAAATGCATGTAGTTAAACATTACAAGTTCGTATTAAACAATAACAATAAATAAGAATCTTTTCTGTTAGGTTTTTTTGATCATTTATTGATATCAAGATCAAGTGATGATTATTGTGATATGGACTCTACAACTACCAGTCCATCTACTCATCGGACGTCCACGTAAAACATATACCTTCAAAATTATTCACATATAGTCTTTTAACCAGACGTTCATTAGACATTAGTTCATAGATAGATAGATATTTATTAGAGTATATAGATACAAAAGTACATTAACTCATGTCATACAAAAGAAAAAAATATACACATATATACTATTATCTTAAATGTTATATAGTAATATAACAAATATTTACTTGAAATTCATTTATATTATAAAATGCGTTCAGTAGCAAAAAGTTTTCAATTACATTTTTAAATTTTTTAATTGGAAGATGTTTTATTATTGTAGGATGTAGACAATTTGATAATGACCGATCCATCTGTCTAACACCAACGTTTGCAACATTTTTTCTAATTTCATACTCTTCATACATTAAAACTATTTTGTACCCGATTCCTTCTAGTTACATCACATACCCCATGCAAAAATCTCATTTCCACATCAGTTATATAAATAATAAAACAATAATTTTCTATTACTATTGTTATATATAAAATTTTTACTTTAAACATTTCAATAAAAATAGTTAGATATTAATTTACGCATTTTGTAAACACGTTCATCAATATTTCGATACATATCCATTATAGAGTCCCCCCTTCTCCCCCCTCCGTGTACGCCACTGTCCAGCTGCATATACAAAAACACACACACACACACAGGCAGACATACGTCAGCCACAAAGGGTCAGGCTACTTCAGAGCGGGAGGGTGGGCGCATATGCTAGTGGTGGCTGCGAGAACGTGATAGACTCGCTCCGCTGCCTGCATATTGATCAACCCCCCACCCCGTATACAATCGACAACGCGAATTCCGAACTCAGTGGCGGCTACGACCGCACACACACACACACACGCATACACATTCTTTCAAATTTATAATTAGATGTAATTGTAATCATTTGAATCTACTAGTAAAGAATCATTGTGGTTCAAATAAGATAATTATTTATATAAAAAAAATTTAATATACCATGTTTTCATAACGGATTAAAATGTATAAAATAATTTCTCCTGCTCCCATACAGATTCCTCACCCCCATACAGATTGTCCTGAAAATTTGTGAAGGTAAATTTGTAATAGCTATATAGCAATACTTGTAAGATTTAAAACGAAAAAACGTGAGGTACATGCAATAGGTAATAGTAAGGAGTGTAGTGAGTATCTGTATGGGATCAGAAATCTGTATGGGACTAAGAGAAATTATTTTATACTTTCCAGTCATGTTTTTTTTTTTATTTGTAGTTCAGTTTCGTTTATTAGAACGCTTGAAGAAAAAATCGTATATGTCACTCAGTATAGACAGCTCTTTTTGTGTTTCGTTAATAAATCAGATAATAATAAAAAAAAATGAAAATGTTGTGTCGTCATTATACGTTATTAGTCAAATAAATTAAGCAAATTATATATATATATATATATATATATATATATATATATATATATAATGAAAATAGACCAATTATTCTAGAATTCTTAAAAAAAAAAACTAAAACAAACTTGTTTTTTTAAAGAAACAGTACCCCCCAGTTGGACGTACGCCGCTGTACAGTTGGCCGTGTGCGTTGGCTTGAGCAGGGCGTCGCGGCGCCCGGTATTGTGTCAACTCGGGCCGGCTTATGCCTGAATTAATCATGGTAATTGAACTGAAGCCGAAGCGAGCTCCCGATGTACGTAGCTTGGAAACCCGTATTGTTGTGCCCGAGACTCCTCCAACCAGACCAGACCAGGCCGCCCAGATTATTTCATAAATTATTATATATATGTATGTACACAGGAATATGGTACGCATGCGTACCCCTCCCCCTCCCACCCCGCGCACGGTTACCTTTCGTCTAGGTCCAGTTCACATTTCACGTTGTTCACCTGGGTCATACAAATGTTTACAGCCCGGTTAATTTGGTTATCGCTACCTCGACGCACATAGGAAGGATTACAGAGGTTGTGCTCAACCCTTCTCCCCTCTCCGACCCCCCAACCCAGCACCACCACAGGAAGAATGTATTTTCTATCATATCATCCGTGGATAGATTATATTATTTATAGAATTTTATATTGTTTGAAAATGACGTAAATAATAATACAGTATATCAATCTATTCTATGAAGTGAAAATATTAAAATTAATTTATAAAAGTAACTTAATTTTATTGTTAAAACTATGAAAATTATCCTATTTAATTATTTTTCGATGACACTAATTTGATATAAATTTTGTTGTGTAAACCGATAATAACTAATACAGCATCAATAAAATTCGATACACATTTTATAACCTCTAAATTGCCGTATTTAATTATTTACATTAATGGGCCAATAACAATTTATTACTAACAGTGATCAGTGAAATAAACTGAAACGTTTGCCAATATAATTGTATAAAATATCGAGAGTAAAAATATTAAAAAGAAAAAAGAAAGAAAGAATGTATTACGAATATTTCTAAGAACGAAACAAATTTGCAACCAGCTTTAAAAATCTTTAAACGAAATAATTGCCAATTACGAAATATAAGAAGGATAACTTTTTCAGATAATTAAAATAGAAAAACAAAACGTTTTCATAATTTTTTTCTGAGAAAATGTCATGAAATTAATATTTTACGTCGTAACAGATAAATGCATATAAATTATTTGAGATAGAGATATATTGTGATAACGTGTGCGATAATAAGCTTAGCGCTATTTAAATAACGTAAACGTTTTTAACGAAATTCGAAATGGGAGTTATTGTGCCACATGTAGTTATATCTTTACGTTATTTCTAAGTTCCAAAATAATCCGCTAGTTAGCGTATCATTTAAATAGATTCATCTATATTCAAGTGTGCTAGTAAATGTCAAATTCAAATAGTCAAGTTATTTTATAAAATATTGTGTACGTATACAGCGAAATCAGTATTTGTTTTATCTTTATATTTTAATAGTCATATTTAAAGTATTCTTATATTAGAAGATACAAACTACAATAATTTTGTAAATATATTAATTCTCCGTAATTTAAAATATGATATAAGATTGCATTATCAATATTTATACCAGCTTCAGAACACATACATAAAAAAGCAGAAAATAATTATTTAAATAAAAAAAAAATTTAATACACCAAGTTTTTAAAATGGACTAAGAGTATAAAATAATTTCTCTTAGCGCCATACAGATTTATATTCCCATATAGATTTCTAACTGAAAATTTGTGATTGTGAATACTTGTAAGATTTAAAACGAAAAACGTGGGGCGCAACAACAGCTAATCCCTACACTTAAAAAAAATATTCCAAATTCTAAATAATAAGTCGTAAACATTATTTAATCTCTCTAATTGCCAAATGTTTGAATGTATGTATGTATATATGTTTCTCCAGCATCTCCTCCTAAACCCCTGAACAGATTTTGATGGGAGTGGTGTCATTTTAATTGGTTCATTCCCTATTTGAGAATAGGCATGTTTTATCTTGATTCTCAAAAATTTGAAAAATTATGTTTAGAATGCAAATGTCAAATAATAGCTGTGTGAAGTTATGTACACTACTGATAGAAGTGTTGCTTTTGAGTAATATATAATAGTGCAATTGATATTTTATAATTATTATTTGTTTATTTATTTATTTTTATTATGTTTATATGTCTAATTACTATTTTCGACTACAAATGTGACCCTTTAAGGGTCACGGGTTTCCTAGTTATAATATGTATTTTTAATATACGAAGACGAATACTGAAAAAGCAATAATAAACAAAAAGAACAGTGTAGTGACCATGTGGCGTGCTTAAAAGAAATTAGTAGTGCACAAAGTGGCTGAGTCACGAACAGTACAACTTTAAGAAAAACCAAGAAAATAATATGTGTATTTCAAAATGGTGATATGCTTCTTTGCCACATATCTTTACTGCCCGCCGGAAAATTATTTTCTCTACGATTTTTTTTTCTTTATTTTGTTTGACAAAAAAGAGAATAAAAAAGAATATAAAAAGGAAGTAATATTTCTTTGAATATATACCAGAAGATTTATTCTCAATGCAACCGAATTACAAAGAAATGTTTGTAAATTTCATGTCTCATTGCGCAGTTTCGAATATTTCGCGCTAGATAATAAATGTATAGTCTTAATTTTAATATTACTTCATATTTTCTTTAAAGTTTTTTTTTAAAAAAAAGCAGTTGTTAAATTCTACTACACTGTAAAAAAAAATTCAGTAATTTTACATACAAACTTGGGGCAACTGATTTACACCAGTTTAATATGTAAATGTCAGAAAAATTTTAAACATAATATGAATATAAAATACGAATATTTTATGTACGTAATTATTTAATTTTTCATGATAAATTAATTATTTTACTTAAAATTACAAAATTCTATTATTTTTACAGAGCGCTCAGTGTAGTATACCCCACTTAATTGCTATGTATTATTCTCTTTAAGAATTTTTAATGTTCTGTTATATTTTACAAAATTATTCATTTATGAATTAAAATTTTATAGCAAAAAATATAAAGTAACTGCATTTTAATAATTTTATATAACAAAAGACGTTAAAAGTATTTAAATAAATAATAAATAAAGAATCGCATAAAATTGTTGTTTTAAATTCATCTCCCTAATTGTCAAATGTTTGTATATATGTATGTATATATGTTTCTCTAGCATCTCCTCCTAAACACCTGAACCGATTTTGATGGGAGTGGTATCATTTTAATTGGTTCATTCCCTATTTGAGAATAGGCAAGTTTCATCTTTCTACGATTTCATTTTGATTTTCAAAAATTTGAAAAATTATGTTTATAATGCAAATGTCAATGACAGCTGTGTGAAGTTATGTACACTACTGATAGAAGTGTTGGTTTTAAGTAATATATATTAGTGCAATTGATATTTTATTATTATTATATTATTATTATTATTATTTGTTTATATATTTTTTTTTATTATGTTTATATGTTTAATTACTATTTTCGACTTCAAACGTGACCCTTTAAAAGTCACAGGTTTCTTAGTTTATTCTTTTATTAGTGTAAAAAACAGTAAAAACAAAAACAGATTGAGTAAATAAATAATAATAAAAAAAAACAAACTACAAAGACAAATGAAATGTAAAACCATTTCTTTCCAGTTTTATTTCTAAACGAGTTAAGTGATAAAATAAAAGTATTTCGTTACAAATGTAACGCAAATCAATCAAATATCACTTCGGTAAACAAGAGGAAAAAACATAAAACAAAAGATGTACGGCAAAAAAAAAAGAGAAAAAAGTATGGAGAACACAAAAACAAAAACGAATCGCAAAGTCTTCGGAACGAAAGCACTTCATGAATGAAACAATTGCCTGTCGGAACGAAGTTCCGCGTGCAAGACGCCATTTACTAAGTAGCTTATGAAACTTGGCCATTAATATATTAACTGGAAAGATGGAGCACCTTGGCTTTATATTATGTGTGTGTGTGAGGTGGGGGTTGGGGGGTAGGTAGGTGGTTGGCTGGGTGAGTAAATGTATGATCATTATGTATATGTGATGTGGAACACGATGTACTATGCTTTGAAAGTTTTTACTTTACTATATTGTTATTAGCAAATTAATTACCTTAATTAATTTAACCTTTTCCAAGACAAAAAAAGCAAAAAAAAATCTGGTTGTATTTCTCCCGGCTACACTGTATTGATTTTAGTGTTATTAAAATATTTATTTGAGTTTGTAAATTATTTAGTTCAAACTTTTAAGACTCTGAAATTGTTTTAATTTTTATTAAAAATTGAAATACGTTAATGTGCTTTACAGTTAGGTAATTTTTATTGTAAAATTCAATTGGGCATAATATATTGGTATCAAAATTTAAAAATTAATTTTAATTTGTAAGAGAAATAAATGAAGTTAGTACAGCAAAAGAATTTTAAGAAATCATTATATTAAAAAATAAAACAGCTCTAGGTTGTATTTCTGTATTAATTTTTATTAATAACCGACGTTTCAATGTACTCAACATACATCTTTATCAAGAAAAATGACACAAATGATATATATATATATATATATATATATATATATATATATATATATATATATATATATATATATATTTGATTGCTAAACATAATACAATTGTAATTTATTTTTAACTTTTAATAAAAGATTTCATTAACTGTCAATAGCTAATTTTGATATTTAATTTTCATACAATTCTCCTACCCTTCTGATCAATATTATATATAAATAAATCTGCTAGTACGCCGCTGCTGGTCGGCTATATGAGAAAAATCAAATGGTTTTTTTTTTTGGTATCATACATTCATACTGCTTTTTAATTAAAATCGTCCCGACTATTGAAATCCAATACAAAACGTGAGAAACATCCGGACATATAAAATATAGTTATATATCCTCGTCCGTATCGCGCGAGCAGAGTTCAAATATGTCTCTTGTTTGCCAAATGGGTAAAGAGGGGGTGAGTGGGGGGGTAGGTGCACAGTGGGTGAGTAATATTAACATGTCACAATAGCAGATTCCTCATTGGAAACATAAACCCCCTGTACACCCCTAGTTGAACTACACTTTACTGTACAGTGTACAACAAGCTGAATAGTTTGTTTAGGCTATATTCACCTTTAAATATCACATTGATGTGAATTTATAGTACTTTCCGGAATACTATGCAGTGGTAGATCTATCCTCGTCGCAAACGTTTCGTCATACATCGTAGATGATATTCTCAATGTTTACTGACTGAATGACAAAACGTCTGCAACGAGAATAGATCAACCACGGCATACTAGTCCAGAAAAATCTATAAATTCAATTGATACCGGCCGTGAAATCCTGAAGATTACTATTATCACGTTAATGTGTTGGTAACACTGTTCGAAAAAAATTACCTTAATAATTATTTAAATAAATAAATAAAAAATTAATATACTACGTTTTTAACACGAACTAAAAATTATAAAATAATTTCTCCTAACCCCATACAGAAAAATGTGTGGCAACGACAGCTACTCCCTACACTCTTTACTGAATTTTTCTGTATGGGGTTATAAGTCTGTATGGGGCTACGAGAAATTATTTTATAGGAGTACTTTTTAGTCCGTCTAAAAAATGTGGTATATTAATTTTTTTTTAATTTAAATAATTATTTATTTTTAAGTAGTAACTTGTTTCTATGTTATGTTGTTTACTGAAAATATTATTTGCATCAGTTTTCCTGATAAAGACGGCAGGGAGTTCGTCAAAACGTCGATTATTAATAAATATTAATACAGACCCAAAAGACGTTTTATTTTATATTAATTTGCTTAATTGTGATAAATGATCTTTAACACGTCCACCGCTGAACGTGTTTTATGTAGTTAAAAAATTGTTATTAGATAATATTATTATATATTTTTTATATTTTTTTTATACTAAACCATTTGCACTAAACCACATATCATAGCAAACTGAATAAAATATTCAACAAAACTTCATAAACCAAATATGCAAAAAATTCCTTAATTTTTTTTCAAAATTTCAGTTATGACAAAATTTGAGAAAAAATTTCAGTTAAAAGTATCTTATCCAGAAACTATTACAACACAAAAAAGTATCATAAATTCCAAAAAGATTAAAGTATATCAAAAAAAATATTAAAAAAAAAATTTATAATGTTTAAAGTTATAATTTGTTTCTATATCTTGTGTCACAAATAAAATAAGTGACATTTAGTCTGTGGTGGTAATCGCATGTCAGTCACATATATGTGACGCTTAGCAATGAACGGTTTATATTTTACTCAAATATACAAACTCATCTACCTGCTCTAAACGTACGTAAAATAATCTACAGTATAACTAATATTAGTAATGATTCTTTAATGCGAATGAAGCTTGAAACTGTGATTGGGAATCATGACTAAACTACGATGTATCCCCGGCTATATTAACTTCGTCTGGTTAATTTTTATTTAGTGGTTGTTTCTTTTTTTTTCAACTTCCTTTTCTATCATTGCATAGAACAATAGATGACGGTAGCATTTTAATTTTATTTTCTATTTATAAAGTTATTTTCGTTATTGCACGATTTACATGGCTACTCCGATTCTGCCTATATTGTTATAAACTTTGGTTTCAGTTCTCTGTTTTTTTGTTTTGAAAAGTTGCGCAAATCCTGGGTTGGTAATGATAGTGGCAAATTGAATTGACTAGTATAAACTGTACCTGTGTTTCAGTAAATAGTTTATATAATATATATATATATATATATATATATATATATATATATATTATATAAAGTTATAAATATGTATATAGAAATAGGTTATATTCTGTAGTTGAATACGATTGTTTAATTTGTATTTCATTTTTATAATTTTATTTGAATTATACAAGTGAAATTCAATATTGTAATTTCGATTTATATTCATGTACGTATGTTTTTGTTATATTAATTTAATTTAAATTAATATTACAAATATTAAATAATTTCATGTAATTTTAAATAATATAATTAATATGTAAGTACACTGTAAAAAAAAAGGAATATAGTAGTACAAGTTTACTATAAAAAATCTGCATTTCTACCTCAAAATTCTGTAATTTTTACATAATTCATAATAATCACATAAAGTAAGTAAAAATAATCTAATTAGTATGTAAAATTGCTTACTTTCTGCAAATTGGATCACATACTTAATGTAGAATTACATATTGTTGATATATCTTCTTAAATTATTAATATCTATAATAATTCATCAAAATAATGAGACTTAATACATATTTTGTGTAATAATATTAACAAAATATTTTAAGTGTAATTCATTCATTTCATAATATATCATTTATGTAAATTTCCAAATGTATGTAATTATACCAACAATAATATTACAAAACTAAACAAATTTTACCTATTTATAGAAAATTCCTGACAACAAATTTACTGAAGTTCTGTAAATTTACTAAAATAGACTTCACTAAAAAACTGTAATACTACATATACATATATATATATATATATATATATATATATATATTTCCGCCCCGTTGGTATTACCATATTATATAATGGTGGTAATAGTTCTGTTTTGCGTGAGCGAAAGTTTCCAAGTAGTAAAAATAAAAGAGCATGTGTGAGAGGAATTATGAATGTAGATGAAGAGAAAGTTGCTTGTTTGAATAGAAATGTTTAGAGGCAACTGATTTCGGGATGATAAAAAGAGTTTGTGCCACACCCTTTTGGATATATGGCGTGATTGTGTATGTACGTATAGTTCTGAAATTATGTATTATTAAACAATTATGTTAAAATCCCAGCAGTTGAATATTTATATATCTATAGAAAAACTGGGCATCATAATGTCTCATTTTTGTAAGTAAAATTACATAATTTTTTTATAGTGTATATTTCAATATATTAAAAATATTAATTTTTACAATAAATTTTTTATTTTATTTTACTTAAAGGGCCTCTAGTTTTATTAATTTAGTTTTAGTTTTTAGATCGCTTAAAGTTTATATTTGAAATTTTTGTTTCTCTTTTTGTGTTTTTTTTTGTATATTCGTGTAATTTGTAAGTATTAAATTAAATAATTAAAAAAATTAAATATACGTTAATCGCATCTTTTGTTACAAAACGTTATTAACTATTTCATTAATTAACTATATAATTTGATTGTCAACTATTTACAAATTACCTCATTGACATTATTTAGCTAACCCTAAGTAAAAATAAGTAATTAAAAAAAATTACTCACCATATTGAATGACTTTTCCACATTTTGACTGATTCACATTTTTTTCCTGCAACAAAAAAGAGAAAAACAAACATTAATATAATAATAATAAATAAATATTTTTTATTTAAATGTGGCGAGTAAACGTAATTTATATATATAAATAATTTATATAAATGATTTTGAATGTATACGATTGCGTGGACATCTGATGAATAGTTGCAGTAGTTCCCAGAGTAGTAAGAATAAAAAAGCATGTATGAGATGTATTATGTATGTGGATAAAGCTAAAGTTGCTTGTCTGGATAGGGATGTGTGGAAGAAACTGATTTCGAGATAGTGGAAAGAATTTGTGACACACCTTTTTTTACCACTTTGACTGCAAGGAAAAAGTGGTATAGCGTTTGGTACGGTGTTTGTAATATTTTCAAAAAAAAAAAAAATTGTATAGAAATCCTTCATGTAGCCTCTAGATGACGAATCTGAAATTAGTTTATGTGGGTCTATGGATGTGCGTCGTCAGCTCGCTCGCTCAAAATTTTGTGACCGCAACTCCTTCTAGACGGTTCAACCGATTTTAATGAAATTTTCAGGATAAATTTGTCCAGTGCCCAAGATGGTCATGTGGTTTTGGTTTTTTCCAGTGATGCCAACTTTCCGAGAAAAAAATTAGTAAAATTTTTAAAAATTCATTATGACCATTTTATTTAACCGATTTAATCAAATTTTCATAAAAGTTTTTCCTAGTGCCTAAATAAATTATGCAATTTTAATAAAATACAGTGTTGCCAACTTATCGAGAAAAAAATAAACAAATTTGTTTAAAAATTCATTGTGGCTACATTATTTATTCGATTTTGATCAAATTTTCAGAAAAGTATCTTCTAGTGCCCACATAAATTATAATATTATTAAAATACAGTGTTGCCAACTTTTCGAGAAATGTCATAGTGATCTATATATGGGTTTACCCATATACTTCTAATCTTGTTTATATACATAACGTGATTGCGTATGTATGTATATAAATAAAACTTATATTTGACTAGTAGAATTTGAATAAAATATTTTCGTACAGCTGTGTCACAGTTTCATGTACGCAATATATTTTACAAAATACTTATTAACGAAATCCTCTTAGAAAATTTCGTTACTACCACAAGATTGTAAAACAATCTACGTTGAAATTATTTTCGAAAATAACATAACATTATAACATGTACATATGATACGTATATAGTATATATAATACATTACCTGCTAAATACAGAACATAATACAATATACCAGATAACTTTGTTTCACATACAATTTTGATATCGTATACATATTATAGACGCATATAATGTACTTCCTATCTATAGATATATACGCACACACACACATATACACAAACTTACTTACACATAGATATTATATCATGTTTGACATTTAGAAAATCTCTCACAGAATGATAGAGAAAGCAAAAGGTATTATATTTAGAATCGGATTAAAAATAAATTGAACCTTTGTAAATAATTGACAAATTTTTCTAATGCAAATACGAGTATTTTATTGTCTTAGAAACTGATGATAAATTTTTGAAAATGTTTTTAAAAAAAAAAAGAAATAAATAAGAAGTCCAAAATATATGAAAATTAATATTTGTACTAGAGTTTTATACACCTGTAGTATGTACTGAAAAAAAAAAATTATTTAAATAATAAAAAAAAATAATATACCACATTGAGAAAAATAGATATTTAACAAATTGGATAATAATAAGTAGATATTTATTTGAAATATACGAGTATGTTTACTGTATTCACAAATTTATACATTTTTAAAATCTACTCACATATATATTTTAATATTATATTAAGAATTAAGACTGTAATACTATATACAAATTGATGGTATTAAATTTTTGTTTTTATTATATTTATAGTTAATTTTTAAATATACTTATTTTGTTATTTTTAATATCTTGTGTTTGTGTCACCTTTTTAAATATAAATAGCGTTACGGTAACTATCCATTTTTCTCAGTGCACGTTTTCAAAACGGACTAAAAAGTATAAAATAATACCTCCTAGCCTCATACAGATTCCTGACCCCCCATACAGATTGTCCTGAAAATTTGTGATTGTGATTTTTTAAATAGCCATGACAATACTTGTAAGATTTAAAACGAAAAACACGAGGTGCAACGACAGCTACCCCCTACACTCCTTACTATTTTTAATTGCATGCGCCTCACGGTAATGTGCTCATATTTAGATTTATCGATCATTATAGATAATGCAAATTGTTAATGGTAACATCGTGGCGTTATTTTTAGTATTAAAAAGAGAGAAAAAACATCTTTTTGTTTACGTAGTTTTATATTTGTTAATTGTTTGCTTTAAAGAGAAAACTCAAAGTCTGAGTCGCAACAAAAAAAAAAGACTCAGGCAAAATGCTTCGGGTCCTCGACCGCCACGACTCCGACTTCGACTCCACAACCCTGCTATAATCTATTATGAATTCCTTAATAGGATCAGTAAAAAATTGAGATTCCTCCACTAATAATGCGGTCCTGTCCCTTTCCTAACACATATTCTATATAGTTTGCAAATATTCGACGAGTGAGTTGAGTGAGTGATTGAGTGAATGTATGTGTGTGTGTGTATGTGTATGTGTGTGTGTGTGTGTATGCATGTTCGTCTGCTCTTCGGTTGAGTTAATGTCTAGTTGGGCGCGAACGCAAATGAACCAAATGCGGGAATAAGATTTAGGTTGGCAAGTTTTGCGTATAGCCCCCCTCACACCATCAACTCATCTTTTACTCAGTTTTAGTTTAGTTGGGAAAGTGACTGTCTAATTGTGTGTGTGTGTGTGTATAAAGAAGAGAAACACACACACACACACACACACACACACACACACACACACACACACACACAGAGTAACTGCGTATGCAAAACGGTTTTCGTTCACCTCCTTTAAGTTTTGCGAATGCGAGTAGAGTTTTGTTTGCCAGCCTTTCTTTATAATTTCTAACGCTTGATAAAGACAATTAAATTTGATTTAAATTATTTTTTTTTTTTCATCAAGCATATCATAATAGTAATATTACGTTACCATATTGCCTATATAGAAAGAGGTCGTTATGTTATTAGTACAATAATGACATTATTGTACAGCAGTTAGTTACTACACTGGTTGTTGCAGCACGAAACATAACTACAACATCAAGTATATTTAATCTGACATCTTCGGTGGTCATATTGACAAACTATTATGTCAAGTTCAGTTAATTGACAGTTGCGCTGTTTATTTTCGTTTGAATTTAAATTTGAATATTGAAAATGTATAAAGAAGGTAAAAGAAAAATGCAATGTGCAACATTCAGGATAGTCAGAAACTACATTTTCGGCCAAAGCAACACGGTCAAGTGTATTTAATTTAACTTCTTTTTAATATAGTCGTCGGAGATATCACATTAAATACACTTGACCGTATTTCTTTGGTCAAATATGCAGTTTCTGACAAATATTTGTTATAAATTTGTATTAAACAACTTTAAAATAAAATAATGCAATTGTCAGTTAACTTAACTTAATCATATTCATAATGGATGCCAATTACTTCACTCTTAATGTGAATGGAGTATAGTATAGATAAAATAATTATTGAATTTTTATGTTAAAATGTCAAAAAAATATTTTATGTAGTACTGTTCTTGTTACCCTTGACCATGTCTCGGCAACAACTTACTCTTATGCGACAAAGTATTTGCTTTCACTTTAGTTTTATAAATGATTTCATTATCATGTAAAACCAATATTGGGTTTTTAAAATCTCATACGTTGTCATTAAAAATAACTTAGTTTAGTAATTTAATATAATAATACTCAAGAATATTGAGATTTTATATTTTTCCCAAAATTTCACAAGATTCAATGACTGAGTATCTTGTGAAATTTTGGGAAAAATATAAAATCTCAATATTCTTGAGTATTATTAACTTAATTTAATATAAAAAGCTAAATTTTATAAAGAAAAAGATAACATCAATCTGAGTGAAGGCACTGATTTAAATATTTGGCTTTCTTTAATTAATAATTTATAAATTTTATAATCTAGTTACTGTATTTTCTTACCTAGTAACTTGTTTCTATGTTCTGTTTATTTACTGTAAATGTCATTTTTCCTGCTGAAGATGTACCTTGAGTAAATTAAAACGTAGATTATTAATAAAAATTAATACAAAACTATAATCTAAAATTGTTTTATTTTAATAACTTGATTTATTATTAAGGAGGACTTAACAGAGACATATTGCAATTTAAAGTTTTAGACAATTATTTAAAACAATAAACGTCTTGATTTGAATGTTTGTATAAATCAATCAAAACCTACTTCTATTGGCTTATATTCAAATTAACATATTGTCACTAGGTTTGTGATTATTACACAAATAAATCTTTGAATCAAAGTTTTCAGTTTGAATTCTAGTTCGCTTGACATGATCATTGATTTCGTCTCTTGAATAGTATCCGCGTTTATAATCGTTAAATACGCTTGTGATGCTGTTTCTCTTACGTGATGATGAAGATCTTTCATCTTTCTCACACGGTTGCGTTTCTCCATTTTCAATTCGAATGGGAATTATATCTACTTGGAAATTTTGTCTTTGTTGAATAATTTATAGAGTTTAAGAACTTTTTCCTTTTGAACGATAAGTGAATCATATTTATTATTAATATTTTTAATTATACAAATGCTTGCCTTTTTATTTGCTGCGTATCAAATAACGAAAAAAGTACTAAGATAAATAAAAAAAAGTAGTATTAATATTTGAAAACAAATATATTTTGTATTTTTAAAATAATTTCATAATTTAGTACTTGATGCAAATAGTATATTATGTTACGAGGAATAGAAAGCGATAATTATTATATTGAGTCCTGATACAAATATAGCTTTCTATTCCAAAAATTTTAATGGAAAAATAGTCAAAGTTAGGTGTTTGAATCAAACTCTCATTAAAGATTCTGTGTCAAGCTTTCGGTGATATTTTCCAACTTCTTCAGGACATGTTCTTTTTAGAAAATGCAGAAACAAATACATAAATGGCAATCATAAAATTTGCAAAATATACAAATCATGAAGTCGATAAATAATTAACAAAATTGGTCCGTTACTTTTAATATTTAAAAAAAAATCTAGTAATATTTTTTAAAAAAAATTTTTATTTCAACAGTAGTAGACAAATAAATTGCTTCATTTATCTAGATAAGATGAAAGTCAAATTTGCGTGTTAAATTTCACGAAAAATAAAGATTAATCTTCTGTTTATCTAGATGAAGACAAAATAAATTATCTTTTCGTAAGCAACTGTGCAAGTTATTCGTTTCGAAGAAAATATAAATTTTATACAACTCAATTTAATTTCTGCTTATTTTAATATAAATATTTACTAATGTTTTTTGCGATGACTAATATTGAACTAATATTTAATTAGAAAATTTAATAAATTTGAAAAAATATATTGTACAATGTAACAACTCTTGAATTTTATTTTCTTTGAATTTTTTTATGAAAAATGAATGAATCGCGTTAAATTTGGATTATTTGTTTTCTAAATATCTTTATAAAAAATTTCGGTGTCGGGGTCGCGTTATAGTCGGACAAATACGGTATATAGTTTTAGAATACAGATCCTGTATATTGAAATGACAAACAATAACAGTACGTTAAGAAATAATTTGTGAAAATTTTGTATGAGATAAAATCTTATTTTTTTCCCCTCCCGTTTGAACCTGGGGTTAATTTCGCGTGCGATTAAATAACAATTTAATGTTTCCATACGTTTTCTTTTCGCGTTAATAAAATTAAAAACATAATGAAACATAAACAGCTCAGGTAGTAACCGTTAAACGGGTAAACGGGGGAGCATGGCAGTAACGGAACGGAACGGAACTCCTAGGGCCGTTTTATCGCTGTCACTTTTATTACAAGCAGCTCGTCGCTTGTGAAATACTTCTGAAAATATTATACAGGAAGACGGTAAATTTTCGCGCTGTTTTCATTAGGGAAGCCGGCCTGTAATCTTAAATTATTTTCAACTGAACTTAACGGGGATAATTTCATTCTTCTTTTTCTTACTTTTCTTTCTATTGCATTTGCGTCTCCTTTTCGGGCGACTTTTCGTTCAGTGCGTATAGCACAAGAATCTTTTACCGTTTACATACCTTAGCGGTTGTTTAATGAAAAAAATTGTGATTGTCAAATATGACTTTCTTTTCAATTTAGGAACAAAGAAAAAGATTTTTTCTACGACCGTCATGAGAAGTTGTACTTTACATACACTAAACATACATAGAAAATTCACGATGTGAGAAATTATTACGTTTTTATTAACTCGTTACTAACTGGCGTGATTATGTATGTATGTAGAAAATATAGAAAAAAATGTGAATGTAATATTACAAGAAAAATGTCGGTAAGAAATATTCAGAGAAAAAATTATTTTAAATAAATGCTGTTGTAATGTAATTATACCATTAAAACTATAACAGGATAATTTGTAATTTAAATCTAGTGTGCTTACTGCTTGTGCTTACTTGCAAGCCTTGAGAACTTTCAGCATCATTATGGAGTAATTTAAACAAAATTTAGAAGGCAAGCATAAAATTTGCAATTTAAATTTTTTATTTATTTTATTTGCCTTCGTGTACTTTCAAATTTTGAACAATGTGCTTTATATTCATATAATATTGTATGTTTACAACCACCAATTTGAGTATAAATTGTTTATAGTAAATATTATTAACATATTATATTTATTTTTGTTAAATATAAGGTATAATCAACAAGTAATGTTTCCAATTTCATATTAAAACTAATCAAATTGAAATTGAATTAATGAACAGATTATATAAACAAATATTCTAATATTATTTCAAGATTGTTAAACATACTTAGATAGACAATCACGTTATATATTCAAAAAATTGTGGCACAAATTCTTTTACTTTAGGTTACAGTTCTGTATTTATATTTATTGATAATCGATGTTTCGACAAACTCAACGTCCGTCTTTATCAGAAAAAATGATACAAATAACATTTACAGTAAATAACAGAATATAGAAATAATTTATTACAAAATAGATTTTTAATTAATGAAAGCCAAATTTTATTTAAGTCAATGTCTTCACAGTGATTGATGATATCTTTTTCTTTATAAATTTCTATTGTTTCTCTTATCAATCAATATTAACAATTAACAATCAGTGTGACTAGTGACTGATTTAAATAAAATTTGGCTTCCATTAATTAAAAATTTATAAAATTTTATGATCTAATTAGATATTTGTTACCTAGTAACTTGTTTCTATGTTCTGTTATTTACTGTAAATGTCATTTGTATCATTTATCCTGATGGATGTTGAGTTCGTTGAAACGTCGATTATAAATAAATATAAATACAGAAATTTAACCTAAAGCAGTTTTATTTCAATATAATAAGTTCTGAAAGATTTTTTACTATGATAAAGATAAATTTTTAAATTGATATTTATAATTGAAATTTTCATTTAATAGTTCCAAACAATAGAAAAAAGTTTACTAAAAAATTGTCTAAAACGTTTACAAATTATAAAAGAAATATAAGCGTATTAAAAACTTTAAAATGAGATACATTAAATTTTCACCCAACTACTTTTAAAACTATTAAATGATTATAAAACTTTATTGCAAAAGCTTATCAAAGTTCGTTACAAAGAATCTCTTTAACAGAAAAAAGAAGTTACATACTTTTTTCTCCTGTAGCTTAGTATTATGTTTCAACGTTATTGACTAACGACTGCTTACTTGATAACAATCTAATTGATCCTTAGCAATATTTTCTCGTTTGTAAAGTTCTACAGTATTAAAATTATAATATCAAATTTTATTATTTTTAGTTTCTTTTTTTAAATAAATTAACAAAATAATACAAAAATATTCTCACTTCACGTTTAAAAATATTTTTTTTTACTTTCGATGGTTACTTAAAATAATTTATTAAGCAATTTTAATCAATTTATTTGAATTTCATTATATTAGATATAAAGAAATGTATCAAAAATATAAGTACTACATATATCTGATAACAGGTAGAAGTAGAAATTTATTTTAAAATAAAAAATAAAAACACAAATTAAAAAAAATAAATAAAACGGCTTTAGGATTAAGTTCTATATTAAAATTTTATTTATAATTGACGTTTCAACAAACTCAATGTCCGTTTTAATCAGGAAAAATGATACATACATACATACACCATCACGCCATGTACCCAAAAGGGAGTGGCACAAATTCTTTTTATCATCCCGAAATCAGTCGCCTCCAAACATTCCTATCCAAACAAGCAACTTTCGCTTCATCCACATTCATAATTCCTCTCATACATGCTCTTTTATTCCTACTACTTGAAAACTATCGCTCACGCAAAACACTCTCAATCATACCTTTCCAACTACTCATCGGACGTCCACGCAAACGTATACCATCAAAATCATTCAAATAAATCTTTTTAACCAAACGTTCATTAGACATTCGTTCAACATGTCTGAACTGACTAACACCAACTTTTAAAAAAATGATGAGACGGACGTTAATACATTAATGTTACATTGTTTTTTATTAACAAAATTGATCTGTTAATTTTAATTATTTATCACCTTCATGATTTGTATAGTCTGCAAATTTTATGATTGCTGTAACATTTATGTATTTGTTTCAGAATTTTCTAAAAAGTAACCTTCCTGAAAAACGTAGAAAATACCACCGAAAGCTTGGTACAAAATCTTGAATAAGAATTTGATTTGAAAATTAATTATTATTATTAAAAATAATAATGACATAATGAATAACTGCATTTTCATTCCGAAAATGAGTAAATATTTTCATTTTGTTTGTTGTGATTGTTGATAATCGAAATAATATTGACTGTTCCTATATTAATAGAGTATAAATCAGAACTAATGCATTTTGAAGTTTGATATATCGAAAAAAATCAGGTAGAAAGCGGAAACAGAAGACGGTGTAGGAATCGGGGTATAGTTTTTCGGCAGTTGGAAATGGAAGACTTTGAAGAAGAACATATTTATCAGTTTAACAGTTCATAAAACGAATTGACATAATTTGACGCCTACAGCAGACAACCTGTCTAGGTTTACTAGTGCAGTGCGAATGATACCGCTACTGTTGTGGGTAATCGACCGAGCCATGGCCCAATGATCTATCTCGCAATGGATCAACTACCATTACCATACCCTTGAACTTTGCTATACATTAAAATAAAACATGTTGAGCGAATGTCTAATGAACGTTTGGTTAAAAAGATTTATTTGAATGATTTTGATGGTATACGTTTGCGTGGACGTCCGATGAATAGTTGGAGTGGTATGATTGAGAGAGTGGCTTGCGTGAGAGAAAGTTTCCAAGTAGTAGGAATAAAAGAGCATGTATGAGAGGAATTATGAATGTGGATGAAGCGAAAGTTGCTTGTTTGGATAGGGATGTTTGGAGGAGGCTGATTTCGAGATGATGAAAAGAGTTTGTGCCACACCCTTTTGGGTACATGGCGTGATTGTGTATGTATGTATGTATGTATGTAAAATAAAACTGCTTTAAGTTACAGATTAATATTAATACCGACGTACTCAACATATATCTTCATCATTTTTCCTGTTGAAAATTCGATTATTAATAAATATTAATGTAAAACTTTAACCTAAAGCTGTTAAATTTGTTTAATTTATCGAAAGCATTTGTTAATTAAAATATATAATTTTGAAATTTTACAAAAACATAAAAATATAAAATTATTTAGGTACATAGCAAAAATCTTTCAGAACTCATTATATTAAAAGAAAATGGCTTTAGGTTATAGTACTGTATTAATATTTATTAATAATCAATGTATCGCCGAACTCAACGTCCCATCTTCATCAGGAAAAAAAGATACAAATAATATTTATAGTAAATAAAAAAACATTGAAACAAGTTACTAAGTAACGAAATAAGTAAGTAGATCATACAGTTCCTTAATGATACTTATAGTTACTTATAGTTACTTATAAATGTCAAATTAAATACACTTGACTTTGCTCGCATATGAAGTTTCTGACTACCCTGAATGGTCTACAATGCATTTATTGCTCTTTTTCACACATTTTCAATTAAAATTCAAGCGAAAATAAACAATGCAAGTGTCAGCTTAACTAAATAATTTTTAATATAGTCGTCGGAAATGTCAAATTAAATATTCTTGATTGTGTTTCTTTAATCGAATACATAGTTTCTGACTACCCTAAACGGTGCATATCGCATTTCTTGCACTTTTCCACACATTTTTAACGATCAAATTAAAATTCAAACGGAAATAAACAATGCCATTGTCAATTAACTTAACTTGAAGTAATAGTTTTGCAATGGTTTATTTTTTTGATATCTATTACATTGCAATAAAGTTACCTTTAGTTACCAAAGTAGTAATAATGACAAAATATATTGTTAGAAATAGTTTTTAGATTGTGTACATGAAATATAGTTTGTAAGTTTGTAAGATTAATGTACCTATTTAGCTAATACTAATAAATAAACTATATTATTATTATATGTCCGCCGCAGATGTCAGATTAAATACGCTTGTCGTTGTAGTTATGTTTGGTACTGCTACCACTGATGTATATAGTAACTAACTGCTGTATAATAATGTTATTATTGTACTAGTAACAATGATAAGCAATATGGTAACCTAATATTAATATTATGATACGCTTGAAGAGAAATGAAATTATTACAGCAATCATTGTTATGATGTATCCACGTGTTTGTAATGTCGCTGGTATTCGCTTGCGAGATGAGGCCGTGACCGGACTATTGATTGCGACGCCATCATCAGGAGGGACGCCGGCGACGTCGTCGGGACGGCGGAGGCATCGGTGGTGAATACGGTTGCTATCAACTACCCCTCCATCTGTACCACCGACGCGACGCTACCTAGTAAACTTGGCGGTCACACTGTGTATGCGCCGTGCCTATAACCATTACCATTTTATATCACACACATACCCACACACACACACACATATATATACTCCCGAAAATTTTACTATTTTACTCACAATTCTTGATACGTCTCAGAAGAAAGAGCATTAACTTTTATGAGAAGAATTACTGAAGAAATGGTGCTCCGAAAAGTGTTTTTTGCAATTTTTATAATGTGTTTAAATGTAATGCCTGTTTTTTTCCCTTACTTTAAAACCCAACTTATACAATAGTATTTTTGGACAATTTGACATTAATAAACAACTTCTGGTTACGTGTACTAATTTATGGCTATGTGTCATTGATTAAAATTGTGATATTACTGATTTATAATATAAAGGAAAGGAGAGTAAATGCTGGTTGTAAGGTACTTTGGGTGCTTTGGGAACTTTTGCTAGGAATGTAAATGTTTCCAAAAAAGCCCGTTTGAGTATATACAATGTAGTTTTGGTGCCTACGTTGATGTATAGAGTAGTGAATGTTAGGTTTGGTTGCAAAAGCATAAACGGAAAATGACTGCTGTGGAAATGAGATCTTTACGTGGGGTATGTGGTGTAAATAGGAGAGATCGGGTACGAAATACGATTAGTGTATGATGAGTGTGAAATTGAAAAAAATTGAAAGTTAAGATGGACGTCCGATGAGTAGTTGGAGTGGTATGATTGAGAGTGTTTTGCGTGAGCAAAAGTTTCCAAGTGGTAGAAATAAAAGAGCATGTACGAGAGAAATTATGAATGTGGATAAAGCGAAAGTTGCTTGTTTGGATAGTAATGTTTGGAGGCGACTGATTTCGAGATGATGAAAAGAGTTTGTGCCACACCCTTTTGGGTACACGGCGTGATTGTAAATGTATGTATGTATGTATGTATGTACGTACTGATTTATTTATATTTTATTACAATAAAAAACTTTAGGATTTAGTTCTGTATTAATTTTAATAAAAAAATTGATTTTTTAACGTTGCAACGAACTCAACGTACGCTTTCATCAAAAAAACTAATATAAATGACATTTACAGTAAATAAACAGAACATAGAAATAGGTTACTCGACTCCGACTTCGACGAAATTCTTTGATTTCTCGACACCACACCGCTGATATATTCGATATGAATAAAATTGATAAAAATTAAAATAAAAATTGCAATTTTATCGAAATATTGTAGTCTGTTAAACAAAATAATGTTTGAGATTTTTAATTAATTACACAGTTTAAAATAATTTATTATAACCATTTTTATTTGTCCAATATTTATATTCCATATTCATAAATCAAAATATTCAATTTTCCATTAGTCCATTAATAAATTTTAACTATATACTTGCAACGCCATCAAAGACAGGAACAATTTATTTAATACACTCAATTTATTAAAAAATAAAGCCGCTAAATATTTCACAATAAATTTTTCATTACATATTTAACGATTTAAAATTAATTTGCGTCACATATTTCTTCCATTTTTTTTGGGTTTGCGAAACGCAACATAACAAACAATCATTTTTTTTTCTTCCAGCGTATCATAATATTAATATTACGTTATTATATTGCCTATGTAGAAAGAAGACATTATGTTATATAATGACATAATTGTATAGTAGTTATTTATTATATACAACAATGATGGAAGCACCAAACATAACTACAACGTCAAGTGTATTTTTAATCACACATCTTCGGCGGTTATATTAGAAACTATTACGTCAAGTTAAGTTAAGTTAAGTTAAGTTAAGTTAAGTTAATTGACAATTGCATTGTTTATTTTCGCTTGAATTCTAATTGAATTATTGAAACTGTGTGAAGAACGCTTGAGAAATTGTTAATCAATTAAGATGGTTCTGACATCTTAAGCGAATGTCTAATGAACGTTTGGTTAAAAAGATTTATTTGAATGTTTTTGATGGTATACGTTTGCGTGGACGTCCGATGAGTAGTTGGGAGTGGTATGATTGAAAGTGTTTTGCGTGAACGAAAGTTTCCAAGCTGTAAAAATAGAAGAGCATGTATGAAAGGAATTATGCATGTAAATGAAGCTAAAGTTGCTTGTCTGGTTAGGAATGTTTGGAGGAAACTGATTTCGAGATAGTGCAAAGAGTTTATCCCACACCCTGTATGTACATATGTATGAGAAATCGTATATGTCACTCGGAATAGAAAGTTAGTTTTTTATTTCGCCCAGATTGCTTAGCCTCAGCTAAAAATATCTGGACTCAATACAATAATCATTGCTTTCTACTCATCGTAGCACAATATACTATTAACATTGTTTTATAAAATAATATTGGTTAGTTGTACACACGTAAAATTAAATCAGTAAGAGATAAAAACAAACTATTCCGGTTTTGTAACGAGATCAATAAACTTTACGATCTAAACTATAAATTATAACTCGGACGACAGCCAAAATTGGTAACAACAATGTTGACGAACTACAAATTATGCTTCTTTATTTGATATTTAACTGTTATTTCAAATATTATTGATATGTGTACATTAATTTTTATTTAACAATTGATTGTTTGTTTTTTTTGTTAAAAATATCATATTTCGGTTTATTGATCCAAATTATAAATAATAACAAAATGATGTGACGAAATCAGTAAATAAAAATAAGTAACTAAATTATAAAATTTATAAATTATTAATTAAACAAAGTCAAATTTTATTGAATCAGTGCTACCTTTAATTAGTAATTTATAAATTTTATAAAATTGTTTATTTCGGTATTTATTGTTCCAAATACAAAAGAAAATACTTTTTTGACTCTAACCTCTTAACAAGGTAGTATATTCTCTAGAAAAAATATTCAAATTGATTTTATTCACCAGGAGAAAAATAAATCGTTTTTAGATATAATTTTTAATAAATCATAGTATTCACTCTCGGAAAAGACCCCTAAAATTTACAGCAATGTGTCTTCGTGCCTCGTTGCGAAAATGGCGAAAATCTTATTTTATTTCCGGTGAAAACAAATGAAGCCTTCGAAACAATGGCCGCGCTGAAATATGTTCACATCGACCTTCAGTCTATGTTTTCCCGGATACACTCAATACGTTTACGTTACATCCACGATATTATATATAAGATTCTATCGTGATTTTACTATGTTACTTTACGAAATCTCAGAATGTGATTCGTTGGTTTTTGTTTCGGGTAAATGGCGTACAGTTCACAACCATTTATATCGTTCAGAATTTAACCGTCTGTTATTTACAATAAAACGCCTTTTTCTTTAATGAGTTTTACGTGTAGAGACGTATTTTTAGTTTACGTTCGGTTCTTAATCGTTGCGGTTATGTTCTTTATTTATGTTCTGTTTGAATATTTCGTAGAAAAGAATTTCAAACATTTTTCTCAAGTTAATTCGAATAAAAGAACTATCAGATAAATTTAGTTTTTAACATTCTATACTAATTTTTTTAAAAAATAAATAGATACATTTCAATTAAATATTAGCATTTTTTAAATTTTCTTATTTTTTTTAAAAGTTTTAGGATTTAATTGTGTATTAATTTTAATTAAAAATCGATGTTTCGACGTAATCGTCAACACGAAAAATAATAATATATCTTTATAAATTTAAGCAATAGAAATTTATAAAAGAATAACATCAATCACTGTGAAGACACTGAGTTAAATGAAATTTGGTTTCCATTAATTCAAAATTTATAAATTGTATGATCTAGTTACTTATTTTTCACCTAGTAACTTGTCTCTATGTTCTGTTATTTATTGTAATGATAAAGACGGACATTGAGTTTCATCAAAACGTCAATTTTAAATAAATATTTTTCAAAACTTTAACCTATAACAGTTTTATTTTAATAAAATGAGTTCTAAAAGATTTTTTTATTATCTTAACATTTTGTAATTTTATTGTGATAATCTACACAATATTACATATTTTTGTGATTAATTACACTTACAAAACATGTAAAATTTCATAAATTTTTTACAGTATACTCTATTGAATTTAATAGTGAGTATCTACAATTTTTTTTACAAAATATTAATTTTCAACTTAGAGAAACTAAAAGTAAGAAATATTTAATTTTTTACTTTCTTATTCAGGAGAGTAATTTATTTAGAACAAAAGAATTTTTTTGTGTTACCGTAAGACAGACCTAATATTTTAATCTTTTGTATTCTGACTAGATTAAATAACTAAATATAAATAAAAGTTACAATAGACAAACAAAACTAATCTAGCTTTATTATACTAGATGAAGAAAACATTTATATATCTTTTTATAAAAATGTCTGTACCTAAAAATCTATCTGTTTTAATATAGATAATACAGAATAAATTTATTTAGATATAAAAATAAAATTGCTTCAGGTTGAAGTTTCTGTATTAATATTTATTTAAAATCGACGTTTCGACGAAACTCAACGTCCATCTTCATCAGGATAAATAATATAAATAATATTACAGTAAATAACAGAACATAAACAAGTTACTAGGTAACAAGTAAATTTTAATTAATTGAAACCAAATATTATTTAAATCAATGCTCCTTCACAGTAATTGATGTTATCCTTTCCTTTATAAATTTCTATTGCTTCTCTTATCAATCTACTGCTAATATATTTTAATTTTAAATTTATGTAATAATTATTTTTACCGACTGTCATATCATATATGATAACAGAGATATTGTGATCATGCCAAATTTTACATATCAAGATTTTTACAGATAAGAACAAATATATAGGTATATATTTAATTTTACAATGTTTAAAATAACATCCATGCAATAATTGATGTATCCAATTGTGAATATATAATAAACATAGTAGAATATACAATTCAATTATTGTGTAAGTAGCAAGCACATTGCGGCAAAACCATTAGAATTTTTGTTAATTATGTGTTGAAAATGTTCATTTCGGTGAAAACGCATGTTACTCATTCCCATTGCGTCGGGACGTGCTAGAATGAAGCGACGCCGACGCGACGCTTTCAGGCCGCTGTTAATTACGAGAGAACCGTGTAGGGACAAAGGTCGACTAGATCCGTTATTAATAGATGATATCTCCAAATGGACAACGCATGCGCACTACACCATCCATCATATGACATTTTTATTTTATATTAATTGCGCGGTATAAGACAATTTATTTTACTTATATATTGTATATTAAGTAAAATATAACGGCTTTAGGTTGTAGTTATGTATTAATGTTTATTAATATTATTAATATTAATAATCGACGTACGTTTTTATCAGGAAAAAAGATACAAACGATATATATGTAAGTACAGGAAATACACAGAACATAGAAACAAGTTACTAGGTAACAAAATAACTAACTAGATCATAAAATTTATAAATTTTTAATTAAAGGAAGCCAAATTTTATTTAAATCAGTTAAAGTTTCGTATTTTCTACACATGAAATTGCAACGCATGTTAAAGAGTGTAAAATATAATATTCTTCTTCAATCTTCAGGTATATTTAAGAAAATTTGACTTCCTTTAATTAAAAATTTATAGATTTTGTAATCTAGTTATTTGTATTTTATTACCTAGTAACTTGTTTCTTTGTTCTGTTTATTTACGTTGAGTTTGTCGAAACTTCGATTATCAATAAAAATTAATACAGAACTATAACCTAAAGCCGTTTTATTTTAATATAATGAGTTCCGAAAGATTTTTTACTATTGTATATTAAGTGTTATATGAGAATGAAATATTAGGATTAAACTAATAATCTGAAATCACCTCGATCTGGGAGCAAACCAATAAATTTTGACCTGATGAAGATGAGCGTTTAGTTTTGTCGAAACGTCGTTTTTATACAATACTTAAACAAAATCTAATCCTAAAACAGTTTTTTATTTAATACAATGAGTTCTGAAAAATATTTTATTTTTGAAAACGTTACAGACATAGTATCAAACACTATACCATTTTTTCCTTGTAGTCAAAGTAATAAAAAAACAAATTTACCTATTAATTACTTTACATGACCAATATCGATTCTTTGGAAAAACAAATAAAGATCAACTAGCTAATATCGTTGAATAAAACCAGTAGTTTGAATGAAATAATCATTAGAATAATGTCTCAATTAGAATTTCATGTCAAATTGTAACGATTATTTAATGCCCTCGTGTATCGTTATGAAATTTGCGGTAAATGCCAATAATATGAGAAAGTCAAATAGCATCTATATTCACCCGCAATGTTCATTTCAGCAGTGTGCAACAAGAATCATTCACGTAGCCACAACAGGGCACTGCAAGAGAAGAAAGAGACGGGAAAGTTAGTTTTAGTTTTGTTTATTTGTTTGTGTACGTGTTGGTTTCTCTATTTGTATAGCGAATATATTATTTACGTATGTACTTGTTTTGTATATTTACATATCGTAATATGGACATTGCTAGATACTCCCCATATTATGGCTCCATTCCATTGGAACGAATCGTGGCACACAAGTGTTTCATTGAAAAAAGAATATGGCCCCGTTCACTAACTCGTGTAGCTTCAAGTAATTTTACAAGTGTTGTGTGTACTGTAACATGCGCGTGTGTGTTTGACATCCGTGTGTATTTTATTAGTAACTAATGTGTGGGTTAGAGTGCAAAGTTTACCGTTCACGGTGTATTGGTCCCTTGCAGTTACTGCCAATCGAATGGGACCTTTATTAAATGTTAAAATCTATTTAAACTTTAGCACAAAATACAACTATCAATATTGTATTATTGTTATTATATTTTCAGAAATCAATATTTTACTAGCATTGTACCTTTGCTGATGTTACATAATACAAATAGTATTTTTAAGAAAATGAAAATAATTTTTATAAAATAATATAATAGATTCTGTAACATGAATTTTAAATTTGCTATAGTACATTTAAGTTTAGCTAATAACTAGTAGATTTCTTCGGATTAAAATTATGTCAACTTTTTATTTATTTACTTATTTACCAAACAGGCAACAGTCAAATTAAATTGGGCAGATGAGACAAACATAAACTTATAAAATATAATAAATAAATTTATCCAAAAACCATTAGTGTGTATAATGTGTAAATGATTAATAATAAAATATATAAAATTAAAAAAAAAAAAACCACGCTTATATATAAATGTACTAAAAAAAAAAAAAATTTTCCTGGTTATCCAATTTTTTTTAGAAAGAAATAAAAGCGTAAAGCACCATGAAATTATATCGCAATGATGATTAAGCGCTCCACGTTTTTATTTCTTTCTAAAAATTTTCTAGTATTAAATCCTAACATTTTATATACTGAAGATGTTATATTGTTAATATGTAAATTGAATCTTAATTTAAAATCGAAAACAACTTCCAAATCTTTTATATTCTACGCGTTTTAAATGTGAATTGGACAAAGAATAGCTTTTTATGTTAAACTATAGTGACAAAAACACTAACAATTAATTTTGAGATTAAACTTCAGTTGCACTTTAAACTGATTGTGAGATGTAAAAACCGATTCTAAATATCGTTTCATATAAAAAATAATTTACATTACCTTCATATTTTTTATTAAGAATAATAAACTTAATACTGTAATATAAAAAGTAAACTATACATTTATTTAAACAGTATGCAGTAAATTTGGTATCTAGTTATCTCATAAAATGTACAAATTAACTGAAGGTATACTCTAGGGAAATATTTTTAAACTATATTTACATAGTCGAAAAATGCCAGTTCATTAGTGAGATATTTGCAAATTTACACTATTGTACTCTTCACACATACTGCAAACATACAAAGGAGCTGTATTTTTCAACATAATAAAATTTTTTTTAGAACTAATTATAATAAAATAAAAAAGCTTTTAGGATTAAGATCTGTAAGTATTTTATTTAAAAATTGATGTTTCGAGATACTGCACGTATATCATCATCAGGAAAAATTTACAAATGATCAGAATTCAATATATTAAAATAAAAAAGCTTCAGAATTAAATTCTGCATATTTTTCCTTGATGATGACATGCAGTATTATATCGAAACGACGAATATTAATTACAAATGTAACAAAATTACAATCTAAAGCTTTTTTTTTTTGGATTTATAGAATTTTCTGCGTCACAGACGTTCCCAATGCTTTCCTGCGGAATAGATTCAAAAAACCCGTGGTTTTAACTAACACTTTTGTGTGTAGGTAACAAAAAAGTAACTAGTAATTAGTAACTTGTTCCTATATTCTATTTGTTTATTGTATATGTCATTTGTATCATTTTTCCTGATGAGGATGTATATAGAGTATGTCAAAACATCGATTTTTTATTAAAATTAATATAGAACTAAATCTTAAAGCCTTTTTATTCTAATTTTACAGTATTTTTTTTTAATATTTTTTTTTATTTGTTTATGAAATATATACAAATAAATGTAAATATAAAATACAAAAAACTGTAATTATTTTAAAATAAACTTCCATATACATTCCCCTGTGTTAATTATTTAAATAAAAAATTTTCTCAAATATAATGTCAAATTTTAACCAGACAAAGTTTATTTGACAGTTAACAAATAAAACTTCTACCAGCGAAAATATGTGAAATTTTATACTTTAAAAATAAAACCTCAACATTTTTCATATAATATATATAAACCAATAGATCATTTATTCCTTTCCAAAAATAAAAAGGAAAAAAAAATTACAAAAATAAATTCAATACACTTTTCTATTTCCTCCGGCAAAACGTCGAAAAACATCAAGCAGGCATTGATTCGCGAAAAGCGGCAACCGAGTAGGCTGTGCTGGTCGGCCATGTCAGTTTCATATTGCGCTTCAATTAACGAGCTATTTCTATCATTCGCTTTTTGATGGGGTTTCGTAATTTTTTTTTCCTCTCTCGTTTCGACTGGCCTAGAACTAGGATAACACCTCCCTTCACCCCCCGTATCCCCTAACTCACCTCCGCCTATTCCCGCATTCACCGACTCAACTGACGTGCCCAGTTGTGACTGATAAAATACTCTCCTATGATGGTTTTTCTGGTAGATGACACAAATATCATCTTATTGAATCACTGAAAAGCGATCTGTGTGTGAGAGAGAAAGCGGTTTCCGCTTTTAATTAAATGATAGCAAAGTTTCTGGTCTTGACGATGAATAACCGTATTGCTATATTGTATATGAATGTATAATAAATGGAATCCTAGATAATATTCGTGTAAATGAATTATTAAAGATAAAGGTGGGCACGTATAATACGCCATGTATTATACAATATTTTTTACAAATTTACTACTAAATATAAACTGTTTTAGCAGGGCCGGATTATGGCCTAGACAAAAAAGACAAATGTCTAGGGCCCGCATACAAAGGGCCCGGCCTGCAGTCGGTCAAATTTCATTTTTATGTATTTTTACGCAATAAAGTCCTATTTTTTTTTTTTTGTTAATTGGTGAAAGTTTAATTCTAATTATCCTCAGCCCCGTGGGGGCCCGGAAAAAAAAATGTCTAGGGCCCCACAAAAGGTTAATCCGGCCCTGTGTTTTAGGATTAGATTCTATTTAATTATTGTATAAAAACAAAGTTTCGACGAGACTGAACGCTTGTCTTCATCAGGTAAAAATTATCAGTTTTGAAATTATTTTACTATGTATAATATTTACGATTTTTTTATGTAAAAAATGTATAATACGTAAAAAAAGATATTTATATTTAAATGACAATTATTTCTGTTCAAATTATACAAAAATATCGAAAATCCAAGTACAATTATTGTACAAAAGTAAAAATAAGAATATCTTATATAATATTATTAAATATCTACTTATTTCGCGTCCACATTTCAAACACAAAGCGGATTTATTTTTACTGTTTTTAATTAATTTATAATGAAATTTTAAATTTGCGCTCACACTCTCGTAAAAATAAAATATATGTATAGGTTGAGTTCGTCGAAACGTCGATTAAATAAAAATTAATACAGAACTTTAACCAAGAGCAGTTTTATTTTAATATAAGTTCTGAAAGATTTTTTACTATGTTAAGAATGTTCCCTAATTATTTTTTTACTTAGATCAGAAGTGATACTTTCAGTTAGGAAGAATTTTTAAACAAGTACCAAAAGTTTGGCAATAATAATTTTCAAAAACCAAATAACATTTTTTCCCATGTATACAGACTTTTTGACAGTCATAAAAGTCGGTTGCTTACAAATACTATACAAGTATCATCTATTATTTTTTTTATCAAATATTATCTAAACTATTATCAATTTTCATGAATGCATAAAACTATTTGCATTAAAATTTTGCCGATGGTATCTTTTAAACGGTGAAAACGTTTTCAAATTCGTGATCAAACTCATAAAATCTGCAATCGCAAAAACAAATAAAGCAGAAGATGAGAATCTTGCTAAGATAGATAATAAATATGAAGAAAGAAAAACACGTAGGCAGGCAAATACGACGCGTATGGCAGGCCAGCAATTAAAATAAGATTAAACCTGATTTCAATTATCAGGCCCCGATACCAGTAACCAACCACCTCATTCAATTATCGAAGCGAAAGATCAAATTTTCTTTTCGCCGATTCTAATTCGTTCAGTATCACGTTACCGACAAACTCTCTCTATCTCTCTTTCTCTCTCTCTCTACAACAACTTTATCCGTGATTTCTTCCGGCGTATAGCGCGCTGTTCAGCAAGCGTTGCTGTGATTTCTGAAAGAGCCGCCAGCTGAATTCAGTTGACGTGTTTGTAGAATAACTACTACTGGTTTTTAGTTGTTACGTTTTATTTTTATATAGAATTTTATTTAATTTTCGACCTAATATTGTGCTCTATATGATAAACAAATAATTATCTAAATTAAAAAAAAAAAATGAATTTACCACGTTTTTAAACAGGACTAAAAATTATAAAATAATTTCTCCTAGCTCCATACAGATTCCTGACTCCATACAGATTGTCCTGAAAATTTGTGATTGTGAATTTTTAATAGCTATGACAATACTTGTAAGATTTAAAACAAAAAACGTGGGGGGGGGCAACGACAGCTACTCCCTACACTCCTAATTGCACGCGCCCCAGCTTTTTCGTTTTAAATCTTACAAGTTATTGTTATAGCTATTAAAAATTTACAATCACAAATTTTCAGGACAATCTGTATGGGGTCATGAATCTGTATGGTGTTATAAATCTCTATGGTGCTAAGAGAAATTATTTTATGCTTTTTAGTCCGTTTTAAAAACGTGGTATATTAATTTTTTTTTTTAATTTAAATAATTATTTTCTGATTTTTAATTTTGTGTGTTTGTGTTCTGTATTTTCTGTAGTTGTTTTCTGTAGTTTATGTATTTTGAAAACAAACAAAAAAATTGCTAAATACATGAATGTACGGTATTCGTGAATATGGCGCAAAATAAAAATTAATATTTCTAATATTATTAATTAATTAGTTAATATTGCATTGTCATCCAATTATTAATTATATTAAGTATTCAAGTCTCTAGCTCATCGGAAAGTTAGTTTAAAATAGATTACAGACAGAGAAAAAAGCTAGTTAATGAAAACGTATTAATAAATTAACAAACATATATTATTTAATATATTCACAAAAGCATATATAAAAATACGTAAAAATATTAAAAGAAATATAAATTGTACTCACTTCTCATACTTTGTGCACCATTTTTACGAAAAAACAAATTTGGATATCGAGCAATATCTGAAATGAAATATATTTGTGTTAAAAACGTAATTACAATTAAAAACCAATCAAATTTTATTTAACTTTTAAACTGTTTGCGTGTTTAATTATGTAATAAAATTTTTTATTGATTTATCTTATTAAAATTTTTCAATAAAAATAAATATTAGTGTGACATTTCAATTTTAATGTATTATGCATTTCAAATATTATACACTCATTTATTTGTTTTATTATAATAATATAATGGAACTGATAAATAATTTTGTAGCGAGTTTATTTATTATATTATATACCAATTTAATATAAAAACAAAATAAATGCTGACCACATTTTTTTAAAATTTTAAATAAATAAATTTTGATATATTTTCAATTATATAAAATAAATATTGAAACATGTTTATTTCAATATATAAAAAATATAAAATAATAAAAAACAAATATTTAAACCAATCAAAAACATTTTTTGTTTTTCTACTAGCAATTGTTTATTGTCATCTATTTAAAAATTATCAATATTTTCAATAAACATTGATGCTCAATTCACAATAAGAGGCTATCGCAAAAATCTGTTGAGGTAAATATGGCCGCGGTGTGTCTGAATACTTCTCTCAGTCACAAGGAATCTTAAAGTAACTGCAAATCTCTCACGAACTGATATTGAATTTCTCATAGCTGTATATATATATATATAATATATATATATATATATATATATATATATATATATATATATATATATATATATATATATTGTGTCAATATGGTGTTCAACGTGTTAAAAAGATTTTTGTTCATACGGTAGTAATTTTTATAGTCATCTAAAGCTAAAAATTACTTCAATCAGACTGTTAAGCTTGAATTACATTATACTTTTTTCGTCTAGATTCATACTAGATTTCTAGTTCAATTTTCGTTCAAGTTTTGTTCAATTTTCATACTTTTTTCACAATCGGTCGTGTATTGTCGAGTTTCTTCGATTTTTTCCGATGTATTGCCAGTACGCCAACTTAAAAATATAAAGTACTTAATTTGTTAGATATTGAAAAACACATTTAAACAAAAATGGATACATATAAGGTTGGTAGAATTGCGTGCGCATGCGTATAATGTATCTAGTATGAAACTTGAATAGGAAAATAGAGCATGTTGTATATTTCTACACTCAGAAACTTGAAAGAAACTTGGATGCAAAAATCTGATTTACATTATACTAGAACTGACTATCTGTACTTGAACGAAACTTGAACTAGAAACCTAGTATGAATCTAGACGAAAAAAGTATAATGTAATTCAAGCTTTATATTAACTGATAAGTGTAGGGGGCTTCGTGATTGAAGTCAGGAATGACTGTCTAATTTTTCAGTCACACTATCATTCCTGATTGACCGTGTAAGGCCCGCTTTAAGAAATCATCGTATTTAAAATGCTCGTAACCAAAGAATGAAAAAAAAAGCGTTATTATCATAATCATTTTATATCTATTGATGCAAAAGGGGTGGGGGTTTATATTACAGGAGCGAAGCACAATTGTGAACGCTCCATTTGAACGAAAATGATCAAAGTGGACTGCGGCAGTTGCCAAACATTTGAACGTTTTCGAGGTTAGACGCTTAAAATCGTTTGTTAAATGGTTAAGGCTATTTTCAAACGGTGTTTCTCTCGTTTAATGGGAGAGACTATACGATTTTGATGGCAAGTTGAATTACTTGCGTTCGAAGTGATTTGGAAAATAATTATTCTACGTGGAATCATTTTAAGACGGAGAAAATCGGTGAAGTTTTAGAAAGTGTTTTTTTTTTTGTTAGAAAATTTACAAATACATAATTTAGATTTTTTGTTAATGATTACAGCGTTGAACAAAAGATGAAATCAGAATCAATATCTTGAAAATAGTTCACTGCATTAATATTAAATATTGCTAATCGAAAAGTTCTGAATCCATCTGGCGGTGAATTTAAAAACTATCGCAAGTTATGCTTTTCATTAGCATTAATAATTTCGGATGCCAATTGCATACTTTAACAAAGTAAAAAATCTTTCAGAACTAATTACATTAAAATAAAAAAAATAAAACTGCTTTAGGTTAAAGTTTTGTATTAATATTACTTATTTCAAATCGACGTTTCGACAAACTGTATTATTTATCCTGATGAAGACAAACGTTGAATTTTGTCGAAACGTCGATATTAAATAAATATTAATATAGAACTTTAACCTAAAGCAGTTTTATTTTAATTGCTTACTTTATTCTAAGGAGTTGTCCTCCACTGCACAAATATTAAAGTTATACATCTTTATTTAAGTGATTTTATCGGAAACTAAATTATTAATATTACAAGTTTATATTTAATATTTTTAAAATCATCTGGCGAAAATCGAACCAAGAATCTCGCGATATCCGGTTGAGCGCCTTGCCCGTTAGACTGAAATTTTGAAAAAAGATAAAAATCACGTTTTATTTATTATCTATGTAGATTATTATATAATTAAATTAAAAATTACAATCTCCACTATTTTACAATGCAACTTCCATCTTATCCACTTTAAACGGTAATTATTTGTTAATAGTATATGAATAACTATTTTATATAAATTATGAATAAATATTTGGGACAGATTTGTGAGGACTTTCGCAGATAACATCAATCACTGTGAAATTGCCCTCCATTTAAATAAAATGTGGCTTCCTTTAATTAAAAATTTATAATTTTTTTATGATCTAGTTACTTATTTGTTACCTAGTAACTTGTTTCTATGTTCTGTTTAATTACTATAAATGTCATTTGTATTTATTTTAACGAAATAAAATAATTTCTTTTAAGTATCTATGTAGAATCACTGGTATAACGTTATGAAACAGTTGAAACGAACATAATATTGATAAATATGTTTATTGCGCATTGATTTTGCAATTATATCTAAATTTGATATTATAGTTTGAGATTTTCATCAATAATCATTTTGTATGAAACTCATTTCATTTGATTTCAAAATACTGTTTGCGTTGTCATTTCGTATTAGGGACACCGACCAAATTAACAATTACATATGACATTTATTTTATCACTGTAAAAACATATCTCTACCGTATTCAATATCATTCATTATGCCATATTTCATTATCATTACAAGAAAAAAAAAACGAAATCACATTTTATCCATTAAAAAAAAATTGTTTACATTTTAAGTGATCGATATGCAATAACAATTGTTATATAAAAATTTTATTGGCGTCATTTTAAGCTTAATTTCAATATCTGAAATGTAGAGCAAAATTAAAAGTAATTAATTTAAAAATATAAGCTGATATTACATGTTCAATTTTTAGATGTATTAGTTTAATTGTTTAGTTATTTGTTTTGATTAATAATCTATTAATTAAAATCTATTGAATTTATAGAATTTTCTGGACTGGTACATCGTGGTCGATTTGTCCTTTAAAAGATGTAATTTTCAAAACTAAATAAAATTTATTGTATTTTCAGTTTATAAAGGAATAAATGTCAATTATTAATAAATAAAAATGTTATTTAATTTAATTTAATAAATATAATAATAACAAACAAAATCTAACCTTTGCCTAATTCTCTTACAAATCTGGGACTTTACTTGAGTTCCATTGAAGTCCTCTGGAGTATTGCAAAGTTGATTACATATTTTTAACACTAGCACTTTTAGTTTAATGCAGTGATGTATACAAATTCGTATTAAATAGTTTTTCACCAATAATATAAAATATTATTGATATAGTTCACTTCACGCTTATTCATATATTATTTATTGTTATTTAAAACTATTTATTAATATTATTTTTTACCGTAAAGTTTCCCCTACAATAATTAATAACGAATACAAATTTTACAAAAAAATGACAAAAATTTAATTTTACGTCTATTCACAACAAAGTCAACCCGTACACTAACATACATTAACTATTATAAACAGATATACAAGTTCAAACTATTAATTGCAACAGGAATTTATCAATTACGGACTTGTTTATATTTAAATTCGATTCAATTAGTTCTGTTCTTCTATATATTATTGAAAATATAAATAGTTAATGAAATTAAAAAATAATTTCATCATATAGTAACGTAATATCAATATTTTGATATGCTTGAAAAAAAAATTATATATAGTAAAAAAATGTTTCAGAACTCATTATATTCAAATAAAACGGCTTTATACGTGGAACTTTTGCTAGGTATGTAAATGTTTCCAAAAAAGCCCGTTTGAGTATATACAATGCAGTTTTGGTGCCTACGTTGATGTATGGTAGTGAATGTTGGGTTTGGTTGCAAAAGCATAAACGGAAAATGACTGCTGTGGAAATGAGATTTTTACGTGCGGTATGTGGAGTATATAAGAGAGATCGGGTACGAAATAGATTAGTGTATGATGAGTGTAAAATTGAAAAAAAATGTTGTAGCAAAAGTTGGTGTTAGTCAGTTAAGATGGTTCGGACATGTTGAGCGAATGTCTAATGAACATTTGGTTAAAAAAATTTATTTGAATGTTATTGATGGTATACGTTTCCGTGGACGTCCGATGAGTAGTTGGAGTGGTATGATTGAGAGTGTTTTGAGTGAGCGAAAGTTTCCAAGTAGTAGGAATAAAAGAGAATGTATGAGAGGAATTATGAATGTAGATGAAACGAAAGTTGCTTGTTTGGATAGGAATGTTTGGAGGCGACTGATTTCGGGATAATGAAAAGAGTTTGTGCCACACCCTTTCGGGTACATGGCGTGATTGTGTATGTATGTATGTATGTATGTATGTCGAAACGTCGATTATTAATAAAAATTAATACAGAACTATATTCTAACACTGTTTTATTGTACATATTTATATATTTCATGTATTAAGATTATATATATTTCTTTTGTATATTATGTTATATGTTTACATATTAATTAATATTATTTTATACATACGTATATCACTTTTTTTTATTTTTGTACTTTTATAATTAGCTATTAGCGCAAGCTATAATAAATATTATTATTGTTATTACATAAATTTGCTATCATTGTTATTTTGTCGTGTTATTTAAATGTTAAGAAAATTCTTTTTTAAATAATTTTTCTTGAAGATATTGTATGATATGAAAGATGCAATTTCAATAGAGTTATTAGCAATTGCATAAAACAAGAAAAAAGAAAAAAGAAACAGGGCAAAGCTTCGAAAAAAAGCAAGAAAATTGTTCGCGTAGATCAGAAAAATAGAGAATCCTATTGTAATGGTTGATAGAAGGAATTATTGGAGATAAAGCACGGATGAAACCAGAGAAATGCTACAAATGGATTATAGTTATTTTTAGTAAATCTTTCTTATTTGTTCGCCTTCTTCGTTTATTCTTTCTTTACTTTCTGCAAAATAAACTTAACAATATACAACCAGTGTTTAACAAATTGTGACAATTATTTACTCGTATTGTTCATATTTTATTGAAATGTAATTTAGATATAAATTTTTAAAATTTTATTAACTATTAATAACTATAAGTGAATACTAACAAAAAGAATCTAACATAGTAAAAAATCTTTTAGAACTCATTATATTAAAATAAAACGGCTTTAGATTTAAGTTCTGTATTAATATTTATTTATAATTGACGTTTAGACAAACTCAACATCCGTCTTCATCCGGAAAACAAGTTACTAGGTAACTAATAAGTAAATATTATGAAAGTTGAACGACCTCTCGAATTGATTTTAGTATATAAGATGACAGGAAAAAGGTCAAATAAAAATGCTCTAGTTTGTTAGCATGCGACTAGTTTCGGTATATTCAGCATACCTTCCTCAAGCAAATCTACAATATTATGACAAAGTAACTTATTAGTAATTAACCAACAGAATATAAGTACAAAAATATTTTTTACAATAAAAAGTTACTTACGCTAATATGTTTGAACAATAATTAAACATTTATATGGTTTCAATCGCAGCTCGGTACAATATATAAAATTATTAAATTAAAATTATTCAATTATTATTCTCTTATTATTATTTTACACTGTGACAAATTGAATAATTTTAATTTAATAATTTTATATATTGTACCGAGCTGCGATTGAAACCATATAAATGTTTAATTATTGTTCAAACATATTAGCGTAAGTAACTTTTTATTGTAAAAAATATTTTTGTACTTATATTCTGTTGTTGGTTAATTACTAATAAGTTACTTTGTCATAATATTGTAGATTTGCTTGAGGAAGGTATGCTGAATATACCGAAACTAGTCGCATGCTAACAAACTAGAGCATTTTTATTTGACCTTTTTCCTGTCATCTTATATACTAATAATAAGTAAATAGATCATAAAAAAGTATTTAGAATATTAGAAGCAATACATGTATTCTATAATTTCAAGTTAAAGTATCGAACTCTTATTCTTTGTTTGGTCATAAAAAATAACTATTTAGCTAAAATTCTCATTTTGTCAACTGATTAATCAATCAATCATTTACTAATAAATTGTTTCTATGTTCTGTTATTTACTGTAAATGCTATTTGTATCAGTTTTCCTAATGAAGACGGATGTTGAGTTCGTTGAAACGTAGATTATTAATAAATATTAATACAGAACTTAAACCTAAAACCAATAAATAGAGATAGATAAAAAAGCAATAGAAATTTATAAAGAAAAAGATAACATCAATCAATGTAAAGGCACTGAGTTAAATAAAATTTGGCTTCCATTAATTAAAAATTTATAAAATTTTTATGATCTAGTTACTTATTTGTTATCTAGTAACTTGTTTCTATGTTCTGTTATTTACTGTATCAAATATTAATACAGATCTATAACCTAAAGTCGTTTCATTTGAATGAATCTTCAAAATAAAATAAATATACATTCGCAATAATCTAAGTACTGCATACATTTAATTACCAACTTGAAATTTTCTCGAGTACGATATACAATCCGATAATTAGTAGTTTCAAAGTAACAACAGCCTAAGAACTAGTAGTGCACAAATTTTAATCAGTCAAATTGCACTAGAATACAAATCATACTTAAGTACTTCTCTTCCTAATGCCGGTTTTACACGATGCAATTTTCTGTTGAATTTTGTTATGCAACAAAAACACATAAGAAAACTGATCGTGTAAAACAGAAACTGAACATGCAATTTTGTCGCAGCCATAAGTTGCACGGATTAGAATATGCTGTAATTTTATTGCATAATCTTGCAAAATTAAAAAAACTAAAGTATTTTAAGTGACACTTAATATATTTTTTCATAAATACTATCCAGATCTGACTATTACCAACTTTTATTATGAAAGTTACAAAATCAGTCATATTTATAATCATTTATTTAAACTTACCATATTCAATTATATTTTTAATAGAATCGAATAATATTTATTATATTGTGATGTACATATATCAGTTATAAGTTATAACAATTATAATAAACTTTGATATTTAATTAGTTTTTCGAAATGAAATAACTAAAATCCTAAGAAAAATTACCCCGTGTAAAACAGGCATAACATATATACAAGTACATTCACGTATAATAGACATACAGGGCAACTAAACAACATTTATACATTACTAGACAGAGATAGAAACTATTGAGAATACAATATTATTATTGATTCGAACGAGTGGAAAAGAGAGAGAATAATAGAGGAGTTTTGGAGAGGGTAGAGGACGGGGGGTTTTGATCGAAGTGGCATTGCCGATATTAATATCGACAAGATATAAATTCTGATTACAAACGCAACCCGGCCAGGCCAGCTTGTTTGCTGTTAGTGGGATAGGACCCAAGCCCAGAGTCGAGTTGGCCACTTGAAACTATTAAACCATTGGGATGCCTAGTGGAAGTTGGTCGGTGTTGGTCTGCAGGATATGGGTATGATGCAGCAGGAAATACAAGTGGTGGTTTAGTTTGTATCATCAGCTAGGATATCAGGAAGGATATGTAATTAATTTTGGATTTATTCAAAGTAGATTAAGTTCAGGAAAAAATATGGCAAAAGGAATTATACAGTTTATTGTTGAGAATTTAATAATCCTTAATCATTATAGCTTTTTTCTGAGTCAGAAATCATATTTTTTAAATTCACTCCACTTCGTTAATAATCATCGAAATGGCATGAATTTTAAACTTCTAAAAAGCATATTTCATTAGCTTTTTGGAGATTATTTTAGAATATTTTTGAAGTAAATACAATAAAAGTTATATCCCAAAATGTCTAAAAAGGCGATTTCCCCATTTAAGCTAAATGCAAATTTTGAGCCTTTAACAGGCACGGGTTAATATCATCTGACAGGTCTGGGAAGTGTATGGACATTTTTTTTTTATTTATTTGGAATAATTTTGGCGGGTGGGAGCAACAAATTTCCGACTTTGCCATAATAAGAACTACCCTAATATACAGTGGCGCAACCAAGGAAGGGGTCATATATTCAGCAGTCACTTCTAACGCTACAATTATTTACCACAAAATATTGAGCCAACATTCAATATTTTAAACTATTAATTATTCGATGCATATAAGATAAAATGGAAATCTGGTTAGTATTTGCTTTTTTTTGCTTCTCCAAGATAAAATCCTTAGCCCCCCCCCCCAAGACAAAATCCTGGCTGCGCCACTGCTACTAGTAGAGTTGTATTTGTTTTTCTTGTCTATTATATAACGTACAACTATATAATGATAAGTACATAAATACAATTCATCTAAGTGTGGGTGTGTGCAATATGTTAGCTTATAGTCGAAAACGTTTTCTGTAAATTAATAGTCAATGTTCCGTAAACGACGATACAATTTACACTAAAATACCCTTCACACCAGATAACGTCTTGCCTGCCTTCTGCACCATCGTCGCGACGCCCTGTACCGTCGCAACGCCGCGCCGACCGCCGTCGTGTTGATTTCCTCCAGAGATATTTGTATCCCACTATACTAATTTGCTGAGTCTATCGAATTTACTCAATAGCCCAGCGGCTTGGTTTTATTTATTGATTTGCGGTAGTTTTTTTTCTGTCTTTCTTTTTATCAATAGACTATCAAGCGTTAAATAGAACTCTCTTTTAGGTTTTAATTTCGATGAAAGGAAATGAAAAAATTAAAAAAAAAAAACGAAATAAAATTTAATCCTTTTCAGAGAAATTAAAATAAAGAATAAAATTAGTTTTTAAATCTGTCTGCTATATTTACATAGTTCTACAAACAGAGAACTCTTGAAATTAAAATTATTATTAAGCATTTTGTTTTATATATATATATATAACCAATTTTAACACTGTGATAATAAGTTTAAATTATATTTTTTTTTTAAAACAAGTTTAATATAAACTTATTTTGACACAGTGAATATTTTTAATATAAATTGAGTGATTATTACAGATTAATAGATATTATTTTAGAAAAATTTTCAAACGTAAAATTTTCGAATATAAATATTTCAAATATATAAATTTTTACCTATAGTCAAATATTTCTGTATTTAAAAAAAAATCATTTTACAGGTAAAATTTTTATCATAACACCCACATGCCATATCTCCGAATCAGAATAGCTTGAATAAAACATAGTACACGTAGCGTACCCGCAAAAATCTGTTACTAAAAATGCTCATCTTGAAAATATTTCAAGTGGTGTGTGTGTAAGGTGTAAAATATCAGGCAGTGCTCGAGCGGTGAAAATACCACTTTACGCTACACGGCAGTGGCACGCACACCAATGTTTCCAACCACTGAGCCAGTGAGGCAGGCAGAGCAGGCGAAACCGAACCAGACAACATGTATCGATTTGGAAAACATTGTTAAGTGTTATTTTAACACTACAAACCAATGTTATGTTTGGACGAAGATTTGTTCATTCACTAAGGCTTCATTCACATCTCACTACTGTTCTCGTTCTATGGGTTACAATAATTTTCTAACTAATAAGAACTAAAATAAAAAAGCTTTACACTCTAAAAAAAAAAGTAATTTTACCTACAAATCATGAGACACTATGATATCTAGTATTTCTAGGTATAATTACTCAACTGCTGTAATTGTACGTAATTGTTGAAAAATACATAAATCTGTAATTTCATTTTACCATAAATATTCGGTATTTCTACCTCAAAATTCTGTAATTTTTATATAATTTATAATAATCACGTACAGTAAGTAAAAAATGACCTAATAAGTATGTAAAATTGCTTACTTTCTGCAAATTGTATCACATAGTTAATGTAGAATTACATATTGTTGGTATAGCTTCTTAAATTATTATCTAAAATTACAGCTTGCATATTAATATCTGTAATAATTCATCAAAATAATAAGACTTAGTACATATTTTGTGTAATAATACTGATAAAATATTCATTCATTTCAAAATACGTTTTTTATGTAACTAAACTATATATGTAATTATACCTACAATAATTTAAGAAGTGACTATTTATACATACGGTATGTATACTCAATTGGCTATTTATACATACAGTAATTTTACGTAATTGGCTATTTATGGTAGGTTAGGTTAGTAGATTGGTTTAGATTATTTTTTTTAGTATGTATAAATAGCCAATTGTGTATACATACCGTATGTATAAATAGCCTCATCCATAATTTTATACTAAACTAAATTAAATAAATTTTATCTATTCCTGACAGCAGATTTCCTGAAGTTTTGTAAATTTACTAAAAGAAAATTTAACTAAAAAAAAAAAACTGTAATATTACATACATATTTAATAAAATAAAAACAAAAAAAAAAAATTTGTAATATAGTTGTGATATTATGTATGTTTTAAACAATTATATTAAAATTACAGCAGTTGAGTAATTATACCTAGAAATACCGGTCATCATAATGTCTAATGTTTTGTAGATAAAATTACATAATTTTTTTTTTCGAGTGTGTTTGAATATGTGAATGAGGCTTAATCTTTAGACACCGTGATGTTAAAACTTCGTACTGCATCGTGGAGAACAAAATATTCGGAAATTGTAAGCCCCGCATGCGCGCAGGCGCACTCTGAAAAACATTAAATCAGAATGCTGTCAAATATTTCCGCGATTTATGTTTGTTGGCGGCTCGTGCAAGGGCGGATAGGCTAACGCGGGGGAGTTTGAAACCCGCGTGCCCGTTATTCAGGTACAATTTAGTACGGAGTGCATTTCTATGTTTTACTTGCTTAAGTGATATATTATTTTCGATCGGTTTTTCGTGGTGTGACAGACGAGGGAATAGAAATCCAAAACTTTACGCACCGCGCGCGATATTATACCGTCTGATAGGTATTACCCAGCTTGTTGATTTTCAAACTGTTTACTTCCAAAAGATTTCATATTGTTTTTGTTTTCATTTTATAGGATCACGAAAAATTTAAACATAAAATTTTTAAAGATGATTACTTATATACATAATAACGCCATGTATAGTAGACTCAACATTATATCGTTTTGACGTTGAAATATAGTTAACGACATGTCATTAGTATAGAAATTTAAGTAAACCATCGATTTTGTTGAAATAATATGTAATTTTTTTTTACTATGGTTTTTATGCAAAATGGCAACTTTTTACAGTGTGGCTAAGGTAGCCTGTTTTAGAAGTATAAATAATCTAGATAAATCTGTGCTATTGCTGAACGTGCGTTAGAATTTTATGATGTAAAATTTAAAGATACTATAATAATTGCAAAACCTATCAATATTAACAGCAGATTGATAAGAGAAACTGTAAATATATATATATATATATACCGGGTGTCTACTTTTTTTTTGTTACATAGGGAATACAATGCTAAAATTTTCATTTGGTGATAAATTTTCCCCTAATTATTATAGAACAAAAGTACAAATACAAAAGTTGTTTAGAATTCAAAAATGCATCAAATGATGCCAAATTTATCAATATAGGATGTTCCGATCAAGAATTAGAAGCAAATTAAAATTTCCATTTTTGCGCTCTTTACATCAAAGTGCCATGGAAATTAAACAAATAATTTCATTTCTTCTGGAGTTTGAGTTTGACAGATCGTATTTATTTTATTGTTACGTTCTGTATTATTATTATTATTATTATTATTATTATTATTATTATTGAAAATAATGAATAAACTTAATGTAAATGAAGAGCTATTAAGTATAAAAAGTATTAAGTATTTATTATTTATTACAATGAAAGGGTATTTTACTCGGCTGTACACTACGTACTAGCTGTGGTTTTAAATTGTGAATGTCTCCATTATAATTTTAAGTAATTGTTTAATTTATTTATTAACTTCAAGTTATAAAAACAATACATTTGAATTAGATGACTGGCATTATGCCTAATATATTTATTATAATAATTTAAATTTATCCCTGAGGATGCTGTAAGTTGTGCAGTGAAACGTCGGATAAGAGTTTAATAAATAGTAAATAGCTGAACTCCGTAAAACTTTCTTTATTTATTACAATATTCAATATACCTATAAAACAGAAAAATTCATGAATACAAGATATAGGAGAACAAAAACGAAACTAACAATTTAAATTAAATGTTCAAATAAATCGCCATTAACTGCCAAACAATAACCTAATCTGTTATAAAATTCGTGACGTACAGAGCTTAATTGTGTTTGTGTTATATTATTGCACTCTTCAACAATGGCATTTTTCAAATCAACAAGATTTTTGATATGTCGTTTATAAATTTTCTCCTTCAAATATGGCCATAAAAAGAAATCGCACGGTGCTAAATCGGGCGATCTAGCTGGCCAATTAATTGGACCACCTCTACCAATCCATGAATTTGGAAAACATTGATCCAAATATAATTTAATGTTGCAGCTGTAATGTGCCGGACATCCGTCTTGTTGATACCAGACAACATTATCTTGAGTTGCACACTCTTCTAACTGCGGACCAATATGATTTTGCAACATATCCAAATATTTTTCGTTGTTTAAATTATTTTCAATAAAAAATGGCCCAATTATACACCTGCCAAAAATTCCAGCCCATACATTAACTTTTTCTGGATATTGGGTACGTGTTGCTACCATTAAATGAGGATTTGTTTGGCTCCATATTCTAAAGTTTTGTGTATTAGGTTCGCCGTGTAAAGTAAACGTAGACTCGTCAGTAAAACAAATAGATTTCAAGAAGTTTCTGTCTAAATTGGATTTTTCCATAATAATGTTACTAAATTCGCTTCTAGCCATTTTATCCGCTTCAAATATCTCTTGGTGCGTGGAATATTTATAAGAATGATATTTTTCATTTTTTAGTACCTTATGTATTGTTGAAGGATGCAAATTTAATTCAGCACCAAGTTGACGCACACTAACATTTGGGTTTTCCGTTACACACAAAAGTATATTCAATGTATTTTCTTTAATTGCATTTTGATTTAAATTCTCCTCCTGATCTTCTGCGTTGATTTTTCTACAATTTTTACAACGTTTTAACACACTTCCAGTTTCTTCGAATTGTTTAATTATCCTACGAATAGTCATAGCGGAAGGTATGGGACGGTTTTCAAAGAAAGCGCTGAATAAATCTCTTACTCGTCGTATCGAATTTCCAGTAAAATACCATTTTACGCACTGAACTTTTTCATTTACCTTAAGTTTATTCATTATTTTCAATAATAATGATAATAATACAGAACGTAACAATAAAATAAATACGATCTGTCAAACTCAAACTCCAGAAGAAATGAAATTATTTGTTTAATTTCCATGGCACTTTGATGTAAAGAGCGCAAAAATGGAAATTTTAATTTGCTTCTAATTCTTGATCGGAACATCCTATATTGATAAATTTGGCATCATTTGATGCATTTTTGAATTCTAAACAACTTTTGTATTTGTACTTTTGTTCTATAATAATTAGGGGAAAATTTATCACCAAATGAAAATTTTAGCATTGTATTCCCTATGTAACAAAAAAAAAGTAGACACCCCCGGGTGTCTACTTTTTTTTTGTTACATAGGGAATACAATGCTAAAATTTTCATTTGGTGATAAATTTTCCCCTAATTATTATAGAACAAAAGTACAAATACAAAAGTTGTTTAGAATTCAAAAATGCATCAAATGATGCCAAATTTATCAATATAGGATGTTCCGATCAAGAATTAGAAGCAAATTAAAATTTCCATTTTTGCGCTCTTTACATCAAAGTGCCATGGAAATTAAACAAATAATTTCATTTCTTCTGGAGTTTGAGTTTGACAGATCGTATTTATTTTATTGTTACGTTCTGTATTATTATCATTATTATTGAAAATAATGAATAAACTTAAGGTAAATGAAAAAGTTCAGTGCGTAAAATGGTATTTTACTGGAAATTCGATACGACGAGTAAGAGATTTATTCAGCGCTTTCTTTGAAAACCGTCCCATACCTTCCGCTATGACTATTCGTAGGATAATTAAACAATTCGAAGAAACTGGAAGTGTGTTAAAACGTTGTAAAAATTGTAGAAAAATCAACGCAGAAGATCAGGAGGAGAATTTAAATCAAAATGCAATTAAAGAAAATACATTGAATATACTTTTGTGTGTAACGGAAAACCCAAATGTTAGTGTGCGTCAACTTGGTGCTGAATTAAATTTGCATCCTTCAACAATACATAAGGTACTAAAAAATGAAAAATATCATTCTTATAAATATTCCACGCACCAAGAGATATTTGAAGCGGATAAAATGGCTAGAAGCGAATTTAGTAACATTATTATGGAAAAATCCAATTTAGACAGAAACTTCTTGAAATCTATTTGTTTTACTGACGAGTCTACGTTTACTTTACACGGCGAACCTAATACACAAAACTTTAGAATATGGAGCCAAACAAATCCTCATTTAATGGTAGCAACACGTACTGGAATTTTTGGCAGGTGTATAATTGGGCCATTTTTTATTGAAAATAATTTAAACAACGAAAAATATTTGGATATGTTGCAAAATCATATTGGTCCGCAGTTAGAAGAGTGTGCAACTCAAGATAATGTTGTCTGGTATCAACAAGACGGATGTCCGGCACATTACAGCTGCAACATTAAATTATATTTGGATCAATGTTTTCCAAATTCATGGATTGGTAGAGGTGGTCCAATTAATTGGCCAGCTAGATCGCCCGATTTAGCACCGTGCGATTTCTTTTTATGGCCATATTTGAAGGAGAAAATTTATAAACGACATATCAAAAATCTTGTTGATTTGAAAAATGCCATTGTTGAAGAGTGCAATAATATAACACAAACACAATTAAGCTCTGTACGTCACGAATTTTATAACAGATTAGGTTATTGTTTGGCAGTTAATGGCGATTTATTTGAACATTTAATTTAAATTGTTAGTTTCGTTTTTGTTCTCCTATATCTTGTATTCATGAATTTTTCTGTTTTATAGGTATATTGAATATTGTAATAAATAAAGAAAGTTTTACGGAGTTCAGCTATTTACTATTTATTAAACTCTTATCCGACGTTTCACTGCACAACTTACAGCATCCTCAGGGATAAGTTTAAATTATTATAATAAATATATTAGGCATAATGCCAGTCATCTAATTCAAATGTATTGTTTTTATAACTTGAAGTTAATAAATAAATTAAACAATTACTTAAAATTATAATGGAGACATTCACAATTTAAAACCACAGCTAGTACGTAGTGTACAGCCGAGTAAAATACCCTTTCATTGTAATAAATAATAAATACTTAATACTTTTTATACTTAATAGCTTTTCATTTACATTAAGTTTATTCATTATTTTCAATAATAATAATAATAATAATAATAATAATAATAATAATAATACAGAACGTAACAATAAAATAAATACGATCTGTCAAACTCAAACTCCAGAAGAAATGAAATTATTTGTTTAATTTCCGTGGCACTTTGATGTAAAGAGCGCAAAAATGGAAATTTTAATTTGCTTCTAATTCTTGATCAGAACATCCTATATTGATAAATTTGGCATCATTTGATGCATTTTTGAATTCTAAACAACTTTTGTATTTGTACTTTTGTTCTATAATAATTAGGGGAAAATTTATCACCAAATGAAAATTTTAGCATTTTATTCCCTATGTAACAAAAAAAAAGTAGACACCCGGTATGTTGTATATGCGTACAACAAAGATAGGACATACAGCTGTTGCGTATTACTTATATTTCTTACATTATTTTTTTTAATATAAAAACATTATTGAGAATAGTAATTAGTAAATATATTATCTGCTTTTTATCTTATTTCTACTTAATGAATAATAAAAGACAGAATTCTGCAGGAATTACTTACAAAGAAATGGCATAAGAGCCTGCTTTAAGAAAGAAAGAGAACGTGTTAAAAAAGTTTGTGATTTCTCATACGATCTCAACAACGGAACTAAGATCTATATAGAGCTATTATTGTATGCAATATTGAGACAGATTAAGAAAAAATAAAGTCTCATTTAGACTGTCATTTTAATTTTAGATTTACGCACAAACACAAGAATTTGACAAGATAAAAACTAAAAATGTGCCAAGGGTTTGGATTAGTCAAATTCTTGTGCTTGTGCGTAAAACTAAAACTAAAACGACAGACTGAATGAAACTTAAATCTAGATGAAGATACGGTATATTTTATTATCTAGATGAGATAATAGATAATAGAACAAAAGTTTATCTAGACAATAGATGATTAGATAATTGGCATTAGTTCAAAAGTTTAAATTTTGAAAATATATATTTTATTGCTTTAGGTTAAAGTTCTGTATAAATATTTATATAAAAATCGACTTTTCGACGAAACTCAACGTTTGTCTTCATCAGGATAAATGATACTATTATTTATCCTGATGAACCAAGACTAACCAAGAATTTTCATTTTAACGAACCGCTATTTTTAACGAACATATTTATACATACGGACAATAATATCGAATTTGAAAACAGTGACAACGACAGCATATACGAGTAGAATGAAATGGAAAATCTAAAATAGGGATTGAAATCTATTTGTCAAATGAATCGATAATAGGTTTAATGTATTATAGGTGTCTGGGCTATTGAATTTGCAGCAAGCCCAACCAACATTCTGTATTTTCTCTTTCTGTCGCTCGCATTGTCTGTATATATGTAGATATCTATATATACAGATATAGGTGAAATGAGAGCGAGAAAGAGAAGAAACTAAAATTGCTAGTTGGGAGCATTTGGGTATTTTGTGTTCGATGTTGCCAAACATTTCAGTTTTTTGACACCGACCATCAGTTAGCGTTCAATTCGAATTGGATGGAACTGATTAAAACATCTATACAGTTGACAGATTTTTTAAAGTAGATTGCGGTGTTTAACGCCTAGCTTACTATTTAAATCCATTAAAAGGTTTGTTTTTTTTTATTATTATTTATTTCAAACTCGGAAAGTTGCATATACGCTATCTATAAGCTGCTAATGACGATATTATAAAATATTTACTTTTACTAACGATAAATAAATAACGGAAAAAAAGTTGTTTTTAAATATACGGATGTTACTTGTACTTAATTGGTAATTTCGAAAATGTAAATACGAAATAAAATGCAAGCTACATTTTTTTTAAATACTGTTTTAGTTTTTCGACTGGAAATTTTAATTTATATATAAAACAACTTGTCATGATTAAGACAAATATTTTAATTAATTTATCTTCACATTTACGTGTTTCATATTTTAGAATCTCAGATTCTCTCATCAGGAACACACACAAAATTTTAAAAAACGTATAGACCTACAAAAATAACAAATACAAATGTACAATTTTAAATTTTATCAGATATTTTCTTTTATATGGTTGTAAACGGAATCAAAAGTACTACCAAACATCAATAATAAAAAATATAGGTTGTCATTTAAAAAAAAAATCGATGACGTTATAACTTGAAAAACAAATGACTTACGAAACTGCAAATAGGCTGAAAATATTCGATGTAGCCAAAATCGCTATACCCTTTCGAGATTTTTTCCAAAAAATTAATATCAACGGAATTACTGAATTTATTCCTTACTTAATTTCCACACTGTATATATTATACTTATAAATTATTTTTTAGTTTTTTAGTTTGATAAAAGAATCCTTAAATATTTTGTCATTATATGTTAATAAAGATATAATAAATTAAAATATAATCTTACTGTGGCAAAAAATTAATAAAATAAAATAATTTCCCTTCAACCATAAACAATAATATTTAACAAAGCTATATACGTATTTCGAAAGCTAAGCTTTCATCATCAATAGCAAAAGATAAAACTATAGTCCTAATTCAGTGATCTAGTTTCACAGATACTCAACGTACCGAGTGGTCAAAGAACACTGATAATATGTATTCGCCAGATTAGTTTATTTTAAAAATATTTTAATTAAAAAAAAAGTGTTATTTCCTAGCTTCAAAAAATAAATCTATATGTAGTCTACAAGTTTGTCCAGTGTTCACAAATAAAGCCCAACCTATTAACACAGTTCACTAATTATTTTACCATAAAAAAAAAAATAAGCAACAAAAAAAAAAGATTTATGAAAAGTTGAATGGACAGAGCGACAACACTTCAATCAGATTTTCACTTGTTTTTGTATGTGATGTATGTGTCCCCGTGTGTGTGTGTGTGTTTATATGTCAGTCAGTTTTTGGCCAAATTTACCAGCATCAATGGCCGGGGCACCGTCGTGCATGGCTAACGATATGTATAACCAACGATTATAAAATAAACGAGAGAGCTGGGAAATATGCATTAGTACGGAACACTAGACGACATCAAAAAGAGAAGATAGGTCTTCCAGCCGCCCACGTTTCTATGTGCTGCTGGATTATTTACAGTTCGTGGAAATGACAACATGTGGCCGGATTATGGCGGATTAACATTAGCGCAACTGTTAGATAACGTGCAATACACTCGGTCTGTATACTACCGTTTGCCAATCAACGCTGCACTCTATCAAATGTTTTTCTATATCTGTACCTTTTTTTTACGGTATTTGCGATTTGTTTATCATTTTACTACGCTTATTTAGATAGGCATTTGGCGATCCGGGGATTTCGCCAACCAAATAATTGATTATAATTTTTTTCTATTCCATACTGTTTCTAAATATATATATATATATAGGGTGTAACAGAATACCTATTCCTAATTTTCAGAAATGATAGAGTGCACTTAGATAAACATATTTTATTAATAAACTAGTGTCCGGAAATTTCTCGATGCCAAGATACACTAGATATCGTTAAAAACAATCTTAATCAAAACATCAAAGAGTTAGTTAAGTTAAGGAACATTTTATTAGAAATAATAGCGCATTAAACTTTATAAAAATTGTTCGAAGTTACGACCACCATTTTTGATACACAAGTTGTAACGATGTACAATCGATTGCCGAAAAAAAAAGAAAAAAAAAATTCCGGACACTAGTTTATTAATAAAAAATGTTTCTTTATGTGCCCTCTATCATTTCTGAAAATTAGGAATAGTTATTCTGTTACACCCTGTATATATATATTTCGGTTCGGTTTCGGTTTTCGTTCCGGCAAAAATAACAGTTCGGATTTCGGTTCAAATGATTAATTTTTATATTTTTTCAAAGTTTTTATTTGTATTAAGACCATTTCAAGGCAAACAAACGGCTATAGTCAGACAGGTGGTGGAAATCCAAAAATGAATAATTTAGCATTCGATTTATTCGTTCAATACTACATATTTATGGTATCTAATTATTAGAAAAATTAGCTAATTTATGTACAATTAATAATTTAAAAACAAGTTTTTATATATTTACAGAATTGACATATAAAAAAATTAATCAAATATTTAATTGTCAATATTTTCTTTGTTTATTATTATTATTTTAATTTCCAAAAAATATATATGTTATTATTTATAATAAAGATTACATAATCATATTTTCTTGCAAATAAATTGTATGTGTGAAATAAGAGAAAAAAAATAATTTTTATCATTTTCCTTGAAAAATGCGATTTTCTCTTATTTCACACATACAATTTATTTGAAAAAGAATATATCAAAAGAATTATAATAAATTATCACAAGAATTATTAAATATTTTGTATAGTTTTTGATTTTTTAATATTAACCAAATTTTTCAGTAAAACCATCACACACTGAAATTTAATTAATTTTTTAACAAAAAATTTTTCATATTAAATCCGTATGACATTCTTTTAAATTTAAACTTTACATATAGATATTTGATATTATGTCCTGGTTATAATTTTTTTTATGTTTCATATTTAGCAAAATATGAGCTACTATTATTTTAAATAATATATTGTAGGTTGTATTATTTATTTTAATATTATTAATTTCACATACCTACACTTTTCAGTATTCCATTAGAAAAGCTTAATATAGTCGTAAATGATATTATGTAAAAGCTATTTACCATACGACTCGATTAATTAATTTTAAAATTTAATTAAAAATTTTAATTGATTTATTATAAAATCAATTTAACTTTACAACTATGTACACTTTATATTGTATATTAAACTGATATTATTTCTTAATCTCAAATACGTAAAACTGATTTCATTAAAAACATGAACAAAGAATGTAGTTATAAGTTATTAGTTTTTTGCAATTTTTAAATGAAACTTATTATACTCGTATTAATCAAGTAGGCTATTATAATAAAATACTAAAACGCGCATATCAAAATAATCATTATTGTTTATTAAACGAAAACGACTTTAGGTTTGTAGTTCTGTTTTAATATTTATTAATAATCGACGTTTCGACGAACTCAACGTATGTCTTCATCATTTTTTCCTGAAGACATACGTTGAGTTCGTCAAAACGTCGATTATTAATAAATATAAATTCAGAACAACAACCTAAAGCCGTTTTATTTTAATGTAATGAGTTCTCAAAGACTTTTTTACTATATATTATTGTTTATATTTTATTTACATATTATGTAACTCAATAGTGGTAATGTTTTCGATAAAACTTTTGAATTATTGACAAATTTAATTAATATAAAATTAAACATAAATATATTAACAAGAACAATTTAAAATCTGAGTTATTAGATTTTTTTTCAAGAAAATGGGACACATTTATTAACATCTTAACTGATGAAAATGAATGTTTTATTTATAATAAATCCGATGACGAACAAACTGCAATCGGAGAAGAAGATGAAATCAATGTAACAAACTGTAGAATACTTGTAGAAATTGTATTGTCGGTTGTTTTTTAATTTTACAAAAATTTAATCGCCACACATTGACATACGCTAATTTATTCATTGCTTACTAATTAGTACTAACATTATATTATATGAACGAACATTTTCAAAAATAAAGTACATTTTAAACAGATTGCGAAATTGTTTAAGTCAGGATAATTTCGAGGCTTTCATGCTCATGTCATGCGAGAAGGATATTTTGGAAAAATTAGATAATGAAGATATCATTTAAAAAAATTCCAAAAAGAGTCATTTATCAAATCGTTTTTCAATTTAAATTTAAATAAAGAATTATATTTAATTTTACATGTGTCAATTTCACAATTTATCTTGATTTTTCTGTAATGACATTTTTATGTTTATTAGAATAAAAAAATATAAAAACGTAACGTATTTAAACAATTTTGGGATATAAAGTAGGCCTAATTTTTTATCCAGTTAAACACTGGATTTAGAGTAATTATTTCTAATTTTTATTTATTAAAATAAGTAAAAAAAATCATATAATTGGCTAAAAATGTATCCTCAAATAAATGGCAATATTTCGTTGGCTAATTTTAAAATTATTGTAAGGTTAAATTTATTCCAATATATGAAAATACTGAGTCTAAAACTAATAATATTTAACATAGTAAAAAATCTTTCAGAACTCATTATATAAAATAAACTGCTTTAGATTCAAGTTGTGCATTAAAATTAATTTATAATCAATGTTTCGACGAAACTCTACCGCTCGTTTTCATAAGGATAAACTGATTCAAATGACATAACAGTAGATTAGATCATAAAATTTTATAATGATATTTATTATTTAAATTAATTAAAAATATTATATTATTTATAAACATTAGACTACTTTAAATGATTAAAATTTAAATCTAGAATAATTTTGAATCGGCGTTAGTTTTAAAATTTTTGCAGTGTTTGCAGAAATTTTGCATCGTACATTGGCCTAATGTCCTTGGCATCTTACTCGGAACATGGTTGATTTTTTTTCTTTTTCTTTTGTGTAGTTCTTTTTGTGCAGCTTTACTATGTTTGCTTTTGTTTTCTCGTTTCAAATATTTAACGGAGAAATGCAATTGCGACAGAACTTGCATTTCGAACATTATTCTAGCCAGATTTGTTCCTGGCACCGAGCCAAAAATATTTGTCTCACAAAATTGCCTGTAACTACTCTTCATATATATACTATTATTCAATCTCTGGTTATAGTAGATATCAATATTTTCAAAAGAGTATAAAAACAATTAAGTAATAAATTTTATTATAAATTAATCACATACAAACAAATTCTGATTCTAAATCATCTTTATTGAATAAATGCATTTTAAAACTCCTAATTAATGCAATTGTTTTAACAAGTTTGATATGCGAATTGCATAAATTATAAAATATATTATTAAAAATAATATAATAGTATTAACAAATTATTTATTTTTAAAATAACATATAATCCATATAAACAAGTATAATGTAAAAAAGAAACTTTTATTTTTAATTAAACAAAATATTGATAACAGGTATAAATAAATTAATTATATTAAAAAAATTACAAAAATATGTTTAATATATTCTATTTTATAGTAATAATTAATAAATAATTATTTATATTTTAAATTTAAATAAAAATTATAAATAAAAATAATTTTAATTAAAATGAAACGATGTAATGTTGGCAATACTGAATGTAATACTCAGACGCTAATTGTCAATTCTTTCAAAAAGAAACAAGTTTATCGTTGTATTCGCGCCAATATTAATGTCTACAATTTTTTCTATGTTTTAACAACTTTAAAATATTTATAACAATAGTGTAATAATATAATGAAGTGTACTATACCTGAAATATCGTGGCATAATCGCGATCCTGTTTTAAGTTTAGATATACAACCAATAATAAGTGACGGCTTTTATAGGTTAGCCTCAGGTGGTACAGATTCTCATGTTTTGGTAAGTTATTAATATATAACTTGAAAACTAATGTTAAATTACTATTAAATTAAATAAATTAATAACAAACAAATTTGAAAATATTTCAGATATGGCATTTAAAAATATTGGAAACCGGTGCTACAAACATCGAAGCTGTTTGTGACTTAACAAGACATCAGAGAGCCGTAAATGTAGTAAGATGGTCACCTTCTGGTCAGTATTTAGCTTCGGGAGATGATGATGCTAATATAATTATTTGGCAACAAAAAGCTGACGACTTAGCTATCATGTTAGATGGTGATACAAATGACAAAGAAAAATGGAGTATTTTCAAGGTAACACCTCTTATTTTTTATGCGGCTAAACTAAATGCATTTACTTCGAACTTTCTTTTCAAATGTAATCTATTTTAGGTTCTACGTGGACATAAAGAAGATGTGTATGACATTTGTTGGTCACCTGACTCAAATAAATTACTATCAGGGTCCGTTGATAATACAGCTATTATTTGGGATCTAGCAAAAGGATTAAACGATAATATATTAAAGGATCACAAAGGCTTTGTACAAGGAGTTACGTGGGATCCTTTAGGACAATATTTAGCTACACTAAGCAGTGATAGAACTTGCCGAATTTTTAATGATACCGGCAAACAAGTAAAGGCACGTATTTCAAAAGGAAACTTACCCGTTCCGGAATCGCATGCATTACATGGTCAATCAGTACGATATTATCATGATGATACGTTGAAATCTTTCTTCAGAAGACTGACATTCTCACCTGATGGTAATTTAATTATTACGCCTGCTGGATGTTTAGAAATTGGACCAACTAATAAACATTTATATACTACATATATTTTTACAACTCATAACTTAAATGAGTGAGTAATTCTTTTTTAATTAATTAACTCTTAATTTATTATTTAATGGAAATATGATTCAGTTTATATTTTAACAGTTTCAATTGAAATTTTATTTTATTTCATTAAATGTAAAATCCGTGGCCCGTATTCATAGCCCCTTTTAGATAAAAATGTGTATATATTTTAACGTATTTATTTTTAAAATATTAGAACTATTTTTAGGATTATTTATATTTTAAAATGTTAAATGTTAAATTTTTAAACAATAAAGTAACAAAGAAATTAATAATCATTAGAAATAAATTTTATATTTCTTTTGGAAACGTAGTTGTTTTTTACTTGAATAAATAAAATTGATATGACAGTTAAAATAAGCATGATTCAAAATCAACCGCTGATTATTATTATTAATTATTTTTTTTAGTATAATTTATTTAAAAAAATCTTATAATTTTACAACGAAAACATGTTTATCTTTGTTTTAGACCAGCGGCCATTTTGCCCTCTCCGAACCAATACACAATCGCTGTGAAATTTTGTCCGATTCTATTTAAACTGCAATCGAATGGTCCGGATCCGACTGTTGTGCTTCCATATCGAATGGTATTCGCTGTTGCAACACGTAGTTCGGTTTTACTCTACGACACCCAGCAAACAACACCATTTGGCGTCATCTCCAACATTCATTACACCCGGTTAACCGACGTAACCTGGTCGAATGATGGTCGTATGCTAGCTGTTTCATCGACCGATGGTTTTTGTTCGCTGGTTACTTTCGAACCGGATGAACTTGGCGTTGAATATGTACGAGAAGATGATGAAGAAGAAATTATCGAAACTATTGTACAGGAAGATGAAATCTTCGATACAAGCGTAAGCATTTTGGCCGATGAGAAGAAAGAAAAGCGGCCGAGTTTCTTAGAGCAATGGACGAAAAAGATGGCAGCTAGTAAAGAAATCAAAATGGACGTCGATAATGACGTAATTGAACATGAGAAAGAAAACAAAAACAAAGAAAATGTTATTGATGACGAGAAGAAGAAGGATCAAGTTGAAACTCCAAAGAAAGATGGCAGTAAAAGCAAAAATAAAAAGGATAATAAAGAAACTCCTACTAAGCAAGATAAAGACACATTTAAATCACCGTATAGTTCATCGCCAGCTCGTCCAATAGCAGTACGTAAGAAACCACGTGATCAAATGAATATTACACAGTTTTTAAAATCCCCAATAACAACGGCAACTACCTCTACAGCTGAAAAACAACAAAATGAAGAACCAGTTTTGAAAACATTCAAAGCTATGTTGCTAAAACAAGAAACTATCAAGAACGAAGAAAAAACTGAATCAGATCAATGCGAATTGATTTCCGATAAACATTCCGAAGATACATCTAGTAGTGCAATTACCGTATTTGATGACATTATTGAAATAGATGATAGTCAAGATATAAAATTAGTTTTAGATGATTCTCAAGACGAAAATGCATGCGACAAAATGGATATAGATAAAAAACTTCCTGAACCAACTGAACTGAAAATAGTTCTTTCTAGGTTAAACATTGAAAATTATAAAACATCTTCGGAAAATAGTATTACAAATGAAAAGAAAGACTGCAATTTAAATAAAAATTCAACGTCAGACGAGAAAATGTTAGTAGATGAAGCAGAAGTACGATGTGATAAAACTGAAAAAAGTAAAAACTGTCAAACAAAATATAAAAATGTCGGTTCAAGTTCAGAAAATAGTAATGGTAGCACAAATAATGATAAAATAAACCAAACAGCTGAAGCAAAAACTTCCAATTCGGTAATAAACACATCACTGCCTAATAAAGATGTATCAGTAACTAAAAAACGAATACCATTCATAACTTTATCAAGTCCAAAACAGAAAAAACGGCCTTTAAATTAATCATAACTAGCGAACAAATTCCGATTTGTGCCTTATTTTTGTATATCACTTTTAGTTTCTAATTTAACTTATATATTGTTGTGATTGATACAGTAATAATTGTAAAATTTATTTTTAGAAAATAATTTTATTAGGAATTAATTAAGTAAAAAAAAAACATTTGAAATATTTTGTATAAAAAACTATACATACAGAAAAAAAATTACAATATTATATTTTAACTTAGTATTAATTAATTTTAACCACATACACCGATCATATTAATTATTTTATCATCACTAACACTTACGTATAATGTAAGTGCTTAATATTAATACCTAGAAATTTGTTTCACGTATTTTAATGTTTCTCGAAGTATTTTCGTTTTTCTACGGGATTTGGGATAATCTGAAATAAAAACGTAAGTTACAGTAAAAACATTACGAAAATGATTAGTTTTGTTATCTCTGTTTATACAAAATTGTAGATTGAATAAATTTATTTAACGTATACTACTATCGAAGCTAAAACTATTGATAATAACCCAATAACTTGTTTCTTATCAAAATAATTCTAATTTTAATTCAAAATTTTGCATATTACCCAATATTCACATTTATTTATTCTTCTATAAAAATTGTGTGGAAAATACACAGCTTCTATATTTTTTACTTACTTTTCATTTATGAAATTTAAATATTAATTGAAACAATATTCCGGAAAAGTTATAGATATATTTAATCTCAGCTGTTTATAATTCTGACTTCAATTAGTAGTTGTAGTAGTAGTAGTCTCAATAATAAACTTACAGCCGGTTCCATAATAAACACTTTTATTAAAGTCGTCTTTAAGCCAGCAAAAAAAGCATCATTTTTAAATTCTACCGGCATAATTATTATTGTTATCAATAAAACGATGCTTCTTTGTCAACTTTCCAAACTTCTAATAATAATACTTGTTATTGTCAATAAATGAATACTTTTTGCTCAGCTTAAAGTCGACTTTAGTTTTAGTGTTCATTATGAAACTGGAAGTAAAAGCAGTAAATAATACATACATATACCCAAAAGGGTGTGGCACAACCTCTTTCCAGTATCCCGAAATCAGTTTCCTCCAAATATCCCTATTCAGACATGCAACTTTAGCTTCATCTACATTCATAACATACTTTTTAACCAAACGTTCATTAGCCATTCGTTCAAGATGTCCGAACCATCTTAATTGACTTAACATTTTGCTACATTTTTTTTTCAGTTTCACGTTCATACACTAATCTGTTTTGCACCCGATTTCTCCTAATTATACCACATACCCCACGTAAAAATCTCATTTCCACAGCAGTCATTTTTCTTTTATACTTTTGCAGCCAAACCCAACATTCACTGCCACATAAGGCACCAAAACAGCATTGTATATACTCAAACGGGGTGACTTCTTTACATTCCTAGCAAAAGTTTTCAAAGCATCCAAAACCTTCCATTAATAAATAATAAATGACAGGTATATTATAAAATAGTATGTGAAATTTGTATTTAAAAATGTCTAAACGAAAAATTACCGTATCTTGTCCAGGTTTCCATCCAGCGGGACAAACTTCTCCATGCCGATCCGTATAATGGAAAGCCTGAACTAATCGTAAAGTTTCATCTACGCTCCTACCAACTGGTAAGTCATTCATTGTTATTTGACGCAATATACCACGGTTATCAATAATGAATAATCCTCTAAAAATATCGTATTTTATATAATTACGGTGGTAAAATCTATCAAATTGTCTTTCGCTTACCGTAAGGTGTGTCCTTGTTCTTCTAAGAAAACGCCGTAATCTTTCGAAATATTATGATTAAGATCCGATACGAGTGGAATATTAATTTTTCCCAATCCGCCTTCTTTCCGCGGCGTATTAATCCATGCTAAATGCGTGAAATGCGAATCTACCGAGCATGCGATCACTTCTGTATTTATTTTTTTAAATTCTTCAATACGATCGCTGAACGCTAGAATTTCAGTCGGACACACAAATGTACTAAAATTACAAATACAATTAACCTTTTTTTTACATATCTCTTTGAATATATATTAGCAAAACTTACAAATCTAGCGGATAGAAGAAAAACACAACATATTTTCCTAAAAAGTCTGACAATTTTAAATCGGTAAATTCACCATTTACCACAGCAGTTGCTTCCCATTGTGGAGCTGGTTGAGATACTAAAATAAAATAATTTTATTAGTTAAGCGCAGTTCGTAAATAAATACAACTGGGAACCGGCATTTCGAATTTTTAACATTTGATAAATAAATACACGTTATCTTCAATTCTATTTTTATTATTTTTTATCGTATAAACATGTAAATATTAATAAAAAATTTAAATGCTTACTAAGTGCTTTAGTCCATTGTAGTTTATGATTTGTTTTCGCAGGATCAGTTGCTTGCGGATAAACATTTCCACCTGCATACGAATAACAAGATTCTTCATCTGGTGTAGCAGGAATTACTTGCGAATTTTGTAAAATAACAAAAAACACCGTTAACAATATATATCTCTTCATATTGTTTTTGTTAGGTTAAATAATTTATCTCATACGTGTCCGTATCGTACCTGACTATGCCACGTATAAAACTAATTAAAATAGCGATAAATATACAGTTTTATTTAGAGATTATTAATTAATAATATATTCCAAAAATGATAACGATAAAAATATGACGTTTTAGCACGAACTTAGTAGCCCACCAACGTACAACAAAACTTGATCTTGTATGCGCGCAAGCGCATTATTGCAGGTTTCCATGGCAACATATTTATAAATGTTTCAGTCAGTTTGCGCATATTGTTGTAAATATAAAATCGAAATTTATAAACATTATTTTCGATAGCCTACTATCTGCAGTAAAAAGCTGACGAATATGAACGAAAATATTGTACAATATTCAGCAAATGATGATAGTAATGATGATGACAATGACGAATATTGTAAGTATTGATAAAACATTTTTAATCATATCTGCATACAAGCAAAATTAATATTATGATAATTTAATTATCAAAATAAAAAGCATTAGAAATATATTTTTATATAATATTTATTAAAAAATATAATTAATTCTTTATTTATTTACATTTGTATTTGCACTGGCTTTAAATAATAATTATTTAATCACATTAAATTTGTATATTTATTATGTATATTTAATTTTATAGATATGCAATCAACATCAGGTTCATACGATATAAAAGAAAAAATTCGTGCAGCGAACAATGAATTATTCGAAGATTATGAAGTATATTTAAATGTTATTCGAGAGCAGAAAGTAACGTTCCGGGAAATACTTGTAGATTATGAACCAGATTATTCTTCCGACGATGGCTACGTACAATCTCCTGACGTTTTAAGCATAATTTCGGACAATGAAACTAATGAACTTAATCCGAACTATTCGAATGAAACTACTGACTATAATGTATTATCAAAAACATTTTCAGTCGAAACTGAAGATGTACTTCAATATTCGGAACCAATTATTGAAATAAATGAAGAATTAATTATTAACAATGAAAATTATATAGTCGTTGAAGAAATTTTGCAAGATGAAGACATAATTTTAATAAAAGAAAACATAGAAATTGTCAATGAAATCGAAAACGACGCAAACTTTGGAAAGGTGGATGAAAAAGATGAAAGAAATGTAAATAATGAAGAAGATATTGAAGGAAATTTTGAGGAAGATTCTATAGAAGTGATCGAAATAATAAATGATGAAATTACTGACAGTGAATCTACTCAAACAACAGAATCCGATTTAAAGGAGGAATCGTGTACGGAACAAGAAGAAGAAAAATGTATGAAAAATGCTAAAGAAAAAAAATTAAAAAACAAGAAACTACCATTTAAAGAGGAACCGATAAATTGTCGACTTCATTGTCTAGAGAAAAAAGAATTAGATTTAATTACCGGTATTCCGAAACCAATAAAAACTTTGAAGAAAGGACCGATTTTAAAATTACGAGAACGTACTTGTTGCACTAGTCAAGAATTTAAGCCAAAATTACCGGAATACAATGGTTTAATTTCGGAGTATGGTATGACAAAAGCACAGTTAGACAGACGTCAACGTCGTAAAGAAAAAATTGTACAAAAACGAAATGAGAAAATTGTTCGAATCAATGAGGAAAAACGACAGAGAGATCTATATAATGAAGAAATATTTTGCGCATGGTTACAATCGCTTCAACGTAGGAAAAGTGCTAATAACAATTATAAGGAAAATGAAAAAGCTAAAGCCGTAATGTCACAAAATAGAAAACGACCGAAAACCGCTAATATTGTTCTGTACACATCTTCAAAATATGATTATAAAGAAAACAAGAAAAGACCGCATACATCTCCAAGCAAACAATATGCATATAGTATATATATTTTTGAATAAATAAAGATAAAACATTTTTTTTGTGTGTGTGTGTGTCATTCATTATTAACGAAATATTTATTTTATATCATTCGACCTTATTTTTAACTTTTCTTTATTAATAAAAAAAAATAATTGGTTCGTTTTTCTTCATCATTTTTTATTTACTTACTGATTTTTATTACCATAGTTCCCTTACGTTTTATATTGTACTTTCAAACTTTCTGCATACAAACAATACGTATGAAATATTAGTAAACCAGGGCTTATAAAGGCAGAAAGCCTGTAATAGCCCGAAAAATAAGAAAAGGGCGTATTATTCGAATTAAAAGGAAATAAACAAAATAAAAATATGGAAATTTAAATGTTCAAAATGTTCAATTAACGCCAAGTTGTAATAGAATTATGCTGTGTGATTGTATCACTATTTCTTATGTATGCAGCCATAACAGCCATATTTAACAAAATTTTGTTTTGGGTTTATATTGTAGAATGTTTGCATTGTTAAATTGTTTAAAGTATGTATTTATTGTTGCGATTGTTTAAATATGCAGATTATAGTAGTAGATTATTTCGAATTTAAATTTTGCGAGATGACCCTTCATTAAATATGCATCCATACTTATCGTAACATAATGATTCATCTGTAACCCACATCCCCTAGTGAAACTATAATAATATTTATTCAATTAATAATTAATTTGTGTGTTATTACAGTGTGAACTGCTAATTCTACTACTATGCGACACGAAACAGTGCCCCACCCCAATATCAATGTCGGATGACAGGCGATTGGACACCAACGTGTTTTTCTCCGGATGGTCTCAGCAACCAGATGCAAATCTTCGTGTGGGTATCATACATTTATATACTCTGAGTGTATATATATATACATATATATATATATATATATATATATATATATATATATATATATATATAAGTATATATACCAGGTGACCCATTTTAATTAATACACTGGAATATCTCGACAAATATGTGTCGTACAAAAAAATGTTTCGAATAAAAGTTTAATGATTTTGAGGGGGCCATCTGATCCTGTCAAATTTTCTTTACTCCCACCTTTTTTTGGGAACATTTTTTTTTGTACGGCACATATTTGTCGAGATATTCCAGTGATTCATTAAAATGGATCACCCGGTAAATATATTTATAAGTGTAATTAATTTGTAATATTAATTATTAAATATAGATATATTGATTTGCAGTTTTACATCAAGACTGAGGTGTCCGGATTTCTACTACAAGATGTGATATCCATTCCCCAGGGCACACACTCACCACAATTCTCTCTCTTTTCTCTCTCTTTACTCTAAACTTTTTTCTTCTTTGTCCTGAAACAACCGAATGATACATCATGTGTTCTTAATGAAGAGATGGAAAACCTATAAATGCGAAAAGAATCCAGCGTCGATGAAAGCGATAACATTATTTATTATATTGTATAATTTTTATCAAGCTATTTGAAAATGTTTTCTGTAATTTAAATTTATTAAATTATAAACTGTATGTAAACACACACACAGACTTGTTTTAAAATAAAGAATCCTTTTCCTATTTATTTATGAAAATTGTGTGTTAAATGTTTTTCACATATCTGATTTCATTTACACGTGTATATTAGAATTTGAATTTGTTTGTAAACATATATCACACATAAGTGTGAAAAGTGATAGGTAAATGTGAGATTTTTAATTTTCCTTATATGTATATATTGATTTTATTTATAAAAATATTGCTCAGATGAATTTACAAACTTGGAAAGAGATTGTATTGTATTTAAAAATGTGTAAATTTCAATAAAAGCTTTTTCACATATGTTACACATTTTTGAAAAAAAAATGTAAATTTTATTTTTTTTATATTTATATTTCGAAAGTATTGAAATATAAAAAAAAACTTAGTAACAATTTTGTAAAATATTAATTATTTTTTTAAATATATACTAAAAACAAATATTCAAATTGTTAAAAAGGCTTATATTGAAATTTATACATTGCATATATATACAATGTAATATAATGAAATTTATAAGTTCAATTTATATATTATAGTGCTAAACATTTAAATTTGAATTTACCGCGATGTTATAGTTGCGTGCTAGGTGGCATGATGGTGGTTCCTGGTCGGTAATACAGTGTGTGTCAGAGAGAGTGAAGCAAGCTGGCGAGGTGTGCGTTTAATGGCGCGACATGTTAAATTTCACTACAACAATAAATCAACTAATATCTTATGTCTAGTGTTTTATTTCTTGGCCATCACTTACTACAGCTTCAGAAGTGGGATTATAAGAATTCAATCACCACGTTTATTTGTGTGTATTAGGGGAAATAGTGAAATTAACTCGAACCTTAGAACTGTGGATTAAACACGTGGTAGAAAAGGATAGTGAGATATAAATACTAGTGAGTGCGAGAGAGCACGATAGTGACGCGCTGTTTTGCCAACGATTTTATAAGTTTTATTTCTGATTATTTATTATGGGGGATGAACAGAATACAGTAACATTGATCGATATACCCGAGATCGCGAATAATATTAAAACTTCTCCAGCATCGGTAATTAAAGCATTACATAAGTTTATATTCGGAGTGACTGGCGATCGTTTAAATCGAAGCCGGTTACGTAAGTTTTCGGGATTTGAATTCGCTTCGGATTCTGAAGAATTCACACAGAAGGTTGAGTGGACAGTTCAAAATTGCTCTGTCGGTGATTTAACAGCCAGTTGTAATCTTTTACGAATAGACTATACGGGTACTCCTAAGGAAATCGCGCAAAGATTGTGTGAACATCTGACCAATTTAGATTTATTACAAGGTCGCCCCAGTGACGAAGACGTCGACACTGAAGACCCCGATGACGAAATCGACGAGGATCAAGATGAAATACGAAGTTCCGTAAGTCAACAACTTGTCAATACTAATGCCACTATAAATTTTAGAGATATTGAAGACACAATTCGATTGTTCGATGGTAATAACTATCCTGTTAAATTATGGGTGACCGAATTTGAGGATAATGCAATTTTGATGGGCTGGAATGAGCTACAGAAATTTATTTTTGCAAAGAAACGCCTAAGTGGATTAGCTAAACTATTTATTCAGAGTGAACGGGACATCCGATCGTGGAAACTCTTACAACAAAAACTTATTGAAGAATTCTCGTCAAAAACAACTAGCGCACAATTACATAAAATGTTACAAGATAGAAAAATGAAACGCGATGAGTCGGTGCAAGAATATTTCTTACATATGCGAGAATTAGCTTCAAGGGGAAGTATTGAAACGGATGCTGTTATACAATATGTTATTGACGGTATAACCGACGACCCGAATCGAAAAAGTATTTTGTATGGTGCACGTAACTTCAGAGAATTTAAGGACAAGTTAGAAATCTATACAAAGATTCGCGCATCATTCCATTCTTCATGGAAACGAACTTCGTCCGTTCCAAGCATTAGTCGATCGCAAGGAATTGATCGAAATGAAACAAGTAAGAAGCAGATGCCTGCCGAAGAAAAATCGAAGACCGACACTAACCATGTAAGATGTTTTAACTGTAATAATTTAGGTCATGTTGCAGCTTCTTGTCCCCGACCACGAAGGCCCAGAGGATCCTGTTATGGTTGTGGATCCACCGCACATTTGAAAAGAGACTGTAAACAAAATGGCAGAGAAGCACGTGGCTCCGCACCTGCTGACAATGACGGTCGTCAAACCGGTGAAACAAGTAATGCCTTCCATCTTATAGAATCTGCTCCAACTGTTGTGTTACCAGTTCCGAGTTATACGGTGTTACTTCAACTGGAACAAAGTGAGATATGTGCAACGCTAGATACAGGTAGCCCCATATCCCTTTTATTAGAAAGTAAGGTGCCCAAAAATGTGAATTTGAATACAAATGTAAAATCTCATAATTTTGAAGGTGTCAACAGTAGCAAAATTATTATATTAGGTCAATTAAAGTTAACTGTAATGATTAATGATATAGAATTATTAGTAAATTTCTATGTTGTACCAGATTGTACTATGAGTTGTTCCTGTCTATTAGGTAGAGATTTTATTATCCGAAACGACATTCAAATAAATTTTAGTAATACTGTTGAAATAATCAAAAAACCTGTTGTTAACATTGTTGATAATTCGTGGGATAATGAGATTCTACATATTGCGACAGAAAATAATAACACAGTAAATTTAAACATTAATGAGAAAATTGATGTTCAATCAGGTGGTAAGGTTTGTGAGATAGTTAAAAAATATTATTTTGATGTTGAAAGACCAAACGAACCACAAACGAGTTTAGAAATGGAATTAATTTTAAAAAATAACTTCAAACCTTTTTATTTCAATCCTAGACGCTTGTCATATCAAGAAAAGGAAGCTCTTAAAGAAATTATAAATGATCTTTTAGCTAGGAAAATAATTCGACCGAGTAAATCACAGTTTGCTAGTCCGATTGTGTTGGTTTCTAAGAAATCAGGTGAATATAGAATGGCAGTCGATTACCGAGAACTAAATAAAATGACACAACGCGACATATTTCCGTTGCCAAGAATCGATGATCATATAGATAGATTAAAAGATAAAATATACTACACTCGTTTAGATTTAAAAGACGCGTTTTATCACGTTCGAATAAAAGAGAATTCAATACCTTTTACTTCTTTCTCCACGCATTTAGGACAATATGAATACGTAAGATTACCTTTCGGATTGTCTAACGGTCCTTCATTCTTCACTCGCTATATTTATGCTGCATTTCGTAAATTATTAGACGAAGAAAAAATATTAATTTATTTAGATGACATTTTAATAGCGACTGAAACTATAGATGATAATTTAAACATTTTAAAAGAAGTATTATTAACTTTGACGCGAAATCATTTAGAACTAAAATGGGTTAAATGTGCATTTCTGTTAACGCAAGTTGATTATTTGGGGTATCGTATTGATGCCAGCGGAATTCGTCCAAATCCAGAAAACATTGAAGCCGTGACACAGTATTCAATTCCTAGAAGTTTTCGCGAATTGCATAGTTTTTTAGGATTAATATCGTATTTCCGTAAATTTATAAAAAATTTCGCAACTTTAGCCAAACCGTTATATGATTTATTAAACTCTAAAACCGACTTTCAGTGGAATAATGAATGTTCAAATTGCTTTGAATATCTAAAACGCATTTTGATTAATGAGCCAGTTTTAGCTGTTTATTCTCATACGACCGATACCGAGTTACATTGTGACGCGAGTAAGCACGGTTATGGATCTGTTCTGATGCAAAAACAAACCGATGGTAAATTTCATCCTGTTTGTTATTTCAGTAAACGTACTTCAAAAGCTGAAGCAAACTATCATAGTTTTGAGCTAGAAACTTTAGCAATAATTTATTCTTTAGAACGTTTTAGAATTTATCTACAAGGAATTCCATTTAAAATCGTAACTGATTGTAATAGCCTTAAACTAACGTTAGAACGCAAGGAAATCAATCCGCGAATTTTACGTTGGTCGTTAATTTTGAGGAATTACAATTATACTTTGGAACATAGATCGGCGGAACGTATGCAGCATGCGGATGCGTTAAGTAGACAATTTGCAGTACTTGTTATTACGGAAAATAGCTTTGAGCGAAATTTAGCTATCTTACAAAATTTAGATCTTGATATTGTCAAAATTAAGAACGATTTAGAACATCGAGAAGATAAAAATTTTGAATTGCAAAACGGATTAGTTTATCGGAAAACAAAAAACAAATTATTATTTTATGTACCGAAATCAATGATAAATAATGTTATTAATGTTGCCCATGACGAGATCGCTCATCAAGGAACAAATAAAACCGTAGAATATCTCATGCGTGTTTATTGGTTCCCTGATATTAAGAGAAAAGTGCAAAATTATATTTCTCAATGTTTGAAATGCATTACTTATTCTACAATAGCTAATAAAGGTGAAGGTAGATTACATTGTCATGATAAAGGAAAACAACCATTTTATTGTCTTCATGTAGATCATTATGGTCCCTTAGAAAAAACGAATCATCGTTATAAATACATTTTTGAGGTTATAGATTCTTTTACTAAATTTGTTAAACTTTATGCCACAACTAGTACTAAAGTCGATGAAGTAATTACGCATTTAAAAAGTTATTTTAACCATTATAGTAAACCGAGGAAAATTATTTCGGATAGAGGTAGTTCGTTTATGTCCGACAAATTTAAAGAATTCTTAAACAATGAAAATATTCAGCATATTGCTATTGCTAGTGCAACCCCACATGCTAATGGTCAAATCGAAAGAATAAATCGAAGTCTGACGCCAATGTTAAGTAAATTATCTAACAGTTTATCCACATGGAATACCACTTTAAGCGATATAGAGTACGCGTTAAATAACACTATAAACCGTTCGATTGGAACAACCCCCGCACAACTCTTATTCGGAATAAACCAGATCGGTAAAATTAAAGATGATTTAAGCCAAGCTTTATTAGACCAACAAGACGTTGATCGTGATTTAATTCAAATGCGGGATGATGCTTCTAAACAAATACAATATACTGCTAATCGTAATAAAAATTATTATGATCAACATCACAAACAGCCGTATGAATATAAAATTGGAGATTATGTTATGATCAAAAATGTCGATGTTACTCCAGGAGTGAATAAAAAATTATTGCCGAAATACCGTGGTCCTTATGTAATTAGAAAAGTTCTAGACAATGATCGTTATGTAATTACGGATCCTGAAGAACATCAGTTGACTCAAAAACCATTCGAAGGAATATGTTCTCCGGAAAACATGAAACTTTGGAAGGAACATATTTAATCGAATTCAAATTGTTATGAATATATTTTACTTTAGTTATGTTACTTATTATCTTATGTATAACTTATGGTTAAGAAAAAAAATTATGACCAACCTTATGTATTTTAAGATTTTATGAATCATTTATGAACTTATGTCTTTATCAACAAATTTATGTATTTATGTATACTTAGATTATTTATGTACTTATGTCTTAACAACCGAATTCATGTATTAGTTATGTGTGAACCATTTATGTTAAGTGTTCCAATGATATACGAATTTTGTTGTTAACCTACAGATGATTAGGGGCAATCATTGTGTCAGGAAGGCCGAACTATAGTGCTAAACATTTAAATTTGAATTTACCGCGATGTTATAGTTGCGTGCTAGGTGGCATGATGGTGGTTCCTGGTCGGTAATACAGTGTGTGTCAGAGAGAGTGAAGCAAGCTGGCGAGGTGTGCGTTTAATGGCGCGACATGTTAAATTTCACTACAACAATAAATCAACTAATATCTTATGTCTAGTGTTTTATTTCTTGGCCATCACTTACTACAATATATGATTTTTTTTAAATAGGTACATTGTATATAAATGTTTTGGATAATCTAATCACATAGTTAAACACATGATTAAGTTAATAAGATAATTAAATGCGTTTTCCGAACTTAATTACATGGGTTAACCATGTGATTAAATAACTAATTTTGAATTATTTTAATTCACTTTTATAAATTTTAATTATGTGATTATTAAAGGTGTATTTTAACAATTTAATTACATTGTTAAGTTAACAAGATAATTAAGTATGTTATGCGAACTTAATCACACATAGTTAACAATGTGATTAACCAAATAATAAAGTTGTATATGTATTATACTTATTTTTTTATGTAATAAATGTATTTTTCTTTTCTATTTTTCAATAAAGTCTTTAAACAAATAACTGTGTATTTTTTTATTTTTTTTTCCTTTTCTCAAATATATTATAAAAATAACAGCGCATTCATATTAAATTTAAGCAAATCTTTCAAAATTGTCAAAATTTGTTTAATATTATTCTTTAAAGAATTGTTAGAAAACCAAATTTGTTAGTAATTAAATCCTCCTAAATGAAACAAACACAAAAAAAAAAATGCAGTAACCCCTTGCTGGCAGAGCCTGTAGGCAACCAGTTTTACATAAACATTTTTTTATCTGGAAAACAAGAAAAGAAATTGAAATTTTTTTATCACAGTTTTGAGGGTTGACTTAATTAATAAGGGGGTGTCGTAGGGGGTTGATTTTTGGATATGTTGTAGTACGGCCAAAAGTAGACAGATATTTGTAAATCGCAAGGCGCTTGTTATTTTTGCGAAATTCCCAGCCGTTTTCGAGATATTAGCGATTAAAGATTTTTTTTGCAAACATTAATAATTAATAGCCGCGGGCTCGTAAGGGGTTGGGGGTTGAAAATGTTATAGCTGCTAGGCAGCACTTGTGTTGCTATAACATTTTCAACCCCCAACCCCGTACGAGCCCTCGGCTATTAATTATTAATGTTTGCAAAAAAAAATCTTTAATCGCAAATATCTCGAAAACGGCTGGGAATTTCGCAAAAATAACAAAATTTTGCCACCCCCTTACGAACCACTAGATAGACCAGGTACGTACTACAACATGTCCAAAAATCAACCCCCTACAACACCCCCCTATTAATTAAGCCAACCCCCAAAACTGTGATAAAAATATAGGAAAAATCTCATTTTTTTCTTGTTTTCTTGATCCAATTTACGCTTTCCTGATACAAATCTTGCATTTTAGGCTTTCCTGATACAATTTCGTTAATACCTCTTAGCTTAGACATTCCCGCAATGCACTGATGTTAAACTGGTTGCCAATAAGCAAGTGATACATTTTGATGCATTGATACATTTTGATACATTGATACATTTTTACGAGCCCTCGGCTATTAATTATTAATGTTTGCAAATAAAAATCTTTAATCGCGAATATCTCGAAAACGGCAGGGAATTTCGCAAAAATAACAAAATTTGCCGTCCCCTTACGAACCCATGATAAACCAGGTACGTACTACAACATATCCAAAAATCAACCCCCTAGGACACTCCCTTATTAATTAAGTCAAGCCCCCCAACAAAACTGATGAAAATATTGAAATTGAAATTTTGGTGAAATGTATTTTTTCTTATTGTTGAATAAAGTTCGTTAAAACAGATGCTGTGTTGTATTTATGTTTTTCCCAATTTCATCCCTTAAAATTAGTTAAAATCTTTAATCGCAAATATCTCGAAAACGGCTGGGAATTTCGCAAAAATAACAAAATTTTGCCACCCCCTTACGAACCTCTAAGAAAAACCAGGTACCTACTACAACATATGCAAAAATCAACCTCCTACGACACCCCCCTATTAATTAAGCCAACCCCCAAAACTGTGATAAAAATATTAAATAAATCTCAATTTTTTTCTTAAAATCTTTAATCGCAAATATCTCGAAAACGGCTGGGAATTTCGCAAAAATAACAAAATTTTGCCACCCCCTTACGAATCTATAGAAATAAACCAGGTACGTACTACAACATATCCAAAAATCAACCCCCTACGACACCCCCCTATTAATTAAGCCAACCCCCAAAACTGTGATAAAAATATAGAAAAAATCTCAATTTTTTTCTTGTTTTCTTGATCCAATTTACGCTTTCCTGATACAAATCTTGCATTTTAGGCTTTCCTGATACAATTTCGTTAATACCTCTTAGCTTATACATTCCCGCAATGCACTGATGTTAAACTGGTTGCCAATAAGCAAGTGATACATTTTGATGCATTGATGCATTTTGATACATTGATACATTTTTACGAGCCCTCGGCTATTAATTATTAATGTTTGCAAAACAAATCTTTAATCGCAAATATCTCGAAAACGGCTGGGAATTTCGCAAAAATAACGAAATTTGCCGTCCCCTTACGAATCCCTGATAAACCAGGTTCGTACTACAACATATCCAAAAATCAACCCCCTAGGACACACCCTTATTAATTAAGCCAACTGTGATAAAAATATAAGAAAAATTTCAATTTTTCTCCAAATGTTTGAAAAATCAAAAATAGTATCAGGAGAACATGGTCGTTTGCAAACATAACTTGTTTTCTCCAAATGTTTCATTTCTTGCGAAAAAATCAAAAGTTGTATCAGGAGAACATGGTCGTTTGCAAACGTAACTTGTTTTCTCCAAATGTTTCATTTGTTGCGAAAAATCAAAAATAGTATCAGGAGAACATGGTCGTTTGCAAACATAACTTGTCGAAAACGGCTGGGAATTTTGCAAAAATAACAAAATTTGCACCCCCCCTAACTTAACAACACCCCTATAACCAGGTACGTACTACAACATATCCAACAATCAACCCCCTAGGATACCCCCTTATTAATTAAGCCAACCCCTAAAACTTTAAAATCTTTAATCGCAAATATCTCGAAAACGGCTAGGAATTTCGCAAAAATAACAAAATTTTCCGCGTTTCACAAATAATAGTCAATTATGGCCGTACTACAACATATCCAAAAATAAACCCCCTACGAAACCCCCTTATTAATTAAGCCAACCTCCAAAACTATGATAAAAATATATCAAAAAATCTCAATTTTTTTTGTTCTCTTGATGAAATTTCGTTAAAATGTTTCATTTCGCGCTTTCCTGATACAAATCTTGCATTTTTCGCTTTCGTGATACAAATTTCGTAAAAACCCCTTAGCTTATACATTCCCGCAATTCAATATTGTTAAACTGGTTGCCTATAGGCTTTTCCAGCAAGAAATCACTGCATTTTTGTGCTTTATTTAGGAAGAAAATTAACCGATAAATGATTTATTTAATAACAAATTTGGTTTTCTAACAATTTTTTTAAGAATATTAAACAAATTTGACAAGAATTTTGACAATTTTGAAAGATGTACTTAAATTTAACGGATGCGCTGTTATTTTTTCAATATTTGAGGAACTGGGGAAAAATAAAAAATATACAGTTATTTGTTTAAGGACTTTATTGAACAATAAAATATACATTTTGTTAAATAATTTCTTGCAACACAATTTTGTTTTAAGTACATTTTATCATATAATATATATTATATATTTTTTAATGATATATGATATATATATATATATATATATATATATATATATATATATATATTCAGTTACAGTTAACTTATTTATAGAAATACAATAAATGTGACTAAAACATAATATAATAAAATGTAAAATTAATTAGTTTTATTGTTTTGGTGTATAATACATTGAATCTAAAAATAATCTTGTAAAATCACCAACAATTCTTCGGTCCGCTAATCTTTGAGCAACACCATAAATAGCCATCTGTAGACAAAAAAATATATAAATATTAGAATAAATTTATGAAAACATGGTTTTTTTTTTCAAAATGTTTACCTTTCCCTCGACCGGAGCACTTGGACTTTTAAGAATTTCATTTACTTCTCGTTTGACATCGTTTATGAAGCGTTCAGCTACTCCTTGTTGTGTGTGCATATGAGTTACGCATATATGAATACTACAAATATATATACAATAGATTAAATTAATATACAAAAAAAATATCAAGGTGATGTCCCCCCCCCCCCCCTTAATAAAGTGTATAAATGAAAAGAAATAAAAGTATTACTTACCCAGATGGAAATTGCAGAACATTCAAATTCCAACCCAATTTTCCCAAACTGTCAGATAAATGATAAATGTCAAACATATTGGAACCGATTGCAATGACTGATGTTGCTGGTTTTCCGAAAATGAATATGCCATCAATTCCTCGCAAACTAAAATATTAAATATATTGATAAAATTTAATTAATTAAAATTAATTTAGTGTATGATGAGTGTGATATTGAAAAAAATGTTATAGCACAAATGTTTGATGTTGGTCAGTTAAAATGGTTCGGACATCTTGAGCAAATGTCTAATAAACGTTTTGTTAAAATAAATTATATGAATGATTTTTGAAGCTATACGTTTGTATAGTAGTAGTTGGAGTTGTATGATTGAGATTGTGGCTTGCGTGAGCAGAAGTTTCCAAGTAGTAGGAATTGAAGAGCATCATGTATGAGAGAAATTATAAATGTGGATGAAGCTAAAGTTGCTTGTCTGAGTAGGGATGTTTGAAGGAAACTGATTTCGGGATAGTGGAAAGAGTTTGTGCCACACCCTTCTGATGGCGTGATTGTGTATGTATGAATGTAAAGACAGCAAGAGAAAAGCATTTAAGTTACAATTTAAAATTCTCTATTTTATATTTTTATCTCCTTTTGCTTAATAAAGTATTAATTTCTTTTTAAAACGTTAACTGCCAACCACTTCAATGCGAGTTATTCGATAAATTTACCAAACAAAAATATTGTAAAACTTGAAATTTGTAAATAAACTATTACACTTAATTTTAAAATAAATAAGAACAAACTTTTGTAACTTTGAAAAATTTCACTTTAATACAAACATTGTCATTATCAAACTGTATAAGAATGTTTGTCGAAACTGCAGTCACAACATTTGTGTATTAAAGTAAAGTTTCACAAAGTAACGGCCAAAAGTGTTAATTTTCCAGCATTTAATTTGTAACTTTAAATTGCTTCATCTTCATCTAAAATATATACGTAACTGTTTTTCGATATAATGTGTAGTATGAATAATATCTCTTGTTGCTTGAATATAACCACTGTATCCGAAATGTAACAGTGTCGCCCAACAGGTTGCAATAATTCCACCAGCCCGTGAACCACCAACCGTTGGTGAACCATAAACACCACCTGGCCAATCCGTGCTAACCGTAAACTGATGATGTCGATATTTCAATTCTCTGTATAAGACTACAGACGAACCTTTCGGTGCAAACCCGTACTACAATATCAATTACAAAAATATTAATTATTCAGGGCTTCGAAACGAAACTAAACCGAAAACCAAAACAAAAAAAACCGTGCCGGAACGAAAATTGGAACCGAACCGATATATATTTTTTTAAACAAAAAATATAACGGTTCGAAGCCCTGGCTAAAACATCATTTAAACTGTCGTTTTAGTTTTACGCACAGGCACAAAAATTTGCCCAATTCCAACACTTGACACACTTTTAGTCATCGACAGTCTGAATGAGGTTTTTAAATGAGAATAAATTCTATAGCTTACCTTGTGAGTATCGGCAGAAATGCTCGTAACACCGGGTAGTCTAAAATCAAATGGCGGAACCGGATATCCAGCATCTTCCATGAAAACAATTAAAAATCCTCCTAAGCAAGCATCCACATGCACTGGAATATTGTATTTAACTCCTAAGTAAGAAATTGCTTGAATATCGTCCATGGTACCGTATGGGAAGTTCGGAGCTGATCCTATCAACTTTTAAATTTGATTGTGAGAAAATAAATAACAAAAATTTTAAAAATTATAAGATATTGTACCATAACAGTATTCTTGGAAATAGCTCGTTCCATCGCTCTAAGATCAACTTTATAGGTTAGTGGATCAACTGGAACTGTTTTTACACGAAGACCTAAATATTGTGCGGCCTTGTCAAAACCACTGTGCGCTGTTACGGGCATAACTATTTCTGGTTTACGGACACCACGTGTTTCTCTAGCATAATCTCTATAAGCTTTACATGCCATTATTATAGATTCAGTACCACCGGTTGTCACCTAACAAAATTTATTATTTTTCAGAAAGTATTAAACTTAATTAATGATAGTTTCAAAATAAATATAGATAACGTCAATATTGAAATTGTAAATAAGTATAAATATTTGGGTATCATAGTAAAATTTAATAAACAAATAGTATATTCTTATAAAAATTATTTTTTTGGTCAATACGTATTGAAATTGCGAAGATAAACAATATATAATACGATAATTCGTTCTCATTTTTATTTTGCAGGCTCAGTAATGTATCTAACTAATCAAAACTATATAAATAAATTACAGTTACTTTGAAACAGATCAATGAGAAAATTTTTAAAATGCAATGTACAAAATTTTTTTAGAAGAATTACAGTGATGCGATATGAAAAGACTTAATGGAAATACAAATAATAAAATAGAATTAAGTTTTCAAACTGATATTTTTAAAAATAAATTAGTTAAAACTGAATGTATACATAATCATAATACTCGGCAAAAGAATAAATTTTATATTACACAAAAAAAAAATACTAAACAAGGACAGAATACATTACAGTTTAAAGAAGTGCAGATATATAATAAGTTACCTGATAGTTTTAAGAACTTAGATTTAAAAATATTCAAGGATTATTATTAAAATAAAGAATTTTTATGTTTATAATAGATTTATGAAATTTTTTATATTATTTTGTATAGCATTTGAGCTAAATAAACACTATTATTATTATTATTTATTTATTTTATGCCTGCTTTCATCAATAAGAAATAATTTATTCAAATTGTTATTCATATATTAATAATTTTTAAAAAGGAAATATACTATTGGATAAATATTTTGTTGGTGAAATCAGACATTAATCTTTCAAATAAAATTTGTTCCATGATTCAAAAAAATGTATCAACAGAAATGATAATTAACTCATATAATGAATTGATGCAATTTGTTAAATAACAATGATAAAATAAATTATAATAATTACCGAACCACATGCATCAGGTCCACCATGAAAAAGATTTGCCACAATTCTTACAACTTCAGCTTCCATTTTACAAACGCCAGGAAACACATCAGGATGTAGAGGATTAGTATAAGAGGTAAGACCGTAAACACTGGTTACTAAATCGATTAAATTTTGATCGTAAAAATATATCGAACCCGATACTTTGCCACCTTTCCAATCATAGTGTCCTGTAAAATGCATGGGTCTTAAATTTATAACCAAATACATATATAATGATTCATTTTTACCTAAAGTTAGATTCTTTTTTAAAATTTCTAGAATTTCATCATTTAAAAAACCACCTTGCGGCAATTCTACAATATAATCAACTTGCCTAGTACGCTCTTGAACATCACGGGTAAAATCATTGGAGACTTTTTCCATTTCAGTATCAATTTTTTTCTTAATACTCGGTATTAATCGGGCCAGTCTAAATACAGTCTTTTTGCCTCTTGTAATTAAAGCTGTAAAAACAAAAACATTAATATATATATATATATATATATATATATATATATATATATATATATATTTCCTTATCTGTATTTCGTTTGTAACTTACATTCATCCTGAAAAACAAAGTCCCATAGCCACACAGATAAAAGTACGGAAGTTGTTGTAATTGTTACTATTTGCCATGGTTCTTTTTCAGCAAAACTAGAATTGATTACGGATTTTAAACTCCGAACTGGTAGTGTAACATAATCCATTGTGCTCATTAAGCTGTGAATATACAAAACAATATAATTAATATATATTTTATAAATTGTAAGATTCATGTCTTATATATAACCTAGAAATTCACCTGTTGATATTGTCATTTAAACTTTCTAACCACCATATATTTTCTTTTGTGTGTTTTAACAAGTGATTTCACATAATGAACTTATTTATTTTCTTTACTTTTATGATTCAATCATTATTATACTGTCATCAAATTCACATGTCAAACTATTTGAATCATTAATCAGTGATTCTCAAACTGTGTTCCAGTGCACTCATCTCAAAGGAAAATTTTTACATTTACATAATTTATACAGTACAATTAATAGAAACAACATATATAAATAAATACTACTTAAATAAAATTAGCAATTAATAAAATATCGAAATACCTATGAAATTTGTTGGAAGAAAATATTTCTTTCGGCACCACGTCCTTGACTAGTTCCTAAGTACCTGTTTTTGAATGATTTAAAAAGTATACTGATAACAATTATCACTAAATTAAAGTACTTTCTAGATAAAATGATTATGTAACAAATTACAATAAAAGTATTTTAAAAAAGTAATACATAACATACAAATTGAACATTTATGAAATCCGCTCCCAATTCTTAATCTAATTTATTTCCTTAGCAACGAATTATGTTTACACCCCGATTGTACCAAATATACAAAATTTTCGAGATTAGTAACCTTTTCAAAATAAATAATATTTAATGGCTGAACGAATAATTGCAGTCGATAATACTTTAGTAAAATATGATAATCCGGTTTTAGTAACATTACATGAAGACAAACAAACTACCGTAAAGGTATAAAAAAGTATTTGATTATATTTAAATAAACTAATGACAGATCATTTTGATTTAATGTCAGCAAGAACGCGATGAATGCGGTAATATTTTAAAACGCACCGCACCACCAACTGCTGAAGCACGAAAAGAAACTGAAGAAATTTTAAATAATATTTTACCACCACGAGAATGGGAGGAAGAAGGGCAGATCTGGCGACAACAGGTACGATATGTTTTTGTTGCGTAACATACATAAATTAACATTGAACGATTATAGGTATCAACAACCCCTGCAACAAGACTTGACGTAATTAATTTGCAAGAAATGTTGGATATGCGACTTCAACAAAGGCAAGCTAGGGAAACTGGCATTTGCCCTGTCCGCAGAGAACTTTACACGCAATGCTTTGGTATAATTAATTTCAAATATCCGGCCCGACAGATTTATAATAAAATTGAAACGATAATTTTGCAGATGAGATAATTCGGCATGTAACAATCAATTGTGCGGAAAGAGGTTTACTGTTGCTTCGTGTACGTGATGAGATAAGAATGACAATGGAGGCTTATCAATCGTTGTACTGTAGTAGCATTGCTTTCGGAATGCGAAAAGCTTTACAGGCTGAACAAGGTAAATCTGATATAGTACAACAAATTGATACGCTAAAAGAAGCGAAAAAAGATTTGGAGAAACAAGTTATGGAACTTCGAATGAAAGCTGAACAAGTAGAACGAAGAGCGAATGAAGTTCGAGAAGCAGAAGACAAGAAACATAATGAAGAAATACAATTCTTGAAGAAGACAAACCAGCAATTAAAAACGCAATTGGAAGGCATTATTGCACCGAAAAAATAAATATCTATATATATTTTTATTTTATATTTAAAATATTTCACCTAGTTAAATATATTTTTTACATCGCAATTTATATATTTCATTTTCAGCGAATGTTTCGATAAAAACAAACGAATATTTTTTTTGTTAAAAATTTGAATAATTTATATATTTCATTTTTCTTAATTTATAATATAAATTTCATAAAAATTATATAAATATTTTTATCATTATTTCGAATATTAAGACATTAAATTCTACACTGTTTTTAATTAATATAAGATACATAATTAATTACCTATGAATTAACATTATCCCGTCCGTAATTGCACCTACATAACATTAATACAATTACTATATGAAAAATAAATCCTGTATCGTGTTAAAACAATTTAAATACTCTGTACAACAGTCAACACAATAAAATAGAGAATAATTTATTAATTATATATATATATATATACTTAAAATTGCGAGTAACATTATTTTATCGTTAGTAATAAAAATCCCAAACACCTCGGTTCATTGTATGTTGTGTTTTTATGTGTGTGTGTGTGTGTGTGTGTGTGCGATGATTAAAATTATTCTTGACATTATTTAAGTAAATGTGAACTTATAAATAAACATTATTAAGTCTGTGTAAATAAAATGTCACTGCACAAATGGATGGAAGATCGATTTAAAACAAGTTTTTATTTTATTGGAAATGTATTTTGATTTTAATGCGGTTGTTTTCCTTTTTTCGAACGTTTGCGTTTCTTTTTCTTATTTCCGGTTGCGTTTGTTTCATCGCCGGGTGTAGGTGTTGTTGGCGTTACAGGTTCTTCATCTTCTTCATTATCCACGCCTATATTTTTATCTTCATTTGCTTTCGGCGCACTACCGTTTAGTATTGTTAACTCGTCATCGGTTTTTGTTAACTCCAACGATATTATCTTTTCTTGAAGCGTTTCCACCTTTTCGACAAAACAACAAAAATCAAGTATTAGCATTACAAAAATCGAAATTCATTTTGTTAAGATTATAAATGTAAGCGCAAAAGCTAATATCGTATAAATTGTATTTGACATTTATTTTCAGTAAGTGCATTTAATAATATACAAAACAATAGGAGTATAAAATAGTGCATAATTATAAGATAGATTATAATTTTAATGTAATGAATAGATCAGGGTCTATAACGGAAAGTTGAAATAAATTTCCCGTATAATTCCCGCTATTTTCCCGTATATTTTAAAAAAAATTCCCATATACAAATATACAAGTTTAACGATAAAGAAAGTTAAAGATATGTTATATTGAAGTTATTTATTGCATATATTATATTTATTTATCACAATTACAGCATGGAACATGAACTATCGCAATCATCAAATTATAATTCCATCTTCTTTTTCTTTATTTCTTCTGAAATTGTATGAATCGATCGCTTCCTTCGTTCTAAATCTTGAAATATTACAAATTTTTAAAAAATTCACACACAACTAAAAAATTCCTAGCATAATTCCCGCGTAACAAAATTCCCGTATAATTCCCGCTTTTCCCGTTTTTCACGCCCGTTATACACCCTGATAGATCCAATTTCCTATTACTTGTTCTTCATAAAAATATATCTAATAAATATACAATGAATAAATTCTAATAAAAACAAAATTAAATTGCGTAATTATATCCAAAAGCAAAAAACAAACTACAAAAAAAGTTGTTAGTAAAAATGCAATAACAAAATTAATAAATATAAAACTAACCATTTCATTTGCAGTGAGAAGAACCAAACTGGATGAACAAATAAATAAAGTAGAAAAAAATATGATTTGATTGGTGCAACCCCACATAGACGAACGGAGGTGGAAGAGAGTATAAAAAACAATGGTGTTTGTGTGTAACAGAGAGAAGAAGAAATAGAGATAGAATCAATAAAAACATGCCGCATGCGTTATGCTCATATCCCCCGGGATACAAAAAAAAGAAGTGTATTTGTGTATGATAAAATATTCTCCCAGCTGTTTCGGGGGCGCAGGCATCCAGACCAGTTGTGTGACACCCACGCTTGTTTTATTATACCTCTCTCTCGATTAATTTCTCCACGTACTCTACCGTCCGGACTTTTCGTTCGCCGGTCGATTCGTCGAGATATTCCTCCGTTTTGCGTGTGATCTTTTCGTCGACAACTTTTTCCGATTCGATTATTTTCGTATTGCCGGGTTTACTTCGTACGGCGAGCTTTGGGAAATCTGCACTAGAGGGTCTCAAAGCCATTCCCCCCGTAGTAGTACGCAACTAATCCAATATATAAGAGAAATAACAAACAAATGCAGACATGGACACGTTTATCCAACCACCACCATTTTCATTTATTAATTAATAATAAATAATTAAAACATATAACAAACTTTTGCAAACAGTGTTTTTCATAAAAAAACAGATCTCCTGTTTACAAATATTGCAACTGAATAATATTTTGTTATTAACAGTTGCGAGAATTTTTCTAGAAAAATATTAGTAATTGATTTTAAATAAATTTTCATTCCATTTATTTTTAAAAAATTTAGTTAGTTAAGAACAGTCGATATTTTTAGTTTTAGGACGTGCTTAAATGAATGAACTAAGAACGTGTTATAAATATGAAAATTTTAAAATACCTCAGCGTTCATTTGTTCCGCGTCTGATTCGGGAATATTTGGGGTATCCGTAGCAGGACTAGATCCTACCATATCGCTCATACTTTTTATCACCATTTGTGCTTGAATTGCATCCTAAAATTGAAACAAAAAATCAAATAAAAGTTATTACCTATAACATGACGTAATATTTACTTGTTCAAGTGATTTGAGTCGCGCCTGACGCCAGGCAGCACGTTTTTCCGCACGCAATGTCCTTTCTTCGGCTGGTGTTAATTCTCTATCATCTTCATCTGTGAGTAGACCTTCTTCACGCATTCGTTCTTTTAATCTTCGTTCTGCTTTTGCTGTTCGAACCACGCCAATATTTTGCGGAGTACTTGGTTTGGATCTGAAATAAAGCAGACAAATTTCTTCTGATAACAAAGCTGATGAAGACATTTAATTACAATAGTTAAGTTAATTGGAATTGAGTTAGTCCAGAGGAAGATTAGGGCAATTTATATGAATAATACTGGAAAAATAGACGAGGAATATTATCAAAGATAACATCAAATGGAAGAGAAAGAAGAAAGAACTGTTATATAATTAAAAAAAATATGAATGACGTACTTTGCAGGTTCTGTAATTTCTTCAATTTCATCTTCTTCTTCCAAGCCAGCCCATGATTTAATTTCAGATCTGGACAGGGAAGCAATTTTCTTTTCTTCTTCAGCTTTCATCCGTTCCACCTCATCTTGGCTAAGAAAACTGAACTTCTTATCTGTGAGAGATTCAATCAAGCATTATTTATATTGTTTCAACACTATTATTATTAAATTATTTTACCTGATTTTGGTGTCGGTTTATGACTTTCTTCCATGGCATTTTCGAAGAATTTTAATTTATCACTCACAGACATTTTCGTTACATTAGATTTAGGAGATTGTGGCGGCTGTATCAAATAATCATTTTATTAGAAAAACATATCCTGAGAATTGCATTTAAAAAGAAAAAGATAGAATAAAGAAAGAAGTTAACATGAAAGCATAATATATACATTATTTTCATGGAAAATACATATACAAAATTTTTGAATTATATACAAGTTTAAATTTTTTTGCTACTATAATATCACTTATAGTTTATGTTCATTAGGTCAAAATTTTTGTTTTATGACTTGAATAACAAAAAATATAATTTTATTATATAAACAAATTACACAAATTTATTTAATCATAAATAAACTACAATCTAAACATTAAGAGCATTTCAAGGTAAACAAAAGGCTGTATTCAGACAGGTGGTGGGAATACACAAAAGAATAATTTTACATTCGATTCATTCGTTTAATACTACATATTTATGGTAACTAATTATTAGAAAAATTAGCTAATTTATGTACAATTTTAATAATTTAATAATAATTTTTATATTCAGACAGAATTAGCATAAAAAAAAATTAATCAAATATTTAATTGTCAATATTTTCTTTGTTTATTATTATTTTGATTTCCAAAAAATATATATGTTGTTAATTATAATGAAGATTAATCGTATTTTTTTTTCAAATAAAATGTATGTGTTAAATAAGGGAAAATCGCATTTTTCAAGGAAAATAATGAAAATTATTTTTTTACAAATAAACTACACATAAATAAATTCTGAAATTAATACATAAGTACTATAATAACAATTAACAACATACTTATTTTTTGAAAATCAAAATAATAATAAACAATAAAAATATTGACAATTAAATATTTGATTAATTTTGTTTATATGTTAAGTCTGTCTGAATATAAAAATTGTTATTAAATTATTAATTGTACATAAATTAGCTAATTTTTCTAATAATTAGTTACCATAAATATGTAGTATTAAACGAATAAATCGAATGTAAAATTATTCATTTTTGCATTCCCATCACCTGTCTGAATAGCCTTTTGTTTGCCTTGAACTGGCCTTAATCAAATAAAAAATAACCAAATTTCCATTATTTATATCAACAACTACAAATAAATATTGAAAAAATATAATTTTATTATAAACCAATTACACAAATTGAGAATATTTAAATAAAGTTGTCCAATTTTCAATTAATCATAAATAAACTACAATCTAAATATTATGATTCTACATTAATCAAATTAAAAAATAACCAAATTTTCATTATTTATATATCAACAACTACAGATAAATATTGAAAAACTACGGACTAAGGGTTAAGTAAGGGAGAGAGAGAGAGAGAGACCCACCTCTGCGCGCATAGTTTTTATATCCGAAATTCGCGCATGAATGACGTTGCTTCCAGTTTTAGGAGGTTCGGCCACATCCACAGCAGAAGTAGCAGCATGCATGTTAATCTTTACAGGACTTTGTACAGTAGCGGATAATTTAGGACTTAAATTAGGAGATAAATTCGAATTTGAAGGAACTACATTTGAAAATTGACCCGATAATCGATTCGGTTTCACCGGAACAGGTGGCGGTGATTTTATAGCTTCTGGTGGTGGAGGGGATCGAATTTCTGGTGTCGATGAAGCTGACGACGATTGGATATAAGATGGCGTTGCTTGAAAAGGTATATTATGTACTTCGGTTACATTAATCGGTATAATATGATCTGTCATTGGATGATAATAGGGGTACATTAACTGTACTGGCTGAGAGGGATGTTGACCGTATTGATCGGGAAATAATATTGGTTGTGTTGGCATTCCTGGGATATAAGATAAACCCGAAGTTATCACTCCCGGTGTAGATGGTAGCATGTAATTTGAAGCAACATATAGCTGGCCCGATAAAGGACGCTGAGATAGAAAATTCGCGTTTTGATTTTGTAAGGGTGGGGGTGGTAATATTTCAAGTGGAGCTGGAACACTTCTAGGCGAAGGTAGACTTGAATAAGTCGCCGAAACTAATATCGATTCGTCTTGAATCTGTGCCGGATCTTTTTGAATTATATTTCCAATAATCGAAATTGGATTCGCATCACCGTCATCAGGTTTTGGTGATAATAATAGTGGAATATCCGGCGGGATACCTTCCAGTAAGGAAGATCTAGGTGGTAATGTAGTTAAATTAATTGGTGGAGGAAGCGAATCATCATTCTTATTTGGTTCAGAGATTGATTTTATCTCAGAAGTTTGATTGTTAACTTTGTCTGGAGTGGGTGTTTCAATTAAAACCGATTTAATAACAATGGGAGGCAATGTTTGTTCCGATGTAACTAAAGATGGATTTAAAATTGTTGGGGTATCGTTAAATTGAACATGCGGTTTAATACGGTTAAATTTACTGGATTTATTCGTATTATCGAGAGGTAGAGTGGAGAAACGAGTTTCGTCATTATTAACACCATCATCATGCATTGAATTGTACTTGTTTGATTTCGGTAAAGTAGAAGAAGCATGCGTTATTTCACTTGTCTGCTGTCTATTAACATTCTGCACAACCCCCATAAAGAAAAATACACGATTAATTAGTATATAAATACATACATACCCACTATATTCCACTAAATACTATAAATTATTACATACAGAATAGAAACTGGAACTAGTTTCCATTTTGTAACCTGCACCGAATTAGTAATAAGTTTTATAATCGATTTAATATCGCAAAAATTATTTACTGCATTAACCAAAATTTTGCAAAAAATGTCAGTATTATAAAAGTATTCAGAAGTGTATACTCTACAGATTTCCGGCTTAAAAAGAGAGAATAAATTTAATTTTGTAGTATTTAAAAATAGTTATTATTATTAATAATCATAATGTAATAGTAAATGGTAGATATAAAATTTATTTTTATAGTTATTTAGGTGGGAAATAAATTTATTTGTGAAGTAAATTTAACCAGCCTTTATAATACCGGCCCTAAAAGTAACTAAACTTACATATTTTATATTCATATTATGTAAAAAATTTCTTGTAACGTTTGTAAATTTACATATTAATTCTAGTATAAATTAGTTGCTCCGAGTTTTTATGTTAATATTACCAAATTTTTTTACAATGTACAATGTGATTAATATAATATTATTGTTTATTTATAATTTATACTAAAAAAAAAAATATTGGCCTGTATTCTCAGCTCACTTTTAGAAGTAACTTGTCAAAATTTGCATAGAAAACAATATAAACGATATAGATAAAAAATAAAATTTCCAATTATGGCAAATTTTAACCAAATTAATTCGACTATAGCTTCAATTTTTAAATAATTTTTTTGCGTTAAAGCAGTAAATATATAAATTTTTTTAATATTAAGATTTAAAACTTTTACCTAACCTGTATATAATACGTTTATTGCTGCTATTCTGTATTGTTCTATAAACACTGTAATGCTATAGAAACTTTTGTCTTCCTTTTACATGATATTTTCCATATAAGCAAAAAGAGACAAAATATTCCAACGTTTATAAAACAATACAGAATACTGGTATTATAATTTATTTTTATTAACTACTAAAAAATCAATCCTATATCTCATAATACAAGCTATATAAGTATATGAAAATTATTAGTAGTAATTAAAAGAAATATAGAATTAGTAAAAAGTTATAAATTGTTGCACATGCAATAATAATAATAAGAAAAAGAAAAGAAAAACAATATAATAATAAATATATATTATTATAATCTTAAATATGTATACATTGTACATGTAATAAATGCGTGAAATATCTCCATATTTTATTTATATTATATAATTCACCCGTTTTTATTTCAAAACAAGATGAACAATGGACATTGAACACAAATATTGAAAATTATTGATAAATTGTTTTTTCGCTTTACCTCACTAAAAGGTATCAAATACGGTATTTATTTTTCTATAATATTCGTTAACGTTTTATATATATTTTATGTAACATTTAACATTCATATACAACTGAAAAAAATAATATTACAAATTTTGTAAACACTGAAAAATTCAGCAACATTTACAATAGAAATTTTACAACGTAATTTATATTTATTTATTATTTGATTATATGCATGATTTAATATAATAAAATATTTCGCATTTAAGCACATAACTAACAAAAAAAAAAACCAAAATAAGTTTCGCATTCTAATTTTTTAGAATATGATTATTTAGAATTTGAAATATAATAAATAACTTGTGGTGTATATGAATTGGTAAGTTATCCTTCCGATTGTAACAGTAATATCTTTCGACAAAACAATTAAATAGTTACTTGAAACTTGAACAATGTATTTTTAAATCTTACTTCATATTCCGAAGACACATTTAAAAACAAAACATGATATATAACTATGCAAAGTAAATTATAACATTCAGCATATTTCTGGAGCGCATGGTTAAGTTTTATCTAAATATAATTAACAGACAAAAAAGTACTAATATTTATAAAATAACTATCTTATAATTATTACTAAAATTAACTACTTTTTTATAGTAATAATTAATTTTGTATTGAAATATAAAATAATTTACTACAGCTATAATAAAAGTAGTTAATTTAATAATTACAATTTTAGAAGTTATGTACGAAGTTCATACCTTTCAGTGACCAAAAAAACCCTTACTAAATAAACAAATAATAAAAATAACTACATCCGATCTGACCTTGAAACGAAAGGAAAAAATATTTTACATTCTTAGAATGTATTTTTAAACAAATTGTATGTTTCCAAATACTAAGAATATATAATATTTGTAAACAAAATTTGTGTTACCAAGTTTACCAACATGTATTTGTTGTTTACATTATACGATTTTGATGTGTCCAAACCGCAAGAAAAAGAAAAATTCTTCATTAATATAAATCACAGAGATAAATAAACAAAAATTAAATATCAGACTTAATTTGGAGAAATACTTAGAATACTTTTCGATAGGGAATAAAAAGTTCTATAATTTGGTTTCAGTTTTAATTTGCTAGCATGTTCCGTTTCGGCGCTAGAATTTTTTTTTTTTAATAATGTTTTTTTAGAATTTTCAATAATTTTTCCTGCTAAATCAGTATGAGTTAGAGAAAAAGTTACTTAGCTATTATGTAGCTAATTTTTTTTTCTCTATTTTACTGAATTTTTGAGCAAATTTTGAAAAAAAATCTTATTTAAAAAAAAAAAAACGAGAAATTTTCAAAAATTCAGTTTTTAATTTTTTTTTCTACTAAACGATTCATCGTAGAATAATGGTTTCTTCATTCAATTATAGTCCTCATTGTTCCGCATTTTTTCATAACATGCTTATTTTCCTACACCTCATAGTTTTTGAAAAAAAATAAAAACAAACAAATTAAAAAAAAAATTTAGTGCCCAAACGGCACATGCTAGCAAATTAAAACTAAAACTAAATTACATATAGAACTTTTTACGATCTATCAAAAAGTATTCTAAGTATTTCTCCGAATTTAACTCGAGAAAGAAGTATATCGCAAATTATCGAAACAGCATGTTAAACGCCCATACGAACTTGACGAACGAACACCCGGTATATATCAAGTACAACCAATTCGTCTTACGTATAAACCTATATGTTAAAAACGAGTTTTCAAAATAAGTTTTGCCATTGTAAATATTATTTCTGCACTAAAATCTTGCGATTTATAATCAAAAAAATGTGCAAAATTAACGGTATGTAAAGTTTGAAGAAAATCGCACCCTTGGACATCCTTTCTACTAGTAAAAAATAATTAAAAAAATCTTAATTTCGATCGAAGCGACGTGTTCCACTAAAGACCTCATATGTTAAAAGCTTCTATCACTCTCGTTTCTAGGTCTGATCAAAATACACTAAGTTGAACATCTTTAAATTACATTTTACAAACTAAATAAATATGTAATAATTATTAATTCAACTATACAATGTTTAATAATAATGTAATTATTGTTGTATTTCACTTATATTCTAAAACATTATAATAGGTAATGATATATATATTTTTTATTTTCTTTTGTTGTTCGTATATATATATATTATATAATATCAAATATCATTAAAAAAATATTGAAAATTTTTTGGCATTGAAATATATATATATACTAATTTCATGATCCCATTTCAACAACTAATACCTATATTGTTTTCACATTCTCTTTTTTAAGTACCAAATGAGCGCATTTTTTTTTTAACATAACAAATTATGCGGCCATCCTTTTGTTTTAACATTAATTATAGATGTGTTTTTTTTTTACCGTAAAACTCAGCTCAGATCAGCAAATATCAGTAACCTTGAAATAATAATAATAGCTGTTTTATTTATCGTCTCGTAACTGAGTTCGAAGTGAGTGAATTGCTTCCCCCCGTTACCGATACTGAGTTTGATATTTAGCTAGTGCTTAGCTGAGATTCAAGTGAGCGCACATGCGCAATTCAAAATTTTCTAGTTTCAGATTTGATAACGTGTTTGATACTGGTTGACATTTATATTTGAGTATTTTATTGTGAAGTCAAACAATAGATATCCCCGGCGAGTTGCAATAAATTATCAACGCAAACAATCCAAATACATCTAATATAGGTTATATAATATATGTGGAACTTAGATTTTAAATGTCACTTTAAAATAAACTGTTTTATTTATCAATACAACTCATTCAGCAAAACTCAGCTCAGCTCAGCTCATTTAAAAGATTTACTGATCTAAGTGGAATGAAAAAAAAAAACACAGCTTATATATATAACAATATTGCAGGAAAATAATGGACAATAAATATTTTTGTTAAAAAAATTAATTTTAAAAATTTAAAAATAATGTATACATTTTCGTAGAGTTTACGACGGAGAACTGTTTATTTTTAATATACATTTTCTTTTGTCTTATAAAAATTACGGAATGCGAGTAATTTGTTAAGGCTTGTTAAAAATTATTAATATATTTTCATTTGTATATTCATATACTTATGGTTGAAAATGTATACAAAATATAAGATTAATTAAATTTCCTTTACTAATTACTCCATAATTATATTTATTATAAAGAAAATTACGTTTGAATATTGTGTTTCATATACGATATGTTTTTTATACGTTATTTTAAAATTATGGAGTAAAATTTTACATAAAATTTTAATACTTATTTTACAATATAACTTTTATCTGCAGAAATATATATATAAATATAAAGGGGTATAAATAAATTTTGAAATATTGCAATTAACGCCAGATAATAGAAATTGTAATTTATGCAAATTATCGCCAGATGTAATATATACATTTTATAAATCGATATTTAATATGCTATTTTAACGGTTGTGAATTGTTATTAATGGTTGTTGCATTGTCCTATTCTGACGTTAATTTATCCGAAACTAATTTGATGACAGATTAGAATATTTTTGTTATTTTTTTTATAAAGTAAAAAATTTACAATTACATTTTTTTTAAATGAAGTTTGATGATAAAAATGTATGTTGTAAAATAAGTTTCACAAAGTATTAATTAAAAATAAACTACTTATATAAAATATAAAATTATCGAATTAATTTTGTATAAAAATATGATAGAATAAATTTTATTAAAAAATGGAATAAAATAAAAGATATCGATTAAAAAAAATAATACTGATTTAAAATAATCATTCGAATAATATTAAACATTTTTGTATGGTGTAATAATTTGAATAAATGCATTTAAAATAGATTTATATATAATAATTAATTTTACACACTGAAATATTGCTAGCTGTAATTTTACGAAGCTTTCTTTTTGTTTTTTGTTTTTTTTTTTTTTTTTTTTTTAATAAAAAAAGAACTTACAAAAGCACTTCAGACGTTTTTTGCTATGGCCGTTCGGATTCTGACTGAAGGTTCTGTAATAACATTATAGAACTTGTTGGGCCGTTGAATAAACTATATTACACTTATTTATAATAACAATTAGTCATTCGCAAATAAAACTAAAAAACAAAAAACAAATAAACGGGGGGGGAATGATGACGAAAATAAATAACACCATACAGACATGCTGTTAATAAACCAGAAACATGCTGAAAAATTATGATATTTCTAATTCATATCATTACTAGCATGGTAAAAAAAAACCAAACAAAAAAACCAAACGAAAACAAAAACATTGTTCTTCTGCAGAAATAGTTGACGGGAACATTCCAGTTAACTAAATATTGATTTCATTTTTGAGTTATTTGCATTCAACTAATCCATTGTCTAGCAGCTTTCGCCAACTGTTTTGATATCAAAATTTTGGAGAAAATAAAATAAGGTAGTATTATAGGAATGGAGATTTAGTTAAATTATGTCCGCAATATTTATGTAGCAACCATTCAAGATAAACAAATTAATAAAATAATAATACTGTATGATTAAAAACATTTTAGATTAGCTTAACTAATTTGATATTAATCTTGTTTATTTTTGATCAAAAAATCACTTAATTTTTTTGTGAAATATTAATATTTTATGAATATTGCTTTTAATTATTTTTCTAAATAGTTAATAATTGATATTTTACTCAAAGTATGAATGTTAGCGAATGATTTACTACAATAAATTTCTTTTACAATGACGTACAACGTTAATAGGAGACATAAAACAAATAAAAACAATAAATTAATGGAAAATGGAGAAAAACAAATGGACAAAAATCATAAAATCAAAGCGCACCAATCGGGAATATTATTCGTTTCGTTTTAATCACATTTAAATTTTATTATCTACAAATAAATAAATACAGTTTCTATCCAATCTAATCACCGAGTATAGGTATTCGATTTTAGAAAAAATACACACTAATTTGTCGGACATGTGTTTTAGTTACAAACAGCTAATTAATTTGTTGGATAAGGAGATTATTATTTTTAACAGAATAATTATAATGCAGATTATTACTTACCGTACATTGCGGCGCTAACGTATGCTTGCTCATAACAATTGTGGTTGTTTTCAGTTCATTGGAATTGGGCCCGCCCGGTGATTTTGGTGGTACGTTCAATTCCGTGGGACTTGACGGGTTTTGGACGAGCATTTCAGCTGCTCGCACCACATCTAATACCTAATTATTGCATCGATAAGAAAAAAAAAAAACATATTTCAGACATATTTACTAATATAATAAACTGCATGTCGCTGTCAAAAATCCCAAGTTTGAATAACAAAACTGCACGCCCCGGTTGCGGATTATCGGATTATAAGGATCTTGAAATATATTTTCATTTATTCTATAGCATATTTTTAAAATTATTTGACACAGCAATTTTAAATGTGAACTTGAAATTAATATAGTAATATAACCAAATATGTATTATGAAAATAGACAATAGGTTAGGTTAGACATGTTAGTGTTTTTATGGTAAGTAAAAATTTTATTTTTTATCTAAAAGAAAATCTAAACCATTTAAACCGAATCGAATCGGTTATGTAAACCAATTTGCAAACCATTTCAGTTTCATTTTATGTTAATGCACCGAACCCGTACAAATTTTTCTAGCAGTTTGCAACCTTGTTATTTGCTAAAATAGCATATAAAAATAATATTATAAAAAATCCGAAAACCACACTTAAATTAAAATAAAGCTAAATACGTATTTCGGAAGCTAAGCTTCCATCTTCAGTAGCTAAATAAAATTTACAAAAAAATCTTACCTGTGATCCGAAGTGCTTAAATGTTTATGTACTTCGGATTACAGGTAAGATTTTTATTTTAATTTAAGTGTGGCTTTGAGATTTTTTATAATTTAATTTTTATTTAAATTTCGCCACAGTAGATCATTTTCTAATCTTATAAAATAGCATATAATAGAATATAATCTAATAAATACTGAATGAACGTACTTGTTCTGTTGTTGATTTTGGTCTCGCTTCAACTAACGACATATCTTCGTCATTATTTTCGATACGTTCACGCAACCTTCTTTCTTGTTCCTCTTCTTTCTCAAATTCTACCAACTCTTCTTTCATTTGCTGTTCCTTTAAAAAACATATTTATATTGTCAAAGATAATAAAACAGTTACTTGTCTCGAAATACCTGTTTAATCGTAGCTGTATCTTCATCGTCCCTATCTAAGCTAGATACAGATTGTGACCTAGAACCTGAAGACGTCGTCGTTTTCGGTTCTCGTATTAATTTGCCTTCTTCGATAAGTCGTTCGACTTCAGCACGATCATAACCCTTACAAACAACTAATTCGATACTATCGCCGCACGATCGTAAAATATTCACAGCTTCCTGATGTGTTGCACCCAAAAGTGATCTACCATTTACTTCCAATAACCGCATACCGACCTAAATCAATATATATATATATATTTCATTTAGTCAACGTGATGTTACGAGAATTAATAAAAACTCCCTTTGTAATTAATGGTGATTTACCTTAAGTCTACCGTCTCGCTTCGCAGCACCGCCGGAATTAATTTTCGAAATAAAAACACCTTCGTCGGTCCGATCAAGTGGATTGCCCTTCTGCCCTCTAAGACCACCCTTAATATGCATTCCTAATTTTTCACCTTCCGCTTTCACTATCGTCCATTCCTACAATTCATTTCCCAATCATTTAAATTCACTTCCAAAATTAAACCTTCTTCACTACCTAATAACACCATGCTTGTAATTTACAATTTACAAAACAATATATTAAATTATTGCTGCTATTCAGGTCATTACATTTCAATTTAAAGATCTTTAGCTTAAATGAGAGTTTAACTTTAAAGCAATTCCGAACATTCATCTTTAAGTGTAGCCCATTTCAAGGACTCTATTTTCTATACTAGCAATGAATATATTTAATTTCTTATTTATATTTCTTCTAAATATAAAATAATTACAAACATTTCTATATTCATGCAAAGATTTTTCATAATTCTGTCAATTGAATGAGCCTAACCTCCGATGACCATTTAAATTTAAAGGCATTTAAGCTAAAATTTTACACTTAAAGTATTTAAGTTGAAATTTACTTAAAGTTTTTTAAATTTAAAGATTTAAGCTAAATTTAATGACCAGAATACTGGCATATACAGAACAATATTTTAGACGACATAAAATGGCTATAGCATAAAAAATATACGTCTACGTAATTACATACACTGTTAAAAAACTAAATGAAATACTTCAGTCGCATTTTCTTAATTTTATATCATAATTTCGTCGTAACATGCAAAACCTTGTCCGACGCAAACTACGCAACAAAATCTAGTCGATAATACTTACTATTAGAGAAATTGGTTCAGAAATTTGTAGCTTGTAAATTATAAGGGAAAAAAAAAACACCAAATTTTCACCAATTCGTATCTTAGGTTATTCAATTTTTAAATAAATACTATATAATTCATATTTTAATTTAGTTACATTAGAATTAAAGATTAGAAAAAGGAAAAAAAAATTAGTATTTACCTGATATCCATCAGGCAGTGGATCGTGTTGAACTGTAAGTTTAATTTCATCTCCGGGTCGTAATAGCTCCATTACAGCTTCTTGATGTGTAGCTTTCGTCACGTCGGTTCCGTTTACTTTTAATATTCGATCGCCCATCCGTAATTTGCCAGATACCGCTGCTATACCACCCGGTACAATCTAACAATAAAAATATGAATATTAATGCCAAAAGATAAACTTTTGTTCTTGGCTCCTGAATCTGCGTTATGATTAATTCTAATGTTATTAAATTCCCTATCAGGTTCGTTATTGCTTTTAACAATGACGCGTTTCGACTTATCTTCAGATTTTCTGCATCACAAACACGGACCAAACTCAGAAAATCTGAAGATGACTGAAAAATCGAAACGCGTCATTGCTAAAAACAATAATGAACCTGATAGGGAATTTAATAACATTAGAACACAAACGTTTTTTTTACAGTGTAGGTAAAATAAAAACTCACATGTGAAATAAAGATTCCTGGATTTCCTGTACCAAATGGTGTACTAGAATGATCAGTACCGCCAATAATACTAAATCCCAATGAACCACCTTCTTTTGAAAGTACTACATCCTAAAAATATAACAAATTATATAATTTTACGATTAAATAATTAGTAATGTAAAAATAGCTCATTACTATATTTTTTTAATTAATACGGCAATTATTTAAATTTAATGATTATATAATATAATATAGCTCGTATTATTATGAAATATTAATTAAATTAATTCACATGCAATGATTGTTGGCATTTAGCTGCAAAAATTGTGATGTGATTTTTAAATACACATGTGTAAAATTTTGTTACCAAAACTTTGAGCATTGTTACAGAGCTATAACATAAATGATTGTGATGTTAAAATATAATTTATAATCCAGTTTACGATAATATCTTTTAAAACATGCAAAGAATTTCTTTCAAATATCGTTTCTACGCCCAAATTTAGTTTACAAACTAATGTTTTATACAAGAATATAAAGCCAGATTTTGTTTCGTATAAATCTTATAACTCCAATAGACGCAAGTGAGAGGAGACAAAGCCTGCACTACAAGGCGATAAAAAAAAAGGATAAGGGCTCAAGTAGTAAATGCTACCAGTTACTTTCCAGCTTAAAAGGGACTGATTAAAACATATATGTAGCGAAAACAGCGTACCTTTTTGATGATCTTGAGAATAGCTTCAATTACGATTGAAAAAATATGTATAAAAAAAAAATCAAAGCTAATTGAAAAACCTTCCTCAAATTATTAACGTACGACATCATGCAATCTTACAACAATTAGAGCTACATAACTTAATAGCATTCACTACGTTAAGCGTCTGAGTAGTGTGCAAAAATAATAAAAACAAAAGAGAATAAAATATTACTGAAAAGATAGTGGAAATTTTGTATATAAATTGAGGAAGATTGCCAATACCAGCTTCTAGACTTACCGGTACTAGGTGGATAATCTTTGGAAAAATAGAGCACACTTTACCCAAACGAAGTATCTGATATCAAATTATTTTTATTTCAAAATATAAGCCGTTTTCTTTGAAAGTGATATAAGTCCATTTTTGGCAAAAAATTGGTTAATGATAACACAATAAATGCAATCTGCTATGAGCTTTTTATCTATAAACGTATAAACAGTTCCCCTTCAAAAATTTTCAACATTATATTAATATTAATTTACGTAGTTACCATTCAAATACAAACCCTTAAATATAAAATGGACTTACACCACTTTCAAAGAAAACGGCTCATATATAAAACAATAAATACCCAATAAAAATAATTTGTATCTATTAGATATAATAGAACTATATACACATGTGTAAATTAAATAAAAATAAAATCACTAAAGAAACAGTGCACAATAAATTATGTAAAAATGCATTAGAAATATAGTTCCATTAAAATAAATAAAGAGATGCAAAAGTAAGTTGTAAATAAAATCTATAAAGCGAAAAAATTATCTACGTGAAGTTGCCACCTCATGTTAGAATTTCGGAAAAAAAAATATTGCATAATTTTGCCCAAGTTATGTTCAGTTTAATTTATTTTGTTCAACTCTCCTTAACTAATGAGTCAAAAGTCGAATTCCTATGGTGTAGCAAATTTGATAATCATGATTTGAAATGTTTGTTTATTAGTAAAAAAATTTGTCCAATATATTCCACAACATTTTATTTAGTCAATGGACATCGAATTCGATTATGATTGCCATACCCCATAAAAATTCGACTTTTGCCCTCATTAGTTAAGGGGAGTTGGACAAAATAAAATAAATGTTGGACAAAACTGGGTATAACTTGGGCAAAATTATGCAATATTTTTTTTCGAAATTCTAACATGGGCTGCCAACTTTACGTAGGTGAAAAACTGGCATGCATTATTTAAACTAAATTATTGGGGCATGCGTTGGAAAATATTTACAAACAAATGTTTTAAATAAAATAATAATAATAGTGTTGTATATATCAGAATCTTTATAATTAAAATTTTCTAAAGAAAATAAAATAAATAAATACAAATTAAGTAGTTGCAGTAATGATATTTTTAGTATGTATTTAGATTTATCTAAATATACAAAATTTATAAAAGTTTCCGAAATTACAACACCAAACAATTAACAATAAAAAATAAAAATTACTTTTGCATACATAATTAAAATTAAATAAAAATTAATATAACCCTGTGTTAACGCTAACAGTTCTTAAATATAAATATTATTCAATTCTTTGGGTGATATTTAAAAATAACATCTGTACATTATTGGTTAATTAAACTAATATATGTTAATAAAATATATATATATATATATTTCTCGCCATACGACCTTGAATGCAGCATTCACGATTAGATGTAAATTAATGAGTGAATTTAGTAAACAAAAATTGAAAACATTCGAATATGTTATAATATATAAAAAAAACTTATTTATTTTTATTAAAATCACGTCACCCTGTTAATAATGGCCTATTCGTTTTAATTACTATGTTTACACGAAATACCTAATGTATATTTTTTTAAATTAAATTACAATTTAAACGTATATACCGGGTGTACGTTCGTCAAGTTCGTATGGGCGTTTAACCTGCAGTTTCGATAATTTGCGATATACTTTTCTCTAGAGTAAAATTCGGAAAAATACGCCCAAACGGTATATGCTAGTAAATCAAAACTAAAACCAAATTATAGAACTTTTTAAGCACTATCGAAAAGTACTCTAAGAATTTTTACGAATTTTACTCGAGAAAGAAGTATATCGCAAATTATCGAAACTGCGTATTAAACGCCCATATGAACTTAACGAACGAACACCCGGTATATAATGTGTCTAAAGAATGTTTAATCTATTATTTTATATTTACGTAATGTCTTCTATAAATATTATTTATAAAATAAATGTATTAAAAATCTCCAATTTCAATTTAAATGACCAGACTGATTTAATATATTCAGTTCTTTTCAATGCTTGTATTCAAACGTTAATCCTCGCTTAATTATGGTTTTTCCAAAATTTTCTCAATACTTAGAATATAAGATACTTTGATAATGACAATGTTTGTCAAAACTGCACTCACTACAATTGTGTAATAAAATGAATTTTCAAATTACCAAAGTTTTTTATTTTTATTTCAATATGAAGTTTTCACAAAGTAACGGTAAAAAATGGAAATTTTTTAGTTATAAATTAGTTCTATAGTTTGCGAACATAGTAATTAATAAATATATTGTTAGCGTTGCTACAAAAGTCATACCTCTTGGAACTAAAGAAAAAAAAACAAAATGAAATCCACTTACCTCGCTGACCAACGGCAGTACAAGCTTGTTATCCGTAACACGCGTGACCACCGTTTCCGTGAACGTGCTCTTTGTGATGGTTTCGGTAACTTTACCGACCGCAGTCGGTGCTGGCGGGAAATTAATCTCACCGACAGCATTCGGTCGTTTAATCGTGACCGTTACTGTCGGCCCGGTAGCATCACCATCGGCCGCGGCTTTATTATTATTATTATTGGGATGAAGGAAATGTGATGGGATCATTGCTTGGAATTCTTCATTGGTTATCGGCTTCGGTAATACCTGCGGATCATCGCCATCGGACGAGGCGGAATTTGTCTGCGTTACGGGCTTGTGACCATTACTGCTACTGTTGATCGATTCGCTGGCGGATGGTGTTAGTCGACGTGGTGCTGGCTGTGGTGGTATAGTTGCTGCAGACTGTTGAATTTCGGCTTGTTGAACCGGCGGTGGTGTATTTGATGGTTCCTGATCGCCGATTGAACGACGATAGCCCGCGTAGCTAGGCCGATTTGCCATGTAGCTGTTTGCATTGTAAAGTCCCGCATAGGGTTTGGGGAGTCCGAACATGCGTGGGGATTTTTCGGGTCCGGGACTAGGTGAGGGTGAGGAACTACTAAATGATGGTGGCATTGTATCGCGCGGTAGACACATTTCTCGTTCGACCACTAAACGAACGAATCGTTCGTGGCCGGTTAAGATTTGAACGGCTTGGTCATGTCTTGCGCCTGTCATATCGGCTCCGTTTATCTAAGGGCGTCATAGTTTTATTATTGCTGATTTTGCAGAATTGCTTTTAACTTGTAGGCACATCATTAATTTTTCTCACTAAACTTGTGTGGCAATCACTGGTTGCAAAGATAATACTATAATCTCTTTACTGGTATGTTTGCATGAGCTTTCGAATCGAAATGAAATTGTTTTGTCATTATGCTATATTTTACATCTAACCTAATAAAATTAAAGTCCAATGTAAACAAAGTATATTAGCTGTATTCTTTTTACCTAAAATTTACTGAGATCTAACTTCATTTCAAATAAACTTAGATAATTTTTATTCTTTTTATTTTAACTGAGCTACGACAAACTAAGTTGGATAGCTTCCCCCTTACCGATTCTGCTGCACCCGCAAAATAATCCCAAAATGAAGTGAGATACTCAGATGATATTCAGTTTAGTAGTAGAGATTAAGTTTGTGTCAATTTTGCTGTTTCTCAAGTTAGCGACGAAAAATGTCATACGAAATATAATACCAATATAATATTATACCAATATAAAATTAATTTTATCAATTTCCATATTCTATTAGTTAATAATGTTAATAGATTGAATGATATTGGACCTTTAAAATTTAATGAAAATTTTTTAACAAAGATGTATTTCTTGATTCACAAAATTATGGTTGATTAGAAAAAAAAAAATGTGGAAAAAAAGGTGTCAAAGTATTTCGATCTTTGTCACTTATTCGTGTTCACTTGCTAGAGCAGTGTTTCTTAACAGGTGGTCCGCAGGAAAATTTTAGTGGTCCTTGCAATATAACGAAACTCTTTAATAATTATTATACTTTTGCTAACAAAAATTATTTATATACTGTGTATTTTCCGTAATTTATTGGAAACGCAAAAGTTTTGTGTAATTTTAAAATTATTTTTGTGTTGCATTTTATTTTTTTAAATATTATTAGGTTTTTTTTAAGTTTCTATTGTTATTTTTTTTACGTGATTTTCTACAACTGAAATAAATGTATTTAGTAGTACATTAAATATATTTGTTTTCTTGAAACAAATTAATCAACAATTATTATTAGTGGTCCGCGTAAGAAAATTAGATATTTTACTAGTCCGCGATGCGTTCTTGGATGAGAAACACTGTGCTAGAGTTTCAATATTTCGTTCTTTTATAAAGCAACTCAACTCACTTCACTTTCCAACTGAAATGAGTCAATTTTTGATAAAAAGAATACAGCTATTATTAGTCCTTGAAAAACACTCTTGCCAATAGAGAGACAAAATATAGAATTACAAAGTAGATTATGACGTGCCCCTCTCCTACAAGCCAAAAGCAACTCTCTCATAATATCCCACGATAACAATAATCAGCAATTTATTACTAGTAGCGTCAAAACATTCTTTGTACTAGACAATAAATTTCCTAAATTTATAAGCAATTTTGTGTGATAATTAAAAATCGGAATTTACTTATATTGAACATTTTCCGAGTTGCTGTTATTTATTATCGTGGAATACAAGGGGACTTTATAGAAATTAGCACCAACTAACCGAAGTAACCCTGTCGCCGACAAGTAGTTTGCCATCGCGTTGCGCTACACCGCCCTCCGATATTCGTGATATGTAAATCGCTTCGCTATTATTCTTGAAAGGTGCTGTACCCTTTCCACCCGCTATACTAAATCCTAAACCGTTTGCATCTCGAATTAGTGTCGTATGAATCGAAACTTTTTGCAATACCAAATCGTCGCTGGTTGAAGGCAACGGATCCGGTTTCTTCTTTTGCGTTACCGTCTAGAAACAAAAAACACGTCTGTCTATTTTGTTTTTTTTTGTTTGTTTGTTCGGTACAAATTTTGCAAATCGATTTTAAACTAACTGCCCGATGAGCTAGAGACTTGAAACTTTGACATATAGCTCACAACTGGGATGACAAAGACAATTTAATATATTAATGTTGAGATTCTTCTCTCAAAAATTTCACAAGTTACTCAATCATTGAATCAGCTTAACGTGGTATATTAATATTTTTTTTAATTTAAATAATTATTTTCTGCTTTGTAGTCTTGTGTGTGTGTATGTGTTCTGTATTTTCTGTAGTTGTTTTCTGTAGTTTCTGTATTTTGAAATAAAATATCTGCTAAATACAGGAATGTACGAAATTTAAATCATTATTTTTTCTATAGAGATTCTTACAATTATTCCCGTTTTGATGAACTAACCTGTTCGTTACTAGAAACTGAATCACCGTTAACTTTCCGTTCAGCAATATTCCCGACACTTTCGAAGCCAGAAGTGAGAACGGATGCATGTGATGTGGCACTTGGTGCTCGACTAGTACCTAGACTAGAACAAGCTGAATCTTTACGGAATGTGGGCGTTGAACCAGCCGATGCTACTGAATTTCGATCATTCTCATTCTACACAATTTCAAATAAAAACATAAATTAATTACATTTCTAATTGCAAAACAATTGAGCCGTTTATTTTTAAAGTGACCTAAGTCCATTTTTATTTATTTATTTTTTACTTGAGGTTATATTATAACCTCAAATAATAAACTTTTGTACTGTCATCAGAAACAAATTGTAAAATGGACTTAGGTCACTTTCAAACTAAACGGGTCAATTATTAAGTCTACCAACCTGTAACTGTGAGGGAGGTACAAGTCGGGTAACCTCCCGGCTAATAACTAAAATTAAAACCACTCCGGATGCTTTGAGCACTTCAACAGCATCATAGTGACTGACCTCGATGACAGACACCCCATTTACGCTAAGCACCTTATCGCCGACTTTCAGTCCAGCCAAATCCGCGGGACCACATTCGGTTACGCGCGAGATAAAAATGCCTTCATCGTCGCCTTTAAACGGCGTCGAACCACGACCGCCTGCAATCGACAAACCCAATCCGGATTTGGTTCGTTCGATATGAATCTCGTATTTTTCTTCGCGCAGTTCGATGGTCGGTTCGCCTTCGCCAGCTAGAAGAAAATTTTCATTAGATACATTAAGAAAGATTTTGCTTTAAGGAGATAACTCAGTTCTCTGGATCGACAAATATCGATTTTTTGTGTGTGTCCGAAACAGCTTTATCGAATTCGACAAAATTACAAAGTTATAACCAATTTAAAAACTTTAAGCTCGTTTTCTCGAAACGTACTTTTTCATCGTGGCATTTCTGCCGTTTAAAAATACAAATACAAAATACAAAAACAAATTATTTTTATTTTTCATTAATTATAAATACTCGTAATATAATTTGGACTATTAGTATATATAATTATAAAATTTTAAATCTATATAAAATAATTTAACACAGTAAAAAAATCTTTCAGAACCCATTACATTTAAATAAAACAGCTTTAGGTTAAAGTTCTGTATTAATATTTATTAATAATCTACGTTTCGACGAACTCAACGTATGCTTCAGCAGGAAAAAAGAGTACAAGTTATGTACATCAGTCACTGTGAAGGCAGTGATTTAAATAAAATTTGGCTTTCTGTAATTAAAAATTTATAAAATTTTATGATATTATTACCAGTAACTTGTTTCTATGTTCTATTTATTTACTATAAATTTCATTTTCATCTTTTTTCCTGATGAAGACGTACGTTCAATTCGTCATAACATCAATTATTAATAAATATTAATACAGACTTTAACTTGAAGCCGTTTCATTTATTTAATTATTGTTGAAAAATATTCTGTAAAATAAATATTCAGTTGACAGAGTTTATTTTGAAACTGTTAATACAAGAATTATATATAAAAAAAACAAACTTAAAATAAAATGATTTTAAATTACAATTAACTGATTACCTTAATTATTAACCTAAATCCAAATTTTTCTGTTTTATATTTTATTCCAAATATATTAGCTTTACTGTAGATATCATAGATACTTATTTATTTACAAATAAAATAAAAATATTCTAGTAAAAAAATTAAAACTACATTTACTACATTAATATGTATGTAAATTTGTATTCTATTTTTTTTATATATAAATTGTTACGTCTAAATTACTAATTTTAACGAACTACAAGTTTATAATTACTTATTTGAAACTAATAATTATATCAAATTATTACAAATAACTATTTTAAAATACACATAAAAACATTATATCGTGATATAAATGTCTGCAAGTAAATTTATTTTAGTTGTACAGAGATAACAAATGAATATAAAAATTAATCAATATATATATACTAATTTTAACGAACTACAAGTTTATAATTACTTATTTGAAACTAATAATTATATCAAATTATTACAAATAACTATTTTAAAATACACATAAAAACATTATATCGTAATATAAATGTCTGCAAGTAAATTTATTTTAGTTGTACAGAGATAACAAATAAATATAAAAATTAATCTATATATAAATATATATATAAATTACCTCCATCGTAAACCAAGCTCTTTACTTTCCTAATACTTTTAATCTTCGATTTACTTTTGTTCTTTTTCAACGAATTAATTCTAACATTAACGTTTAACATCTTTCACTGTAATCACATATACCATTCAAACGATACGAGAAACGAATTTAACGAACAATAAAACTTTTGAAACGATACACGACCGAAAAAAGCAAAAAAAATATATGATTCAATTTCGTAACCGACACATAAATACCATACAACAATACGGTTCACATTTTTCTGCGTTAGTCAAATATTTAATCTATCTTATCAATTTCGTGATAATATAACGTCACCCATTTTTACACCGGGCGAAGTTTTATCCACAAACAACATAACAACACTGTATGAGTAATAAAATCGACAATTAATATTGATAATATTTCAGAATAGAGAGAGAGAGAGAGAGAAGGAAAAAGATTGACGTTGCAATGAAAAGTGCAACTAGTTCATTAATAATTAGTCATTGACGGAATTCAGTAAAGGTATATATTTGACAAACTAAATACAGTGAAACCTCGTATATATATATATATATATATATATACGAGTATATATACGAGTTTTACTCGTAATGCGAAACAATTTTTACCATATAAACAGGGCCGGCTGCGAGTTTTGCGGGGCCTCGGGAAAATATTATATGCGGGCCCCTTTCAAAAAAAAAAAAAAAAAGAAATGATACATGAAGATAATTTTATTAACTATTTAATGAAATATTTCTTTCTTCAATACATAATATAATAAAATTAATAATATTTTTTATTTCTATTGCGTACAATTTTTTTTTTTTATAGCTAATTGTTCGATAACATCATCGAGATTTATGTCTTTCGCTACTTTCTGTTCTATTGACAACATAGCGACTCCCTCTAACCTGTTTTGTCTCATAGCTGATCTTAAATAATTTTTAATTAATTTTAATTTAGAACAACTACGTTCGGCGGAAGCTACTGATACTGGTGTTGTTAACATACTTCTTAATGCTATAGTATATATGTATTTGGATATACATCCTCTATATTATCTTTGCAAATTTGTTTTCGGCAATCTAATAGAGTTACATTCTCTTGAATAATTTGCGACAAAAATTTTAACTAATGAAATAAATTGTAAGCATCAATATCAGCCTTTTCGCCATCTTGTATAAATAGATGAAGATCATTGCAATATTTTTTTAATTCATCATCGTTTGTATTTTTTAAATTTCCAATGTTGTGTAGAAAACCAAATACATCATTATAACGATTATACTGTTCAAATATTTCGTACAAAGCAACAATATGTAATATGAAAGCGTGGGGCCTCGGGAAGAATCCCCGAAGTCCCAACCACTGAGCCGGCCCTGCGTCACATCACTATAATATATTGTATATCGCAAATAATGTCTGAACACAAGTTTGGAAAAATGTGTGATCACAAGCGGCCCCAAGATGCTAGCGCAACGATTTCTAAACACAGACTGATGTAGCAATGGCGCGGAAAGTTTCATCGCACAATTCGGAAATTCCCTTAATCTCTCTAATTGACAAATGTTTGTATGTTTCTCCATTAAGGGTCAGGGGTTTCCTAGTTTATTATTAAAATGATTTTTTGATACGCTTTTTATATAACAGTGATAATTTGTACTTTAAATTTACTAATCAAATAATGTATGTATATACGCGTTACATGTAACATCAACTAAAAATATTTATATTCATTGTAAAGCCCTGAAGAAAGTAATAGTGCATGCCGATTGGCTTAGTAGTTAATAAAAACTTATATAAAAGACTGAATTCCGTCAATTACTAATTATTTAACAATCAACAATTTTTTTAATTTAGATAATTAACCCTTTCGCTGATACTCCTATAAATATACGTTTTTAAAAACATAATTTTATATGCTACTTCCGCAAATTTACGTTCTTTAGTTTTATAAATTTTTATAAGTTTTATAATACGCGCGATATAAGTACGTATATGGCTTTCTAGTACACGCAGTTGTACTCCGCAGAGAAATGGTTAATAATAATAATGTCTACTTGTTAAAAGTGATAAATTCTTACCTTGACTCTGTTCGCCAATAGATTCTGGTGGCGTGGAATAGTTTGTAGTTCGATCGCACTCAACAACCTCTTTGCGTTTTAATGCCTGCGAAACAAAGATAGAACACATAATATAAACGCGAAATTGTAAAAGAAAATTTGTATTTTCGTTAAAATTGGTTGGTATCAGAGACAAAATTAAAGTTCATAAAAGTTTTTAAAACATTCTTTATAAGCATTAAAGAGACATTAACAGAATAGTTTAAAAGCAAAGAATATATAATAATATATATATATATATATATATATATATATATATATCTATATAAAAAGTCATGCCATTAAACTATAAAGAAAAATAAAATTGTCATGTCATATTTAGAAACAGCTAATGTCTGTGTAAGTATATTTTGTATTTGCTAAAATCAATAATAGGATTTAATAAATATTGTATTAATATCAAGGTTGTGAACTGCTTAAAAAAAATTGAACCGAATCGGTTATTAATATTCGTTTTACATAAAAAAATATATAACAAAAACTTTTAAAAAACCACGCTTGTATTTAATTGCACTAAAAAGAGGAAAATAATTTTTTTTCTGGTTATTCAAATTTTTTAGAAAGAAATGAAAGCGTGGAGCGATGATTAAACACTCCACGCTTTTATTTCTTTCTAAAAATTTTGGATAACTAGAAAAAAAAAAATTTTCCTCTTTTTAGTGCAAATAAATATAACGTGGTTTTTAAAAAGTTTTTTTTATATATTTTATTTTCTGTTTCTTAGTCTTTTTTTGTTAAAATATTGTGTTGTCTCCTGGAATGAAACTACATGCAAAATTTCAGTGAGATCAGATGATAGGAAGTGGTCTAAAAATTAGTTACAAGATTTGACGGTGACAATCGGGGACAACAGAGTGAGCTAATATAAACTTGGTAAAAAAAAATGGAATAGTTTTCAAGTAATGCAAAAATAATTTTTTACAAAAATAAAATAAATTTAAAAAAACGATATAATTTTATATTAATATTTATAAATAAAATTAAATAGAATGCTATAAGTTGTTATAAGATGCTATTTATGTACAAATTACTTTCACATTACGAATGTATGTATTATAATAATATACAGTATGTCCTAAAAAGTCCGTACTACCATATGGAAAAAAATATTTTTGAACTTTTCAAAAAACCGGACTAGTAAATCTGAAGGTGTTTGGCCTAAAACCAAAAAAACACTAGGAAATAATGATGTCATTTTTGGTTTTATTATTTTGAGCAACATTTAAAATAAAGTTCAAATAAACGTACTTTGTAAATTTGCGAAATTTTATTTGAATACAGTTCTAGGCTCCTCTATGATAAGTATAATTTCTAAATTATTAAAAAAAAAAAAAATGTAATTTCTAGTATTTTAATCGAAAGTTGACATAAATTACTCAAATTTGAATATATTAACTATGTATTATTTACCAAATTTTTAATAATTATTGAGAGTTTTATAAATTCTTGGTGGATTTGTACTATATAAGTGGTGCAAAGTAATTTATATTTAATAATAATAATAAAAAAAAAAAAACATTAAATAAACACAAATATTATTTGTCATGACACGACAAGATGCAATAGTTAGATTTTGAAAAAAATCATTTCTTTTTCATATGGTACGAACTTTTCGGAACACGTTCACTGTTTTTTATTATTAAAAATCGAATTAAAATCAGTTTTAAATTAGTTACAAAAATTTTATATGATCAGTTTCGATTAATAAAAAAAGTGATTCATAATATGTAGTTTGATTCAGTATGAATTGTAATTCGATTTAGCCTTGAAAATTTAAATGAATTTTATAGAATTACTACACATACGTTGTTTAATAATATTAAAACTCCCTTATTATATATAACAAATAAAATGTATTATATTTTAAAACTTTTATTTGAACTCTAACAAAAAAAAGTTGATTATATTTAAATCTTAAAATAGAAATGTATATTTCCTATAATAAGTAAATATTTATGTTCAAATGGAATATAGTTATATTTGTTCTATATACAACTATTATCTCACTTTAACAATAAATGAATTTTAATTCTGTCCCTGATAAAGATAACTGTAATTTCATATAGTAAATGTCGACCTTTATCGTATTCAACTTTAACATTAATAACATAATATAATATAAGTAAAAGTAATTTAACTATTTCACTACAAAATGTCTAACACTAACGCAAAATTATGTTCACATTGAAAAATATCTGTTGCACAAGATTTTATTATTCATGTTCACAATGTATTGTTCTTCAAACATAATAAACAACTTAATTAGCAATTAATACCTGATGATGGTAACAAGCAAGATTAATTTTCAATAAAGTAGAAGCCGCCATAATGCACACAATACCACATCGTCGCAAATAAAACTAGAAACTAAATAAAATAAAAAACGAACTCAACAGCGCCTTACTTCAGAATGTTTTCATGCAAAAATGCTAAATAGCTATAATACGTGCGTAGTAAAACACATAGATTTATTTACATATGTTTCTCTCTTTCTAAAATTATACACTGATGGCATATTATGAGTATAAGATCATTATCCAATAAAAAAAAAAACTGGTTATGATGTCATAGCAATAACAAGATAGGTAAACAATTAAACGTTTGAAATTATGACAGTTGTGTTTGAAATATTGGTTATAAATTGTTTGACATCTGATTTTAATAATAGATTTCAATTTTATTACTTTATTATGCATTTAAATTCAGAGCAACACGAAAACTACACGAATTACTTAAAAACATTAGTTTCTTATTTTATAAACTTTATTCATTGATTCAAAATTAAACATTTTAATTTTATTTATAATAATATACCGATCGCGTCGTGATACAGGTTAATGTCTTTGTATGGTTCAAACTATTTTAAAATAATAATAATAAAAAGGTTTGATGGCTAAAAGTCTTAGCAACTATGGCCAATAAAAATAAATAACAATAATTTGATTCTTCACTATATTATTTAAGCGTCTGTTCTGCTTTGAATGGGTTAAAAAAAAAAACGCGTAATTTTTACGAATTTTTTTTTGAGAAAACTAATAGAGCAATCCATGTAAATCTTTTTTCATAATATTTATTGACTTATGAAATATGTTTTGTGAATTTTTTAATATTGTCGAAATATATTAATCTTCTCCATCGCACAGTCAAAGTTGTTAGATTTCACAGGAGGTGAATCAGCTACGCGAATCCTCAGGAGTGCATATCTTATATGAGTAATAGGGCAATTTTTTTAAAATTCGAAAAAATAACAAGAACTTTTGAAAAAATAGTTTATTTTTGTCGTGTTTTTCATGTTACTTTTTCAAATTTTAAAAAATTGTCCTATCACTTCAAGCGCAATATTCTATAGATTAAGAAAATTGTTTGCTTTTTGATTTCGGATAAGATATGCACTCCTGAAAATTAGCGCAGTTGAGGCACCTCCTGTGAGACCAGACAACTTTGGCTGCTCGGGGAGGGAGGTCATTATTTTTTGACAATATTAAAAAATTCACAAAACATAATTAAATCATTCAAAGAAGAATGCGCCCCTAAATATCATGTGGAGAATACAAAAATTTATTTTTAAATTTCCAAAATGCCTAAAAGTTTTCAATTGTCTGTACATTTTTATTACAAATATTGATATTTCACCTGCATTAATTTAAACAAAGAAAAGTAGCTATGTTGTTTTATACATACGTAGTTTACCAAACCAATTATCAAACAGTTTGTTGCTAAACTTTTAAAATAACTATCACTAATCTGACCTACTAATTAATTGTACACTACATTCGATATAACATTGCTTTGTTTGTTATATATATATATATATACAAATACTAAACCACTAATAAATTTCCCATTATACAAGATGGTAAAAATGAAAATCGAATTAGCAATAACTGTCTCAGATAAATTATTGTACATTTTAATTATGTTTTAATAAACACACTAAAAATATAATACAACAAATAATATTTTTAAGTTATTTTTAATTTTGATAAATATTTATAATTATTAAAAATAAATACTACACAACACATAATTTTTATCAATATTTATTGTACAAATTATGTAAATAAAACTTTTATTTATTATTTTATTATGTATATTAAGCAATAGAAGAAATATTTAAAATTTAAATGTAGCTGTAAAAATACTATTTTGAATTATTATTAAAAATGTTGTAAATTTATTTATGCTGATGATCAAATATCTACGTAATTCTTTTAACAATCTCTGCATTTGAATATTTTTATACTTAGTTACCTAACTATAGATAAATTAGAAAATTAAATTTATTACATCTTAGGCGGAAATACAACAATCTATAATATTTATATCATTTTTCATATTGACCTACATATAAATCTATATTTGGCTACAAGGTAAGAGTCATTTAAACAGGTATACTATTACAATGAAATAGTTAAATGTTTTTGTTTTCATTTTTTTTTTTGCTTTGGAAGACAAAAAAAAAATCCCGAACAAATATACTCGTGTGTATGTAATAATGATGTAACTATATATGATTGGCCTTGACACTGATACCCATATATGACGGAAAAAACAGGTTCGGTTTAAGGTGTAAACAAAATCATTATTTTGTATTAAAAACCATATATTTATTTAGTCATTTCAATAACTAATTATCTGGTGAAAGATATTTGTAAAGTAAACTGTAAAAAATTAATGTAAATTTATATATTGTTAATGTAACTGTGGAAAACTATATAAAATTAAATTTTCCTGTTAGACCTGACAACTTTGACTGCGCGGGGCGAAGGGAGCTTAATATTTTTCGACAATATTAAAAAATTCTCAAGTCAAGTAATATTATGAAAAAAGATTTACGTTGATTGCTCTATTAGTTTTCTCTAAAAATTTCGTAAAAATCACGCGTTTTTACTTTAATGTGCATATCTCAAATGACGGTTGTGAATTTCTATTAATTACATTGTCCTATTCTGGCGTTAATTCACCTTTTTTCAACGTGCATACAAATCCCAGCCTTTTACATAAATATCTTATTAATTGTCGAAATGAGAAAATTCTTGCTTAATTTTTTCGAAATACAAAATAAGTATTGTTTTAAAAAAATAACTATTTATATTTACGTACAATATTAATTCGAAATTAAGCAATTACAAATATAAAATCATATTTGTTTGAAAACATGCATTGTTTCATTACTCGAATAATTAAAAATAACAATCAAAAATGATTAATTTAATGAAAACAATAACTCAAAATATTTACGAATTACTTACATGTCTACAACTCAAAATACAAAATATTGTTATTATATAGTTTGATAATATTTATATATGAAAAGTTTTTCTATATTCATAAATATGTTCATATGTATTTACAAATTTCTGGTATTATAAATATTATAAATAAAATTATAAATATTATTAAAATATGGAAAAATATCCTATTAAATAAATATATTAATATTAAAAAAACAAACAGAATTTACATTCATTTCATACGCTGAAAGCATTAAACTCTGCAAAAGCAAATTAAATATTAAAATACTTCTGTAAAATTATGAATCTGCAATGAAGCAGTTAATAATAAATTAATCCTCATACCAATAAGTTATAGAATAAAATAATATATTTATAAATTTATCTTAATTTTATTAGCAAACTAAGCAATACGCACCAAGCTGATTTAATTTGAACTAACATTTTGTGAAGTCGCAAGACACAACTTATTTGTCGTTTTTAGAAAATGTAATATATATAATTTTTTTTTGTTTAAAATTTTATTAGGATGTGTACTTTCATTGAGTATTCATCCTAAGTCCGTCAGAAATTTTATGGTGCAGAATTAACATTTGGGAGTCCTTGTTTGAAATTGAATTTCGCGTGGAAATATGTAGCCGTTTTGCAATATTTTGAAAATTGTATTTTTGGTATATGTTTCTGTACCGTTTTTATTTTTTTGGGTGAAAAAAAAAAAATATGACACTTTTTTTCAGATGACCATCATTTTCTTAAAAATCAACTTTTCTCAATTCCCTTAGATATTTCCACGCAGAATCTATTATAGAATAAAGTCATTTTTGTTCCAAGATAAAAATTAAGCCCGCCAATTATTAATGCACCGGGAAAGGACGTTGACGCGACCTGGTGCAGCGGCTTCGATACTGACGCAATGGGGCTCCAAAAAAATGGAAATTAAAGTTGAATGTTTAAACAATAAAGCCATTAAAAAAACATTCCCTTCCTTTTTTGTTTTAATGCCGAAAAGAAATCGCGAAAATGAGCAATTTTTTCGGCGTTCAAACTGGTCTACTCCCTTAACACGTATAAAAAATATAACTCTGTAGTATTCTTATTAATCTCTCTAATTGTCCTATTTTTTATGTATGTATGTTTGTATGTATGTATATATGTTTCTCCAGCATCTCCTCCTAAACCGATTTTGATGTGAGTGATGTCATTTTAATTGGTTCATTCCATATTTGAGAATAGGTAAGTTTCATTTTTCTACGATTTCATCTTGGTTCTTAAAAATTTGAAAAATTAAGTTTATAATGCAAATGTCAAATGAGAGCTGTGTGAAGTTATGTACACTACTGATGATAGAAGTGTTGCTTTTGAGTAATTAATACATAATAGTGCAATTGATATTTTATTATTATTATTATTATTATTATTATTATTTGTTTATTTATTTATTTTTATTATGTTTATATGTTTAATTACTATTTTCAACTTCAAACGTGAACCTTTAAAAGTCACGGGTTTCCTAGTTTCCATATTATTTATAAATCTCTTGTAACATCACAAAAACAGCTTGAATCATAAATTTAAATTATTATTTCAAAAATACGAGAATTACAAAATATAATTTTAAAAACCCCAAATGCACAGCTCATAACATAAGAATGCAATAAAAAAAAAAACACTATATATTCCAAGTAACAAAAAACAATCAAGGCATTTTATGACCTTAAAATAAAAACAAAACACAGCATCAAGCTTTAGTAGTACAGTAACCCAATCAAGCAAAAAAGCAAGCCAGCCCCTCATCAAGCAAGCAAGCAAGCAAGAAGAAAAAGAGAGAGATAAAGGTGTTGTTGTATAATGACCTGTGCTATTATGGAAGCGACCTTATCCTTGTCGACGATAGAATGGATACGTTTATTCTTGAGGTGGTGGGGAGTGTCTCTGCGTTGCAGTCGATTAGTCCTTTCGATCTGTGACGTACACGGATCATCAACCCCCACCTCAAAGCTAACATGCCGCCTCAATGGACCCTGAACACATGCAATATTCTGTGTGTGTGCTCCTTTCCCCACAACCCCCGACATTATTTTTGGTTTAATCATTTAACCCTTAAGTACTAACACATGAGCTCTCAGACCCTCATAATTAGTTGATTTTTATAAGAATTATTTCTTGTTATAATAGCTGTGTTTTTTTTTTACATTCCACTCAGATCAGTAAATCTTTTAAATGAGCTGGGCTGAGCTGAATTGTATTGATAAATAAAACAGTTTATTTTAAAGTGACATTTAAAATCGTAAGTTCCACATATGACATAACCTAAAATATTAAATGTATTTGGATTGTTTGCGTTGATAATTTATTGCAACTCGCCGGGGATATCTATTGTTTGATTTCAAAATAAAATACTCAAATAGAAATGTCAACTAGTATCAAACACGTTATCAAATCTGAAACTAGGAAAATTTGAATTGCGTATGTGCGCTCACTTGAATCTCAGCTAAGCACTAGCTAAATATCAAACTCAGTATCGGTAACGGGGGGAAGCAATTCACTCACTTTGAACTCAGTTACGAGACGATAAATAAAACAGCTATTATATCTAGGTTACTGATATTTGCTGATCTGAGCTGAGTTTTTCGGTAAAAAAAACAGCTAATATAATTGTCCAATAACAAATGTATAGAGAAAATTTCTACCAATTGTATAAATCGGTGGGGTCTCACAGACCTTGAGTATTTAAGGGTTAAAAAGAAGTTGTATAGTTGCTTCACGTTATTACACACGCCCACATGCTCAATATTAACGCCCCCCCCGGCCCAATTTTAAATACACCACACAGACATATCACTTAAAACCATCTAGTGGTTTCACATACGGAAAACACTGGTTTTGAAATGCTATTATATATTATTTTCAATTTTAAACCTTTCAATAAAAAATAAAATATAATAAAATTATAGAAAAACATAATCCATAAACAATGATTGATTGTTATTTGGTTAAAATAAAATTCAGATGTCACTACTTACGTAAACAAACAAGATTAGGACTATATGGGTAAACCCACTTTGACATTTCTCGGAAAGTTGGTAACACAATATTTTTATTAAAATTATAATTTATGTGGGCACTAGGAGAAACTTTTCTGAAAATTTGATCAAAATCGAATATATAATGTAGCCACAATAAATTTTTAAAAAATTTGAGATTTTTTTCTCTGTATTTTGTTAAAATTGGATAATTTTATTAAAGCACTAGAAGAATCTTTTATAAAAATTTGATTAAAATCGGTTAAAGAAAGTGGTCATAATAAATTTTTTAAAATGTTAGTAATTTTTTTCTCGGAAAGTTGACAACACTGTATTTTCTTAAAATTACTTAAATTATATGAATACCAGGAGAATCTTTTGTGAAAATTTGAGTAAAATCGGTTAAATAACATGGCCATAATAAATTTTTAAAAACTTTAGTAATTTTTTTCTCGGAAAGTTGGCAACACTGGATATTAATAAAATTATATAATTAATCGGATAAATAATGTAACCAATAAGAATTTTTAAAAACTTTAGTAATTTTTTTCTCGGAAAGTTGGCATTCACTGACAAATTTATCCTGAAAATTTCATTAAAATCGGTTGAACCGTTCAGGAGGAGTTGCGGCCACAAAATTTTGTCTGACGACCGAGCGAGTGAGCGAGCTGACAACGCAATGCATACACCCACTTATAAACTAAGTTCGGATTCGTCTGATCTAGAGGCTATTATATGAAGGATTTCTATACAATTTTTTTCTTTTTTTTTTTGAAAATATTACAGACACCGTACCAAACGCTATACCACTTTTGCTTGCAGTCAAAATGGTAAAAATAATTATGTTAAATATGGTTTATAAAATTAAACGTTTTTCTTTTTCTTTCTATCTTTACTATAATCTATTGATTATATATATTAAATTTTAAAATATAAAACGTATATAATTTCTACTCAATAGAAGTATGTTGTAACTACAAAAACATGCATCAAAGTTTTTGTTATTATTAGTGAAAAATATATTTAATTTCGTGCATATTAAAGAAATTTTTAATCATTTCACCTACTGTTACTTGTTTCAGAAGGGCGAGGAGAGGTATTAAATAAAATTTCGTTAGAACTACAATAATTATTACATTCAATACAAAACTGCATTTTTTTTTATTCACATCCTATACCTAACATAGTGTGTTTAGATAAACTTGTACAATGCGGTATTTTTATTATTTTCGTTACAAATTTTTCTCGTTGAAAACAAAAGGACATAAATTTCTGGAATTTACAATTCTTAAAGTTGATTGACAAATCTTTGATGAATAGGTCATAATTAAATTCTTGTAGAAATTTATTTCACGTTGTTATATAAATAAAATTCGGTTCGGATTGACTTATATGCCCTTGATTTTCATAAACGATTATACTTTTTTAAAAAAAATTTCAATACGAATTGTTCGATTATTGAATTAGATTTTTATTGCATATTATTCAAAAATACTTTGATAATATTTTAATTTTTTCAGTCGACTCATTTTTCGTAATAATAAAAAATATTTTTCCTTGTTTCAAACATTTATTAAAATTGATTAAATTTAATAAACCTATAACGAAATAGTTACTGATTTTTGTGTTTTTAATATATAAGTAATATTTCAAATAAAACTATTGGAAGATTTTGTAATAAATAAATAATTAATATAAAAAAATAATTGTCAAGGCTTTCACGACCGGTATCTATTGAATTTATAGAATTTTCTCGTCGCAGACATCCTCAATAATTGTTTGAAACAAAGTAAAAAATCCTCTTTTTATTTAGTTTTTTTTTATAATTAATTATATTGTATGATATATGATAAAATGGTAACCAAAATTTGTAGTAGCGACATCTTAAATTACTATAAAATCTGGCCTTGTATATTTGTTAAATAAATGATAAAAAAATGTAAATAACAAAAATCAATAAAATATGATTTTATGATAAAAATGCCAAATTATGTGTAAATCATATTGTAAACAATTTTTTCTCATATTTCGATATTTGACTAACAAATTTGTTCATTCGTTCGCTACAAGTGATAAATTTAATACAAAAATAATTTATTCAGTCATTAGTCAAATGTATTAATAAATGTAAAATCGTTTTCGAAATATTTCTAATAATAAAATTGAATTTACTCTTACAAAAACGAGGCTTTATTTTTGTTTTAATGACAATAATAATAAATAAATAAATTTGTAGAAACTAGTTCATAAAAAAATATCTTAAACATTTTTCGCCAAATACACATTTAACATATTTCCAAAAACATTAACAAAATTATTTAAGATGAAATATACATAAAGACACAAAAACCAAAGTTAACATTTGGTTATAATTTCGACAATATCAAATCGAATATTCTAAAATAATTTCCATAATTAAGTTCGATTAAAATTAGATTGTAGTATTTTTTGCTTTAAATCGCCATTAATTTATTTCCATGAACTAATTAATTAGTTCGTCAAAATAAATTAATTGGACGATTTAAGTAAAAACAAAATACTACTAAGAATATAATACAGATTAAAATAGTTTTTTTTTTTCTTGAAAATTTCTTGTAATTTAAATCATAATTGAGCCGATAGTAAATATTCGATAAAACTCACCTCGTTAAATTCGGACGAATCCATATCGGAGCGGGTCTCATCATCATCATCATTATCCGATTCGCTGCTGCTGTATGTGGCACCGTTCTGTTGCACAATCGTTACAGAGGTTGTAGTTGCTACAGAGATATCTTCATTGGTTGCTTCATTTGATGGACTGTCCACGCTGTTTAATGCGACGTATTTATTCACGGCCTAATAACACAAAAATTTGTTTATCACTATATATTCATTAACAAGGTATTCGTATGATTAATTTTATATATACAGGGTATTCGTTAGGGCAATCGATAATATGCAGAATACTTCTTTCTGAAGTAAAATTCGATAGAAAATAAAAAGTTCTATAATTTGGTTTTAGTTTTAATGTGCTAAAAAGTGCTGTTTGGGCGCTAGAATTTTTTTCTGATTTTTTGGTTTTCATTTTTTTTCTCAAAAACTATGAGGTGTAGGAAAATAAGCATGATATGAAAAAATGCGGAATAATGAGTGCTATAATTGAGTGTAGAAACCATTATTCTAGGATGCATAGTTTAGCAGAAAAAATTGAATTTTTGAAAATCTATCAAAAGAGTAATTTATTTCAAAATAAGACTTTTTTCAAAATTTACTGAAACAAATCTGAAAGAATTTACTAAAATAGAAAAAAAAATTAGCTACATAATAGATAAGTAACTTTTTTTCTAGCTCATGCTGGTTTGGCAAGAAAAAATATTGAAAATTAATATTTTTTGCATTTTAATTTATTTTTTCTTTCCTGCCAAATCAGTATGAGTTAGAGAAAAAAGTTACTTAGCTATTATGTAGCTAATTTTTTTCTCTATATCACTAATTTTTTCAGATTTTTTTGGGCCAATTTTTAAAAAAGTCTTATTTTGAAAAAAAAATCCCCAGGGCCCATGACAGATATTCAAAAATTCAGTTTTTAATTTTTTTCTACTAAACAATGCATCCTCGAATAATGGTTTCTTCACTCAATTATAGCACTCATTATTCCGCATTTTTCCATACCATGCTTATTTACCTACACCTCATAATTTTCGAGAAAAAAAAATAAAAACAAAAAAAAAACAAATAAAAATTCTAGCGCCTAAACGGCACATGCTAGCAAATTAAAACTTAAACCAAATAATAGAACTTTTTATGCCCTACCGAAAAGTACTACAAGTATTTTTCCGAATTTTACTTGAGAAAGAAGTATATCGCAAATTATCGAAACTGCATGTTAAACGCCCATACGAACTTGAACGAACACCCGATATATGTATATGTATATGTATATGTATATGTATATGTATATGTATATGTATATGTATATGTATATGTATATGTATATGTATATGTATATGTATATGTATATGTATATGTATATGTATATATATATATATATATATATATATATATATATATATACCGGGTGTAGAAATGAAATGTGAACCATAGGGATTTCAATGTTATTTTTTAAATACGGCTGTATCTCTTTCCCTATTGACTTTAGAGCAAATATTTAAATACAAAACTTGTTCAAAATGTGAAAATGCATGGTATAAAGTCATTTTTTTTTACATAAATATTAATATTTTACGATATACAGGGTTAACCACTAAAAAATGAGCTATAACATTGGGAAACGGGAATGATATCGAAAAATGCGGAATAATAAGTTCTATAATTCGGTGAAAAAATCATTGTTCTACGATACTTCGTTTAGGAGAAAAAAATTAAAAACTGATTTTCGAAAAAAATGCCAATGGTCCCCCCTTATCAACTTTTCGAAAAATCAGAAAAAGGTGAATAAAAAATTAAAGAAAAACAGGAAAAAAAAAGTGTCTGGTACAAAAAGTAGGATAAAAGAGTAGACAACGAAAGCCAATGTTAAAATATCCAAAATCTTTTTTTTTTTAAACAAAACACAGGGGTACCCCCTTACGAAATTTTTCAAAAATCAGTTTTTAATTTTTTTCTCCTAAACGAAGTATCGTAGAACAATTATTTTTTCACAGAATTATAGAACTCATTATTCCGCATTTTTCGATACCATTCCCGTTTCCCAATGTTATAACTCATTTTTTAGTGGTTAACCCTGTATATCGTAAAATATTAATATTTATGTAAGAAAATTGACTTTATACCATGCATTTTCACATTTTGAACAAGTTTTGTATTTAAATATTTGCTCTAAAGTCAATAGGGAAAGAGATACAGCCGTATTTAAAAAATAACATTGAAATCCCTATGGTTCACATTTCATTTCTACACCCGGTATATATATATATATATATATATATATATATATATATATATATTTCAATTAATTTATTCATAATAATCTGAGTAGCTTTTATCAGAAATAATGTATTCGGGTAAAAATATTGATTATCTCACACGATTTAAAAAAATACTGTTTAATGAAAATTATTCTGCAGGTGTTTATTTATACAAAATTAATTTATTTCAAGTTTTAAACATTAAAACTATTTAAATATTTTTTTTGTAATAATATACCACGTTTTTAAAACGGACTAAAAAATATATAATAATTTCTCCTAGCCCTAATACAGATTTATTTATTTAAGTAATTATTTTCTGCATTTAGTCTTGTTTAATTTTAACCTAATTAATTAATTTTAATTTAATATTTCTAATATTATTAATTAATTAAATAGTTAATAATAATGTATTGTCATCCAGTTCTGAGCCATATTTAAAGTTTCAAGTCTCTAGCTATAATTTAAAACTTACAAAAATTTGACTTTAATTAAAAATACTATGAGGTGCGTTCAAATGTCAAAAAATCATATGTTTCGGGTCAGATTGACCTTGTTGCAAGTTGCTAATCAAATAGCAATAAAATTATATTTTACTCATAAATTATATTACGCATTAATACGTCTAATCTTCACACTTAAAATTCAATGAACTCAGATAATTTTCAAATTAAATTTATATTCAATTAATGCTTTCAATTCATTAAGTAATAAGATTTTTAAATTCAGATCTATCAGTTTTTTTTTCTATTAAAACTGGAATAATTTTACATTGGTTCTTTTTCTTTTTCTAATTTTGAAAATGATTAATTGGTGAACCAGTATCAAATTTCATATGCAATGGAATTTTATCACGATTTAAATATTTAATACAGGTTTTTATCAAAAATTTTAATTACTTTCTAATGTTTATAAAACATATTTAAGAGAGAATAAATAAAAAATAAAATTGAAAGCATTTTTTTTGCAATAATAGTTTCATATTTTTCATTGATAACTGATTTTAAATATCAAGATTTAAAACCATTTCAGCAAACAAAAGGCTATATTCAGACAGGTGATGGGAATACAAAAAATAATAATTTTACATTCGATTTATTCGTTTAATACTACATATTTATGGTAACTAATTATTAGAAAAATTAGCTAATTTATGTACAATTAATAATTTAATAACAATTTTTATATTCAGACAGAATTAGCATATAAAAAAAAATTAATCAAATATATAATTGTCAATATTTTCTTTGTTTATTATTATTTTGATTGCCAAAAAATATATATGTTTTCATAATTTTCCTTGAAAAATGCGATTTTCTCTTCTCACACATGTTTTTTATTTGAAAAAAAATATGATTAATTTTTATTATAATTAACAACACATATATTTTTTGGAAATCAAAATAATATTATTATTATTTTGTTTATACAAAGAAAATATTGACAATTAAATATTTGATTAATTTTTTTTATATGCTACTTCTGTAAATATATAAAAATTGTTATTAAATTATTAATTGTACATAAATTTGCTAATTTTTCTAATAATTAGTTACCATAAATATGTAGTATTAAACGAATAAATCGAATGTAATATTATCCTTTTTTGTATTCCCACCACCTGTCTGAATATAGCCTTTTGTTTGCCTTGAAGTGCCCTTAACTATTTTAACTTTATTATAAACAGTAATATATTTCTAGTATACTATTTCAATGTTAGATTTAATAATTTATTATTTTTATAGTAACATTATTTTACTATTATTTTTCTGTAATTTCGTTATTTGTTTGTTTTACTGTGTATGTTAAAAATATATAACAATAAAATACGAAAAAAAAAGATCTGGAAACATTTCCAAATTTCTTTAAATAAATAAAATTATATTTTACCTCTTTTAACGTATCATCGTCGTCTTTACTCGTTGTCGGATTCGAAGACGTACTTTGATCGGTTGATATATCCGGTTCCGGTGATTTGACCGAAGTCGCTTGCGACTTCTCAATATCCGACTCCTCCATTGAACCCTGTTTGCTTCCTTTCGCAAAAAGTTTATGCGCTTTCATCTTTAATTCTTTCGGATGTGGTGTGTTTTGTCGGACAAACGGTGTCTAAAAAAAAAGGATTTCAATATAGATTTTATATTCTTAATTACACAAGGGCGTATTATATTACACTATAAAAAATTGCTATTTTACTGTTAATAGTTATGTAAAATTACATAAATATATATTACATTTTTTACTGTGTATAGTATTTTGTCTTTTTGCCATTAATTTATTTTGAGGAATTAATGATTTAATTAATTCATCAAAATAAATTAATGGCGATTTAAGTAAAAAAAAACAAAATACTATAATTTAATTTCAATATTTATCAACTTTATTGAAAATTAAGTGATTATTCATATCAGTAATTACTTTACAATAAATATTTTATAATTTACTTATTACATTAATATGTTGTTAATTTCAATAAATTATACGAAATAATTTCATATTATTTGCATTTACTAAACAGTAATTCTATTCAATATATATTATTATTATTACAGATTTCGCAATTTTTATGATTATATTTTTTAATAATAATATAAAAAATACTAAAAATAAAAATGGTAATAAATATATAAAATACAAAAATTAATAAATAGTTAAACTAAAAAGTATATCTATTTACATTTTTATTTATTTGATAACTATTCCAAAAAATTATACAAATATTTTGTTTAAATGAATCCTACATAAAAATTAATTGCTTAAATTTGTTAAATTGTTATTTGATAATTGTTTACGAAACGTCTGATTTAATTAATTAGTTGACAATATGGTAATCACTTTTTATTTGAGTTAAAAATGAATTAATATTACCTAACCTAACGTAGCTCGAAAATTAGAAATAAAATTACAAAAATTCAATGTAAAAAAAATAATAATAATTTATACGATCAAGTTAAAATGCTAGAATTTAATTATAACAATATTCGTATTATAGACATTGTTAACTGATTAGAACAATTTGGAGAAATTATAATAAAAATCTAGAAACTGGAAAAATGGTCATTAGTTGACAAGTTAATCATATTGTTAGCTAACAATGACTCGTATTACAAGTTTTATTTTAACTGATATTAATTTTAAAAAGAATATCATAAGATTAGAACTAAAAATAAACTTCTTTAAAACTAGAAACAGAATTTAAAATTGACCTTGTACTACACAACCAATATAATAAAATACAAACACATTTAATTTAAAATAACTTCATATGGTTAATTTTTAAGCTAACAATAAAATAAAATTATAATTTATTACTTACGTGAATACATATTTTCAACAAAACAAAAGATAACAAATAAAATTTTAACAAATGCTTTCACAGAGACAACTGTCCGACGAATAAAACCATTTATTAAGTTAGGTTCGGTTATCTAAATTAAAAGAAAACAATTTAATCAAATTTCTAAAGCCGTTTTGAAGTGGTCTTTAAAGAATGAATCAGTCGAGAATGTAAGTGAGGTCACATACGGTCAGTAATTTTTTTTTTATGAATAGATGAATCTTCTTAGGTGCATCAGAGATGATGATGTGATATAATTCATCAAAGGTCATGGTGGAAAAAATTGACCGATTTAATTAATTGTTAATTAGCAAAGAAGCTATTTTTTTTTTTGTAGATATATATTATTTTTGAATAAGGTATAGTCAAGCCAAGCAAACAAGTCTCGTGGGTAGGCCGTGGTTTGTTGTCTCTGTATTTTAGAGGTACACTCAGTGTCAATAGTACTTTGACATATAAAATATATATTTTGAGGTTATGCGATAATTTCATTTTAAAAATACTTTAAATTATCTATAAAATATATGCCTACCTTATTTCAAATAAGATTAAGTCTTAAAAAAGACTGATTTTTTTTATAAAGATGAGCAACAGCAGAGAAAATTAAGAAAAACAAACACGCGATAATCTGTCAGTTTGCTAGCTACTTTTACTTTATTAGTTATTACTAGCGACAAAGCGATATAATTATATAATACGTACCCCAGTGCAATAAAAATGATGTTGATTTGATAACTACTTACAAATAATGATTTTTTTACTATACTGTAAAAAATTATGTAATTTTACATGTGTTGTAATTTTAATTTTGCATAAAATATACAAAATTTCGTAAATTATCATAGCTAAATTATAAAATTTTAATATTTTTACTGTTAAAATTACATAAATTTAAAATATATTTTTTACAGTAGTGTATCTTAAAACCACACCAGAATAAATGCATTTAAATTTGATGTGAAACAGAAAATGTTTTAAATGTTATTTAAAAAATCTTTCAATTACATTTTTTTTTATGAATTCCAAAAAAATAAAATATAGTAACAAATAAGGTGACTTAATATCAAAACAAATTGAGTCATAAAGCAAATTATAGGTTGTACCTAATCTGGGTGATGAAAGAAATTGGATATCCATTCATGTTATCAATATTCTTTAAGTTGGTAATATTTCATTAGCTTTTGTCAAAAGTATTGTATTTTTTTTTATAACTTATAACGGTTTTTTTTTTCAATTTGTTTTTAAATTTAAATATAATACGTAAAATTTTTATTGTGTATTAAAAATGTGTGACAGAATTTATAAATATAATATTAAATACCGGGTTGCATATTATAAACATTGTATTGCAAATTGCCTATATGCAATTTACCCCATTATCAAATATTGTGGACAGAATTGCTCAAAATGTCTTGGTATCAAGTCACCTTAATATTAACAATCTTTTTTAACAGTAATATAAACAAATAGGCCCATATTACAAGCTCGATTTTAACTATACAGGTTTTAAAACTAAAACACTCAAAAACCGAGCTTGTAATACAAATACATTTGTTATAACTATAAATTCAAATTTTTAATCTTAAAAAATGATAAGTATAACAAATTTACTTATTTTCTAAAAATTTTCATTGAAAAATAAATCTCAATTTTTTTAATCTTTAAATAAATGCTAATTAACAATTATTATAAATGAATATAAGATAAAGCCCAAATAATGATAGTGAAACATTAAAAATATATAAAATTTTATTATATCCCAAAACCACTAAATATTACCAAAAATAATATTCTAGAACATGCAATATAAATATAAATTTATTAACAAAAATACTACAATATTACAAAAAACTATAAAAATAATATATATAATAACAACACAATAAATATTTTAGCTTAAATACAAAATGAAAAACTAAAATAGATATGTAAGAAAATGTGTCTAATAAAACAGAAAACAATAGAAAATGTGAGAAACAAAATTAGAAATAAAAAATTATGACAATTCTTTGAAAAAAAAAAAATGTAAAGGTGTAGCTGTTATCTAAACCTTTTAATGACGCACAGTTTTAATTAGCGAAAAAAATAGCAAAGTATCTTAGAAAAAGCATGTGATGCAATTTCGAATTACCACGGTGTGACCAAAGTTATAAACCGATAATACTGTATATGTGTATCAAATTGGAGAAATGAATAATACAACAAAAAAAAATCATTTTTATCGGCCCGTAATAAATGTGATTAAATGCTAAATAGAGTTTTGAGATCGTTAGTCCGTTAGAAAATAGAAATAAGATTTTTGTTTTTGTTCGATAAAATACTGCCCAAATATCACCAGATATATATATATATATATATATATATATATATATATATATATATATATATATATATATATATATATGCAGAATAAAAAGAAAAACTTACACATTGTTTTATAATTAATTGCGGGCTATACACGTTCAGTTTTAACTGTGCACTTAACTGTTCAGTTTTCATTCACAGATGACTCAGTTTTGTCCAAACACTATACAGTTTTTACTCAATTTATTGCAGTGCTAATTCGTAAAAGACATTCTAATGTATGATATTTTTCATTAATAGCTACAAAAATTCTCTAGTCTATGACATATTTTCTACATAAACTACATATTAACCACAAATTAATGTCAAATAAACTACCAAAAAGCTACACACATGCTCTAAGGTTCAACTGCGCAGTTTAACGTTAGTTCACACGGTTCTAATTGCTATATTCCGACACGTAGCTCAAATACAAAATACAACTTATTTATTGTAACTGACTGTCCTGAAAATTACATAATCAATGTTCAATTAATAATTCAATAATAAATTTAATATTATTAATTGATTTATATAAAATAAGAAATAGTATATTTTTTAACTGGCTCTATTTTCTACAAAAACGATCATTATTCTACCGAAAAAATACCTGAGATATAATATCCTATGTAGAATAATATATATATTTTTTAATTTTTTTGTATTTTGCAAAATAAAGAAAAAAATTTTTTTTCCAAAAAAAAAAAAACACATTTTTTGCTTTTTTTGGCCAATTTATAAATACGAAAAAATTCAAAAAAATATATATTATTCTACATAGGATATTATATATCAGGTATTTTTTCGGTAGAATAATGATCCTTTTTGTAGAAAATAGAGCCAGTTAAAAATATACTATTTTTTATTTTCTATAAATCAATTAATAATATTAAATTAATTATTGAATTATTAATTCAACATTCATTATATGTAATTTTCAGAACAGTCAGTTACAATAAATAAGTTGTATTGAACGAATAAATTCAATATTAACTTCAACATGTTTTGTATTTGAGCTACGTGTCTGAACATAGCAATTAGAACCGTGTGAACTAACGTTAAAAATCTATTGGCTACAGATATCACTCACAATCAATCCACACTCAGGTCAAATTTTTAACACACACACACGCTACAAAATAACTGGGCAATTTCGGCACTGCACAGTTAAAACTGTTCAATAAACTACTGAGCGTGTGTATTACGTTGTAATTTAGTTCTTGAAATTTAATTTTAGATATGTGTAAACTTTTCTTTATTTTCAATTATTATTTACAATAGTGTTAGTAATTCCTGCTATAGTATAATTTGAAATATTTCTAGTTACTTTCCATATTTTTCATTTAGAAACATTACAAATTCTACTACATCCAATACAAATTATAACAAAAAGCAATATTATCTATTAAATTTAAATTCCTATAAAACAAAATCAAGTAATTAGATTACTATCCAAATTTTCAAATTTATTAATAATTAATATTTAATTGAATAATCTAACACAGTAACTACATTCTAAAGGAATTTCAATTTAAAAATAATAAGATTTATAAATAGCCCTGTAGAATATATACAATAAATATTTTAAATTTATCGATCTTTTTCGCGAAATAAATAAATAAATAATTTAATTATATAATATTTTCGCTGAAACAACTTAGAATTAATCTTTGGTAACGAACTACTGTTTAGTAATTATTATCTATTTCATAAAACAGAATTTTTTTTAAATAATACTACTATATAAAAAGAATCGTTATGTATTTTGAAGTAATATATTATGACATGTGACGCCGAATCAAAAAAAAAACCTATTGTTGATAAAAAAAAAAATTTACTTCGTATAATATAGTTCCTGTATTTTTACTTTTTTATTTATTTACTACTGAAAAGAACCAAAAGATAGGGCCATAAAATTTTTAAATAAATTATAAATTTAAGAGATTCTAATTTTATTCGTTAAAAAAAATAAATAAAATTTATTAATGCTATTTATTTGAAACTTCCAATGCAGTATTGAAAATTTTATCGAGTTTAAAACTAATTCTCTTCATTGATCATAATGCATCAAGAATACTCACTCAGTTTTATCAAATCTTTTTTTTTTTTTTTTTGAAACAACGCCATGTGTGTGAATATAGCCACTAATCACGCACTATTCTACCATAAATAAATAGAAAATATAATAAATTGCAGCATCTTCCCTGATTTACGTAAAATTCTTTTTTTTTTCTGTCGCAAAAAAATTTATTACAATATTCTATATTGACAACAGTAAGTTTTTAATCGAATTACAATATAAAATAAATGCTAAGATTCAAAACAAAAAATAACAAAAATAATACTCAATCGCATAATATAAACAAAATTTTAACTAAATGAGAAATACGTTTAAAAGAACGGTTCGATAAAATCAAGTTCGGAGCGTAGAAGAAAATATCGATCTAGATTGCGCATGCGTACGACTAAACTACGCCACATAATACGCATGCGCTTTACGATATGTACCTGAAAACAACCAACGATGGTAGTAGATGGTCTCACCTCTTTATTCTCCGGATCAACATCGTCCGTAAATTTAACGGAATGCGTACGGGATGCTTCCCGCTCTTCCCAGCCATCGTCATCTTCGTCGGATTCGCGTTGCGGACGATCTAATTGTGAAGAAGTAGTAGCTGAATTTAGATTATTGTCGCCGAGTTCATTTCCACTAAATTTTATTTCACAACGATACAAGCGGCCATCATACAAAGCGTCTAGGAACAGAAGAGAAACGAAGAGAAACAAAACAAAAAACATATGAAGCGAACAAACAAGACATTTCTGTTTCTTTCAGAGTGGCTAAAACTTTGTGAAAACCAGTTTTCCTGACTTTTCTCGGTTTTACAAAGTATATAACGAAAAATTGAAATAAATTTCCCGTGTAATTCCCGCTTTTTTCCCGTATTTAAAAAAATTCCCATATATAAATATACAAGTTTAGCGATAAAGAAAGTTATAAAAGTGTTAAATCGAAGTTATTTTTTGCATATATTATATTTATTTATCACAATTACAGCATGGAACATGAACTACCGCAATCATCAAATTATAATTGCATCTTCATTTTCTTTATTTCTTCTGAAATTGTATGAATCAATCGCTTTTTTCGTTCTAAATCTTAAAATATTACAAATTTTTTAAAAATTCACGAACAACGAAAAAATTCCTAGCATAATTCCCGCGTAACAAAATTCCCGTATAATTCCCGCTTTTCCCGTTACAAATGTAAATTCCTAAGTAAAGTGAATCAGAAAATATTCATTAAAATAAAGATTTCTAAGTGTAGATGTGAAAAGAATTAGGATTAGAATAATTTTAATATACTAAAAGTGAAATTTATTAATTTTTGCCGATAATATTTGCACTGCAAATTTGTGTTTGTAATTTTGTGAATTCGTCAAACAAATTTTTGTCCCTGACTACGAATGAAATTCTCTGACTTTTCCCGGTTTTGGCCACCCTGTTTGTTTAGATTGCGCACAGCCCCAAGATGATCAGATTTTGTTTTCGTATTTTTGCTTTTAAATGTCTTCAATGTATTTATGTAAAAATAAAAGTGTATACAAATTCTTCAATTATTCATTTAGTGTAATTTAATTTTAATGTATTGGTTTTTGAAGAAAAAGAAAATTAAACTTATTAATATGAATAATTATAAATACTACAAATGTATCTATAATTTTTATGTGGTGCTAAATTCAGGGCTAAACAAATGATACAGAAAAAAACAAACAAATATTTATAGATTATTATCAAAAAATACACCTTCCCTAGTTTCATTTACAATTTCAATAACTGAATATTCATCCCACATAAAACAAAAAATATAAAAATGTTTCAGCACGCATCGAACCGAAATAAACCGATATTTTTTTCCCGGTTCAGTTCCGGTTCGAAGCTCTGTATTAAATTAACTAAGATGATGGATAAAAATTACTTTAAAAAAAAATATGTGATTTATTACAAAACACAGTGTAGTAATGTGTAAACATGTTTGTGTGTGTGTTAAATCTGATCACCATAAAAATAAAAGTGCATTGCAGAAAGACAATCACATATGCGGCTGCAAATCAAAATATATAAATAAGTGCAAATAGAAAAATAATGTGCGAAATGATAAATGCAGCAAAACACCTGCATGTTATTTATATGACACCCCGTATATAGATTGTTAGAATGCAACAATCATAAACACCACTCAAAAACAAGTAACAAACTTTGAATAACAAACAATTAATTAATTCAATCATTTTATAATGCTTTTAAAATAATGATATTTAAAATTTACAAATTTAATATTTCAATATGTTTATTACTTGCATTCATTAATGATATAATAAATTGAAATAATGAATAAACACCCATAATTTACAGAAAATATGCATTTTAATATTAGGTCTGTTTGATTTGTACAACTATTAGAAAATTATATTTTTAAATTTCGTACAGTTCTGTAGCATTCAAGAAAAATCCCATTTTTAAGGCCAGTTCATATATATTTTTTGGAAATCAAAATAATAATAAACAATGAAAATATTGACAAGTATTTATTTGATTAATTTTTTTTTTATGCTAATTCTGTAAATATATAAAAATTGTTATTAAATTATTAATTGTCCATAAATTAGCTAATTTTTCTAATAATTAGCTACCATAAATATGAAGTATTAAACGAATAAATCGAATGTAAAATTATTCATTTTTCGATTCCCACCACCTGTCTGAATATAGCCTTTTGTTTGCCTTGAACTGGGCTTAAACTTAAAACTTTAAATATAGCTCAGAACTGCAAATGAAAATGCAATATTAACTAACTAATTAATATTAGAAATATTAAATTAAAGTTAATTAATTATAATTAATTACGTTAAAGTTAAACAAGACTAAAAAGCAGAAAATAATTATTTAAATAAAACAAATACATTTGTGATACATTAAAATGTTTTTTTTTATTTAAATATTTTTTTCTGAACTACTTTTAACTCAAACTTAACTTGGATAAAACTTATAAATAAATTTAAAATATTAACATTTTATTACTGTTATTACTGCTCTGAATTTCCTGTACGCCAAATTTATTTATTATAATACAATACGATTCACATTTTACTAAATAAAAATTAAGACATTTTGGTAAATTTACATTTTCTGAGACATTTATATTCATATTTCATCAAACAGATCTAATATTAACTGTTGAAAATAGTAATAATATGTGTAAATAGTATAAACATTTACAAAGAACACTTAAAACTTTTAAAAGCAAAATTTACACCCATTTATATACATAAATTTATATACAAACATTTTATGTTCTAGAAACAGTTACCGTGTACAGAAAAATAACAATAAACAAATCATAATTTTCATTTACATAATTAAATTCATTAATATATATAATTAAATCCGCACAATAGTTAAAAGATTTAATACAAAATTTTCTAGAACACATTTCCAATTGACACAGTTTTTAAAATATTTCTATTTTATTATAATCACAAATAAAAATTATGGCTGAATAAAATAAACTTTAAATGCTATTCAATAAACAATAATATATAAAAATCATGCCAAAATATTGTTAAATATTAAGATACTGACAAATTTTTTAGAAAAAAATCTAAGTCAGATATTTTACTTTCAAATATTTCACGAGTTACTCAATTCATTAAATCGGCCTTGTTAGACTAGGCATCAATGACTGGTCAGTTAATTATAGGACACGTGTTTCGATCTTTAAAAGCGCGTCAGTATGGTGCTTTGATCAGTGTCCGAAAACAACTAATGCAGGTTGGCTTTTATACCAAGTAAATTCAAAAGTAAAATCTCCAATTTAGAATATTATTATATTAATTTCACTAGAACACTTATAAAAATTTTTTTTTTTTGTTCAATGTTGTTATTAATTAAAAAATCTGCAAAATTATAGAAATTATCTTTTATAGAGAATACTTACCTAATTGATTATCTTGCTGATCGAGTTGCGGTAATAAAAAACAAGTAAGTACTTGTTCCTTTGTTTCTTCATCGATATCTGTTTGAAAAGTGAGCATGGGCTGCGATTGTTTTTCCGACAGCCATACAGCTTTTAAATTTAAGTTCACTAACGAATAAGGTAAATACTGTAACCTGAAAACAGAGATATTGAAGATTTTTTAATGAATTTATTACATACATACATAAATACATACACAATCACGCCATGTACCCAAAAGGGTGTGGTACAAACTCTTTTCATCATCCCGATAATCGGTCGCCTCCAAACATTCCTATCCAAACAAGCAACTTTCGCTTCATCCACATTCATAATTCCTCTCTCGTACATGCACTTTTATTCCTACACTACTTGGAAACTTTCACTCGAGCAAGCCACCCTCTCAACCATACCACTCCAACTACTCATCATACGTTCACGCAAACGTATACCATCAAAATCATTCAAATAAATCTTTTTAACCAAACGTTTATTAGACATTCGCTCAACATGCCCGAACCATCTTAACTGACTCTAACACGGGACAACTTTTGCTACAACATTTTTTTCAATTTCAGACTCATCATACACTAATCTATTTCATACCCGATCTCTCCTATTTGCACCCGCAATCTTGCAACCAACATTTACTATCTTTTCAATCTCACAATCTAAGCAACCATCCTAAAACACTACATATTCATACTGAACTATTCATCTACCTGCTCTAAACGTACAACCATCAACAGTCATCAAATCACCATTTTTTTTTTCTCAACATTCAACACAAGATTCATATAAAATAGCTTATTAATTGAAAGAATAACAGAAGTATAAGTTTTAAAGTATTTCAAGTAAATTCGTCATAATAATCAGATGTGAAACAAATATTTGTTTAATCAGAGTAAGTATAAAACTTTGAAAAATTCCTATTTACAAACCTGTTTCCGGAGACATCAAGTACATGAAGCGCTGTACAATTACCAACATCGTTTGGTAAATACTGAAGTTTATTATCGCGTAACGATAGAACACCTAGTTGCGCTAGTCTACCGATTTCCACTGGTAAACGCTGCAAACTATTTCTATCTACATTTAAATTTGTCAATTTCACTAATTGTCCTATTGATATCGGTAATTCGATCAGAAAATTTTCGGTTAATATTAATTCCTGAAGTGACTCGCATCTGAAAAAAACAAAAACAAAATAAATTGAATCATTGATTAAATTAAATTGATATTTTGTAAAAACCTAGAGAAATGCTGCTATTCTGGTCATTACATATAAATTTAAAGATCTTCATAACTTTAAAACAATTCCGAACAATTAGTAGCAATTCATATATATTTAATTTCCTACATTCCAAAATCTTCTAATATAAGAAATTGCAAACATATCTATAATATTTATTAATAATGCAAAGATTTTTCACACCAATTCTGTCAACTGAATGAAGTCTAAACTCAAATTTAGCAGTTAAAGCACCTTTGATGAATTTTATTTTTGAAATTGAATTGAAATTAGAATTGAAATTTATTTAAAGTTCTTTAAATTTAAAGATTTAAACTAAATTTTATGACCAGAATAGCGGCATTAATTGCATGCGTGATACCTACATTAAATTTTAAATTAATATTAACGGAAAGATTGGTATCAAGTTTCTACTCAAATTAATGGGAACTAATTATATATATATATATATATATATATATATATATATATATATATATAATGTAGTTTCTAAGTTTTCAGGATGTAAAACAAGTTTTTAATTTCATTAGATGTTTTCGTAGACACTCAAATATTTGGTAAACCTACATTAGAAAACTAATCAAATAAATTATTTCGATTTCTTTAAATGACATTTATATTAAATACTAATAAAATTTATAAAAATACAAAAAAGTTTAAAATAAATATATTAATTATATAATTATATATTAGGTAATGTTAGACAAAATCTGAGATGAAAAAAAAATGGAATAAATATTTAATAGAAAATAGGTAAAATACTTACTTTCCAATGTTTGGATTGAGCATCGCTAATCTATTTTGATCGACTTTTAATATCGTAAGTTTACGTAAATTGCCCAAACCATTCGGAAGAGATTCGATTAAGTTTTGTGATAGATGTAAATCGACTAAATTAATAAGACCGCCGATTTCTTCCGGTATATCTTCTAAACGATTTTCTGATATGTCCAAATAGGCGAGTTTCTCTAAATGTCCTATTTCGGAAGGCAAATGTTGTAGCTGATTGTGATCCAGCCACAATTCTTGTAATGCTGGTAATTTTCCTATATGATGCGGCTACAAACAAAATTAACTATATATTAATTTCCTTTCATTCATCAAATTATACTAAATTTCTTCCAAAACTGGGCGAACTACTCAATAAATGTAGCTACTCTTTAAAAAATTATAAAGCTACAACTATATCTATTTTTTTCCAAAAGTAACTTAAGCTACAGCTATAAGCTACTATAAAAGTCTTGAAAGCTACTTTCTAATATACTTTTAACTACTTTATTGTCCCTTTTTATTTTATAACAAAAATGTCCTAAGATATTTTTGCATCTTGGGCTACTAAAATATAGCGCTCTTTTGAAAAATGCATACTCATACTAAAAGTATCTCTAAGCTACCAAATAATAGCTTCTACTAATTTATAAGCTACTTGCGACAAATCCTGAAGCTATAAGCTACAAGCTACCAATAAAGGTATATTTCTTTCTATATTTCTCTTAGAATAAAAACAAAATATTTTCAATAATTCAACTCTAATTATAGTTACTACATTGCAATTTTACTACTACCAATATCATTTAATTAAATCTGTAGCGATAATATCAAACGAAAAAATTAAAAACTTTTAAATTGAATTCAGTTAAAGAAAATTTTAAGACACAACTAATCTACGTTTTTCAAAACAAGATAAATTTTACTCTAGCATTCGATAAAAATGCCAATAACCATTTTATAGCAACCGTTCGTCGTGTTCGTATTCATTTGACTTTTTTAAATCCACTTGTTAAAAAGTTATTTGAATAAAATACGAGAATACGAGAATACGAATAAGAAAATAATAATAAGAAGAAAAAGAAGTTTTATTTACCAGTTCTTCGATTTCATTATCGCCTAAATCTAGTCTCTCGAGTTTGGTCAATTGTGCGAGTGAATCAGGCAACGATCTCAGTAAATTTTCTCTAAGCTCTAAAGATTGTAACGACGTTAAACTGAAAAGAAAAATAAATTAATATAGAAAAAAAATCAGATAAGAAGCACATCATTAGTAAATAGTTATTCTGTTATGCAAGTTATTGTATTTTTATTAATACAGTATATTCATTGTACAAGTACCAAAACATGTTCGTCTACGAAGTTTATTTTAGTTAATAAAATTAATTAAATTACTAGTGCTGGGAACTGAATTCGGATAATTAAGTTTTCGGATATCGGAATTTAAATTTTAGATCTGCAAAACTGTTGAACCGTATAAAATTCGATAAAAAAATCTAAAAAATATAGCAGTAACAGGACCTGAAAATGTGCCTAACTTTGCACTATTAAATGCTTATATTAATTAGGTATTTTATAACGCTAGAGTAAGCATCTAGCATTGTACAATACACGGTTCGTATAAAACACTAAAAAAAAAAAATGATAATTGAAAAAATATAAAAATCATATACAAATTAATCATCTTTAATCGTAAAGCAACATTGTTGAAAAACAGTTTCAGTTTTGTTTATCAACAATAAAATAATTAATCGCCTAATTAATTAACGAATTAACCTCTTAATCGTTATCCAATTAACATTAAAATGAAAAATAATGAGTGATTTTTTTTTATTTTCATAATTGCCTTGAAAACATAAATCTGTTCATTATCTAACTGGTTGCGTTTTTATTGATAATCCAAGTCAGAGATCCTGTATTTATGTTTGAAAATTTCACTTGTAATCTTGTAAATATTTAGAAAAAAAAAAAAAAATACTGTCGATGACAGGTTTGTGTTTTTCTTATTTACATCTGGAAAAGATATTTTTAGTTGTATTACAAGAATTTGTTTCCCCGAAACTTTTTTTCAGCACATTTTAAAAGTCTGTTTACGTTATTAGTTTAAATTCGTTCAAAAGTACTACAAAATTTTCATTTTAAGATTAAATTAGAATTTTAATTAATACAATTTTATATTAATATCGTAAATTATATTTTTAAAACAAATATATAAATTTTATTTTGGAGTCATATAAAATAATTAATTTATTCACCAATTAATTTTAACTTTACTTTTATTACACATTGCTAAATATAGTTGGACTTAAATTAAATCATAATTTAATTCATTTTGAAAAATTGATTTAAACTTTTTGAAAATTATATCAAAAGCTTTTATATCCTATACTAAAATAAAACTGCTTTAGGTTAAAGTTCTGTATTAATATTTGTTAATAATCGACGTTTCAACGAACTCAACGTACGTTTTCATCAGGAAAACTGATACAAATGACATTTACAAATAAATAAACAGAACATAGAATAAGTAACTAAATCATAAAAATTACAAATTTTTAATTAAAAGAAGTCAAATTTTATTTAAATCGGTTTCTTCACACTGATTGACGTTACCACTTTTTTTTATAAAAATTTATAAATTTTATGATCTAGTTGCTCATTTTGTTACCTAGTAACTTGTTTCTATTATTTACTATAAATGTCATTTGTATCAGTTTTCCTGATGAAGACGGACGTTGAGTTCGCCGAAACTTCGATTATAAATAAATATTAATACAGAACTTTAACCTAAAAAGCAGTTTATTTAAATTTTTTTCCTGATGAAGATGTACTTTGAGTTCGTCGATAGGTCGATTATAAATATTAATACAAATGAAATAAATAATTCATTTTGTGAGTAAATTTATTCATCTCTGCTTCTAAAATACGTCTTTTTAATTTTAGTTTAGTTTTATACATCATTTAAAGTTTATATTTGTAATATATGTATCTCTTTTTATGTTTTTCTTGTATATTCGTAAAATTTGACGTGTTACACTAAATTGCTTGTCTGGAGGAATGTTTGGAGAAAACTGATTTCGGGATAAGTGGGAAGAGTTTGTGCCACACCCTTTTGGGTACATAGCGTAATTGTGTATGCATGTAACTATAATTAAACAAAATGATATCAAAAACAAAAATTATAACGCAGGCAAAAAAAGCAGAAACGAAAAAAAGTTATAAAAAAAAAGAAATAATATTTAATTAAAGAACAAAATCAACAATGATATTTTTATTTCTATAATTCCTCCGGGTTTCTATGTATGAGCCATGCAAAAAGAATTTGTCGTTTTTGTTTTATACAAATGTCTGACATTGTTTATGTTTTTAACCATATAAGCATAATATGTAGGTATGTATAATTTATATATTTGATGTTTTTATTTCGTGAATAAATTTAAATTTATTCTATTTTTAAGTGTGACAGAAAAAAAATTTCCAATACTTTTAAATGTTTATATAATATTTCAAATATGTAAAATATTGTTATTCCTACGTAATATTACAACATTGTTCGATAAAACTTTGTTCGTACCTCTGTATTTAGTAAATTGAAACAGCAATGTTTTATTTATGTTTTTAATTAAATTATTAAACAATCACGGTATATTATATAGTAAATGATATTTACACCAAAGCGTTATACATCATATATAATTTTGAAGTGACCAATCATCAAAATTAAAGTAATCGATCATTTTAAAATGATGGCTCAGATGTCAAAGGTCTCTAGTTCGTGTCGCGCTCACACCAGAAATTAAAATATTATTTCTGGTATTAAAACCTTGTACCACTGCACTGATAACAGCTGGGTCTGAGTGATTCGGAACCCACTATAAATTGTAGGTCCCTTGTTTGGCTGTAGGCTAACGAGCCGCACCACTGACAAAAATTTAAGAAACTATATGTTCAGTTTCTCGAGCATATAGCACCTATGTTTCACCTAGGAATTAGGAAACTGATGATATTGACTTATTTTAGTTTGTGCCACACCCTTTAGGGTACTCACAAAATGAATTATTTCGTTTGTATTAATATTTCGTTTGTATTAATATTTATAATCGACGTTTCGACGAACTCAACGTAGGTACATCTTCATCAGGAAAAAAATGTAAATAAACTGCTTTTTAGGGTACATGGTGTAATTGTGCATGTATGTCTTTCATCAGATATACGTATTTTTCTATTTTTATTGTTATATCTGATATTACACTAAAGTGCTTAATAATTTTGAAATAAACACTAAAAGTATTTTGTCAAAAAATAAAATAAAAAAAAATAGCAAACAAATATTTTTTTTGCAGTTTACATTAGAAATTAATGAAATATAAATTACCTATATCAAATTAGAAAATAATAACAATAAAGAAAATCATGATAGCTGATACATTATATAAAACTGAAGAATGTTATTCATAAAATATGGTGGCGAAAATATTTGAGAAATTTCAACATTTCAGAAGTGTTTAACAGTTATGAGACATTCAGAAAAACATTCATGGTTTTGACAGGTTATCTTTTTAACAAGACATAACGTTTTAAACATGTCATACACAAACGCATATATTTGTAAAACTTCTGTTCTTATTTCATATTATGAGAATTTTAACTTTACGTACACATATATACTTACAAAATATTGTGTTAACATATTTCAAGTTTTTTTATTATTTTTTTTTTCTTGGAAGTAAAAATAATTAATTAAACTAAGTACATGAATTCAGTATCTAGAACATATACTGGTCCCACAAATTACAAGAACATATTTACAAAGATAAAAATTATTTTAGAAAAATAAATCCTTCAAATTAATACAATAATTAAATATAACAAAATTAAACCAAATTCTGACTTTTTATTGTAATGAAAACTAATTAATATCATATATACTCGTCAAATTATAAAAATAACCGATTCTTCAAATCGGTATAACTCGGCCGATTTTGAACGAAATTGAATGAATTTTTGCGTCCGAAAAATTTGAAGTCTCAAAAACATGTTTTGACTTAAAAAAAATTGTCAAACTTTGACATGTATGGTGTACATAATATAAATTATAAATTTTGTGATCTAGTTACTTATTTGTTACCTAGTAACTTTCTATGTATTTACTGTAATGTCATTTGTATCATTTATCCTGATGAAGATGGACGTTGAGTTTCGTCGAAACGTCGATTTTAAATAAATATTAAGACAAAACTTTAACCTATAGCTGTTTTATTTTAATATAATGAGTTCTGAAAGATTTTTTAGTATGTATTATACTATGTTTTAAAAAAAATTACTAACCTAAATTGCTATAGTAAGTAAATTTTCACCTTTTAATCATTCGAAACTTTAGCAATAATAAAGTATTAATGTATATAAAAAGTAAAAAAATATAATAAAGTAAATTCGCCTCCAAAAGTATCTATCAACAGTATTCAACCTAAGTATAAGGCATAACAATAATCATGTATGCTTATTTATAACTTATAATCAATATTTTAAGTTATAAATTTATTTCTCTGATTAAATCAATCTAAAAACTATATTATTACATAACAAACTTTAAAACATTTTTGCAAAATTGAAAAATAAATGCAATAAATATCATTATAAATTCATAAACAACAAATGTTTTATTACGTTATTAATTTTCATTTTTTTATTAATATTTTATGATTACATCAATCTAAAAAATAAATTATTAAAAAAAAAAAAAAAAAATAAGAAATATTTCTATAAATTGAAAAATAAACGCAATAACTATTATTACTATTATAAATATAGAAAATAAATGATTATTATAAGTTGTTATTACGTCATGAAGTTTTATGTATAATTCATATCGTGTGAACTATATATGCATAAAGATTTTTAATTGTATCTGACATATAACAGAAGTTAGTTAAAACAACACATTAAATAGCCTTCAGAAGTGAACAAGTTTATTTAGCTTGTTTTTTTCTCACAGCGAAATTGAATGTCAAAATCATTATTGCTAAAGGAAAAAAAAACAACCGACGAAAGAAAATAGAATTCTGGTTAAATGAGTAAAGTTTAAGACATTTTCTCTCGAGTATTAGCGAGTTGAAAATTTTCTTCCATATCCAATTTTTCTCATCTTTAATTTAAGTTGTAAACAATGGAAAAACAAACATTACTTCCAAAATATTTTTTTTTTATTAGGTAGGTTTTATTTTTATTTTCTTATTAAAGTGACTAACACATTGGTAAGAATCAATTTTTCTGATTTTTCGAGGTTTTCCAGGAGATTTTTTTCATTTCCCCGACTTTTATATACACTTTAAAAAATGTAATATATATTTATGTAATTTTACATAACTATTAACGCTAAAATAGCAGCATTTTGTAATTTTTACTGTGATAATTGACGTAATATTACATTTTTTCTATAAAAATACATTTATAGAATATGTAAATTTACATAAATTTTTTACAGTGTAGATAACGATGAGTTGCAACTTCAAACATAATTAATTGTAATGAGAAGTAATAAAAATAATTATAGGCTGAAAGTATTTAATCAAAATCACATATCTTCGTTAATTTTTGTCAATTTCATAATAAATTTTCCCTAAAATTTGACAAAATTTAATTTTGGAGTGCTATGATTGAGAGAGTGGCTTGCGTGAGCGAAAGTTTCCAAATAATAAAAATAGAAGAGCATTGTATGAGAGGAATTATGAATGTGGATGAAGCTAAAGTTGCTTGTTTGGGTAGGGATGTTTGGAGGAGGCTGATCTCGGGATAATGGACAGTTTGTGCCACATCCTTTTGGGTACATGACGTGATTGTGTATGTATGTAATTTTTTTTCCCCTGACTACAAATTAAATTAATATATTTTTTAAATCAAACACGATCTATCCTAAGATGACAATATGTACTTTAGTACAAAATAGTTATTTAATTATTTTTTAATTGAAGTGTTGATTAAAATACCGTCTGTAAATTATATCTTAAGTAAATGGAATCATATGATATATTTTTTTCCTTCGGGTTTTGTTGATTATCATATGATATATCTATTCTATAATTAATTAGAGTAATTAATTAATATTTTTTTTCGGTTAATTACCTGCCAAAATCGGACGGAAGATTTGTGAGCGACATGTCATTGAGACCAAGTACGGTGAGATTGCGTAACTGTACGAAACCGGGCGGTAACCGTGGAATGGGGTTACTGCTAAAATCCGCCACTTGGAGTGCTCGCAGATTCTTGATATTCTCCGGAATATCCGGAATATCTGCAACAATTCAAATTACACACATATGAAAAAAAGAAAAAGAAAAAAAAAACAATACTTAAGAATTACGATTAGTTTATTATAATTAATTAGAGTTCTTTTACATCATCTAAAATCTCGAGTAAAATCTCTACGTTAGTTAAATCTACCTACGATAATAGTTATTTTATATTAACGAGGAATAAAACAGTGTTAATTTTAGGGGGGTGTTCATGGAAGTTAACGTTAGTTCACACGATTGTAATTGCTATATTCAGACAGGTAGCTCAAATACAAACCATGTTGAAGTTAATATTGAATTTATTCGTTTAATACAACTTATTTATTGTAACTGACTGTTCTGAAAATTACATAATCAATGTTCAATTAATAATTCAATAATTAATTTGATATTATTAATTGATTTATGTAAAATAAAAAAATAGTATATTTTTTAACTGGCTCTATTTTCTACAAAAACGATTATTATTGTACCGAAAAAATACCTGAGATATAATATCTTATGTAGAATAATATATATTTTTTTGAATTTTTTTTTTCCAAAAAAAACACATTTTTGCTTTTTTTTAGCCAAATTATAAATTTTTTGTTACCCTTGACATTTTATAGTAAAATTTTACAGTGTAGAAGAATTGTACAATTTGATTTGCAAAATTTGAGATATTTATTAATTAATTAAATAAAATCGTCTACTAATTGTTCTTGATTTTAACATAGTAAAAAAATCTTTCAGAACTCATTATATTAAAATAAAACAGCCTTAGGATATAGTTCTGTATTAATTTTTTATCCATGAAAGTAATCCTGCATTATAATAGATATGAACCCATTAACAATATGTTAATACAACTAAAATGGTTAAATGTTCAATCTTTCTTAGTGATGTTTGCAATGATTTTTATATTTAAAATTCAACATGATTTTGCTTCCCAAGTATTTAAGTGGCAGTCTGAAATTAAATAGTAGTGTGCATAATTATGATGTTAAAAATGAAAATAATTTTTATATTACTAAAAAGATTAAAAGTAGTACTACTAATAATATATTTCACAATGGATTATTTGAATATAATAAATTGCCAAAATATATTAAAGATTCAAAATATTTAAAAACTTATGAATGTTACCAATTAAGTAAATGTTATACTACAGCAGTAAATTTCCTGTAATTTTTATAAATATCTATTAAAATGTATTACAGATTGATTATTATTATTAGTATCATTCATAAAAAAGAATTAAATATTTTTTTACAGAATAAACACAAGATTGTGTAATATTTTACTAGTGTACTAGTTCTAATCATCAAACTGACATAAAATATAATTATATATTCAAAATCAACTCAATAATATCTAAAAATATTTATTGATTTTTTATTTCAATAATAATTTTATTGTACACACTTCCAGTGTGTTTACTCATGTCCAAAGATATCCCAAATGACGTAAAACTATAAAAATTTTCAATATGTATATGAGTATATTAATGCATATACAACTAAACACTCTCTAACGCTTTTCATTTTAAAATATTTTTTTTTAAAATAATCACTATCGAATTAACTTTAATAATGTTCTAATTACGACATTAGAATAAGCAATTGTTTGATTTGAATAATCGATTTAACGCTTATATTTGCAATAATTATTCATTATATTCAAAAACAAAAGAACGCCGAATGATCAAAATTAAATTTTAATTTAACATTATTTTTTATTATAAACAAATAAACAAATTTGATACATATAAACTGTAAAAAATATATCTTAAATTTATGTAACTTCAAATAGGTTTTTACAGTAAAAATAATAACATTTTGAAATTTTCTTGTGATAATTTATGAAATATTACATTTACAAATCACATAAAATTACATACAAAATATGTACAATTATATAAATTTTTGTTTTATTACGTCTTTTGTTTTAAATCTTACAAGCTATTAAAAATTCACAATCACAAATTTTCAAACAATCTGTATGGGCTAGGTAAAATTATTTCATACTTTTTAGTCCGTATTAAAAATGTGCATATTATTTTTTTTTAATTTCAATAATTATTTTCTGCTTTTAAGTCTTGTGTGTGTGTATGTGTTCTGTATTTTCTGTAGTTTCTGTATTTTGAAAAAAAAAAAAAAATTTGCTAAATACACGAATATACAGAATTCGTTAATATGGCATAAGATAAAAATTAATATTTCTAATATTATTAATTAATTAGTTAGTTAATATTGGTTAAGTCGACAATCAAAATATATTCAGCTATTTATAGTATCAGCTAATTAAGTTAGGTTTAGTGTATATAGGCGCTTATTTGCATACCTGTCTTCTAATTACGTCAATTAACTAATTGTTCCTCTTATATATATATATATATATATATATATATATATATATGTACATATATGCCTACAAGTCACAGCGTTTCACACGTATACTTATATACCTATGTAGGTATATATTTGTGGAGATACATGGTATGATATCTAGAGTAAGTGTACAATTATTACAGCTCATGTTATAATTGTACAATTAAATTTTTAAATTATTTCCATTTCTAATTCTGTCGCGTTAAAGCAATTTTTACAAATGTAGCGACTCTAACATATGTAAAATTATATATGCAAAATAAGTTATATTAAAATAAAACTGCTTTAGATTCAAGTTCTGTACTACTATTTATTTAAAATCGACGTTTCGACGAAATTCAACGTCCGTTTTCGATATAAATGGCATTACAGTAAATAATAGAACGTAGAAACAAGTTACTAGGTAACAAATAAGAAAATTAGAAATGAAATTTTTATGTTGGGTATGTGGTGTAAATAGGAGAGATCGGGTACGAAATAGATTAGTGTATGAATGTGAAATTGAAAAAAATATTGTAGCACAAGTTGGTGTTAGTCAGTTAAGATGGTTTGGACATGTTGAGCGAATGTCTAATGAACGTTTGGTTAAAAAGATTTATTTGAATGATTTTGATGGCATACGTTTGCGTGGACGTCCGATGAGTAGTTGGAGTGGTATGATTGAGTGTTTTGCGGGAGCGAAAGTTTCCAAGTAGTAGGAATAAAAGAGCATGTATGAGAGGAATTATGAATGTGGATAAAGCGAAAGTTGCTTGTTTGGATAGGAATGTTTGGAGGCGACTGATTTCGGGATGATGAAAAGAGTTTGTGCCACACCCTTTTGAGTAAATGGTGTGATTGTGTATGTATGTAACTAAATCATAAATTTTTTTATAAATTTTTAATTAATGGAAGACAAATTTATTGTATGTATAAATGAGTGATTGATGTTATATTTTTCTTCATAAATTTCAATCTATGGTATTATAATATTGATTGGTCTTGCAATAATAATTACAGTATCTTCGAATTTCACAACACAAAGTATTTAGATTTGTCAAATGGCACTCTGTATGAGACTTTACTTGCAAATATGTTTTTAATTCATGTACATACATATTTTTTTTAATATGACGTCACAACAGAATGAAAATCGAATCAATAAGCGCGAAATACAGAAAGAAAACGAGAAGTAAATTTGAAGAAAATCAAGTTCAATTCAAAAAGTCCAAGGCATCACAAATAAAATTATAAAATAGAATTCAATTAAAAAAATAATCTTTTTTCTGCTGTACTTCGTAAAGTCACAATTTAGAAAACGTGACTAAGAAATTTATACCGGCCGGAGAGTTTGCGAAAACTTAAATGAATTAGCAAAAACAGTTACCTAGCTGGGCGAAACAGAATCAAGTCATAGACGATAGAAAGAGAAGTGAGATAGAGAGAGAGAGAGAGAGAGAGAGAGAGAGAGAGAGGGAGGATATAAGAAAATGTAAAAAGCGACAAGCTATTTATAGACCAGGTCTGTATTAAATAAAAATTACAAGTGTACATATGCAATTTCGTTTTAACTTTGTTTCATTTTAAAGTGCCTTTAAGCGACACTTTGTAAATAATATGGCTACAGACAGACGAACACCTTATAATCATACCTTTCAAGTAAACTAATTAATTTAGTATGTATATATTTATTTATCGAATTTTGTTTAGAGCTACAAAACTATTTTTATTTATTCAGAATATGTATACAGTTATCAGAGATTCAATATCAGTTCGTGAGAGATTAGCGGTTACTTTAAGATTCCTTGCGATTGGGAAAAGCATTCAGACTGTCAGTTTTCCCTACACTTTACACCATATTTGGAAATCCGTTAATCTATTCATCAAACCATCAGTCTTCACCTTACACCTTCAATCAGAATGTCAATCTTCGGTGTAATGTCGTGTAAGGCCCAGATTATAAATTCAACTTTTTTTAGACCTTTTTTTATATAAACTTAAATAATGTACTGAGAACTGAAGCACGTCTGCTACCAGAGAGTCAACGTGGTAATTCAAACATTCTTATCCGTTCAACCATTTCAAATAATAGTTAAAAAAAAAACAATAGTAGGAACTGATTTTACATTAATCTTAAATATCCTGTATGTATTATTCACTTTAGATATAGTATATAATTATTTTAATTAAAACATATTTGAAACTTTTGATTAGAGAACAGAAATTAATATATTAAAATTTAATAACAGAAGTTTACAACAAAATTAATAAACCTATTTTTCTTCAAAGCGTATCATAATATTAATACATATTATGTTACCATATTGCCTATGTAGAAACAGGTTATTATGTTATTAGTACAATAATGGCATTACTATACAGCATTTAGTTACTATATACGTCACTGATGGCAGCACATGACCACCAACGTCAAGTGTATTTAATCTGATGCCATTCGGAATAAAAAGCTTTTTTGTGTTTCGATCAAATTGCTTAAAATTGGCCACAAATATCTAAACTCAAACTCAATAATCATCACGTTCTACTCCTCGTAACATAATATACAATTATTGTTATTAACAAAAATGTTTCTGTACTAAAAACAATATCATATTACCTTATGCTACTGAAACAAATATATCTACAGAATAACTTGTTGAACAAACTCTTAAAAAAAAAGAATGAAAAAATATATTGCTTCGCTTTTGTTTGACGCCAAGCCCACTTGAAATAAGTACCACTTGTTTGCACATAAAGGGTAGTTATTTTTTTCTTTACACAAAGATAAAAAATTTCTGTAGGTTATATAACAATTTTTTTTGTAAGTTTCAATGATATATTTGTAAAAAAAAAATATTTCACAAATAATCCCACATACATAAATGCATATATAGTGTGTAAAGTGATGAAGTTTCCTATAGGGAAAAAAAATTTAATATGAGTTTTAGGAAAAAAACTTATTCTTTATAAAAAAATTTGCTTGTATCGAAACCCCTTATAGTCATAGAAAAATCCAGTAATCACTTAAGATAAGATCAGAAACTTGATATTATGTCGAGTTGTTGATTTTAAATATGACTAAGTCCGAATCAGTATCGTGTGAAAAATGTTAAAAATATTTGTCATACAAGAGACTTACTTTTTAATTATTATTATTATTATTATTAATTTGCCAAAATATAATATAAACAAGTAATTCACGGGTAACACGATACTGATGTAACATTCGGACTTAGTCATATTTAAAATCAACAACTCGACATAATATCAAGTTTTTGATCTTATCTTAAGTGATTACTGGATTTTTCTTTGACTATAAGGAGTTTTCATAGAAGCAAATTTTTTTATAAAGAATAAGTTTCTCTCCTAAAACTCATATTAAAATTTTTTTCCCTATAAGAAACCTCATCACTTTACACACTGTATATAAAATTTAAAACATGTAGACCAATTTAAATTATCTTGATTAATTAGAGAAAAACTCAAAATGTATCTCAAAAGCATACCATACAACAAATAATCTACAAACATTCTTCTTTAATTTGATATGAAACTTTACTTAATTATAATGCAAGAATTTAAATTCCCGGAAATCTAAACATAGCAGGAAAATAATCTAGGAAATAATTATGCAAATTTAATATAAAGTATTAAATTTAATTTATATTTAATATTATCTACATAGACAATTACAAAGTGACAAAAAAAATCACAATCTAATTTCATCACGCTCATAAGTTCTACAATAACAAAACGAAAAAAAAAACATGCAACCATTTCATATCCACGTATCAAATGACATATTCTCTGAGTAAAATACAAAACAAAACAAAAAAAATCTGCGAATTAAAGTGCCGGCTTGAACTTTAATTGTGTTGCGTACTTGCTACATCCTCAATTCATTCTTATTACAGTTATGAAAGGCTACGTTTATAGCACATTTATTACTATGATATGTAATATACTGAATGTCTCTTCAAACTATTTTTTAAAATAAATAATTATAATAATATAATAATTATACACGAAAAACTCCTGATATAACTAATACAGTATAACATTTTATATATTTTTCCACGGATGTTTTATTATAAAAATACTAGAAAACTAATTTATCACTATAACTTATAGATCATTTTAACAAATAGTTGACAAGACAAATAAATCTTTGAGTACTGAAGTACTTATATATAACTCGTTTTATTACAAGAATTTATTATATATTTTTTTCTTAATTTTATGAGCGAAATATATTTTATTAAATCAAAGACTGCAAGTTCTTTGAAATGATATATTTCTTTGTTTAAAATTGTAATGATTTATCAAGAATCAGAAATAAATTTATGATTATAAAAAAATATAAACTGTATTATTTTAATGTGCATCAGTGAATCATATTTGATTATAATCATATACTAAGAAAAATCTAATTGAACAATAGCATGAATTTATTTATCGAATAGAAAAGGTATTTCTAGGTATAAGTTGCAATTTTACATAATTGTTTAAAAATATATAATATTGCAGATTTTTAGTAAATTCTCTTTTAGTAAATTTAAAAACTTTAGTAAATTTGCTGTCAGGAATTTTCCATAAATAGCTAAAACTTGTTTAGTTCTGTAATATTATTGTTGGCATTGGTTGTATTTTGAAATGAATGGATTACACTTAAAATATTTTATTAGTATTATTACAGAAAATATGTACTAAGTCTCATTATTTTGATGAATTGTTACAGATATTAATATGCAAGCTGTAATTTTACATAATTTAAGAATATGTAATTCTACATTCAGTATGTGATGCAATTTGCAGAAAGTTAGCAATTTTACAAACTTATTAAGTCATTTTTACTTACTTTATGTGATTATTATTAGATTATTTGCGGTAAAATAAAATTACAGATTTTTTATAGTAAAATTAAAACTTATTTTTTTGTAATTTCGCTTCTTTTTTTATAGTGGATGTATGGGTAAAACGTCTGCGTAGAGAATAAATCGACCACAGCATACCAGCCCAGAAAGTTCTATAAATTCAATGGATACCGGCCGAGAAATCCTAAAGATTACTATTAGTTTTAAATGTGTCGGTTTTTAGTGTGTTGCCGAATAAAACCGACTGTAATTCGGCATCTAATTTGATATACTAGTACATTTTCTACCACTTAACAAAAACTTATATAAACATTTCCACAAATTAAACATGCAATTAAAATAATTCTATAACCTTCCTTTAAAACTGTTTCTAAACGAAAATAAACAAAATTACAAAGTACGCATACATTAACCTAAAAATCTTCTAATAGCTTCTGTAATTTTCTCCCCAGTTCAACCTAACCTAGACAGTCACGTAGTCTAACACTCTGAAAACTGTATACAACGATAATTATAATAATTATTATAAACGCCAGTTACTCTCGGCTGCAATCTGCGAGCAAAACTTGTCTGCTGCATCAAGTTTAGAAAACACATACCCAGCACCCCTCTGCCGTGTTGCAAGTTTTAGATATAGAAAATATAAAAAAGAAAGAAATTCTGTTCAGGCTACAATCAGTTAGGAAGTGTATGCGCGAGCCCCGTTTATCATAGCGGTACTTTAAATAACACAGGAAGTACCTAGATGTATACCTAGCTGAATACTTACTATGCTTGTAAGTTCGCCTTGCAACTTTCTTATCATACCTATATAGGAGTGTAGACCCATGTTAGTTATAGTTTAGCGTCACTTTTGTCTTATTACTTCTGACAGACTGAGAATGTTAAATATTTCGTCACATTGCTGTTTTATATAATATATAGTCATTTAGACTAACTATCAAATAGATTAGTATCTTAATTTGAATTTTATTTTCAAGAGGATTTAGATTAAAGTGATAGCGTAAAAATATTATTAGATAATAAACGTTTTAAAAAAAAAGAAAAAGATTTTAGATTAATTCAAGATATTGCTTTTCAAGATCAAGATTGTTTTTGACAAGATACTCAAAATTTCTTGAAATTATACTGTTAATTTTAATTAAACAATATTTTAAGAAAAAAATAAAAATAAAACACAAATTGCAACAGAAATGGAATTTAACATAAGTGATAAACATTAAAATAAAACGACTTTAGGTTGTAGTTCTGTATTAATATTTATTAATAATCAACGTTTCGACGAACTCAACGTACGTTTTTATCAGGAAAATTGATACAAATGTTATTATAATAAATAACCTAACATAGAACAAATTGCTAGGTAATAAAATAAGTAACTTCTTTCTATGTTCTGTTTATTTGCTGTAAATGTCAATTGTATCTTTTTTTCTGATGAACACGTACGTTGAGTTCGTCGAAACGTAAATATTAATACAGAACTATAACCTAAAGCCATTTTATTTTATTTAATACATATAATGAGTTAAAAGAAATTTTATTATGAAAAACATTAGTTTTTTCTATATACATACAACTGTTCCGTAACTTGTATAAGTAAAAATTATTAAAGGAAAAACTAAATAATGCCGATAATATTATTTAACTTTGTTAACTTTTTATATTAAAAATTTGAAATAAAAACCATATAAACACTTATCTTAAAAGCCTACTTTTTAATCGGCTCTTATATAAAATATAAAAGTTACAAAAATTTGTAAGAATAACATATGTAAACATATTAATATTAAAATGAAGCATTGTTTATTGTATTTATTTAAATTAATAGTTGATTTAAACAAAACATGCAATAATAATAATTGTATTTAAAAACGTAAAATTATCGTGATAACATTCTTTAAGAAATATATTATTCTAATCGTATTTTACAGTATTTCATTTACTAAAATTGTTATTAATACTTATTTATATTTAAATAAGAACTTAACATTAAATTTACAGAATTTTCAAGGCTGGTATGCCGTGGTCGATTTATCCTCATCGCAGACGTTTTGTCATACATCGTACGTAGATGACATCCTCAGTGCTTGGTGATTGAAATCAGTCATCAAGCATTAAAAATGCCACCTACAATGTATGGCGAAACGTCTGCAACGAGAATAAATCGACCACGGCATAACCAACCTTGAAAATTCTATAAATTCAATGGATACCAATTCTATCTAGTATTTTCTATTGTACATCTTAATTTACTTCACAAGTAAATTTTATTCTCCTTCTAAATAATCTTGGAAATAAAAGTTATTTCAATAATTTACTACCAAATTATTATTATTAATAACTATTTTTTAATATCCTTAGATTACATTTATTCCCATAATACGAAAACCTGTAGAATAAATAAATTTACTTCTAACGTAAATTTAACAAGAATTTAAAATTAAATAACCATACAGTCATATAAGTTCTAAGATTATACAGTGTGGAGTACGAAATTTAAGAAACTGATTTCTTCAATTGTTTTAAAAATATGTTTATATATGGTAAAAAATCTTTCAGAACTCACTATATTAAAATAAAACTTCTTTAGGTTAAAGTTCTGTATTAATATTTATTTATAATCGATGTTTCGACGAACTGAAGGTCCGTCTTCATCAGGAAAAATAATTTTAAAAAATTGTATCATTTTTCCTTTTTCCCGATGAAGACGAACGTTGAGTCCGTCGAAACGTCAATTATAAATAAATATTAATACAGAACTTTACTAAAGCAGTTTTATATTTATGTTTATATATTATAAAAAATTAATTTGCAAGATATACCTTGGTAATAATAGATTTTTTTACTTCTCCGATTAATTATTCTATGAATAAACTATTCTATTAAAATTGATAGATTAATTTAGCCTGAATTTATTCTAAAGTTAGTGGTTAATCTTTGCTTATTATTGTCAGAGAATACAAGAAGAAGTAATTTATTTTTGCTAAAATTAAATATGCAATGAAATATTACAAAACTCTGACGGATAATCTTTCAAATTAACCATCTGAAAATATCCAATTTAACATTTCAAACAATTTCTTTCAAATGTAACAAAGAATTAAAATAACTTTAATTTATTTCATTTAAACTCCTACGTCTTGTCCAAGTTCATTCAAATGTCAGGCAAAGAAAATCTTAACCTATTATTATAAATAAATATAATCAAAAAGTTAAATATTCAGACATATGGGTTCTTTTTTTTTCTAAACAAAATTTAAACTACGAAATAAAAAAAATAAAAAAATCTATTTGAACAGCAGACTATTCTGTAGCTAGTAAAGTATACGTGAAATGATTTTGTTTTAGAAAAAAGAATTGGCCGACTTTGGGTTGTCAAGGCATAGGAAAGATCACGCAAACACGACTTGGAAATTGTAATCACAGATCATGTACTGCACGAATCACGAATTAGATTCGTTTTTGATGTTCCTAGATCAGTAGTTCCAAAACTCTATTATTGTGAGATTTCTTTTTCAAGTAGATTATAATTAATGTACTTAAAAGTAAAGTTACTAATTTACATAACTTGATAACCGACTAACAATGTAATGGTAATTAAATAAGGCGAATAGTTTTTCAAATGTTTTATTTAATATTAAAGTTGAAAAATCAACTAAAAATTTGTATTATGTCTAGGAAAAAATCTTTTAGAACTCTTTATATTAAAATAAAACAGCTTTAGATTAAAGTTCTGTAATAATATTTATTAATAATCGACGTTTCGACGAACTTAACATTTGTCTTCATCAGGAAAAAAATTTGTTTAATATAGTATATTAAATTTAGTTTAATATTTAATTGCTGAAATTGCAATCGATAAACTAATTAAATCATTAGTCAAGGGGATATTCCCGTTCGTAGCATCGATTTTCTAGGTGTTTTAAACAACAATTATTAATATCGTATTTATTGTAGTATTTATTGAAGTTTTCAGCATTTTTTTTTTCAAATAAGTTAAATTTTCACTACATTTTCTACATTTCTGAAATAAAAACAAATTAGATGTTAGTACTTGTAACACATGTAACTTTCGTTGGAACCTACAAAATGTATAATTTTTTACATTTATTTTCAAAATAACAGCCTTCTTAAAAAAGTGCCTAAAATTGATCCTTTTTTAGTTTCGGGGTAAAAATTATACATTTTGTAGGTTCCAACGAAAGTTACATTACAAGTACTAACATTTTTGTTTCAGAAATATACAACACGAGTTTTATCTACCACCATTGGCAAATCTAAATTTTGACCTGATCACTTTGACACCATTTTTTTAAGTGAAAACTAGGAAACCCGTGACCCTTAAAAGGTTACGTTTGAAGTCGAAAATAGTAATTAAACATATAAACATAATAAAAATAAATAAATAAACAAATAATAATAATATATATTACTCAAAAGCAACACTTCTATCATCAGTAGTGTACATAACTTCAAACAGCTGTCACTTGACATTTGCATAATTTTTCAAATTTTTGAGAATCAAGATAAAATCGTAGAAAGATGAAATTTGCCTATTCTCAAATAATAAATGAACCAATTAAAATGACGAAACACTCATCAAAATCGGTTCAAACATTTGACAATTAGAGAGATTAACTAGGGATTAAAGGGTCACGTTTGAAATCGAAAATAGTAATTAAACATATAAACATAATAAAAAAATAAATAAATAAACAAATAATAATAATATAATAATAATAAAATAACGAGAATACCCCCTTAATTTCAGCAATTAAATATTAAACTAAACTACGTTAAGATGCCTTTTTATTATTATTAATAAATAATAATAAATAGAAAACTAACTTAACCAAAACTACAATTAACAATTGACCAAAGAAATGAAATAACCTGTACATTGTGGTAAGTAAATATAATTACATTTGTTCATTCGTAAGGTAGAAATACTACCTGATGCATGTAACGGTACTGTGGTTCTAGTACTATCTTTATCTGGTACTATTATACCTATATATATATATATATATATATATATATATATATATATATATATATATATATATATATACATATATATATATATATAAAATAAATTTGCAACTTCTAGCCTGACTAGTTCGCGGTTGGTTTAATGTTGTTTGGTACTACGCTTTTACTTGTACCGTTGTCCATTTATTATTAAATCGATTTATTTATGGCTTAATATCGGTTATTTATTTTCTGGAATTGTGACAGTTACTTACAGAGATTTCATAAATTCTGCTACAAATATTGCCTTTGATTCTATATCATTATTATTTCCTGGCAACTGCTTCTTAGTATGAATAAGATAGATATTATAGAAATATTAAATATTGGAAGAAATTTGTGACATTCTTGATGTTTTTTCTTTTAAAAATTTTGTAAATAAGATATTTTAAAACGCATTTTCAATTTAATACTAGAATTAATAAATTAAAAATTTCTGAAAATTTATATTAAAAAAAAGGCTTCATTTTATAGTTCTGTATTAATATTTATTAATACTTCACTCCAAACGATACAAATGACATTTGGAGTAAATGTTAACAGAACATAGAAACATGGTACTAGGTAATAAAATAAATAACTAGATCATAAAATTTATAAAAGTATTTATACAAAATACATCTATCTTTCATTTATCATTTTAAATTGCCAAAGCGCGAACAAGGAAATAAAAGTAAATGTATTCCACGAAACAGTAATAAAACTCAAATAAAACTTTTCGTTTTTCAGTTGAGACACATAAATTATTTGAATATTATCCCAACCATTTTTCTCTTCCATTATATTCGTCTTCTATTCTATTTCATCTCATCCGTATATTGAAATTCGTTTTATTTTCTTCTGGACTTTTGTTTATTATTTTTTTATTTTTCTTTCAGATATTATATACTATACCATTTGTAAGCTAATCTTCGAATGAATTATAAAACAAAATACAAACAAAAACAAATGCTTCTACAACAAAACACAACAGGAAAAAGACAGAAGTGAAGTAAATGCAGCGGCGCGGCATAACTGCAAGAAACAATGTCCGCTGATAAAAAGCGCTTTAAATATGTAAAAATGTCAATACAATAAAGTTTAAAAAAAAAAACAGCTTTAGATTGTAGTTCTGTATTAATATTTATTAATAATCGACGTTCCGACGTACTCAACGTAAATCTTTATTTGTATCATTTTTTTCTGAAAGTGAAAATTGCCCCTAATTATTAAAATATTTTCCTTTGTATTTTCATTTAAACTATTTAAGATTATTAAAAGCAAAGGCCCGTATTCTCACCTCACTTTTTCGTGAAAAAGTGCTTTTATCATTAATTTTAAAATAACTTTTTGCTTCTGTTTATCATCAAATATAAATAATTTTTCTATATTTGATCATTTTTATTATATTTGGTATTATAAAATTTAAATAAACTATTTTAAAATGCTTATTAAATGATTTTAAGTGAACTTCAAAAGCACTTTTTTGAAAAAGCACTTTTTCATATGAGGTGAGAATACGGGCCAAAGTTATTATCATGAAATTACACCTTCCTCAAAATGATCTCTATTTTCATTTTCAATTTCAATAGCTGAGTATTCAATGCGTGTTTCAACAAGTATCGAACCGATATTTTTTTTCCGATTCAGTTCCGGTTTTCGTTCCAGCAAAAATATCGATTCTTTTATTCGGTTTTCGGTTCAAAGCCCTGTATTGCACAAATAAAGTCATCCTCCTTCTCCTCATCTGATCTGGCTACGCCACTGGCTAAAATGCAAAATAAAATAAACGAACGATAAATAATCTAGGAAGAAATAACAACGATACTAATTAGATCTTAGGAGAGACGTGGTGAGCGTGAGAACAGCGCAATGTGAACGGAGATCCATTATAATGAAGACGAAAGAAGTAAGTAGAGAAACGAACGTAGCAGCAATACAGATTGAAAGATCGATCCACTACGTATTACAGTTATATATGAAAGTCAACCCATTGAATTCAGCCCAAGACGGGCCGGGCTATACGAACGTATTAATAACGAATCTTGCTACAACAGAAATGCGATTGAACAACTTTCAAATATTAAAGCTCCTATCAGAGAGAAATACGAGTTTCATAAAATTTTTGACATAGCTCTATTCTAAAACTGGAAGTAATGTTAATAAAACTTTTTTTTTCGATATATTACTTCAAAATCTACATTGGAATCTACAAATGATATATACAGTAAATAAACGAAACATAGAAACAAGTTACTAAGTAATAAAATAAGTAACTAGATTATAAAATTAATGTTATTCTTTAAAAATGCTATTAATTAAAAATCTAAATTGAGAAAAAAAAATGCGAGAAACGGAAACTAAACAATTTATACAACAAATAATTTAGATCAAGTATTATATCATTCCACAGCTCACTATAAACAAACATGAATGATTATTTATTTGTTCGTGTTACTGGTTTTTGTGTACTGCACACAAATATCACAAGCAACTTGTGCTAAAAATATCACAAATACAGGAAAATGTATTAAATAAATAAAATTCTTTTTAGATTTTTCTCATTTCCGAATTGTAACAAAAACGCGAACAAAATGAAAAAAATCATCTAATTGGATTTCAATTGATCCGACTGATTTCCTTGTTATAATTTTGACTAAAATACAATCAATTTTCATATTTTTCTTAAGTAATCTTCATTTAGTAATGTTATTATGACAAAATTAGTTATTTGTAAATTATATTGTCAATTTTATAAATATTATAATTAAATCTGTCAAAGCGAGGGAGCCTACAGCATATATGTTGATAACGCGGAGAGCTACCTTGAGGTATGGGCAGTCACAGCTACATTTGCTGCAAAGCATAATTAAAAAAAACTACGCTACTTAGGATTGCATGACGTGTGGAACCTATTGCAACCTACAAATTTGCGACTACAGTAGAACTACTTGCAATATTTTTAATGTTGAGTCTAGTTTAAAAAGTCGCCTAGTGTGACTGGAAAATTCTATAAATTCAACAAAAATTCATATTCTAGTCTGAAATTTATTCATATCGAAATTAGTAGCAAAGTATCTTTTTGCCAGACACATTAACTCTCTCTCTTTTTTTTTTTGGAAAAATGAGATAAATTTATTGCCAATTAAAAAGTAGGCGTACATTTTAATTCATATTTAATTGCAAAATAATAAATCTGCTATTATATATATATATATATATATATATATATATATATATATATATATATATATATAGTTAGATAATAAAAATATAAATTTACATAAATTAGTGCGACCAATATTTCGTATCTTCACTAGATAAATAGTCAAGATCAGCAGATTAGAAAATCTACAAATTTAGCTTCTGAAATCATCTAAAATTTATCTACATAATTTGATCAAAGCATTCATAGTTTTAAAAGCATCAATAAATTCACAGCTGCTTTTTTGCATGTTTGTAAAATTTAATATATATATATATATATATATATATATATATATATATATATATGTATTTATCTCCGTACACTGTAAAAAAATGTAATATATATTTATTATAGTTTTACATAACTATTAATGATAAAATAGCAGTATTTTCTGTAAAAATTTATTTCTAGAATATATAAATAAATTTTTTACAGTATAGTAACTTGTTTCTATGTTATATTATTATTTACTGTAAATGTCATTGGTATCAGAACGTTAAGTTCGTCGAAACGTCGATTAATATTAATATAGAACTTAAACCTAAAGCCGTTTTATATAATGAGTTCTGAAAGATTTTTACTATGTTTTTAATGAAAATGTTTCAACATTTTTCAGAATATGTTTCAGAATATTGTGCATATACTCAAATATTTTTTGGTAAATATTTAGATACAAATTTCAATATTTTATTTTCTAATATATGTGAGAGAAAAAATTCAATAAAAATATGTAAAAGTCAACTACAATTATTCTTATCAAAATTATATTCCGCTTGATTCAAAATGTCAATTAATGTCAAATATTTTATCCCATTAACATACATTATAACATAGTAAAAAATCTTGCACAACTCATTATATTAAAATAAAAATACTTTAGGTTTTAGTTTTGTATTGATTTTAATTAAAAAATGACGTTTTAACATCATCAGAAAAAATGATACAAATGACATATAGGCACAATAAATAAATAGAACATAGAAACAAATTACTAGGTAACAAAATAAATAACTAGATAATAAATTTATAAATTATTAATTATAGAAAGCCAAATTGTATTTTTTTTTAATTTTATTATTTACAGTAAGTATTTCTATTGATGTTGCACATTTTTATTTATTTTATAATTAAACCACCTGTGTGAAACTTACAAGTTTAATGTGAAATTATCTACAAATAAAAGCTAGCATATGTATGTTTTTGTTATGAATAAATAGTTGAGTATCGTTATGATAACAAATGAACGCGATGTGTATTTAACATAACCTAGAAACATTATTATCACTTAAATTACGTATGTAAATTGTAAAAAAATGTAGGTAACACTTAGTATTTACAGTAATCTATCGAAAACACAGTTTTTTCTTTAAAAGTATATCCATTAAAATTGTCTTATCTCTAAAATTCCTTTCGTTTTTTTTTTTTTAATGTATAAATATATATTAAAAAAAAACTTTTAAATTTTATAAAAAATTATTTTTTTCAAAATCAGTAAAAAAACAAAACTGTACTTTATTAAATTATTTTTCGTACCAAAGTACTTGTTTTTTGATGGGTCATTTCGACACTTTTTCGAAACTGTAAGTCGTATATTCGCATAGAGCACGATGACGTTTTGCCATACATCGTAGATGGCATTCTCAGTGCTTGGTGACTGAATGACAAGTTTCCACTTCGCAATCTGGTATCCCAACAAACATTTTTCATTTTTTCTCTCTCTGTCGCTTGCACTCTGTATATTAAATTTCTTTCATCGCATACTTTGTCTACATCGTAGACTCATGTTGTCATTGGGGTTATAAGCCAATATGAATGTCTGCATATAGCGAAAATTCTTTTGGTACAACGATATTTGAATAGAATGGTCCTTTACGTTTATATGTTACATAATGTCCTACGCTTTTTCCTCACTATTTTTATCTATTTTTAAAAGGTTTTTTTTTTGTCATTTGACTTTTTTACGTGTTGAAGCTGTCTAGTTAAATATTAAATCTGCAGTCGGTAGTTGATGACACTAAAGAAGTAATTACAATTTTTTTTTATTTTGGTTAAAGAATTTATTGATTGATTGAAAACTGGAATTAAATTGAATTTATAGTTTATTATCGATTTAGTCTATGTACAGTATATCTACATCAGACTTTAATTTAGTAAAAACAATTTCGAATTCAATTCAATTCAATTCAAGTTTACTTCGAGTGCCGCAGTCATCCGAATAAACAATTATCATTACATATACCTACATAAAATATTTATATTATATCTAGTATAAAAACCTTGTACCACTGCACTGATATATTATACTTTACTAGGCTGTAGGCTATTCTAAAAAATATATATTATTCTACATAGGATATTATATCTCAGGTATTTTTTCGGTACAATAATAATCGTTTTTGTAGAAAATAGAGCCAGTTAAAAAATATACTATTTTTTATTTTATATAAATCAATTAATAATATTAAATTAATTATTGAATTACTAATTCAACATTGATTATGTAATTTTCAGAACAGTCAGTTACAATAAATAAGTTGTAAAACGAATAAATTCAATATTAACTTCAACATGTTTTGTATTTGAGCTACGTAGCAATTAGAACCGTGCGAACTAACGTTAAGAAACTATATGTTCAGCTTCTCGAGCATAAATAGCCCCTATGTTTCACCTACGAATTACGGTAACTAAATAAAAAATACAGAAAAACATACAAACATTGTAAATTAATATTAAATCATTACTACAAATAAATAGCTACAGTTCAATAGAATAATAAAGTAATGTTGATGACACCAAACAAATGCCTAACGGACCATATTTCCGTTTCCTTCCGAAATCAACTTCAGTTATATACAGCGTGGTCCAAAAGTCGCTAGACTATTTAAAATTCGAATAAATTTCTACAAGGTGTGTTTTCTGTTCATAAATGTGAATTTCAAATCGTCTAGGGACTTTTGGGCCAACATAAATGCAGACATATAAATACCGTATTACAATAGCTCCACATTAAATTCAAATTATTGATTATTTGAAAAATATAATTTATCTTAAAAATAAAACAGTTTTAGGTTTAAGTTCTGTATTAATATTTATTAATAATCGACGTTTTAACGAACTGAACGTCCGTCTTCATCAGGAAAAATGACATTTACAGTAAATAAAACAGAACATAGAAAACAATTTACTAGGTAACAAAATAAGTAACTAGATCATAAAAATTTTAATTAACGGAAAACAAATTTTATTTAAATGAGTGTCTTCACGTGATTGATGTTATCTTTTTCTTTATAAATTTCTATTTCTCTTATCAATCTGCTGTTAATATTGATTGATCTTGCAATTAATACAGTATCTTCGAATTTTGCATCATGAAAATACTCTAACGCATGTTGAGCAATAGCAGATTGATAGGAAAATCAATAGAAATTTATACATCACTGTGAAGACACTGATTTCAATAAATTTGGCATCCATTAATTAGAATTTGATGATCTGGTTACCTATTTGTTACCTAGTAACTTGTTTCTATGTTCTGTTATTTACTGTAAATGTCATTTGTATCAGTTTTTCTGATGAAGAGAGACGTTGAGTTCGTCGAAACGTCGATTATCAATAAATATTAATACAGAACTTAAACCTAAAGCCGTTTTATTTTATATAATAAGTTCTGAAAGATTTTTTACTGTGTTGTAATTAATCTTTTGTATACCATATTTTAATGAGTTTGATAATTTAAAACTTCATAATATATACATATTGTATGCTAAAAGCTTTGTAATGTTTTTCATGTTCTTTCTGTCCAGATGTAAATATATATGAGTTGTTTATTTTAGGAATAACAAGTTTGTATGAAAGTATGTACGTATATATAAAACAATCTATATACCTACATTATATGTAGGTAAATAAATATTGATTATTTATGTGTACTTATTACGGGTATTATTAAATTTGATTGTTTCGTTAGATGAATTCTGACAGCTGCTCATCAACAGATATAATATATACGTCAGTATTTTCAAAACAAAAATCACTAACCGAAAATTTCAATTTGAAAATTGTTGTCAAATATGTCATTGTAATTTTAAATCATTCTACTGCTGATTTTTCCTGTTTGACAATGTGAGAACCAATTAAATATTTTTCATTTAGTTTATTAATAGCAAAATTATGTTTACAATTACTTAACGTGTCGTGTACATAAATACACTATAATAATGTATTTCTAGTTTGCATACTCTTAATTGTTTTGTTTTGTGTAATTAGTACGTGTAAGTGTAATAATATCTTCGAGTTTATAATTATTTTAATCGGTTTCAAATATGAATATTTTTGCATCAGCAACGAACTGAAATAATCTTGGCATATTATTTGTCTCAAGCTGTTAAAAACAAAATTTTAGTCCAAGTGGTAATAAAAAATAATTTTAATGTAAATTTTTAACACGGAATAAAAAGTATAAAATAATTTCCCCCTAGACGCATGCAATAAATAATAGTAAGGAGTGTACGGAGTAGCTGTCGTTGCCCCACGTTGTTTTTATTTTATACTTTTTAGTTCGTGTTAAAAACGTGATATATTAAAATTTTGTTTATTTAAATAATTATTTTCTGTTTTTTAGTCTTGTTTAACTTTAACCTAGCCGGTCAGCATATCCGAGCGGTTTAGGACGTGTGTCCGACACCGCGGGCCCGGGTTCGAATCCCGCTTAGGGCATGGATATTTGTAATGTCTTTGTATCGTCCAAATACACTTTATCTAATAAAGCATCTACTGGATTAATGGTCTTTGCTACCGAGTCCATTTGTGTAAAAAAAAAAACTTTAATCTAATTAATTAATTTTCTTGATTATAATTAAGTAATTAAGTTAATTAATTAACTTTAATTTAATATTTCTAATATTATATATTGCATTATCATCCAGTTCTGAACTATGTTTAAAAAGTCTCTAGCTCTTCGGAAAGTTAGTTTAAAATCGATTGCAAAATTTATACCGAATAGACAAACAAACAGACAAGAAAGCGAGTTAATTAAAACGTGTTAGAAACGATTAATGTGAAAAATAACAACCAAAAATAGAATATTGAAGTAGACTATACGTGTATTTCCATATGTACTATCAATATGTACCACACATGTTTTATTGATTTCTGCAACTATTGTAAAATAAATTGAACTAATTAATGTTGCCATAATAAAAATACGTCAAATTGTGTATAAATATTTCTTTGTTCTCTTTCTCGCACAGAGTTTCAATTTATTTTAAATTTTAAATTGAATTTCTTGTTTGTAAAATCTGATGCATTCTTCTTTGTAATTAATATTAAAATAAAAGAAAAATGCTCTAACTCTAAGTTGTAGTTCGGCTTATTTCTATGTACGATGTACTATCGCCCTCTAAAATAATACAGAGAAAACCGTAAACACCCTGTATTATTTCCAGGTTGTCTGTGTTTCTCAGCGTTTTCTTACATTTTAAAATTCAGAACACACCGACCGATGGCTGCGGCCACAGCCAGCGAGAGCGCTATTAAGTAAAACCTGTATGGGTCTCTGCATGAATCATATCTTTGGTATTTTATGCCACTGCAAAGTCTCTGTTTTTTTAACGACTTTTCGCTTCAAATTCATCCAATAAAGACTGGGTATACGTATAATCACTGTTCATAGATTATCAAATTTATATACCGTAAAAGATTTGTGTCGTAGAATTTCCATATTTATTAGCTTTGATATACATTTTTTTTTTTTCTTAATAAAACACTTTCAACTACCTGTTTCAATTCTACATTGACTGAAATAGTGGTGTCTCTGTCGCGGCGTCATTTGTATTGCTTGGACACGATGTTTAGTGTTTTGTTTTAATGGAATAAAACAAACTTCGTAGAATGTTGACAAGACGTAAAATTATTATTATTATTACGTTACAAATGTGTATACGAACAGTAGTAGAACTTTTGCTGATTTTCTAACTATAATACATACATACAGCTTACAAGTAGCTAGTGACACTGCGGCAATTTGAGCTATATTAAATTATATAAATATTTGTCCTCTTTCTTTCAGAATTTTTATACGGAATTTCACACATGCTGAAAGTTAACGACACTTTGTTTTTATTTAGTCAGAAAAATGTGTTTATTTAGAAAATATTTTTTATCAACTTTGTCAACACTTCATAATCATTAATTGTTTTTTTTTAAATAAGTTGTTATTAAATTAATTATAGATAGAAAATACTTTTTATCAATAACGGCCGGTTTCATAATAAATATTTTAACTAAAGTCAACTTTAAAACCAATAAAAAAACATCGATTTTAAATTTTACTATAATAATAATTATTGTTGTTAATAAAACGATACTTTTTTGTCAACTTTTCATACTTTTAATCGTAAAATTATTTGTTGTTGTCAATAAAACAAAGCTTTTTTGCCTGCTGAAAGTCGACTTTAGTTAAAGTGTTTATTATCAAATTGGTTGTAATAAATTTAAATATAAAGCTCGTAAACCGACAAAAAAGCATCGTTTTATTTCCAATAGCATTTCTGAACGGTTTTCGACTTTGTTAAATAATTTTTATTACATATTTAAAACTTTCTCATAAAAAAACTTATAATAAAATATACTAACTAATATTATGAAGTCCTACATCAGCTGATCATATATATGACCTTATTAGCCAGAGCTCAAAAAAATCTCAAACAGTTTTTCATTTTCAAAAATGTAATAAATCTAAAATATATTAGCTGATTACCAATCATGAATTGCATAAATGAGAATAATTAATTATTACGGTGACTAATTAATTTACAATACTGATCAAGAAATCATTGAACGATTGATAAAAGCTTATTGTGAAATGCCATTAAACTACAACCACTTTTTTTAACTACTTCTAACTTTTCATTCCAATTTCTTGTACCCAATATTAAATAAATGTTTATAAATTATTTAAATCTTGAAATATATATATATATATATAGCCATTGCGAAATATATTGTCTTTTTAGTAATATAAAAATATCTGCATTGCTAACATCAAAATTATGCACACTACTATTAAATTTCAGACTGACACTTAAATATTTCAAAAGCAAACCATGTTGCATTTGAAATATAAAAATAATTGCTAACTGACTGATTGTAAATCAAAAATTATTATAAATTATTAATCAAATTTTATTGAATTCAAGACCTTCCCACTGATTTATGTTCACTTTTTACTACTTTGACTGCAAGGAAAAAGTAGTATAGCGTTTGGTACGGTGTCTGTAACATTTTCAAAAAAAAAAATTTGTGTATAGAAATCCTTCATATAGCCTCTAGATGACGAATCTGAACTTAGTTTATGTGGGTGTATGGATGTGTGTCGTCAGCTCGCCGCTCGCTCGCTCGGTCCTCAGACAAAATTTTGTGATCGCAACTCCTCCTAGACGGTTCAACCGATTTTAATGAAATTTTCAGGATAAATTTGTCTAGTGCCCAAGATGGTCATGTGGTTTTGGTTTTTTCCAGTGATGCCAACTTTCCGAGAAAAAAATTACTAAAGTTTTTAAAAATTCATTGTGGCTACATTATTTATTCGATTTTGATCAAATTTTCAGGAAAGATTCCCCTAGTGCCCACATATATTTCGTAATTTTAATAAAATACAGTGTTGCCAACTTTCTGAGAAAAAAATTACTAAAATTTTTAAAAAATTATGACGGCCATGTTGTTTAACCGATTTTGTTCAAATTTTTACAAAAGATTCTTCTGGTATTTATATAAATTAGATAATTTCAACAAAGTACAGTGTTGCCAATTTTCTGAGAAAAAAATTACTAAAATTTTTAAAAATTTGTTATGACCACTTTATTTAACGGATTTGATCAAATTTTCACTAAAGATTCTCCTGGTGCCCGGATAAGTTATGCAATTTTAACAAAATACAGTGTTGCCATCTTACCGAGAAAAAAATTACTAAAATTTAAAAAAATTCATTGTTGCTACATTATTCATCCGATTTTGATCAAATTTTCAGAAAAGTTTCTCCTAGTGCCCACATAAATTATAATTTTATTAATATACGGTGTTGCCAACTTTCCGAAAAAAAAAATTAATAGTTTTCTAAAAATTTGTTATGCCCGCATTATTTATCCGATTTTAATGAAATTTTTACAGAAGATACCCTAAGCGCCTATAATATTATATATTAGCAAAATACAATGTTGCCAACTTTCTTATCATTTATGTGATAATGTCAAAGTAGTCTATATATGGGTTTACCCATTTACTTCTAATCTTGTTCTTTGATAATTTCAATTTCTTCTCTAATTAATTTGCTATTAATATTATAGAGTCTTGCAAAAATTATGGTTTCTTCAAATTTTAAAACGTAGTTGTCACATTGTATAAACTTATTAAAATAACAGTAATTCAAATCACAAACACATACGAAGTTTGCACCTGCCTTTATTTCATTTAATTTATTCAACACCCATCCTTATATGGCTTCGATTCAAACTTATACTGAATTGAAATATTATCAATCTAATAGTCACATACAAATGTTCTTATAAAAATTTATGTACCTCCGTCAATGTTACATGAAGATTTTAAAATATTAATAACCTAACCAACACTCTTGTTACAAATGATTCATTTCTATACATAAATAAACAAGTATTTTTCATTTATAAGTTATGAAATTATTATCAATAACACACACACACAACTCTATATTGCAACAGATTACTGGATGAATCATGCTGACGATATGCGAGAAAAGAAATTACATTTTTTTATATAAAATACGATATTATTTATATCTACTATTGTTTGTTTAAAATTATTTATGTGTGTACTGTGATAACATAAATTGAGTTATTGGATATCTTATCAATTTTTCACTTTTTAATTCAATTAATAAATGTCAATATTTTGCTATTTTTTCGGCAAAATAAAATTCAAAATATATAACGTAATAAAAAATCTTTCAAAACTAAATTATATAAAATAAAATGGCTTTAGATTTAAGTTCTGTATTAATATTTATCGATAATCGACGTTTCGACGAACTCAATATGTCCGTCTTTATCAGGAAAACTGATACAAATAACATTTGTATCCGTATTTGTACTTCAAAAGTCTGTAATTTTTACATAATTCATAATTATCAAATAAAGTAAGTAAAAATAACCTAATGAGTATGTAAAATTGCTTAATTTCTGCAAATTGCATCATATATTTAATGTATTGTTGATATAACTTTTTAAATTATGTAAAATTACAGCTTGCCTACTAATATCTTTAATAATTCATCAAAATAATGAGATTTAGTGTATATTTTGTGTAATAATACTACTAAAACATTTTAAGTGTAATTCATTCATTGCAATATATACCAACAATAATAATTACAGAACTAAATAAATTTTACCTATTTATGGAAAATTTCTGACAGCAAATTTAAAAAGTTTAGTAAATTTATTAAAAGACTTTATTACTAAAAAAAACTGTAATATTATATACATGTGTCCTTTTTAATTCCGTTGGTAATATCATATACCATAATGTTTGTAATAGTTCTGATATTATATAATTCTGTTAAAGTTACAGCAGTTGAGTAATTATACCTAGAAATACTGGGCATCATAGTGTAGAATGATTTGTAGGTAAAATTACATAATTTTTGTATCTGTAGTGTATTTAAAACTTATGATCAATGATATAATATTTTTCTTCTTTATTATATACTTTGCATAATAAGACATCAATCAATGCCATCGATCAGTCCACTTAATTAGCCAATATTCTTCAAACACACAATCTTGCCATTATTCATTGTAATGACGTCACACACCCAATATTACAGCATCTCATCATTTCATCACCAGATCTGCAAGCCGTGATTGCGTCACATCGTTTTATGATAATCAATGTTCGGCCATGTGCCGTATATGAATGCCCTTATACTTGGGCGCTAATCACTTTGCCAAATACGCGCATGTACACACACATACGGTACACATATCGAGGGCCCTCAGTGGAGTAGTGACGAAGATCGAAATTAAGTCTTTTTTATTTTTCACTAACAGGAAAAAAATGTTCTATCACATACTCGCACTGCATCCTATATTTAGATATACAGGGTGATTTATGACGTCGGGGAAAAACTACACCGGATGATTCCTATGAGTAATTTAAATAAAAAAACTACAAATAAACATATATCCGAAAATGCTTTCTAACGGAACTGTAGCCGTTAGAAGTTTATTACATGTAACATCAATCGCGGTAGCCTTATTTATTATATCAGGAAAAAAAAAACAAGTCATAAACTTCTGAATAATTGTAAAATTACTGATTGATTTTCTAACATTTTGTTTAAACACTAGTAAACCAATTTACTAGTTATGACTTACTGTGTCACGATAAAAATTGTCTTCGATTTTTAATTATTGTAAATTGTTTATTAAATATTTATTTATGTGTACAAAAATTTATAAACTAGTAAATTGGTTTTCTAGTGTTTAAACAAAATGTTAGAAAATCAATCAGTAATTTTACAATTTTTGAGAAGTTTATGACTTGTTTTTTTTTTCCTGATATAATAAATAAGGCTAACGCGATTGATGTTACATGTAATAAACTTCTAACGGCTACAGTTCCATTAGAAAGCATTTTCGGACATGAAGTTTTTTTATTTAGATTACTCATAGGAATCATCCGTTGTAGTTCCCCGACGTCATAAATCACTCTGTATAGCTCGATTTTTATATGAAAAAAAAAAAGTCATCAAAAGTAATAACGTCGAATTTATTTTATTTACAATCACCTACATTGCGATTTGAATATAGTATTATTGGTCCATTATGGTTTGTGTAATTATTAGTAACATCACCCTGACATTTTTAAAAATCGATCTTTTTTTTATAAAGTAAATTTATTTATCATTTTATGAAACCGTGCCCTAAACTAACATATTTGTGACTATTCTACTATGGTCCCCATATACTCTCGAAACTTCAGTAATCATTTTAATATGAGCATATATCCTACACCCCATTCATTTAGCGCCCTCCCCCATATTCGTATTCGTACACGCGATAAACATTACTTAGCGGCCATAGCAAATATGGTGTAAGTGGGCGCTGAACATAAGCACAACACACGGTTATATACGTTGTTAACCTAGTTGGTAAATCGGTCACATAGAACGTTTTTCCAACCACCCCCTACAGCCCCTGGGAAGTTAAAATGACCTATATAATATGAGTAGATACACAGGCGAACCAATAAGGGTTCGCGTTGTATTCCGGAAAAAAAAAAATGAAAAATATCTCATTTTGCAATGTTTATAAGTTCTACTACACTGTAAAAAATATAACGAAATTACAGAAAAATAGTAAAATTTTACTATAGAAAATCTGTAATTTTATTTTACTGTATTTCTATCTCAAAATTCTGTAATTTTTACATAATTCATAATAATCATATAAAGTACGTAAAAATGACCTAATAAGTATGTAAAATTGCTTACTTTCTACAAAAAGCATCACATAATTAATGTAGAATTACGTATATTGTTGGTATAACTTTTTAAATTATATACAATTACAGCTTGTATATTAATATCAGTATCAGACTTAGTACATATTTCGTGAGATATAACTAATAAAATATTTTATGTGTAATTCATTCATTTCAAAATACCTACAACTTTTATTATAAGTTTAGAAATGTATGTAATTATACCAAAAATAATATTATAGAACTAAACAAATTTTACCTATTTATAGAAAATTCCTAACAGCACATTTACTAAAGTTCTGTAAATTTACTAAAAAATTGTAATATTACATACATATGTACCAACTTTTCCATGCCGTTGGTAATATCATATTACTTAATGTCTGTAATAGTTTTGATATTATGTATTTTTAAACTTGTTGTATGTTTTATTTATTTACTGTATATGTCATTTGTATCATTTTTCCTGATAAAGATATACGTTGAATACGTCGAAACGTCGATTAATGGAATTAATATATTAATACAAAACTACAACTTAAATCTGTTTATTTTAATATAATGAGTTCTGAAAAATTTTATATACCAATATATTTAATAAATTACTATTATTTAGTGTTTAATACAGTTCACTGAATACGTGCTAAAATTACAGATATCAGATATGTATATTTAAAATTCCAAAACAGAAATTGACATTCACAAAGTTTGCAAATATAAACAAACAAAATTTCAATAATTCAAAATCCGATAACGCATCTATCTCGTTATTTACGAAACAATCAAATCGCTCAAGCATGTCAATTTTCCACACAAAACAGAGAGTTGAAAAAGAAAAAAACAAATAGAAAAAATCTGAATGCAATATAATCCACACAAATACAAAAAAATATACCGTGTTTTTTATTCATATTTGATGTGCGAAAGATACCTATAACAATATAGAAACTAGGTCTTCTAGATGAAATATTTGAAAAATGTGAAATATTATTAGCTAGTATTGAAAATTTCTGCAATGTAAAACTATTTTAAATGTTAAAATAAAACGTCTTCAGATTAAAGTTCTGTATTTATAAAGAAAAAGATAACATCAATCACTGTGGAAACAAAATTTGACTTCCATTAATTAAAAAATTTAAATTAATAGTTACCTATTTTGTTATCTAGTAACTTGTTTTCTATGTTCGATTTATTTACTGTAAATGTCATTTGTATCTTTTTTCCTGATGATTTACACTAAAGAAAACAGAGCATAGAACAAGTTACTAGATACAAAATACAAGTAACTAGATCATAAAATTTATAAATTTTTAATTGAAGAAAGTCAAATTTTATTTAAGTCAGTGCATTGATGTTATCTTTTTCTTTATAAACTTCTATTGTTCCCTTATCAATCTGCTGTTAATATTGATTGGTATTAATTAAAGTATTTGAAGAATTCAAAAATATTGATGATACCATAAATGTAAACAATTTTTTTTTATTAACAGTGATTTTCAATTATTTATATGTACATTATTAATTTATGTCAAACTCTATTTGTATAAATAACGTAATTTATTTTGCTTCGTACAAAAAAAAAACAACACATTTTTAAATAACAGGGTGATTCTGGTGGACCAGCTACTGCAAAAATCTGTGTCCCTTCGCACCGATTGATGTTATCTTTTTCTTATCAATCTGCTGTTAATGTTGACGGGTCTTGTAATTATTACAGTATCTTCGAATTTTACAACATACAGATATTCTAACGCATGCTAATGGTTGGTGATGAGTGTGATGTCATTTTAATTAGTTCATTCCCTATTTGAGAATAGGCAAGTTTCATTTTTCTACGATTTCATCTTGGTTCTCAAAAATTTGAAAAATCATGTTTATAATGCAAATGTCAAATGACAGCTGTGTGAAGTTATGTTAGGGATCCCATCCGTCCCGTTTTGACTGGGACAGTCCCATTTTTATGGATACTGTCCCAGTGTCCCCACAGAATGCACCGGAACATAAAAATGTCCCGTTTTACATAAAATACTAATATCGTCCGTGAATAAACCTAATATTTTAGTAAATTCATTTACATTATGTCTTTCTATTATTTTCAGTGCAACAATCAGTTTGAAACTTTATTCATGTAAATGTGTTTTCAATGTTTAATTTATTCATTCAATGTATAATTTAAATTTCTTCTTAGAATTAAAATAGAAATACATACTCCAAAAAAAAAAATTTTTTTTTAAATAAAATTTGAAGTGTTCCTTTTTTACATTTTAAAATTATGGGATCCCTAAGTACTGATGATAGAAGTGTTGCTTTTGAGTAATATATAATAGTGCAATTGATATTTTATTATTATTATTATTATATTATTATTATTATTATTATTATTTGTTTATTTACTTACTTTTATTATGTTTACAAGTTTAATTACTATTTTCGACTTCAAACGTGACCCTTTAATGATCACGAGTTTCCTAGTTTTGGTTCTAAATACCATAGCGTACATCGGTTCGATTCTAACTTACTTTGATTTTGCTTTCTCGTCGTATATAAGCGGCCGATTCTGATTTGATCCGATTCGAACTCACTCAATATGAGGGTCACGATCCGAGCAAGGAGAATGTCAATGTCGTGTGGGCTGTTGTCTCTCTCTCTTTCTCTCTCTCTTTCTCTCTCTCTCTCTCTCTCTCTCTCTCTCTCTCTTTAGGGTTCTTCGCGTGTCACCTTTTTCGGGAAACCGGTAACGGTTCACTGACGTTTCGCCGTCGTAACGGTACCAAGTATAGCACCACATGCTGTGTGTGTGTGTGTCTATTGCTCCGTAACGAAAACCTTTGCCGCTTCGGGTTCGATTTGCTATTTTTATGGCATGTTCAAATTGCATTTACTGTTCATAAAAGACTTTGTTCTGATAGTTTATTTAGTGTTCATGAATATAGTGGGCGATCGGTTAACGAACAGTTCGGACTGCGAACAATTCGGATAACGAACACTTTCACAAAAGATTTTTGTGTTCGAACAACATTATGTTGTAAAACGATCACCCACTTTATAGTGGAAAGAGTTTGTGCCACACTCTTTTGGGTACATGGCGTGATTGTGTATGTATGTACATTATTAAAAACCCTTGTGTTACAATTATTATTTTTTTAATCTTAGAAAATTAAAACAAAAACAACCATTGAATATTTAAGTTAAGATGGTTCGGACATCTTGAGCAAATGTCTAGGTTTGATTAAATAAAATTATATGAATGATTCTGAGGCTATACGTTTGCGTGGACGTCCGATTAGTAGTTGAAATGATATGATTGCGATAGTAGCTTGCGTGAGCGAAAGTTTCCAAGTAGTAGAAATAGAAAAGCATGTATGAGAGGAATTATGAATGTGGATAAAGCTAAAGTTGCTTGTCCGGATAGGGATGTTTGGAGGAAACTAATTTCGGAATGGCGTGATTGTGTATATATGTATGTACATTTTAAAAAAAAAATTATTATTTTTTTTAAATCTTAGAAAATTAAAAAATAACAAAAAGCGTCATTGAGTATTTTTCAATATTTATATTACGAGAAATATTTTATCAAAACAATTAGTATAAATGCACAGTTGACAATGTAAAAATTGAAATTAAATTTTTGTGCAAAAATATTTGAATATCCCTGAAGCGATATAACTCTATAACACAGTCGACTGGTACGTTGCATGTCTTCCAGGTATAATAAATTTATATGATTATACCTACATTTTATAAGTTTTTTCTTTTGTCGTGAAATGAGCTTCTTTAAAATTAAATGACTCGAGATTTTTAATACATTGTATTCACCAGCCAAAGTAATTTAGCGAATATAATGGAATTCTAAGTAACAGTTTGCACATTTTTAATAAGTTTTTTCTCGTCTGAAACTTTTTTATCGGCAAAAAACTAAAATTAATATTTTCGCAGATTATTCAAATTTTAAACTTTGTTGACGGATTTATGACTGGACGTCCAAGGAGTAGTTGGAGTGGTATGATTGAGAGAGAGAGAGATTCTGATAAGGATAACAACTATATATGTTGTCGTTCTAGTGAATTTAATTCTTCAGATGGAACAAATCAAAATATCCTGACTACAGAGATATGAACAGAATAGTGTAACGTTTTGCTAACTAATATAAAATTATATTTACTTCACTGTAAAAAAAAAAGTTGCCATTTTACATGAAAACCATAGTAAAAAAATTACAAATTATTTCAGCAAAACCGATGGTTTACTTAAATTTTCCGTAAAAATAATATAATTTTGTAACTTCCAAGTAAAATAATTAATTTACCATATTATATGTTGTTTTTTTTTTACCAAAAAAGTATGTAAACTTACATAATATATACGTATTTTATATACATATTATGTAAAAATTTTCCTGTCGCTTCAACTGGTGTAAATCAGTTGGCCCGGATTTTTATATAAAATTACCGAATTTTTTTACAGTGTAGGTAGAACAAAACACTCTAAACATTACATCGAATATATCACCTTTATTTTACTTTAACCTTTAGTAGATTTTATCTTCCAAAATAAACATGCTGTATATATTAATTCATTAATATATTTAAACAAGTTAAAATTTTGCAATATAATATATACAATAAATGTTGTAATAAGGAAGCATATGTAATAATGTAATTAAATTAAAATATTTTATGTCAAAGATAACAGTATTTTTCAATAATAAAAGCATGTAAATTGTGATTAGATAAAATGTATAAACCACAGAAAAATTTAATAAAGATAACCATATCAATATATAAACAGAATTTGTAAGTAAAAATCAATGTGCAATTTTTTTTTTTTAAAATTACTGGTAAAATTACTGGTAAAATTTAAAAAATAAAATGTAATTGACAGTATTCAATCAGTTAAATATTTTTATTATATTCTATACCAACGTTTCATCAATCTGTTTATTACATTTAATAGTATAATGAAAAAAATGGATTTTTCTTTCCACTTATCAATTTTGTTACGTCAAAAGTCATCAGGAAATATTAAAAATAAATTCTAATTGTAAACTTGTAAGTTTTATCAGGACCGAACTAGCCACAAATTACCTATATGGATAATTCCCTTGAATGTATTACGTGATCATGCCAAAATTAACGAAAATCAAAAATGTCTTTGTCTACAGGCCTGGAACACAATAAACTACCAGGAAACGATTACAGTTTTGAATTATTATTATCATTCGTTAGAAGAATTATCTAAATTAATTACCGACAACTTAATGTAGAATAATTAAGAGAATTTTATGTAATTATATATGGGAGTACAGTTACATTTTACACGCTATGAAAAATGATATTTACGACTAAGCAACATGTCGTCAAAGTTACAAGTTAACAGTATTCATACTCATATTTACATGAATTAATCACACACAACTTAGACTACCAGTAAAATAATATATTCATATACAGTGTGACTGATTGAATTGAAAATATATGCTAAAATCTTTTTATAACTATTTTGCCAAATATTTTAGACTATTCCACTACATTAATATACAGATTTTTCATTCATAAAGAAAGGTTTTTTTTTTATAATTATTATAAACACGTTTTGAAACACACACACATAAAGTGCCAAAGTATTTGTTTTGTGAAAGGTGAACTTGACGATTGAATGTAATGTATGTACACTGTAAAAAATTTATGTAAGTTTACATGTCACAAAAAATGTAATATTGCTTAAATTATCACAGTACAATTACAAAATGTTGTTATTTTTACTGTTAAAACCTATTTAAAATTACATAAATTTAAGATACATTTTTTACAGTGTATGTGAACGTACGACTTGCAGTTTCGAAAAAGTGTCTAAACAAACGATAACGAAACAAGTAGCGATACTTAAGGTCACGGCCCGATTTGGGCTGTAATGCCATATTTTTTTCTATTACCTAACAAACATGCTATATATATATTTTTTTTTCTTAAATTATAATTGAAAAAAAAAATGATAATTTTAAAACAATCAAATATTTTCTGTTGTTGTTTTATGAGAACCACACAAATTTTAAACATAAATAATATTACAAATTTCATAATAATAATTTATTAACAAAAAGATTAGATTTAAAATTTGTGGGTGAATTCATTAAAAAAATTTGCTATAAATATTTATTTATATATCAAACAGTAAAACATCAAATCCATCAATTCTTAAATTAGTTTGATTGATATATTTTACCTATAGTTGTTGATTTTGTTTTTTTATCAAAAAATAAAAATAATAAAATCACATTAAATTTAAAAAAAAAATAAATTAGTTCTGTTTAATTTTATATTAAAATACGTTTCGATATACTAAACTAAAAACGTTTTTTATTTTAATATAATAAGTTCTGAAAGATTTTTTAAACTTTTTATTTGCAAAAAAAATGTTTAAAAAAGTCGCAGATAATTCTAAAATGCAATCAACTGTTTGCAGTGATGTCATGACATTGGCATTGCAATTCAACTAAAAACACAGAATCGAATTATCCGCCCCCGCACTCCCCGCTGAACACACCCACATTTAACAACAAATATGCACGTTCATTAGCAGGTAAAAAATCATCTTTTTGCCACTTGATACATTTTCACCATTTCTTCTTTCTACGTAAATTTTTTACTTTATAAAATATATAATGCGAAAAAAAGAAACCATTTTCTCAAATTTTATACACCAGCTTGTAGAAATTTTTAGTATGATTGTAGTGATTTTTACGAATTTTATATACGAAATTTCTAAGATTGAATAGATGTGAGTCGAGATTTTACATGATTTTAAGAGAGATTTTACCATGAAAAGGATTTTACTATTTTAAAAAATGCGCATTCAGTTTCAGATCGAAAATGCATGAATAATAAAAAGTATTCTTCGATAGACTGTCACGGACAAACTGAGCATGCGCGTATATAAAATATTCTGTACAGATTTCTATATAGAATCGAATATTGGATCGTGCAATACAGAAATTTTTGTTTGTACAGAAAACTATACATTTTTTGTATAGAAAAATGCATCGTATAATGAATATATTACTGTCAAACTGAACAGATTATTTGTATTTATACAAGTGTTTTTTAATCAATAAATCCGATAAAATTTTACATAAAACATCATTATATTTTGATTTTCCATTTTAATTCATTAAATATTTCTAATCCATTTTGTACATTTTTTTGGTTGAATATTTAATTAATCTCCCACATTTTTTTCATAACTAATCGGAACCTACGTTATATCTAATAATTTATTTATAAACAAAACTAAAAAACATATTTTCTATTTAATTTGTAACAATTATTTCATCATATATATAACAACATATATATAACAACATATATTTAAATAATAATTGTATATATTATCGCAAATCTAAAAATACTTTATATGTGTCTAGCCACAAAAAAATTATGCAAAATCAAAACCATGATAATAAATTTATTGCATGTAACCAAAGACAAAAAACACAGAAACAGTGTGGCAAAACGATAACCTATTGCAACGAAAAACTTTAAACAGAGTTCTTCCTTTCACGATAAGGTCAAGAAACTATATACAAAATAGCCCAGCTTGTTGTTCAATATACAAAATAGTCTTTCAAAAAAAAAAAACACACAAATCTGCAGTTCTAAAACTTTTCTCAGTATTTCATTTCTACAAACTTTTATTTAAATTCACTTGTTAGTTAAAAGCTAAGAGGTCAAATTTTATAATCTGATTCTGACCTACCTACACATATCCAGAAATTTACAAAAAAAAATTAAGTATTATTTAAAATTACTTGAATACTAGCATTTCAAATACTTTTTATAAGTATTTAGTATTCGTATTTAGAGCATAAAGTATTTATAAATGTATTTAAAATACTTTAAAGTATTTAAGATACTAAAAAAAGATTTAAAATACTGAAAGTATTTAAAATACTTCAGAGTATTTAAGAAGATAAAATTTCCAAAAAAAGTTACCCCTAAACAAAAAAAAAGGTCAATTTTAGGCACTTTCGTTAAGGAGGCCGCCATTTTAAAAATAAATGTAAAAATTATACATTTTGTAAGTTCCAACGGAAGTTACATGTGTTAAAAGTACTAACAGAAATGTAGAACGCAAGTTTTATCAGCCACCATTGGCAAATCTGAACCACTGACGTAATTTTTTTAAGTGAAAATTTGACTTTTGAAAAAAAAAATACTGCTCAAAACTTCAATAAATACCACTTTCCAACGGTATAATTTTGTTATTTACTGTAAAAAAAAAACAACAAAAAACAAAAAAAAACAACAAAAAAAATTGATGATACAAAGGAGAATACCTCCTTAAAAAAAATCAAACGACTAAAATTGTGATTTAAATCAGATTAAAATCAGCTCAACCCTGTTACATATTCGTTGAGTATTATACTAATTATCATTTTATTTTTGTTTTACAAAATAAATTGAAGTTTTTATTTGTTTTTTTTTATCGGACGTTATATAAAAATAAAATAATGAAATATATAAAGAGCTGACGTGAGTTGAAACAACATCAGACTTTATTAATCGAAAAATGAAGAAATACAGCGTATAGCGCTTTCATGATTGAATATGGTATCCGATATTATTCGATAAGAGACCAACGAAACAAGATAAATATTTTCGTATATCGATCTCATCTCGTCTAGAAAAAATAAAGTATCATTGCTTTTGTTTCAGTACCGTTTGACCTATGGATTCGTAACATCTTGTTCTGATATCGTCAAATTTTCTCAATCGCATATCGATCATTTGAGACACATTGAAACTTCGTTTTTATTCTCCAGAAAAAGTTACAAATCACATATAGTTCTCAAAACAATCTCAAGTTTGTACAGGGTGGGCAAATTTAGACGTTTTTATAGGGGAACTCGGAAACTATAAGAGATATGGAAAAATAGACCGCGCATCCTCGATCCCTTTTTTTGAGAGAAACTCAATTATGAAAACAAAAATTAGCTATCGTCTTTTGTTTTCGAGTTATGGCGAAAAGTTCGCTTTTTCCGTATTTTGATAAATGGCGATATCTCGATGGTTTTTTAAATTAGACGAAAATAATTTTCACATTCTTAAGGCACTTTTTTTAGTAGCATGAAATGGTTTTAACGGATATTATAAATCTCCGTGAATTCTCGGGTTATAACATAAAGTTGTGTTTTTTTAAATACAAGTCATAGTCGGCTCTGACTTAGTTAAATAGAGAATTTTTTTCTCTTTTCAATGATATACAGTGTGTTGACCGCGACCCCGGAACATAGGACTTTAACATGTAATTTCGAAAAATTGCGATATACTACTTTCTCGAGTAAAATTCGAAGAAATACTTAGAATACTTTTCGATAGGGCATAATAAGTTCTATAATTTGGTTTTAGTTTTAATTTGCTAGCATGTGCCGTGTGGGCTCTAGAATTTTTTTTGATTTGTTGGTTTTTATTTTTTTTTCTGAAAAACTATGAGGTGTAGGAAAATAAACATGACATGAAAAAATGAGGAATAATGAGTACTATAATTTGGTGAACAAACAAATTTGGTGAACAAACCAGGGTACCCCCTTAGGAGATTTTCAAAAATTCAGTTTTTAATTTTTTTATACTAAACGATGCAACCTAGAATAATGGTTTGTTTACCAAATTATAGTATTTATTATTTCTCATTTTTTCATGTCATGTTTATTTTCCTACACCTCATAGTTTTTGAGAAAAAAAATAAAAACCAAAAAATCAAAAAAAATTCTAGAGCCCACACGGCACATGCTAGCAAATTAAAACTAAAACCAAATTATAGAACTTATTATGCCCTATCGAAAAGTATTCTAAGTATTTCTTCGAATTTTACTCGAGAAAGTAGTATATCGCAATTTTTCGAAATTACATGTTAAAGTCCTATGTTCCGGGGTCGCGGTCAACACACTGAAAAGAGAAAAAAATTCTCTATTTAACTAAGTCAGAGCCGACTATGACTTGTATTTAAAAAAACACAACTTTATGTTATAACCCGAGAATTAACGGAAATTTATAATATCCGTTAAGACCATTTCATGCTACTAAAAAAAGTGCCTTAAGAATGTGAAAATTATTTTCGTCTAATTTAAAAAACCATCGAGATATCGCCATTTATCAAAATACGGAAAAAGCGAATTTTTCGCCATAACTCGAAAACAAAAGACGATAGCTAATTTTTGTTTTCATAATTGAGTTTCTCTCAAAAAAAGGGATCGAGGATGCGCGGTCCATTTTTCCATATCTCTTATAGTTTCCGAGTTCCCCTATGAAAACGTCAAAATTTGCCCACCCTGTACAATTATAACACGAGATCTATATTATATATTAGAAATTCCAAAACGTACATTAGAAAAATTTACAGATTTACCCAGATATAATTGTGTTGTGTTTTATACTCGTAATAAGCTGCCACAAACTTTAAAAGATATTATTAATTCTATAAAGACATTTAAACTCAAATTAAAGCAATTTCTAATAGAAAATTGTTTTTATTCTGTAAATGAATATTTAAATTTGTAAATTTTGTAATTATGTAACCATTTATGACGTATTCTATACCTATGGATCTTGGTCAACAAAATAAATTAAAATATTATTATTATATTAATATTAAAACAGTTTGGGACCGGTATTTTCAATCCCGGTTAAAATTATTCAGTTATAGTTGGTTAAATTAAATGTCTGATTAAAAATGACACATTTTCTGTAATTTTTATATAGGTTACAAGTGGTTAAATTTATATGTTCTATCTATCAAATTTAACTATGCATTTAAAAACCTGTTTAATTTGAAAGCTCATGTTATTTATGTGCTTAACCAGAACACAAAATACCGGTCCTTTATGTATTTGTACGAAATATATATAATAAATTTTTAGTCATATTATATTAAAAAATAATTATTTAAATAAAAAAAATTTAATTTACCACGTTTTTAAAACGGACTAGGCCTAGTCCCATACAGATTCCTGACCCCATACAAATTTTCCTGAAAATTTGTGATTGCGAATTTTTAATATTGATTACTAATGATAATGATTACTATAATTGAGTGAAGAAACGATTATTTTAGAATGTATCGTTTAGTAGAAAAAAATAAAACTAAATTTTTGAAAATCTCTAAAAGGGGTACCCTTGTGATTTTTTCAAAATAAGATTTTTTTCAAAATTTGTTCAAAAACATCTGAGCAAATTTTGAAAAATATCTTATTTTGAAAAAATCCCAAGAGTTACCCCCTTGTTAAATTTTCAAAAATTCAGTTTTTATTTTTTTCTTCTAAACGATGCATTCTAAAATAATCATTTCTTCACTCAATTATAGTAATCATTATTCCGCATTTTTCCATATCATGCTTATTTTCCTAGACCTCATAGTTTTTGAGAAAAAAAATAGAAACCAAAAAATCAAAAAAAAATTCTAGCACCCAAACGGCACATGCTAGCAAATTAAAACTAAAACCAAATTATAGAAATTTTTATGCCCTATCGAAAAGTATTCTAAGTATTTCTCCGAATTTAATTCGAGAAAGAAGTATATCGCAAATTATCGAAATTGCATGTTAAACACCCATACGAACTTAATATATATATAATGTTGCAATAGATGACACATAGTAAATTCGAATTGAATTTGAAATTCTGAAGCCGGTTAGTTTTATTAATACCTCAGATATCTCTGACGTCAGGAGAAAATTAATTCGATTGAACTATATTAGCTATTGTATTTATTGTCCTTCACCTTAACACAATTGAAATTTAGTGCAACATGGAACTGATTAATAACACTACTTAAGAAAAATACTCCTTATTCTATTTAGAATACAGAAAAAAAAGATCTATTACATGACATATTATTATGACTTGTTTTTTTTCCTGATATACTTAATAAATAAGGCTAACGCGATTGATGTTACATGTAATAAACTTCTAACGGCTACAGTTCCGTTAGAAAGCATTTTCGAACATATGTTTATTTGAAGTTTATTATTTAGATTACTCATAGGATCATCCGGTGTAGTTTTTCCCCGACGTCATAAATCACCCTGTATATATATACCAAAAAAAAAATACAATATCATAAATAACTATTATAATAAATTTAAAATCATTTAGAAAATCCTTCGAAACAAAATTTACGAAACGCTAAAAATACTTTATTACAAAAATTTTATTTCTGCATAAAAATGATAAGCAATAAATAGACTATAAAATTTGTCTTTTATGTTATCGTATGTATTTATAGAAGGCTGTGAATTTTCTTGTTATATGTAAGGAAGAAAAAGGAAGAGGCGATATACTAAAACATATATAAATAGACTTTCGACACCCTTTGAATTTTCTATATAGCAAAAGCACAGCACCCTTTTTACATAGCTACTGCTAGTGAAATAAAAACAATTTTAAGTTTGAAAGCCTTTCATCTACAACCAATTGAGAACGAAAATAGAAAAATATCAAAAACTAAACTCTTATCATATATAAACTTTATTTTATATTTGAAATATCAAAAACGAATCGAAAAGTCAACGAAAATATTTGAAAATAATTTTCGAAAATCAATTTTGTTAAACATTTTTAAATATTTTAGAGTTTTAGACCGTCAATATCAAATGGTCTATCTAAAATAGTCTAAAATTAGTCTAAAAGAACCCCGAACAATCCTAATGGAAAATGGGTTTCTGTGAAATTATTTATAATTATGAAAAACATGTTCTTTGAGATCTTTAGAGCAAAATTCATAATGGAACCGAAGAAACACGGTAAAGTGTATTTAATTTGACATCTTCGATGGCTATATTAAAAATTATTAAGTTAAGTTAATTGACAATTGCATTGTTTAGTTTTGCTTGAATTTTAAATTGGATATTTGAAAATATATAAAAGAGTGCAAGAAATGCAATGTGCACCGTTCAGGGTGGTCAAAAACTGTATATTCGACCAAAGACACAAGGTAAAGTGTATTTTAATTTGACATCGTCGATGGCTATATTAAAAATTATTAAGTTAATTGACAATTGCATTGTTTATTTTCGCTTGAATTTGAATTTTATTATTGAAAACGTGTGAAGAAATGCAAGGTATACCGTCCAGGGTGATTAGAAATTGTATATTCAATCAAGAAAAGATTAATTCTTACAAATATAAATAATATATATAGTTCTCGCTATGAAAATCTGTCCTTTCGGAAAACTAAATGTATGATTTTGTTAGACATACGTACCGATTATCTTCTTCTTCTTCTTCTCACTGCTGATATGACAGATTATTTATATTATGATGTAGAGGTCTTAGCTTAGTATCGCGTATACATAATTATGTATATTAATTATGACAAAAAAACTGATTTTTATGGTGAGAACTATAAATACTATTCTACAACTGTTCTGTTAGTATATGGTTAAAGTTAATTGGCTTGTGTTTTTATTTATTTTAGTTTAGTTTTGTTAAGCATGCTTGAAGAAAAAGTCGTATGGTACTCAGAACAGATAGCTCTTTTTGTGTTTCGTTCTGATTGCTTCGCCTCGGCCTCTAATAACATAATAATCATCGTTTTCTACTCCTCGTAACATAATTTACTATTAATTTAATATAAATACAACCAATAAAATCTAAATTCCACGATCGTCATTAAATTCAAACAAACATATAGCAACATATTTTGTAGGTTGGCTATAGAGGAACATTGCATTGTATAATAAACGTGTATAATATGTACCTAATACATATATATGACGTTTGTAATAATACATCTGTGTGTGTGTGTGTGTGTCGTTATACAATGATGAAACTCAAATACATTATTCGTTCTAATTAAGTGTAGAACATAGTCAAGCGAGATTCGTATGTACTCTAAACATACATGATGACACACAAGCACGGACATACGTTCAAAACAGTGTCGCTCAACAAGTTTATACAAATATGCCTTTTGTATTAAAACGCAAACCAAACTATGAAAATTATTGAAAATTGTAAGTCGAATATCATCCTGCTTCCGATCAAAATTTAACCCTGTATTTATTTCACGGAATATTGGTCTCCCAATCATAGAATATAGTTGTTACGTATTTGCCCATTGCTATCCCCAGAAGACCATGTTCTGCAGAATACGTGAACAATTTAAAAAAAAATCACCTTAATTTGTATTAATTACTGTCAAATAAACATTAATATAACACTAAAATTTTTATTTACAAAAAAAAAAAATTGATTTGGGCCGCAAAGGGCTAAACGATTTTTTTAGTGCATTTTAATTACAACCATATTGAAAGTAGACGTGTATCATGTTGAAATTTATTTGACTTACATTAAAATGTACTTATCTACAAAATAACAAGTATTTCTATTATTATTTCAGTTAATAAGTGGTTTGATTTTGTTTCAAACAAATTTTTATAGGACATGCCTAGTTCATTATGACTTATAATACTTATAGGTTTTAGTTGTAATATTATACATAAACAGTCTATGTAAAAAAAAAATATTATAAAATCGTTTGTGTAAAATCAATATTTTTCCTGAAAAAAACTTTATTTTACACAAACAATCCATATAATTTTTACAGAGACGGTTTTTGTAATATTAGTTATATAAAACATTCAATAAGTAAAAAATGCAATATAAATTTATGTGATATACCGCAAACGTATACCATCAAAATCATTCAAATAAATCTTTTTAACCAAACGTTCATTAGACATTCGCTCTATATGTCCGAACCATCTTAAATGACTCTAACACGGGACAACTTTTGCTAGAACATTTTTTTCAATTTCACACTCATCATACACTAATCTATTTCGTACCCGATCTCTCCTATTTACACCACATACCCCACGTAAAAATCTAATTTTCACAGTTGTCATTTTCCGTTTATGCTTTTGCAACCAAACCCAACATTCACTATGATTCATCAACGTGGGCACCAAAACTGCATTGTATATACTCAAACGGGCTTCTTTATTATTAACAGTAAAATAGCAGCGTTCTGTAATTTTTACTATGATAATTAATGTAACATTAAAATTTTTCTGAAAAAATACATTCATAAAATCGTCTCATTAATTGGCCAATTGGCAATTTAACGAATTGGTTAACATACAACGGCGTTTGTCATCAGTTATTTCAAAACTTAAAAAATGTCACTTGGCCTAAATTTTTCTCTGAGTCCCTCAATTAAAATTGTTAATTAGAAGTATCACCATAATATAAAAAAACAGATTGAAAAACACTGTTTTTCAAAGGGAGGGTGGGGGTGGGGGCGAGGTGGCCAATGTGTGGTTTGTGGCGACACCGGATGCATGCTCACTTCACATCGGACTCGATAATTCGACCGTGGCTAAATTCATCTCTGTGTACCTTATATATCTACACTTTGCATACCTGTTTATATGGCCGGAATAATACATAAGAGTACATATATATTCAAAACGAATGTAAATTTTTGGTGCCTCTAACAAATTTGTATTCGAAATATTATGTGAATAACATAAATTAAAATTTATACAAGGTTATACATTTCGAATTATCCCAATTAATAATAATAATAATAATTTATTTGTTTTAAGCTAATGCTTATACTAATGGGGTGGTATAACAATATACAATAATATTTACAGTAGTAAAAATATTGGTTAACGCTTACATTTACATATTAATTTAATTTTTTTCTAGTTATATATAAATTATAAAATATCTATGCTATAATAATTTACAGGTTAGATACAAACTTTCGTATTTTATTATTACAAAATTATTCAAATTGAATATTTTGTCTTTATTTAAATATGATAATAAATCTATTTTATAGTTTTCTGGGTTTTGGTCATTCAAGTATTTCGAGATGTAGTGTTGTCTCAATTATAAACATGTTTTTATAATGTAGTAAAAAATCTTTCAGAACTTATTATATTAAAATAAAACTGTTTTCAAGTTTAAGTTCTGTATTAATATTTATTTATAATCGACGTTTCGACGAACTCACCGTCCGTCTTCATCAGGATAAATGATATTAAATGACATTACAGTAAATAAACAGAACATAGAAACAAGTTACTAGGTAACAAAATAAGTAACTAGATCATAAAATTTGGCTTGCACATAAAAATAAAAAAATCTTAAATTAAAAATAATAATGATGATAATGATCAAATTTAAATGATAATTGTTACAAAATATTAAACGTAAAAATTAGGTTGTAGTTCTGTATTAATATTTATTAATAATCGAGATTTCCACGTATTTAAAGTACATTCAGGTAAAATGTAAATGTCATTTGCATTATTTTTCCTGAAGTACGTTCAGTATGTCGAAACATCGATTATTAATAAATATTAATACAGAACTATAACCTACAGCCGTTTTATTTTAATATGAGTTCTGAAAGATTTTTTACTATGTTATTAAACTTAATGTTTAAATTAATTTCTTATTATATTAAATAAAATTTTCTAATATTTAAATTAGTAAATTTAAAAAAAAAAATGTATATAACAAAAATTCAAAATTTGTTATTACTCAATTATAAGGTAACTAGATATAATTAATTAAAGTTTTGTATTATTAAATATTATATCAATAATATTAATAATTAATTATTAATTACATACAGCAAGGTCAAATATTTCTAAATATTTATTTCATATTGAAACAATAATATTAAATAAAAAATTCTTTACTCGCATTAACTAAATAAACATATTAAAAAAAAAACAATCTAAATTACTGAAAATATTTCAAGGTCACAGTATATAATAATTTTTAAAAAATATATAGTTATATATATTTTTAAAAAAATCAATCTTTTGATCTTAGTTATACCGAGAAAAATCGTTGAAACTATATTTAAAAAAAAAGTATATTATCAGAATTTCTTATCAAACATTCCATTTTATAATCCATATCAAAAAATTTCGTGAATACAATCACATAGTTAATATGCCTATTCTACATCGATATAAAAAAAGAATTGAAATTTAAACAGTGAAGTTTTTTTTTTAATTTTCTTTCAAACTTTTGATAATAGTTCAGTAAAAAATCTTGTCATTTTTAATGTTAAAACATAATGGCTGATATTACAAGCTCGGTTTTTAGGTGATTTTGTTCAAAAAAATGCAAATTTACATAATTTTAAGTTTAAAATTAAGGCAATATTATTTAGAAAATGTAGTTTAATTAAAATTTTATGTACTAAACGCATTGGTTTAAATTTTGTGTAGTTCTTAAGAAATAATAGTTGAAATTAAAAGTACAAAATTACATAGTGTAAGTTTATAATTAAGAAAAAATTATTTAGAAAATGTAATTTACTTTATGTATTTTGAATATGGTGTTGTTTCTTGTTTTACTGATTTTTTTACACTAATTTTTACAGTGTAGTAAACAATAGTAAAAAAATTGACGTTTCCGTTAGTAAAAAGGCTTTAGTTGTAGTACTGTACTAATATTTATTAGTAATCAACGTTTCGACGTACTCAACGTACATCTTCATCAGGAAAAATAGTACAAATGAAATTTAAGTCATTTTTCCTGATAAAAATGTACTTTGAGTAAGTCGAAACGTTGATTACTAATAAATATTAATACAGTACTACAATCTAAAGCAGTTTTATTTTAAATTGTTTATATATTTCATCAACCAAGTGATAAATCTGGCAAAGTAATAAATATTATACAATTAATCACTAATAAATATATATGCCAATAATCTTATTTATTTAACCTAGTACCAGATTCTATAAACCAATTATTTAGATAATGTAGTTGTCGAAAAACCAGAACTAAATATATTTAGATACTAATTTTTTTATTTTATAAATGATTGTTCATATTGTCATATATCTTTCTCGGTTTAAAAAAAATCGACTAACTTTATGAATTTATTAAAGATAAAATTTAGTAAAATATATGAAGATATCACACCGCGGTTTTTTGGGAGTGAAAAAATAAACTTCAATTTCTTTCACGAATTAAAAAGAAAAAAGTGCCATTTCACTATATTGTCACGAATAAATATTTGTGAAAAAAAAAAAAAACCAGTTAAAATATCATACTTCAAGGGTGCCTTTTAGTTTTTTGTAACCGTACAGTCATCCGGTTTTGCAGAGCTTCGAAGAAAGGGTTAGAACTCAGGACAATTTCCAACAAAAGTAAAAATAAAAATTCGTGAAAGAAGTTCAAAGTCTATTCTTTCTCCCCAGAAAACCGCGGTTTCATATCTTGTATAGTTTCGCAGAAAAATTCATAAAGTTAGTCGATTTTTTAGGCCGAGAAAAGTAACCCTTAAGTACTAACACATGGTCTCCCAAACCTCATGTAAAAGTGTCATGATTGGTTGATTTTTATAAGAATTATTTCTTTGTTATATTAACTATAGCTACACAATTGTATTTAATAAAAATTTTCTCAATTTGTAGTAATATAATTGTTCAATAACAAATGTACAGAGAGAAACAATAAAGAAATTTGCTACTTATACATTTTTTTTATATAAATCGATGGAGTCTTACAGACCTAGAGTTAAATTATATTAAATTATATTAGCTACATCAATTTCATTATTAATATTACTTTTCTTCGAAATTTATTTCAAGTAAAATAAGCATCTTATATCTGTCACTTCAATCAATCTTAACAACTATAAAAAGTAAGATAAACTTGAGTTAAAACAAACTACAAGCCTAAGGAAATAATCTCTTGACAGTGTTTGAGTTGTGAATTGACTTATATGTAACTAAAAACCTATAAAAACATAACGGCGAAGTATCATATATCAAAAAAAGTTTAATACAAACTCATTTGACAGATGCCACATTCCCGCAACATAAGAAATAGAATCAATTTCATCTTAAAACAGAGCACATTTTCGTAAATATCGACAAACTATAAACTAACTCAAATATACACAAATTTCTCGGCGTATACAATTTGGAAAAGAAAAAAAATCAAGACGTATTTCGCTAATTATGTCGGCGATGATGTCATAACCTTTCGCACATCGAATCAATTAAAACTTATTCTTACTTGAACATATAAATAAAAAGTGAAATTTTGCATCTATAAATACGTTTAAATAAAAAGCACGGAAGCCTATCACGAAATATTTAAGTCAAGGACATCTCGAACAACGATACGTCAGAAAAATGAAATACATTTTACGAAAAAAAACATGATTCCATTTTGATAATAATAATCTACTTATTTATTATTGTTTTTTTTGTATTTTGCTGTATAAAATGGAAATTTTCTATTGTTATAAAGATAATTTAACCTAATATGTACTTCTTAAAGTAATAATGTCATAAATTACCTGTACTTGACATAAAATTACTAAATTTCATTCACAATTTGTAAACAATAAAATGGATTCAAAATAAACTATAATAAAAGTCTAAAATGTCACTTACCGTTTCTTGATACATCGAGTTCCACAAGATTTTCGAAATTTTGAATATCCGGAGGTAACCTATGTATTTCATTGTCGCTAAGTCCAAGTTTTCTTAACCGATGTAACCGAAAAAAGTTCTGCAAATAATAAGATTTACTTACATTATATATTTGACGAAATATGTTAACATATAATAGAATATTTCGGTTGTAAACTACGGTCAATTTTCAATGACATAAATCAAGCATGAGTCATTTTAGATATGGATAAATAACTAAAGAAACTATTTATACTGAAATATACTGATATTTTAAAAGAAAATAAAGAATGCCGAACATTTACAGATGTTATAAAACCAAACAGATAACACGTAGTTAGAAATTCCAGGTTATAAATTTCCTAACACACCTTAGGTAAGTCCCGAATATGATTAGCATCTAGTAAAAGTTCTTCTAAACTTCTTGAATACCGCAAAATGTCTTCGGGAACTGTTGGTAACGAACAGTGACGCTTGTCAACATACTCAACTTGTCTATTACAACCTTTAAATATCGGTATACAACGGAACATGACTCGGTTTTAGATATTTACGGGGCACCACACATTACGCACTAGCAATAAAGCATTTTTCTAGTTTCGTATTTAGTTGGAATAAAAACACCGAAAGTTAACCACACTGAAAAACACCACAGCACTTCACTGACACGAGCACTACACACAAGCACACCCTTCCCGGGTCATGGACGTGAACAACACTTGCCTTACACCTCCTATTCTTCTTTACACGATTTCAAAACGCGCACAAACATCACCCGTGCTGCCATCGGTTATGAGTTTCTGAAACTAAAATTATAAAATGTTTCATAAAAATTTATATAATATAATATTTTCAAGGATCTAAATGGTATTGAATTTATTCATTTAATACAATATATTTACTATAATCTATTTATTAACTAGGCGGAGTAAATGTAAAAGCAAGTTTTACACTAGAAAAGTCACTAAAATTTTTTTTTAATTTGCAACGTCTGTGATTTTCCCTATTTGGTTCATTTACTTATAAAATATCATAAAAACAATTTAAAGCAAACGAAATTAAAGAAAACGTGACAATGTGAAACTACGTATTGAAGTAATAACAGCTAAAAAAAAATATGTTGGGTGTAAAAACGGTTGTGTGCCAACCAATCAAAAGTATATAATTTAGCGGAAAAATTTCAAATTACTCCTAGTTGAAAAAACAAACTATATAATTGATTATTCCAAAAATTAAATAATTAATAATCCAAGTAATTACAGAATTTACATATAATAAAAATAAATCAAACATATGTCATTATTTTCAATATAAATATAATTGTTTAATTACACATATATAATTCTAAAAATATATGTATTTGACAGTTGATTTTATATCAAGAGTATGTGCTAAGTACAAACGCTTTAACTATTTATTGTATTAATATGAAATAATTTCCATTTTTTGTTGCTAATGCATTTTGAACTATACAAAAAAAAACAATTTCATCAAATGACACCATTGACAAATTTATGTACATAAATATCTTACAATTATTTAGTATATTTATATTTAATCGTAAATTAATAATTAATAATAATAATTATTTATTTTATTATATTATTATAGCAATCGTGTTGTTTATAAGAATAAAAAGGTGTACACCTACCTAGAGCGCTGGCACTTTCCGAGCGAAACAGAAGAAATGCAAAATCGTTGCTTGGCACTGAAACGGTTAAGTAAATAATATGCTATAGTTGTAAATTTCCTGTAATTCTTAAGTTAAAATGTATTACAATGTAATTAACTAGCCTAAGAAAGCTAAATAAAATTTGATTTGATTATATTTGTCGTCAACAAATTCACAATCGGAGAGAACAAATTGTTGAAGTTTATTACTAATAAACTTTTAATAACTACCTGAACGAAGTTAATCGATTTTTATTGTAATGCCATGACTTCGAGTGCTGTCACAGAAGTTCTCTAGCAAATCTTGTTTAAAATTTCTTAATCTGACAATTTTTAACCATTTTATTAAAAAGTTTTTGCACATATACATAAACTTTTTAAACTACTAATGTTAGGGGCTTTCTTAAGTGTACTTGTTCTTAAATCCAATAAATAAAACGAATCAAGTTGAAATGTTAGAGTCATAATATTCGGTCTCGTTTTGTCGTGTAAAGTGGAAGCATTTCGGCTGTTAAATAACTGGTCCAGTAGTCATAACAAAATTCGCAATACTAACAGCGTCATCAGCTAACAATAATATCGCCTTCCTTAGTAGCTTCTGTAAAATAAGAAAAAATCAACAGAATAAACAAATCTTATCAATCACGTTGCATTATTGTTATATTAAAAATAAAAATTAACTTACTCGATCAAGTAGCCAAATCTCGCATGTAAGATGAATAGCTTAATTTCTCATAATTTCTTCGGCTCAATTTAGTGTTGGTTTTATCGAAAAGTTAAATTCTGCTTTGCCCTGGTTTAAATTATATAATAGTACAATCACTGGTTAATAGATTGTTACCGACGCTTTTTACTAACAGACAGAATACTTCTTTTCCATATATTTTATAGCTAATTATCTCAAATTATGCATAATAAATTTGTTAATATCTGTCTACAAAAAATTCGTTTGAGAAATGGAATAGTAGATTTGGCAAGCAAAACGAACAATATCGATAACAAGCGCTATTCTTTCAGATCTTGCTTTAATTAAAATTAAAGCCAACATTTTTTTACTCTTCTTCTGGAGTCTTTCTGTTTGCGTAAAGAAAATAACCGAACCAAAACTTTTCTTCAAAAATAATAGACATATTTTTTGTACAAATAAATAGATGTCAATTCTTCCCCTCGAACAAGGTATAGTTTGCGCAATAACATATGATTAGCCCGACGACCTGTACCTATAAACATATAAAAAAATTAATTATCAAATACAATAAATATAAAAATATATTTCAGTGGTTTGATTCATACCAAGCAATTCAAGTTCTATATGATGGAAGTGAAGCTGCTGTACGAGTTGATGGTTGTTTAAGTGATTGGTTTCGTATAGATATTGGCATGAAACTGGGCTGTGTAATGTCTCCTTGGTTATTTAATTTATATATGGATGTTCTTCTTCGGAAAGCTTTCTGTGGTAATGATGGTATACAAATAGGTGATTGTGTTGTACCTGCTTTAGCGTATGATGATAACGTGGTTGTTTTGGCTGAATCTGAAGAGCAACTGAGAAGGATGATTGATAGAATTAATGTTGTTGGTAAAGTTATGAATCTTGTGTTAAATGTTGATAAGTGCAAAGTTTTAGTTTTTGAGAAGGGTGACTTGACAACTGAATGTAATGTATATATTGATGGTGCACATTTAGAGCAGGTAGATGAATTTGTGTATTTGGGTAGTTTGTTGTCTAGAGATGGTCGTTTTGAACGTGAAATTGAAAGGAGAGTAAATGCTGGTTGTAAAGTTTTCGGTGCTTTAAGAACTTTTGCTAGGAATGTAAATGTTTCCAAAAAAGCCCGTTTGAGTATATACAATGCAGTTTTGGTGCCTACGTTGATGTATGGTAGTGAATATTGGGTTTGGTTGCAAAAGCATAAACGGAACATGACTGCTGTGGAAATGAGATTTTTTACGTGGGATATGTGGTGTAAATAGGAGAGATCGGGTACGAAATAGATTAGTGTATGATGAGTGTGAAATTGAAAAAAATGTTGTAGCAAAAGTTGATGTTAGTCAGTTAAGATGGTTCGGACATGTTGAGCGAATGTCTAATGAACGTTTGGTTAAAAAGATTTATTTGAATGATTTTGATGGTATACGTTTGCGTGGACGTCCGATCAGTAGTTGGAGTGGTATGATTGAGAGAGTGGCTTGCGTGAGCGAAAGTTTCAAAGTAGTAGGAATAAAAGAGCATGTACGAGACAAATTATGAATGTGGATGAAGCGAAAGTTGCTTGTTTAAATAGGAATATTTGGAGGCGACTGATTTCGGGATGATAAAAAGAGTTTGTGCCACACCCTTTTGGGTACATGGCGTGATTATGTATGTATATATGACTCATACCAAAAAAATTTTAAAGTTTTAATCATAATGCAGGTGTTATAATTAAACTTAAATTTATTATTAAGAAATACCTTGTTAGGTTTATTTAATTTTTTTTGTTAACTACGACGCGTTTTGACCTTCCGGTCATTTTCAGATCTACAAGAAGACTTACTATAAACTTATTTGTGCCAAATGATTAAAAAGTATTCGATGTTCTTGACTGAAAAATATTTAAAATTTAAGATAACTGGTAGCTTTTCGCTAGTATCAATACTCGTATATGCTGAAAATTTAACATGGTGCTGGAATAATATACATAAATTGAGACTTCTAGACGTAAAACTAATCAAAGTTTGTTGAGTTTTGACTAGAATATTTGCAGAAAATATTATTCAAATCAAATACTACAGTACTAATTTATGGTATTGACATAAACTTCTAATTAAATTCGAACGCTTGATCGTTAATTGTTTTCAAGCGTTGTTTAATAAAGAATTTTGAGAATTCTATGCATAGTTCTATATGACGCGAATTTAATAAATAAATTTATAAACAATAGTAATCTAAAACAGTATTATTTGTTGCGAATAATACAATACCTTCATCAACATTATTCGCCATCACAGCTTCAACTTGTCTCCGATCGGTAGTTAAGAGTAAAAGTTGGGGTAAATTTGTGTGAATCAAATCCGCCCAGAGGGTGCTGACTATTCTACCGAAATTACTAATGCATACATAGGCAACACAACCGTGTTGGTTGTGTTGCCTATGTATGCACTGGCAAGCGAAGTCCGTATCAAGCAGTATTATTTTTGTCTTATCTGAAAAATCTATTTATTTTCATAATAATTTTCGTTAGTTATGTAGAAAATACTAAATAAAAATATAAAACATCTATTTTAATGAAAAAATAACTATTATTTGTTTATATTTATTTTCCAATTAAAATAAGAAAACAGATATGATTATTTTTCACATTTGTTTTGATATATTATAACTTTTTAATATAATTTTTATTTTATCATTTATTTAAAATTAAATAGAAATGTTTTTTTTTAAATTTGTCTTTTATTTATATGAAAATAATAACATTATTATAATTTGAGTTTATTAAATTATATATAAAATGCCTATACAACTTTCAAATTATATTTTTGTGAAATATAAATAAAACTTATGTGTTTATGACCTAAATGTTAATTTATAAAACCCGCATGAAAAAGTATAACAATAACAAACATACAGTAAGTATAGAATAAAGTACATAATTATATTTCCTATAGTGCAACTTGTTATAAAAATAAAATTAAATATTATAGTATAACATATATTTTTGTAAATTTCGTTATTCACAATGTGCGTACATTAGCACAGTGAAAAACTACTACTTTTATTATATTATTATTCGAATAGAGATATAATTTCCAACACTGCAATATTTTAAGAAAATATGTAAAATGACAATAGTTTTCGATAATTTTTATTTACAAAAACAACCAAACAATGTTATGTAAATTACATAAAATATGAGATAAACAAAAATATAAGATATAATTAATTTTATAAATATAAAAACTCATGAACAAAAGATTTTTAATACATTTTATAGTTGAAATTAAATGAAGATTGTGACTGAGTACCAAAAAGGACCGCTTACGATTCCAGTTAATTGTTTTTGTTTTTCCAAAACTTCATGGTAAATTCGTCCAATTTCCAACGATGACGGATGCACTAGTATAGTATATATTTACTTAATATATTAAAATAAAAATTGTGCAAAAGTTAAAATTTTCTGAAACAATAATAATAATAATAATAACAATTAGCCTCCCAATCCTACTAAATTTAACTGGTTTCTCGCAATCAACTAATATACCTAATCCTAATCCTAACTCTCCTACATTAAATGTTAATAACAATGTTCAAAACTCTACAATCAACAAATTAAAAAAACAAGTACCGTGGTGGTCCCCGGCAATCGCTGAAGCCATACGTAATAAAAGGCGTGCATATAGAAACTACAGAGCCAGACCAACTGACGAGAACAAGATTCATTTCCTTCGCCTTAGGGCAATAGCACGTCGAACAGTCCTTCAAGCCAAACGAATATCCTGGCAAAACTACGTCAACAGCATTGACAATACAACGGTGAATCCGGGCCTTATCTGGAAAAAAATTAAAACAATGTTTACTCTACGTCCATATAATCACATAACACTTCTAAAGGATAGTAATAACTACATATCAGATCAGCCAAAGATATGTGAAAAACTCGCAGATCACTTTGCATCTGTTTCAGATGACAGTAATTACACAAACGAATTTCTTACTACTAAAAATCGCTCTGAATCTAGTTTTAATCTTGATTTTAATAAAACAAGTGATAACAAATATACTAACCTATGCAATATACCATTTTCGGTGGATGAGTTTATGGCTGTTACGGGGAGTGTCCGAAAAAAGAGATCTGCCCCAGGACCAGACATGATAACATATCAAATGTTGCAAAATCTTCCAGTCGACATGAACACGCTAATACTTAATTTTCTCAACCACTTATGGATACACAGATTGTATCCAAAACTTTGGAAAGTTGCATACATTTTCCCGCTATGTAAACCTAATAAATCTCCACTTGAATGCATATCGCCCAATTTCATTAACCTGTCATCTAGGAAAGATATACGAAAAGTTAATTAACCAACGTCTTACTTGGTTTCTTAACATCAATAATGTAATTAAAAACTTCCAGTGTGGTTCACGAATGTCACATTCAACAAATGACATACTAATTCGATTCACTTCTGATATCCAAGAATCCATACTTGAACGTAAACATCTTGTAGCAGTATCATTTGATATTGAAAAAGCATATGACATGACGTGGAGATTCAATATCTTACAAAAACTTTTCAATTGGGGATTGCGAGGCAATATTGCATACGCAATACAGCACTTTTTATCGGACCGTTTCATCCAGGTTAAAATAGGTTTGTCCCTTTCTTCACAGCGGCAGATACATAACGGTATCAGCCAAGGGAGCTCTATTTCTTGTACACTTTTCTTGATCGCCATAAACTCGATCGCTGATGGAATACCTAAAAATGTAAACAGCCTTTTATATATGGATGATCTTATAATATATCTAAAATCGAATGATTTAAAATACCTGAAATTTAAACTTCAAAAAGCTGTTTCTACCGTTGAATATAACGCCAAAAATATCGGCTTTAAATTTTCCTCTTCAAAGACCAAAATTATAGACTTCTGCCGCTTACGCCATGCTCATACAGCACCTCAAATCCAGTTACATGATAATACCACAATTCAGAGCGTTACTCAACTCAAGCTGTTAGGCATGCTACTTGATAACAAATTAACCTGGCGCTTACATTTCAATCAACTGATTGCCAAAACACAGCAAGCTCTAAATCCCATTAGATGCTTGGCTAATTACAAATGGGGTGCATGTAAAGATCTTCTTAATATATTATTTAAATCCCTTGTATTATCTCGCTTGGATTATGGCTCGATTGTATATAATTCGGCACGCAATTGTCATCTGAAAAAATTGCAACCAATCATTAACGCTGGCCTCAGATGCATAACAGGAGCATTTCGTACTACTCCAACTAATAGTCTTCACGTCGATGCATCATTCATGCCAATTCACCTACGTCGTCAACATTTAACTATTAAATACGCAGCTAAATTAGAAACGTATAAAATTCACATGAATTATAACTACATATTCAATAATGAACAAATCGAACTATAAAACTGATACACAGCTCATATGGGTTCCTTCACATATAGGCATTCACGGCAATGAAACTGCTGATGAACTTGCTTCTAAAGCAGCACATGAACAGAATAATCTTTCGTTCAATAAGAGACAAATTACAAATCTCGTTGGCCTACAAGATCTTGTGCGATCTAGCCAAAAAACACAGATTGACAACTGGCAGATGGAATTAAATAACAATCCAACGTTTTATACAAATAAATCCTGTAACATTGTCAGTATAAAAAAGAAAATTGTCTATAATCAACTCACAAGATACGAGCAAACCAGATTAGCCCGAATACACCTCGGACATACAAAATTAACGCACGCTCATATATTTGAAGGCAAACCACCACCCACATGCGAATTATGTAACAGCGGCATGCGTATGAATATCGAGCATCTCTTTGACACATGCCAACATCTAGCAGGACTTCGAGCATTACACAATATTTCAATTGAATCACTAAATCAGAATGCCCAGAGCTATTGTGCTGAAAACATAATAAAATTTCTCAAAACCGCTAACTTATATGACAAAATTTAACTCTCATATATAAAATGTCAAACATGACTATCTATTATCTACTTATCTTGAAGTTTTTTTCAAATTATTTATATTTTCACAACATAACCTTCAAAATTCATATTGTGGTAAAATTGACACAATACGGTAGCCAGCTATGGTAGCCAGCTATGGTAGCCAGCGCCTCTTTTGGTACGTGCACGCACTAATCGCATTCTGTTTCCTAGCAACCAAATTTTGTTTATCGCAATAGCGGCCATTACTAAACAAATGTCAAAACATAAAACTATCTATCTCAGACAGTGACAGTCGCGCGGACTATAAACGAAATTAAAAAAAACACATATTATGAATAATATTGTTTTTACAATTAAATTTTAACCCTTTTTTACAGCATAAAAGAAGTTTGAAAAAACTTTTAAAATTACGTTATGAATCCGATTCGGAGTGAAGTAAGGAAAAAGAAATTTTTTATATTATATATAATTTTTTTTGTTTTTGAATTTTTTTTTTGTTTGCAATTTTCTATTATGTTTGTTTTATTTTCACAGGTTTTGCCTGGTATTATATATCCGATTTTTAATTTTTTTACTATAATAGTACTTTTTTTTTATTATGGTTTTATTATTATTATTATTATTATTATATTATTATTATTATTATTATTATATTATTATTATTATTATATTATTATTCTTACTTTTCACTACTTTATTATTACTTTATTATTATATTATTATTATTATATTATATTATATTATTATTATATTATGTATTTATTATTATTATTATTATTAAATTACCTATATATATATGTATATTTTTTTTAATAAATTTTGTTTTTTGAGAATTGATGGCTGATTTATTTCATTGCTTGAAATATAGATATAATAAGCAAAATGTTGCAAAAACCCGATCACGATCTCCGTTCCACTCAAAATATTTATTCAGCGGCAAATCCTTGAAAATTTCTTCCCTTCATTATAGCGGTAACATAATACCACATACATATATCACAAATACGGCCACAACAAAAAATTATATTATAGTTTATCGAGACCACCAACAGTGCCCTACACTGAAGGTAGGGGGGGGGGGCATTGCTTTTATTGACTTTTATTTATATGAAAATAATAATATTAATAATAATATAATAAAATAATATATAATATATAAATATATATATAAAATAAATATAAAATAATATATAATATATAATAAAATAATAATAATATTATTATAATTTTATTATAAGTTGAGTTGCAAAATCCGATTCTAACATAAATTTCATAAATATATTGAAACCTATAATATGTAATTGACATAAATTCAGTAATTTTTATAACATACAGAAAACCCTCGATTATCCGGACTAGTCGGGGATGAAGATAGTCCGGATAACAACAAATCCGGATAATCGAAAACCGTGAAGAAAAATAGGAAAGAAAAATTGCGTACACGAGTTTTTTTTTATTTCATATTGTATACATATAATCATAAAATTCATAAAATTGCAATCCGGATAATCGAAAAATCGGATAATCGAGGTCCGGATAATAGAACGAAGTACATAATTATATTTCCTATAGTGCAACTTGTTATAAAAATAAAACTAAATATTATAGTATAAACACATATTTTTGCCTTTCTGCACCTTGCGGTATTATTACAAAGACTGTGAGCATTATGAAACAAGATTAGAAGTATATGGGTAAACCCATATATAGACTACTTTGACATTTCTCGGAAAATTGGCAACACTGTATTTTAATAATATTATAATTTATGTGGGCACTAGAAGATACTTTTCTGAAAATTTGATCAAAATCGAATAAATAATGTAGCCACAATGAATTTTTAAAAAATTTTCTTTTTTTTCCTCGATAAGTTGACAACACTGTATTTTGTTAAAATTGCATAATTTATTTAGGCACTAGGAAAAACTTTTATAAATATTTGATTAAAATCGGTTAAATAAAATGGTCAAAATAAATTTTTTAAAATTTTACTAATTTTTTTTTCGGAAAGTTGGCAACACTGTATTTTGTTAAAATTACATAAATTATATGAATACTAGGAGAATCTTTTGTGAAAATTTGAGTAAAATCGGTTGAATAACATGGCCATAATAAAATTTTTAAAACTTTAGTAATTTTTTTCTCGGAAAGTTGGCAACACTGAATATTAATAAAATTATGTAATTAATGGGAGCATTAGGGAAATCTTTTCTGAAAATTTGATCAAAATCGAATAAATAACGTAGCCAATATGAATTTTTAAAAACTTTAGTAATTTTTTTCTCGGAAAGTTGGCATCACTGGAAAAAAACAAAACCACATGACCATCTTGGGTACTAGACAAATTTATCCTGAAAATTTCATTAAAATCGGTTGAACCGTCTAGGAGGAGTTGCGATCACAAAATTTTGACTGACGACCGAGTGAGCGAGCGAGCGAGCGAGCTGACGACGCACACACATACACCCACATAAACTAAGTTCAGATTCGTCATCTACAGGCTATATGAAGGATTTCTATACAATTTTTTTTTTTTTTTGAAAATGTTACAGACACCGTACCAAACGCTTTACTACTTTTCCTTGCAGTCAAAGTAGTAACAATGTAGTTGGAGTGAGAGACAGACAAAACCGGCAGAACAAAAATGCATCGCTTATCAAAACAAACTTCTTGATATGACTTTAGCATGATGCAAAGGCACAAGCCTGACTCATTTACCCTCTCATCCCCGCGCCTAATAAATAAATAAGCATATAGAACAAGAAATTACGTTCGCCACAAGAACTGCCGTACTATCAATGTGGGCTAGGGGTGAAGGAAGTAAGAGGTGCATCTTTTGACGTCATCACGAACCAAGTTTGTTTGAATGGTTCTAAAAAGCGAAACTGCGCATGCGTATATATTAAATTCAATGGAATATTTTCTGATATAAATTGTATTTAATATTATGAATTATTGAAATAACTATTCATTAATATTATATAATATAATATGAACATTATAATAATAAAAGTGTTAGATTTAATAATTTTAATGTAACAACATTCGAATCTGATCAATTACTAACTGACCTATAATATATTTGGCGAACGTAGTTGTCAGATGTTCTGTTTATATTTTGATGTCTAGATGCTAGATGCTAGAGAAAGATCATATTTTATAAACAACAGAAAAATAATGGTTATGAAATTTATATACATAATTTAATATTTTTTTTACTACTAATTTCAAGAACAAAAATTTTTATTTGAAGAATATTAAAAATTATTTCGATAAAGTTCCAACATCAAAATTATATTTTGTAAGTAAATTTAAATATAGTAACGAACAGTACTTAATTTATTTATTTATAGTTATACATCTATGTGGAAGCAATTGATCACAATTGAAATAATTGAACATTTTAAGAAAAGATATAAGGTCCTCATGAAAATATTCTGCAGAATAACTTAGACTGATAACAAAAGAAAACCATTATAGAATTACAATCTGACATTACTGAAGCAAGCTCCATTTATGAAAAATTTGTAATAATTTGTTTTAAAATAATAATCAACTAATGTGACAAACTTTGACAGAAGACGGATTCGATTGATCGGATTAGCTTTAAGAAGAGAAGTTTTAAGATTTTAAAAATTTAAAACAATCTGTTTCACAAAAACCCTATATATATAAAAATTATATTTGCATATTCTTCTTCGGTCATTAATGCATAAATTTGAAATGTATCCAACTTGTATTTGCATTCGAAACAATAATTCATTATGTGGTTTGTGCCGAAATTATATCAGAACTTGTAGTGTTATGATATATGCAAATTTTCTACTATATTTTATTAAAAATATATAATAAAAAATATGTGTCTTATTTTGTACTTTTATTTGGAAAATCTTGTCCTGTTGTGACGATAAACGTTCGCGATTTTTTTAAAATTTAATTTCAGCTAATATTAAACATACATGTTTCCAAATCTTTTATTGATGTATGTGAGTTTCTGTTCATATTTGAATCAGGTACTCCAAATTCTGGATTGTAGTGAAGTTTGTTGATACGTAAAATTAACATATACAAAACCACATCCAATTTCTTGAACTATTATTAATTTTTCAATATATTTCTAAATATAATTGCTGAAAATTTAATTGTAGGAAATAAATATAGGTAAATTAAAATTATTTAATTTATTCATAAATATATATTAAAAAATGTTGATAAAAACAGAAAATTTTTGCCTGTAGTTTATTGCAAACATTCCCATTTTGAACATAATTTTTCAATGTATTTTTTTATAATGTGGTATAATTAATTGTTCAATATTTTCACAATTTTCGAGTCCTGACCATACAAAATAAATTACACCCGCTGTGCTGTTGTTATTTCGTTTCCGATTTTCAAGTACTTCATCTTCTTTTTCGTGGACGCTTGAGATGCACTAATTCAACATATTAAAAATGCTGCAGCCGGTACAAAGACATGATTCAATCGGATCGTGTCAGTATTTCTTGTCATTCGCGTATTGCTCCTATGATCATGTTATTTCGTTTCCGATTGATTCGGATGTAAGCGATTCTAAAGCTGTTTGAGTTTTCAAGTGCTTTATCTCCTTTTTGGGCTGAGTGTACAACCTGAAGAATATGTTTTTGTAATATAATAAAAATTTAATAAGTATAAATTACATACCAGTTGATACCAGCAACGAGTATATGTAGTATATATTATACAGGATGTCCCCGGATGGGGTTGCCCACTCTTGTAAACTTTTTTATTATGGAGTTTTCGGCAAAATGTTATTCTTTATAAAAAGTTTTGCTTGGCCTGAAACTTATTTTTAGCCTACTTTCGATTTTTTAAAATCAAGTAGGCTTTTCCAGTTGAGCAAAAACTATTTTCATTTTAGGTAAAGTACCTTTTCTGTTCACGGTATGCCAAAATCTTGTTAAGAAAAGTTGTTCGGAATGAGAAGTTATGGCCATATGCAAATAAATAAAATAATAATAATAATAATAATAATTTAGAAGACGATTTGGAAAATTTAAAACAAAAAATCATAGAAGCTGTTGCTAGTGTGAATGAAGAAATGCTTTCATCGACCTACCTAGAATTTAGAACCCGAATAAAAGAATGTGTACTAAGAGGAGGATATTACGTGGAATAATTTCAATGTTTAGAATTTAATTTGTTTTTTGTTATGTTGTATTAAAGAATAAAATATGCTAGATATGATGTATGCAGTTACAGCAATTGTTTACTGCAGTTCGCTCTATTTTTCCATTACATCATGCAAAGCTTACGCAATTTTATATAATCATTCAAATAGCAGTACTTGACCTACCGTACTTTGATAATAATCACTATGTCGTCGACAATAGCAAAAAGATCTTTATTATTAATTCTGCGACGAAAATTTACATAACTCAATAACTTTTCGAATTTTATCAAAGTAGGACTATCATCTTGAAACTTTGCATATGGCCATAACTTTTCATTCCGAACAACTTTTCTTAACAAGATTTTGACATACTGTGAACAGAAAAGGTACTTTACCTAAAATGAAAATAGTTTTTGCTCAACTGTAAAGGCCTACTTGATTTTAAAAAATCGGAAGTAGTCTAAAAATAAGTTTCAGGCCAAGCAAAACTTTTTATGAAGAATAACATTTTGCCGAAAACTCCAAAATAAAAAAGTTTACAAGAGTGCGCAACCCCATCCGGGGACACCCTGTATATTCTGATACCAGGCGTTAGCTGCTCTATAAATTATTTTTTACTGTCTTCTATATATTGATAATAAATTGAAATGTCACTTTTGACGTTTTGTTTTGAAGAATAAAGATAGGTTAGATTTTCAGGTTAAAAAAATTAATTTAAATTCTATAAAATACTTTAAATAAATTCCTAAATACCAAAATCTGCAATATTTTAACAATTTTCAATATTATCCTTGTTATAATGTCATATATTATATAAAAAGAATAAATTTAAGCCAAATAATTTTTTGTAGCGTGTAACATTGACTTGCCATGAATTTCATAATATTTCGAAGATTTGTTGTCTGTGTCGCTAGCAACTGGAGATATAAAAAAAATATAAAAATTGAAAATATAAAAAATCTTAAAAAAGCGTTATTAAGCATTATTAATTAACAAAAAAAAAAGTATAATATCATTTTATAATTATAAACCCCATATAAAAAAATCAGATTTTATCTTTCTATAATTTGTACACAGTTTGTACAAGAGAAAATAAAATCCGCCATTTGCTTGATAACTGTCAGCTTTTCTTGTTAAAAGTCAGTATATCTCTATTTTTCCAAATAGATAAAATCCAAAAAAAATATATATTGTTCTATATTACATGTCACATCTCATATATCTTTTCGAAACAATAATAATGCTTATTAAAGAAAATATGGCTTGTTAAAAATATATTTACTTGTATATTATGTAATTTTATTAATAATGGAATATTGATATTAAATTATTAATTATACATATCTTTTTAAAGATTACGTATAATCAGTTATATTGAATATGATCTACAAAATTAATAAAAAAATATTTATTGAATCGTCGCTGCAATTCAGTGGACACGCCCATATCGAGTGTGACTATTGACCTTAATCTCTTCACAAACGAGTTGGCAAGATAAGCTTGTACGACTGAGCTCGCATCTTAATGTTGCCTTTAATAATAATCTTACGTTCATCAAACTATACATATATAAAGATTAGAAATACAAACTACAGAGATGAAGATTACGAATTGATTATCTCTACAACTAACGAATTTTGTTTTTATTTAAAAGATTCTGATAAAAATTTGATGCCTAGTTATATTGTACGTATTTTTATTAAGAATACAATAGGTTTATTCCTATGATTTGTTTTTTGAACTAATAGATTTTCAGAAATAAATAAGCTGAATTTCAAAATATTTCTCGTGAGTGTTATTGCAATATCTAAATAATTAATTAATCTAATAAATAATTGAAAACTAAAACACATGCAACTTTAAAAATTATTCAATTTTATATTTATGCAAAAGTAATTGTATTGTGACAATTACCTTTGTAGTAATTCTAATTTTCTTCCGGTGTAGTTAATAACTTTGTTTTCATCTGAAGAAGTTCTTCCATATCAGAAAGAGCTGTATATAATTCTGCTTTTGCATATGGAAAATGTTTGCACAAGCTAAGTGCCACCATATAAGAGTAAGTTCTTGATCATTGCGATAGCTTCTGAAACAAAAATTGTAAAATATTTACTGTTAATGAACAACCAATCACAACAAAATTTTACATACACATATACAAAAAACTTAATACAAAAAATAAACTAGGAGACAAAATTTTCGTAACCATAGACCAAATTATTATATTCGGTATTGATTGCATTTAATATTCATGAATATATAACTAAAAAAATTGGATCTTGAGCTATCTTGGATCATTAGCTAATTTGGGTCACTAGCTAACTTGGGCTCCTAGCTAACATGAGCCCCAATCAGAACTGGACAGTGGCTAGCTACTTTAGTAGCTTAGCTACTAGCTTAACAACTTTAATAATAGTAACTGTAACTTTTTGCTTCAGGATTTGTCGCAAGTTGCTTATAAATAGTAGCTAAAACATAAAGCTACTTTAGTAGCTTATAGCTACTTTTAGTAGCTTATAGTTATTTTAGTAGCTTTTAGCTACTTTTAGTAGCATGTAGCTAATTGTAGTAGCTTACAGTTACTTTTAGTAATTTACAATTATTTTTAGTAATTTACAACCACTTTTCTATACTTAATCATTACTTTTCTTAACGTAGTTGCTTTTTGTTTTTACTTTGACTAAAAGAAAAAGTGTATAGTTCTCAGTATGGTGTTTGCATCATTTACAAAGTAACTTATAATGTAGCCTAAAATTTGACAGCTACTTTTATAGCTTATAGCTGTAGCTTTATAAATTTTTAAAGAATAGCTTGTAGCTATAACTTAGCTACAATAATTGAGTAACTTGCCCAGGTCTAAGCCCAATACATCGAATTGTCGTAGTTATCCCACTTCTTATCACAATCTTACCAGTTATTAATTTAACATTGTGTAAGCCGTTTATTCTACTATTTGTCTAGCCATGTAGCAAATTATTTTCCACAGTAGACAATCAACTATTGAAATAGAAAGTTCTGTTTCACTTTTCATACAAGAAACTTTACCAATAAGTAGTTCAAATTTGTTTAATAAATTGAATTTGTTCCCTAAGTTTTTTTTACTTGATTAAAACCGCCTACATGAAGTCTGGAAATACAAAATTTGAGAAAAACGCTCGTGAAAACTGAAAAAACATTTATTTCGCATATTTAAATACAACAAAAAAGCATATTTTCTAACCGCACAAAATAAAATAGCGTAACCGCGTATAAAAATTCTACGTAAATAAAATTTTTATTTAATTCGTAAAAAAAAAACGACCAGCATTAGGGTTGCCAACTGTGTACTTTTGGGCCGGGGACTCCGGCTTTACAAAAATTTCTCCGTGTTCCGGCCCAAGTTACAAATTCTCCGGTCGACTCCATGTGAACACATATGTGTTAAAAACTCAAATAAAAAAATAATCATTCGGAGTCTTCATATACAAATATAATATATTTTTCGTTTTCGTTTTACAAATAAAGCTATAAAATAATTTTCTGTCGTAAACTTTGTGTGTTTCGTTTTATGTGTTGGCACTCACTCGTGACGTAAGTTTAATAATGTTTAGACCAACTTTATCGTCCGAAAATCTTCGGCCCAAGGCTGTGAAAGAGTACCATTTTAATATGTATCTTAACTTAGTCCATAATAGGTTGGTTGTTTGAAAAAAAAAAAAAACAGTAACAAACATGATTCTCGCAATATAACTGATTTTCCAATATATCTGCAACATAATAAAATTTTCAAATAACTCAAACTTTAACGTCAAATTATTACGAAAGAAAAACAATAATTTTCATATTGTATATAATTTTCCCCAGTGAAATAATAATATAATTTTTATTTACATAACAAAATATAAACAATTTGCTAATTAAATTTACGGAAAAATAGTAATTTGGATTTCTACACTACTAATAAGTCTCAAAGAAAACTTTAGATTGTTTTGTAGATATAGCAAATAATTTTTTTGCCCGTGGCGATTTACTTGTCAAATATAAAAACTACAAACGTTACATACAAAGAAGTTCTGTTATAACTTAAACGCATTGTTCTTAGGATTCATATTAATTAAAAAAATTCAGTTAGTCAAGCCAAAGTGTAACCGAACTTTTAATTAATTTTTTTGTAGCTGTGCTTTTCTCTAATAATAAGTAATATAAAAAAATCTAGTTATATTTTTCAATTAAAGCTATACAAATTCTCTAGTGCACAATATAGTTTAGTATATAAATAAATATTAACCACAAATTAATGATACTGCATTGATCCAAATTGTCAGATAACTACCTACGTGAAAAAAATTCCATAATTTTGCCCATGTTATGCCCAGTTTTATCCAACACTTATTTTATTTTGACCAACTCCCCTTCACCAATGCGCCAAAATTGGAATTTTTATGGTGTAGTATCTCCATAATCGAATTCGATAATGATGATTTAAAATGTTTGTTTATTAGTAAAAAATCTTGTCCAATTTATTTGATTTAGTCAATAGATACCGAATAAATAGCCATCTAATTCGATTATGGGGGTGCTACACCATAAAAATTCGACTTTTGACTCATTAGATAAAAAGAGTTGGACAAAATAAAATAAGCGTTGGACAAAACTGGGCAAAATTATGCAATATTTTTTTTATTCGAAATTCTAACATGGGGGTGCCAACTTCGCGTAGGTAAGATAACTGCACAATATAGTTTGTGCAGTCAAAAAATTTTCAACTCAAAGAATATGAATTTCTAAAAAAAAATGATATAAAATGTTCATTCAACTGAATGGTTTCTACTAGGATTTCGTACGATTGATCACGATCAAAATGATATAGATTGCAAATCGAAATCTACTTTAAATTGAAATTCCGTAAATGTGTTTTATAAGGCATGAGTTCATTATTGTAACAGCTTTTTTTCATATACTTACATAAAAGCTACCATATTTCTTACAAAATCATTCGTGTTTCTTTTGTTCGTAATAATATTTTTTTGTTTTACATTGCAAAATTATCCTCAATACTTGAATGATAGTAAAAATATTTCAGAAATCATATCAAAATAAAACGGCTTTAGGTTATAGTTCTGTATTAATATTTATTAATAATCGACGTTTCGACGAACTCAACGTACGTCTTCATCAGGAAAAAAGATAGATGTCATTTGTATTTTTTTCCTGATATAGACGTACGTTGAGTTCGTCGAAACGTCTATTATTAATAAATATTAATACAGAACTATAACCTAAAGCGGTTTTATTTTATCTACAGTTAATTTAAATAATAAACATATTATTTCTCAAATTTGTAAAAGTTATTAAATATGTTTTTCGTAGCTTGAAAATATTTTTAAATTGCTTTTCAAACTGGCATTGTATTACGAAAAAAAAAAACAAGCTATAGATAAATGTGAATAAAATCGTGTCTGTAATTTACAACAATTTTTACTTGCTTTTTTACACTAACAAGTACTGAAGACAATTTTCGTTACCTGTAATATAAATGATAAAGAATAAGATTTCATTTCTTCTGTTAGTTAATATTATAATGTGGTACTTCAGTTATTGACTTATTTTATTTATAAATTATAATATTTTGCAGGAATAAACTAGATACAGCACCACAGAATAAAATAGATTTCGGAAAAATATTATTTTTATTATATACAATTGCAAAGTTCCCACGAATAATTGCAATGCAAGAAAAACGAGTAAAAATTAATTTAGAAATACAACTAAATTTTACAGGAATAAACTAGATACAGCGCCACAGAATAAAATAAATTTCAGAAAAATATTATTTTTACTATATACATTTGCGAAGTTACCACGAATAATTGCAATGCAAGAAAAACGAGTAAAAATTAATTTAGAAATACAACTAAATTTTGCAGGAATAAACTAGATACAGCGCCACAGAATAAAATAAATTTCGGAAAAATATTATTTTTACTATATACAATTGCAAAGTTCCCACGAATAATTGCAATGCAAGAAAAACGAGTAAAAATTAATTTAGAAATACAAGTAAAAAGCCGTCATCATACCTTTGGATGTGAAACAGGAAAATTCGTACACAAACAAGGGAATATTTCCAATATACACAACACACAAGTAATATTCACTCGTTTAGCCATTAAATAGTCTGTCGTAGACTCAATAAATTAAAAACTAAACAATACTCAAGAACCACATTAAATTTGCCGGCATTTGTCAACCACACTTTTAACATAATAAAGAAAACACTGAAAACTGCTGAAAATTGTTATCAGTTTTACACAGCGCCTAGATGCATGCTGCCCTCTGTGCACAAATTTTCGAATCAATATTTGAAAAATGCGTAATACATGGTAATACCATAAAATACTGTCTGACTATACACGAGGAATTAAATCATTAAATACCTAATAAATACCAGTGAATATGTAATATTTCTTGACCAATTTGAGTAATTCAAATACTTGGTGTTAAAACTAAAAGTATGTCAAGTATTTGGATTGATCATATTCTTTATCGATTCATGTCGATTAAGAGAAATTATTTTATTTAAGTTACTAGGTAACAAATAAGTAATTAGATCATACGTTTTATAATTTTTAATTAAAATTTGGCTTCCAGTAATTAAAAATCTATAAATTGTATAATCTAGTTACTTATTTATCCATACTCATTTATATTATTTATCCTGATGAAAACGAAATCTCGATTTTAAATAAATATTAATACAGAACTTTAACCTGAAACAGCTTTATTTTACCCTATATACATATATTCAGATTTTTATATAGTTAACTTATTATACTGGCGTGTAATATTATAGCCTACATATTTATTTATCTTACTTAAATAAATAAAATACCATAATTATTTTCGCACTTGAACAAGTACATATTTAAAATAGTTTATTTCTTCACATACTACAAATTTTAATGTTCGTTTTTGCATTTATGAAATAAATTAGAAATGTTCAACGATTTTACTATTTTAATTATTTCCGTGTAGAAATTTAAAATTTATCTGAGATATTAGCGTCAATAAAGAATTTAATATTTGCATTATTAATCTGCTTGATAAAGCGTTTATGCATTTAATGCATTTGTTTTTCATGTTAGAGAACCATAACGCATATTTTCAGTAATAAACAACAATAAATTATGTTGAAAATGGTTTTAATAAATGATCTCTATAAAATTCTCAACTTTATTATGCAAATGTAAGATACAAATTTTTTTTTCTCTATTTTCCAATATACAAAAAAATTCAAAAAAATATATATTATTCTACATAGAATATTATATCTCAGGTATTTTTTCGGTACCTTTAAGATAGTTTTTGTAGCAAATAGAGCCAGTTAAAAATATACTATTTTTTATTTTATATAAATCAATTAATAATACTCCTATTAAATTAATTATTGAATTATTAATTCAACATTTATTATGTAATTTTCAGAACAGTCAGTTACAATAAATAAGTTGTATTAAACGAATAAATTCAATATTAACTGCAACATGTTTTGTATTTGAGCTTCCTGTCTGAATATAGCAATTAGAACCATGTGAACTAACGTGAACTAATGTGATACGCCTGAAGAAATAATATATTTACGAACAGAAGTTGTTGAGATTGTCAAATAATTGCGATAGTTAATTAATATTTAATTAAACACGTACGAAAATAAAATGGACGGAAATTGAATAAACTTTAAACTAAATTTTTTTCTTTTTGCTTCTACCAAACTACTAGTTTTGTGTAAACAGTTACTCTTCCAAAATTAATAATGGAGAATTTTGAGAAAAAGTATGCTAGTGCACTTTACTACTAATTCTTTAAGTGTTCTAACAAATTTTATTTATGTTACATTCTTAATTTAAATCCATTTTAATGAAACTTTATAATTGCGATTCGGATTATTTGTGGTTAACTCAATTCTTAATATAACTTACTTTTTTTAATAATATATATTGAAGGGAGTTAGAAATATTCTACTGAATTAACCACAGATAAGCACAATCGCAAAAAATCGCCTCAAATACGATATATCTAACATAGTAAAAAAATCATTCCGAACTCATTGTATTAAAATGAAAAGGCTTTAGGATATAGTTCTGTATTAATTTTAATTAAAAATCGACGTACGTACGTTGAAACATCGATTTTTAATTAAAATTAATACAGAACTAAAAGCCTTTTTATTTTAATATAGTATATCTACTATAATTATATAAAAAAATTAAAAACACACGCACACACAATATACTTCAGTCATATTAATAATTAAAAAAATATTTATACATACTACTTTTATATTTTATTATTATAATAATCAAAATTTTTAGACCCAAACTAAACTTGAATGTTATCCAATACAATGATCTTTAAATTTAAAACTAATTTTCATATTGTTTAAAACAAAATAAAAGACCTACACTGTAAAAAAATCGATAATTTTACATAAAAACCTGGAGCAACTGATTTACACCAGTTTAATATGTAAATTTACAGACGTCACAAATAAATATAAATAAATATAAAATACGTTAAAATACCTTTTCAGTAAAAAAAACATATAATATTTTAAATTAATTATTTTAATTAAAATTATAAAATTATATTATTTATAGAAAATTTATATAAACCATCGTTTTGCTGAAATAATATGTAATTTTTTTAATATGATTTTTATGTATGGCAACTTTTTTTAAGTGTACATAGTACAGTAACGCTAAAATATTATTTATTAATATATTTGTTTATAATTTCTGCAATTATAATTATAAAATTATCTTAAAATCACGATAAATTATTATATCTGATTAATACATGCTTAGTAACTAACAAATAGCACTTATGACGGATTTTTTAACTTTTTTTTTTATTATTCGATATAAATTTATCGCAAAAATAAATAAATATTTTATAAAATAAAACTTTAGTTTCCTCAGCGAATTGTTTGAGGTCAGACCGTTGAAAGTGGTAAGTGTTTTTTTTTTACTGTATGTATATCAATGTTCAGAACTAATAATATTAAAACAAAAACGGCTTTAGGTTGTAGTTATGTTATGTATTAATATTTATTAATAATCAACATACGTACATCTTCATCAGGATATATGATACAAATGACATTTACAGTAAATAAACAGAACATATAGAAACAAGTTACTAGATAACAATATAAGTAACTAGATTATAAAATTTTATAAATTTTTAATTAAAAAAAGTCAAATTTTATTTAAATTAATGCCACACATCTTTTTATTTATAAATTTGTATTGTTTCTCTTATCAATCTATGTATATCTTCATCAAAAAAAAAACATATTACATAAATAATAAACAAGCAAAACATAGAAACAAGTTACTAGGTGACAAAGTTTTTTTTTTCCTGATGAAGATATACGTGGAGTATATCGAAACTTAGATATTTAAATAAAATATATACTTATAGAACTTAATCCTAAAGCTTTTTCATTTTAATATAATAATAATTATTCGGCGGAATTTAGTCTTTATATATTTTTATTAACTACTAAGCCAAAGTTTCGGCAAGAACTATTGCCTTCTTCAGGGCTCTACAATGAATACAAATATATACATAAAAATGATCGCAAGATCGAAACGCGTCGTAAAATAAATAAAACATAAAAAAGAAACTGCAAAAGAAAAATCGAAAAACAACAACATAAAAATATCCATATAACAATAAATATAACAACTGAACAAAAAAAGACTCTTATATTGAATATTTTAGTTGATTTTACATGTAACGCGTATATACATAATTTGATCAGTAAATTTAAAAATAAAAATTATCGTTGTTATGTAAAAAGCATAACATGCCTTTTATATGACAGTGATAATTTTTATTTTTAAATTTACTGATCAAATTATGTATTAGGTTTCAGGCGTTTTTATACAATATTTATTATGAGAAAAAAAACATAAAAATTTAACAATAACATTTTTAACCTTTTTTTATAACAATTTATGCACCAACCAATATATTTGTGTTTACTGCTATAAATATCTAACATTTATTTATCTTTCTGTATTAATTCCATGACTATGCTGATTTTGAAGTAATTTTTGATATTTTTATTTTAAATTTCTACCCTTACAAAGCATGCAAAATTAATTTAATTTATAGGTATAGATGTGGAATTATCTGCTCTAAAACATGTATTTAAAGCCTTTTTGTCTAAAATAATTAGAGAAGAAGAAAATTACATAAGTATAATTCTACGTGAAAGTCGAATGTTTGAGAATTGTGGTCTATCTCAACGGTGGGCAACCCCCGGCCCGCGGGCCAACTACGGCCCGCGAAAAGTTTCTATCCTGCCCGCGAGATTTGTTTAGTTTATGCTAACAAAATCTTTGCAGCACCGGTTGTCACATTAAATAAATACTTTTTTCATTTATACATATATATTTATTGTTTTATGATTAACAAGTTATTTTTTTCTAATTCTTTGTAATTTTTCGAAGACGATAAGAAAAATAAATGTAGTAATTAACTTCTTTTCTGCAGACTAAAAAATTACAGGTCACAAGAAGGTGTCAATTAACTACTACGGCCCGCGGAACAAACGTAAAATTTATTCTGGCCCATGTTATAAAAAAGGTTGGCCACCCTTGGTCTATCTTATACATACTTCTGTGTTATTTTCAAAGATTGTAATGAAATTATAATCATTAAAAATAAATATGTAAGAGGAATTAAAGACAAACTCATTAATTATTTGTAAGATGAGTGACAAAGGCAATTAAAAGTTGTGACGCTAGGTACGCGATTCAAAGGTTAAAAATAAATTTATTCGTTTTGTAAATTAATTTAGTGATTTAATCTCTGAAATCAGTTTACAAAAAGTTAAGACCTACACTGTAAAAATTTATGTAACTTTACATACTCTACAAATGTATTTTTACAAAAAAAAAATAGTTTAGAAAATTAATAGTTATGTAAAATTACATAAATATATATATTATTTTTTTTACAGTGTTCTCGCATCCGAAAACAGTAAATTCATCCCATTTCATCAAAATTCTTAGATCCATAACATATCAATAATTGATGTTCAATAATCAAACTAAATGACTGATTAATAATTACCAATTGAAATTATTTTGAAGTAGTTTATTTTAATATCGCTTCATAAATAACATTGGTGGTGTGATATAATTTTTATCAAATCTTATCAATTAATTTGTATTAAAATGATGTTATCTAAAATTGAAACATCAAAACAAATATTGTTAATTTTCCTAATTTATAATTACTGTAATTATTGTAATTATATGATAATGTTAGTATTACACCTTCTCATATTAAATATTCATTTCTACAAAAAGTAGTAATTCTAGGCCTCTGAATTCTGTGAATCATTTATAGATATCCAGGAAACTGACCTTATTCTTTTTTTACTGTAACAAAAAATATATTTTTCTTGGAAGTAAAAATGATTAATAAAATTTTATTTAAGTATGTAGTGAATGTTGGGTTTGGTTGCAAAAGTATAAAAGAAAAATGACTGCTGTGGAAATGAGATTTTTACGTTACGTATGTGGTATAACTAAAAGGAATCGAATACGAAATAGATTAGTGTATGATGAGTGTGAAATTAAAAAAAAAGTTGATGTTAGTCAGTTAAGATTGACAGAATATAAGAAATTAATAAATCTAAACCGTCCAGAAAAATCTGTTATTGCACAACGCGCTTTAGAAAATCTCTATGATGTAAAATTCGGAGATACTGTAATAATTGCAAGACCCATCAATATTAATAGTAGGTTGATAAAAAAAGCAATTAAAATTTATAAAGAAAAACATAAAATCAATCAGTATGAAGAGGCACTAATTTAAATAAAATTTGGCTTCTTTTAATTAAAAATTTATAAAGTTCATGATCTAGTTACTTATTTTGTTATCTAGTAACTTGTTTACAAAATGTAAACCTAAAGCCATTTTATTTTATATAACGAGTTCTGAAATATTTTTACTAACAATAATAATTATTATTATAGTAGAATTTAAAATAGATGTTTTTTGATCCATTTAAATTTAACGGTTCATTCTCCTTTGACGGCTTCAAAAAATCTATTATTTTTCTGCATTTTTTAAAGCTATAAGTGTCTAAAATAACATTTCAAAATCCCAAGTTGCTAATTCAAATGGAAAAAAAGTTATGAGCCATTTTATTTCAAATTTTTAATTTCATGAAATTCATACTTTCATTTTGAAACCAGTTTTTCACGGGACAGTTTTTTTTTTGGACTACGGGATGGATTGCGAGCGCACCAATACAGATATCGTTATAAAATTTGGCTGAATTACTCATCGAACATGTCCGCCCGGAGTAATAATTTTTAAATTTTAATTTGTTCATTAGTTATTGCAAAAAAAGAGGTAAAAAAAAACCGACAAAAATAAACTTTTTTCAAAAGTCCGCCATTTTGTTATTTTTTAGAATTTTTAAAAAATTGTCCTATTACTTCGAGCGCAATATCCTATAGATTAAAGAAAATTGTTTGTTTTTTTATTTCTGAGGATTCGCGCAGCTGAGGCACCTCCTCTGAGACCTGTCAACTTTGACTGCGCGGGGAGGAGGTTAATATTTTTCGACAATATTAAAAAATTCACAAAACATAACTCATAAGTCAATAAATATTATAAAAAAGATTTACGTTGATTCCTCTATTAGTTTTCTAAAAAAAATTCGTAAAATTCAGGCGTTTTTACCCATTCAAAAAAGAATGGACACTTAACTAAAGTAAAGTATTTATTATCGAATTGGCCGTTAATATGTAAAGTAAGCATGCAAAAATTTTGAAAAATGCTGGTATATCATTCAATACAACATACAAGTAAATGTAACTTTAATTTCACATTAACTACAAAACTGTAATACAAACAAAAATTTACCGCTATAATACAATATTATTAAAATAAAAGAAATAAACGTTTTATACGCATATATATGTGCATATACAAACAGACGAAAGTAAATTCGGTAACGTACGCCGCTGGCAGCCGAGAAGAAAGGGAAATTAAAACCTCAGCTGTACACACAAACAAACATACATACAAAATAGTTCTTAACCGAGTGTAATCCGCGAAAGGTATAGTTTGACCACGTCTATTCGAATTAAAACCAATCCCCGTTTAAATATATACCGAAGTAGCGGCGTAAAATACAATTGTAAAAAAAATATATAAATAAAACAGTGTGACAAGTTCGGAAACTTAGTGAAGTTCGTATAAGAATTGTGTGTTGAGTGAAAGAAAAACGATTGATCTTAGGGGAAATCATAGTTGAGTTTTATTTGGTTTTCTGGTGTTTGGTGATTAAATTAGGTGTCGAGTGACAATTATATTTGTTTATGTGACACGTGCTTAAGTTTTTCGTTCATGTTTTACGAAAGTATATGTAGTGACGTCATTTGTGTAACATTATAATGAAAATTTTGGACAGTGTACATTTAACAATTACTTCATCAAGTCATTAGCATTGATTTAAGGTGTGCATTTGCGATACTTATCACCGCTATTTAAACATTATTTAATTAATTGATTTATTATTATTATTATTATTTCTGTGATTGGCACTTAATAAAACATTTTCAAAAAAATTATTAAGAAATAAAAATAAGGTTATTATTTATTAAAACACACTTGGTTAGTTTCACAAAAATATTTAATCACTCTACGACCGTTTCAATCTTTCGGTCATCATCAAAAGATACAAAAAATCTTATAAATATTCTTATAAATACTTTTATAAAATATGGTCGACTTTATATTCAATAAAACGCATCGTTTTAGTAGCAAAAAAAGAAATAAAAATAGAAATTGAAAAAAGTGACATAAATACATTTTTTGTAATGATAATTATATTGAATTTAAAATCGATGTTTTTTTTTTGTCAACTTTAGTGTTTATTATGAAAACGGGCCAAAGTATTTTTGAATTTTTATTTTGTAAAGGTTTCAGTAATATAATTTTGAAATTTAACATTTTTAATTTGATTATAAATATTATAGTTGTATATAGTAAATATTTTTCAGAACTCATTGTATTAAATAAAAGATCAATTCGTCTAAATCATCCAGATAAATCTGCTATTGCTAAATATGCTTTAGAATATCTTCATAATGTTAAATTTGAGGATACAGTAATAATTGCTAGACCAATCAATATTAGCAGCAGATTAATAAGAGAAGCAATAGAGATTTATAAAGAAAAAAATAACATGAATCACTGTGAAGGCAGTGAAGTTTAATTTGGCTTCAATTAATTAAAAAGCTATAATTCTTTTGATCTAGTTACTTATATGTTATCTAGTAACTTGTTGCTATGTACTGTTATGATTAACTTTTGGTAAAGATCTGCCAACCAGAAGTGGTAATTTACTGATGTCACTTTTTTGTGCGAGATTTTACGAATATTTCGCAGCAGAGATATATTTCCAAAACATTTAGTTAACAAAAGTTGTTAAACAAGTTATAAATAACAACTTTTATTTGAAATATTTTTCGACATGGCTAAATATTTTTTTTATAATTTTTCATATTTTTATGATAGTTATAAACAGGTGACATATTTATGTCAAGACAGTTTTGTTTTTAGTTACCATGACTACTACAGCAGTAGTTATACAAATTTTCTGTTTCATAAATTTATTTAATACGATAACGGTTGATTGTGTGATGGCCACAGTAGATTTTTATAAGGGAAAGTACTTTCACAAAATGTCAATAATTTTTACAATTAGTTAATATTTATAAGCAAAATAATAAAATTAATATAACTAAATTAATAATATGCTACAAATTTTTTTATCTACTCTAAGTACTGTACTTTATTATCTGTCTTAAAAATTTATTGTTTGTGGCAAAAACACTATAATTAACAATATTTATGTGTTATTTATGTCAATTTTTCAGTATATTAGAAAGGTAAAACTTCTTATTTATGAAATTAGAACAAGGTCAAAAACATGTGTATATATGATATAATTATAAATAATAATTTTTTTAATTATACTCAGAAAACAAACTTCTATTTATAATTTTAAAATAAAATTTTATTGATAAATTAAAAAAAGCTAATTTCTACCTAAAGATATTGCGAAATGATGCAATCCTGACGGGAAAACCACTTCCTCAAATTTTATACACCAGATTGTACAAATTTTTAAATATGATTGCTTAGATCAGGGATCTCCAAACTACGGCCCGCGGGCCAAATCTGGCACGCGAGGAACTTTCATCCGGCCCGCGGGGTTTTTGATAAGGATTACTCATAATTTTGAGAATGTTATTTGTTTAATTTAGTAAGAAAAAAATTAGTTTGTTAAGTGTATGCATGTATTAAGTTTTATTTATTACTAAAAAAAATCAGTTTATTATTAAAATAAAATACGAATATAAGTTGCATATGTGTAATTGAAACAATTGCAGTTCGAATTTCACTTAATTCATATCCGGTGTATTTACTTTTAAATACTTTTTTAGATCATATTTCATATAATTTTTACAGTGTAGAGTTTAATTATCGAGAATAGTTCTGTGGCCACTACAGAACCAGCAGTCATTTTGAAATACTCTCGTGAACTTTTTAATTATTTACTGTTCTAACAAATGAATGATTGAATAATTTTGATGGTATACCTTTTGCGTGGACGTCCGATGAGTAGTTGGAGTGGTACGATTGAGAGCGTTTTGCGTGAGCGGAAGTTTCCAAGTAGTAAAAATATAAGAGCATGTATGAGAGAAATTATGAATGTGGATGAAGCGAAAATTGCTTGTTTGGATAGGAATGTTTGGAGGCGACTGATTTCGGGATGATGAAAAGAGTTTGTGCCACATCCTTTTGGGCACATGGCGTGATTGTGTATGTATGTATGTATGTATAAAAATAAGCACATATACATATATATATATATATATATATATATATATATATATATATATATATATATATATAGCAAATATTTATAAAATATAAAATAAATATTGTTAATATCAAATTAAATATTATTCATATCAAATTAAATATTTGATTAAAAAGTAATTGTTTATTGAATTATTAATTAATAATTAATTTGCAACACTTGACTGTTTCGTAATTATGATATTTTATTGATTTGATATTAATATTTATTTGACATTAATCATTTGTATTTATCTCAATTTAATTAATTATATGTATGGTTATCAATAATTGTATGTTTTGCCAAATTTATTCATGTGGAAGGAACCCTCGTTATTGATTAAAACCCAAAGCCGCTTTATTCTAATATAATGAATAATCCGTTCAAGTATCTTTATTTAAAATATTATTATATTTCATGTTTTACAAGAAGTAAAAAAAAATTAAACAGTTTTAAGTTGTAGTTCTGTATTAATATTTATTAATAATAGACATTTTGACGTACTCAACATACATCTTCATCAGGAAAAATAATAATTAATAAAAATTAATACAGAACTTCAACCTAAAGCCGTTTAATTTTAATATGAGTTCTGAAAGATTTTTGACTACTTATATTAAAAAAATTTTAATAAATTTAGTAATAAGATTAATAAGATTACTTATTGTTTATAAATTCCGAAAATAAAAATTATATTCTTAATTACACATGGTGTATTATATAATATTATACATTATCTTGAAAGCAAAAGGTCCCGGGTTCAAATCCCGGCAAGATCAATGCATTTTTCTTCATTTAAAAATTAACTAATGATTGAATTAGTTCATCAAGATATATTAATGACGATTTAACTAAAAACAAAAATACTATAACCTAAACTGAACTTTATTAAAGCTAAAATTACAGAATCACGTAACAAATTTGCTTGTCCATTGAACAAAACACAAACTAAACAGGTCAATCTAGTAAATAAAGAACGGAAATGAAAATAGGAGCTAAACGGAAACAATTAAAAAACTAAGAGACATTTCTATTATATCCTTTGGAAGACTGACAAGTTCAAATATATATATACTATAATATATAAAAGGACAATTGATTTTGTGATATTAACTGATTCAATCGTCTTTCGCTGAATAAACATGAACCGATAAATCGTGCGAACAAAATACAAATCAGATCGTGAGGACACAAATCCGTCATTCGGGTATTTATGATTATGAGTGTACGTTGAAGGATACGCGGAAGTGGTTAGTCATCTGTCTTGTGTTTGTGTGTGTACGCAGAAGTTTAAACTGTCGGGTAAGATTACATGAAAACATCATAATTTTATTCAAACTACGTTGTGCAAATGTTGCATTTTGTTTTGGATTGTATTTAATGGACATGTTTGTAAAATGCATGAGTGTTAATGAAAAGAAAAAAATTAACTTTGTTTTTTTAATGTGAAGGTTACAGAATGGTTTTGTCTGTCAAGGTTTGGTTCAACTCCCTATTGAATTATAAACAAAATATTTATTAGATTAATAGTAATATGACGTAAATTTTGTACACATTAACTAAAATCTATTAAAATAAAAAAGCTTTAGGTTTAAGTTCTGTATAATTTTTAATTCAAATTCGACGTGGGCTATATATATAACTGAAATTTTCGAAAAACGGGTGTTTTGGCATTGTTTTCCGAAAATTTCAGTTGTGTAGAGGAACCTGTTATTTCCTTAAAAACATACTAAAAACATTTTTTCTGGTGTTTTTCGTGTGAAATTATCGATTTTTTTTATAAGACCACTTTAATATATATATATATATATATATAATAATATATATATAGTGAGAAATTAAGTCAACAAAAACTCAATTATTATTTTATAGGCAAGCTTTGGAAAATAGTTTATTTTCTTCTTCGAGCCTTCTACAATTTGAAAACGAAACAACAATTTAGCAATGAACACAAGAAAGTATAAAAATAATTTCTTCAAATTTAAACACTTACAATAATGGAAGAGTTTATACTCTGTCATAATAGTAATTCTATATATAAACTCTTCCATTATTGTAAGTGTTTAAATTTAAAGAAATTATTTTTCTACTTTCTTGTGTTCATTGCTAAATTGTTGTTTTGTTTTCAAATTGTAGAAGGCCCGAAGAAGAAAATAAACTATTTTCGAAAGCTTGCCTATAAAATAATAATTGGGTTTTTGTTGGCTTAATTCCTCACTCCTGGATGCAACACCATTATATTTTTTGATTATTAACTATCTCTCGGCCATAATCCTCTTATATTCTATATGTATATATATATATATATATATATATATATATATAAGATAAAAAAAAATTATTATTTTGTAATCTAGTTACTTCTTTTGTTACTTAGTAATTTGTTTCTATGTTTTGGAAATGTTATTTGTATCTTTTTCTTCCTGATGTAGACTACGTTGAGTACGTCGAAACATCGATTATTAATAAAAATTAGTACAGAACTACAACCTAAAACCGTTTTATTTTAATATAATGGGGTCTGAAAGATTTTTTACTATGTTAGAAATAAATATTATATTATTCGTAAAATCAACGAAAAATCACTACAAACAACGAAAAATCATACAGTTTATACAATCTGGTAATATTTTCCTCGTATATATATATATATATATATATAACTTTGGTGGAGGTATATAACTTTTGAGTCTAAAGATTTATCAGCGATTTTATGAAAAATATTTTGCTTCAAAAGCTGTTTTTGTATATTCTTTAACAACAAAATAAATATTAAAAATAATTGATTTAAAGTTTTTTTTTTTGCTACGTATAATATAACTGAAAGAGAATTTTATTTCAAAAAACAATCTAAAAAAAAGGTAAATTTCTATATATTATATTTAAATTAATTGTATTTGAAAATTCAAATATGAAAATAAAATTGTCAGATAAAAATGTGTATTATGTAAAAATATAGGCATTAACTTTTTTGTGACATTCCCTTGCGAATGATTTAAATTAAATTATATATACTTTTTTCTTGTGCTTATAAATTGAAAAAATTGAATAAAATATGTTTTGAAATATATAAATGATATGAATTACACAAGGTAGTGACTCTTGAACATAGGACTTGAACATGTAACTTGATATTTTTGTAATTTCCTGCTTCTGTAATTCTTTTAAACAAAAAATCTTTTTATTAAGAATATTTTTGACAATGATTTACCTTTTTAAATAACAGAATTATATTTTTGTGTAAATATAAAAAAAATATATATATACTTAGATTAAAAGTGTGTCATTTATTAATTTTGTTTATAAAGATTAAAAAACATGTAAACAACTGGTTTTTCCAAGTGAAATTTAATTGTAATTTTTGATATGTAAGATTCGAGTTTTGCTACATAAACAAAGCAAAATCTGATAAAATATTATGTTAACTTTATCACTGAAAAAACAAGGTTAATACAAATTTATGTTCTTCATTTAAAAGTATAATTTTAGAAATATTTTGTATTTATTAAACTACATTTGATAAACAGTTGACATTTTTTTGTTTAATATTTGTTCTTAACTTCTGTTATTTATAACAAAAGTTGAATAGTATATTACGACCTAATTTTTCTAATAAAAAAATAAAGCCATATTTTACGAAAATTTCTGTATCTGTTTATAAATTATTTAAAACATTTTTAGATTTATTGTGATATTATAATTCAATATAACCTGGTTTTAATATTTTTTAGTGTAAGTAGAGATTTATGAGAATTCTTAAAAGTTTTTGAAACAAAAATAAAAAAGTTTTTATTATTGTTTTTATTGGTTGTTTTAAAAAAACGTAAAATAATTTTTTATTCAATCATTTAGAAGTCGATAAAAATTACATGATAAAAATTTTTATAATATTATCAGCATATTACAAATTTATGTATTATTTTTTCAATGTCATTGAAAGGAAAATTTATAAAAAATATATACAATAAGATTTAAATCTTATCTTTGATTTTCATTTATGTTGATCAAATTATTAAATAATATAATTCTGATAAAAATCTATTTAAAAATGATAATTAATAGTAAATAAGCGAATGTGTTTGGTATTTGGATTTGTTATTTAGTACAAAAGGAATAATTATTTATAACAGTAATATTTGTGTATTAATCGTCATTAATTTTTATTACGAAGAATAACTAATTAAACATTAGTACAATTTAAATAAAGAAAAATGTATTGACTCTGCCGGGGTTCAAACCCGGGACCTTTTACTTTCGCGGTAAATAAAAAATTTAATACACTATGTTTTTAACACGGACTAAAAAGTATAAAATAATTTCTCCTAGTTCCATACAGATTTATAATTCCATAGCGCATGCAATAGATAATAATAAGGAGTGTAGGGAGTAGCTGTCGTTACCCCACGTTTTTCTGTATGAGAGTTATAAATCTGTTTGAGGCTAGAAGAAATTATTTTATACTTTTTAATCCGTGTTAAAAACGTGGTATATTAATTTTTTTTTATTTAAATAATTATTAAATAAAATATATACTCCTAAAGCAATTTTATTTTAATATGAGTTTTGAAAGATATGTTACTATGTTACTATTTTTAAATTAGAAGTTTGAATTTTCAATTATTATAGATGGTGTATGAACTTAGCATAGCATATTGGCAGTTATAAAGTAAAATAGTAAAAAACTCTTTCAGAATTCATTATATTAAAATAGAACGGCTTTAGGTTGTAGCTACTTATTTTGTTACCTAGTAACTTGTTTCTATGTTCTGTTTATTTACTGTAAATGTCATTTGTATCATTTTTCCCGATAAAGATGTACGTTGAGTACACTATTAAATATTAATACAGAACTACAACCTAAAGCTGTTTTATTTTAAAATATGTTAAATTGACAGATTATAAGATAATAAGTCCAGATGTTCCATGTCAGTGACAAATATGATTTTCGGATACCTAGAGAGTTAAACTGAAATACAATTAAGAAGTATATTGATAGTGAAATAATAAACTTTTTTAGGGCTCCCAAGAAAGTGAGGGGCCCTAAGCTATAGCTTGTGTAGCTTTTACGTAAATCCTGCACTGCGTATCATACTATTTTGTTTAACACACATTACAAAAATACTACAAATATATTCAATTAGCATACATAGATTAACAGACAAATTAGCTTGTAAAAATGCGAGGTTAAAGACATTAAAATTTTGCTTGTCCGAAATTTGCATTGTTGAAGTGAAAGTACTCGTCTACACCTTATTACGTGAAAAGAGACACACGACCACAATGTCATCTTGTTCTTCAAGATATGTGTTACGAAATAATTAAATATTACTTTCTTCTCATCTTTCATAAGAAAAAACATTGAATCACCAGAACAAGTTATACTAATTGAATGTTGTGCTAGTTTTTAACAGGTCAATGAGCAAATTCATAAACAAGTTTATATTTGTGTATTAAATTACTAATTTACAAATTTGCATAACTTGATAACAGAGTAACAATGTAATTACATAAGGCGAATAGTTTATGAATATTTTGTTTAATATTAAAGTTGGAAAATCAGCTAAAAATTTGTATTATGTCTAGGAAAAAATCTTTCAGAACTCATTATATTAAAATAAAACGGCTTTAGATTAAAGTTCTGTATTAATATTTATTAATAATTAAGGTTTTAACGAACTTAACGTGTCTTCATCAGGAAAAATAATATTATACAAATAACATTTACAGTAAATAACAGGACATAGAAACCAGTTACTAGGTAACAAAATAAGTAACTAGATCATAAAATTTATTGATTTTTAATTAATGGAAGTCAAATTTTATTTAACTCAGTGCCTGCACAGTGATTGATGTTATCTTTTTCTTTATAAATTTCTATTGTTTCTTTTATTAATCTGCTGTTAATATTGACTGGTCTTTCAATTATTGCAATATCTTCGAATTTTACATTATGAATCTGCTATTGCTCAATATGCGTTAGAATATCTTCATGATGTAAAATACGAAAGTTTCCTTAGAATATCCTAAAACTAAAATAAAAAAATCTACCATAATATGTAAGATTTTTTTCTGAATTTAAAAAAATTACGAAAATGCTGGCTGTTTGAAAATGTATTCTTTTTTCAATGTAAAAAGCAAAGTAAATCGGATGGATAGTTTCCAATATCCCAGCGGAACAATATTGGAAAACATGGTTTCACGCGGTTAAAGTTTAAACTTACTTATCTGGATAAGAATATTTGGCGGAAACTTATTTCTGGATAATGGAAAGAGTTTGTACCACACTCCTATGGGTACACGGCGTAATTGTGTATGTTATGAAAAATATTTTCTTAAAAATTTAAGTAAACATTATTAAAAAACGTATCCGGAAAGTTCACCGCCCACAATTCACCGCGGAAAGTTTACCGCCCACAATTCACCGCACACACAATTCACCGTACACACTATTCACTATTCACCGCGTACACAAATTACCTCGAAAATTTCACCGTTATTATATTAGATTTAGGTCAGGTTAAGTTAGGTTAGGTTAGTTAAGTTAATTTAATTTAATTTAATTTAATATACCTGGGTACCTTTAAAAAAATTAATAATATTTCAAATTAAATAATTTTATTTTTATGCTCTATTAATATTTACAAGAAATTATTGTTTCTATTAATTGTAATTAATTATTATATCATATAATATTGCATTACTTTTATTTAATTTAATAAATATCTTCAAAAAATTATATTATTACAGTACAGAACTTTTACTTTATATTTATCAGTGTTACTTTCATAAAATGGCGAATAATCTTCCCCGCGGTGAATTGTGTGTGCGGTGTTCCTAGAACCATTAAAAAAGTCTTTCGTATTTTAAAATGCTAACAAAAATAAGTATTCTATTGTCAGTTTCAAAATAGAACATTTTTACATTTATTATATTAACAATAAGCAATATGCTTACTTTTCAAATGGTTCAATTTAGTCAATATATTCAAAAAAAACTAATGATTGTGAACAATCAAAATAACGAGAAATTTTCATAAAAGTAAATGTTATGAAATCCTATTTTAACAAGTTATTTTGACGTTTCTGCGAATTGCAAAAACATGTGGTTATAAAGAAAAAATTGAATAAAACCCACCTCGTTTGATATAACTGTTTTGTAAACATCTTTTTTGAAATCTAAGATATTATTTCTATTTTTTAATACAGTTCAAATAAAAAGTTTTGCGTATTTTATTACAGGCACTTGTAATGATTTAAAAGTAATTATAGTTTTATTATTAAACTTATTTGTGCATTTAGTGAAAGTTAATTTAGAAATTATGCTAAAGCAGAACATTTGTTTAATATATTTAAAATATAAATATATTTTCAAAAACCATAATTATAAAACAACCATATTAAAGAAGTGAGTATTTAGTTTACTTTTTATAAATTGAAATTTTCGAATAATACTATTAAATAACAATATACTATATTAAACATTTTAATTTTAATATGTTAATTCTTCTATTCAAAATATATATATATATATATATATATATATATATATATATATATATATATATAGAAAATATACAAAATTAATACATTTCACACGATATAGAATAAAATATACAAACGCACGTGCAATGATATTTTACATTTTAACAATTTATTTATATCTAATCTGAAAAATTGCTTATTCATAAACAATATTTACTGCTTCAACTAAATAAGAATTTTTTAAAACAATGTATAGGTAAATATGAATAAAAATACACAAAAAATAGGACTATACAAGCCAGCATAAGAGTACAAGATCAATATTATTGACAATATCAGTAAATATTATTTATACATTAACCTCAATACATTAATAATAATTTCCATATAAAGCGATATATGGTATGAAAAAATCAATTAAAAAAAAAAAACAAGCATAAAAATTGTAGTACAACACAAAATATTATACATTACAATTTTGAATTAGAACTTGTCACTAAGATAATCATCAAACTTATAATAGTTTTTGTCATGAAAAATTTCTTTAAATGAAATTTGAAATTAATTTCTGATTTTATGCTATTAATATGCTTTGGTAAATAATTGTAAAAGATTAGACCAATGTGATTTGGTTAAATTTGTCCTTATTTAAATTTATAACTGGAATAGAGAAGTTAGATTTATTTATTGTATTAGTACAGATTGCTTTGAATTGATAAATTATTTTTTATATTACGAATGAATAAAATAACAAAACATAAATAAATACATGGAAAATTCAATATATATTCATTCTTGAAGATAATTTTACAAGATTGTAGTTTGCCAAACAAAAATATCTTCTTAACGGCCAATTTTTCTAGTTTAAATACTCATTCTGTAGAAGAAGTATAAATCCACACTTTACGTTAAATATTTCGCTAACGATAAAATCAGATAATCTACGAGTCTATTCGGTTTACATCTGTAAGACCTGTAGTGTTATACAGAATGTTTTCTACTAAACAGAATTCATATATTGATAGAAAAAAACAAAATATTCTGTACACAGATTTTACAGTTGTGGACTAAATAAACCCATTAATGTCTATTACAATTTTCTTTAATTTAGCGTTATTGTAAGTTAAGCGAAAGCTTGCAGAAACTCTCTCAAACTAACACTAAACTAACAAGGTCAATAATATTGTCAATATTTTTAAGTATTGTTAATATTATTGATTGTACCTATTAGAATTTCTATTTATGTGAAAGTATTTCAATAATTTAATAAGCGTAAATATTTTAAAGAATTTGATATATGAATTCTCTACATTTTAAATTTAATTTTTTTACATATATTATAAAACTTGATAAATATTTTATTATAACAAACTAAAATGGCTTTAGGTTTAAGTTCTGTATTAATATTTATTAAAACATCGACGTTTCGACAAACTCAACAACCGTCTTCATCAGGAAAACTGATATAAATAACATTTACAGTAAATAGAAACATAAAAAAAAGTTACTAGATCATAAAAATTTTCTAAATTCTTAATTAATGGAAGTCAAATTTTATTTAAGTTACTGTCTTCACTATGTTATTTTATTACATATAATATATTTTTCTTACTTTTAACTAAACATATTTTTATGTAGGTTCATTGTCTTTGTAAAATTATAGTCACGCATGATAAAAAAGTATAATTGGTATATATATTTTCAAAATATAAAAATTATAGTAATTTGTCACCATAATAGTGGATCAACTATTTTATTTTAGTATGTACGTATGTGTTTAATGTTAAAAATATTAGATTATTTGTAGTATACAGGGTGATTTAAAACAAGTGTACCAAACAGTGGTTGATGTTTTTTTTTTTTTTTATATACATTTGTATTGCTTCTCTTATCAATCTACTGCTAATATTGATAAAATTGATTTCGTCAAAACGTCGATTATTAATAAATATTCATATAAAACTGTAACCTGGACCAGTTTTATTTTAATATAAGAAGTTATCAAAGATTTTTTACTACGTTAATATTAATTTGATTTACTAAATAAATGTATGTTCATATTCAACAAAGAATTCAAAGTCGATGCATTTTCAATGGTGATTGCAAAAGTTTGTGAATTGATAAAGCAGCCGATTTACATTAAACAAACAAATTATGTTGTCACATTTGAAATTGGACAGTATTTAAATAAAATGATTATTGAAATTTTGTAAGCGTCTACTAATTGAAATAACACTTGATTAATAATAAATATATGTACATAGTTAACAAATTATCTGTATAAACTTATTTAACTATTTACAGTAATTTGATAATCGTAATTAAATTCTACATAATATAGATATTTTGTTAAATTAACATTTATAGATAAATGATAATAAAATTGGTATAAATATAAAAGCAGTTATTCTTTTGTTAACAAAAAATATAAATTTACTTAAAAATAGTTAATAGTCAGTATCTGATACAATATATAATAATTTTATATAAAAATTAAATTTAGTATACAGTTCTTTCAAAGTATTAAATTTCAGTAAACTGAGAAATTTTTTGCTTTAGATCCAAGGTTTTTACTTTTAACTTTAACATTTAAAAAAAATAATGGTAATTAACAGGTATAACGATTTAAAAGCTTTGTGAGAAATCAATTAATATTCACTGTCAAAAACAAAACTAATTTTGAATTCAAAATTATTAATAATTTTATAATTACATTTATTCCAGAAAAAGAAAATATACAAAAGTATATTTTTTATAATTTTACAAAGGTTATCGAAAACTCAGTCTTATTATGTTTGAAATTGTTTATTCATTTGTTCTTTTCGTTATAAACGAGTTTATAACGAAAACAACAAATGAATAAATAATTTCAAACATAATAAGACTGAGTTTTCGATAACCTTTGTAAAATCATAACTTTCACAGTCGATACAAATTCAATAACGTATATTTTTTATAATTCTCAAAATATTTATGTATACGCTGAAATTGAATATCTAAAACCTTTACATTGGCAAAAGTGCACAGAGAAAAATATATTGAAAATTATTTTGTTAAAAATAATATATATACCACAACTAAATTTTATTTGAGCGTATTATAAAATTTTGTTAAAACAAAAGTATTAAAGTGTTGTATTGAATATCCGCATATATTTAAGTATTATATATTAACCACAAATAATAGCTGTATTCTTTTTACCAAAAAATAAACTCAGCTCAGTTGGCAAGTGAAGTGAGGTGAAACGAAGTGAAGTGAGTTGAGTTGCTTTAAAAAGAACAAGATCTATGATATAAACTTAACCCTGCTTAACCCCTACTACTTAACTGAGTATCTCACTTCATTTTGAGATTATTTTGCGGGTGCAGCAGAATCGGTAAGGGGGGAAGGTATCCAACTCAGTTTGTCGTAGCTCATTGTCAGTTAAGATAAAAAGAATAAGTATTATCGGAGTTTATCTGAAGTGAGCTGAGATCTCAGTAAATTTTAGGTAAAAAGAATACAGCTAATCATTACACTTATGTTATGAATACAGTACATACTAAATGCAAATGTAATAGGAGTAATATATATACTTACGATTAGTAATAATTTATAGAATTGTTACGGCAAATATTTGTAATATACGTATTGTAGTACTAAGTATGGTGTATTATTATCCCAGTTTTAAAAGTATTTTCTAATTATGATAAATATATTTCTAATTATGATAACTATACATTTTTCTCCGCTTGATTAAAAGTTTCAATAACATTAATGTAAATCAATTTATTGTAAAGTTACCAATATTTCGAGCAGGTACACATTTATTAAATATATATATATATATATATATATATATATATATATATATATATATATATATATATATATTAATAATTATATTAAAACTTTGAAATACATTGATAATATTATTTTTATTTTGTTTCAGTGCCCATATGGATAGAACTTGGTTTCAAATATTGGGGCTTTTAGCTCTAATTATACAAAATGTAACACCGCTAAAAGTTGGTATTGCTATTTCCGATGTAACTGGACCAGCTGCTGAAATCACATTTGTAAGTTATTTTTGCTTTTATTTAATTCAAATTATTTTTAAATAAAACTACTTCAGATTAAAGTTCTGTATTAATATTTATTTATATATTTACTGGATGTATCATTTGTATCATTTTTCCTGATAATTATGTACGTAGAGAGTACGTCGAAACGTTTATTTTTAATTAAAATTTATACAGAACTAAATCCTAAGTTTTTTGTCAAAATTACTTTTGACCTTTATTTACATTACTTATTAAGCAATTTTAATTTGTTTTTTAAAATTTTATAATATTAGATTTATAAAAATATATCAAAAATTAAAACACTATTTATATTTGATAAGAGGTAGAAGCAAAAATTTATTTTAAAGTGAAAAATAAAAGCACTTTTTCATAAACAAAAGAGGTGGGAATACGGGCCATTATTATAATAACATATGTTTTGTTTGTAAAAACTGCACTAAACAATTTTAAGAATTTTATTTTGTTCCTAATAGGTATAAGTATATATTATATTCATAATGTAGCACTATTATACTTGACTTTATACATCAAAATCGTCCTTGAATTAAATTGATCATGAACTGATTCATGGATAATAGGTAGTTGTATATGATTTACTTTTATACTTTTACCAAACAAAGAACAAAACAACATGTATATATTACTTGCTAGCAATATACAGAATGTTTCATGCTCAACTAGACAAACTAAAACTTAAAATATAATAAATTTAATTTATATATATATATCGTGAGTAGATAACAATAAAATTTAGGTAATTTAAAATTTGGAAAAAACAATGGCCTGTATTCTCACCTCACTTTTTCGTAAAAAAGTGCTTTTATCATTAACTTCAAAATAACTTTTTGCTTCTGTTTTTCATCAAATGTAAATAATTTTTCTATTTATGATCATTTTTATTATATTTGGTATTAGAAAATTTATATAAACTATTATAAATTGCTTAATAAATAATTTTAAGTAAACGTCAAACGTACTTTTGGCAAAAATCACTTTTATAAATGAGGTGAGAATACGGGCCAATGTTTTTTTTTTTAATATTTTAAAACTTGACAGTAATTTAAAGTAATAACTATATAAAAATTATTTTGTTTTAGATGGGCTATGCAAATGCAGGCCAAAAGGGTATGGGCATTCATCTTAGACAATTTGCAAGATCATATATTCTTGACGACGGCAACCAACGTGTCACTTATGTTTCGGTGGATATCGGCATGATGGGGCATGGCGTCAAAACGGAGGTACGATTGCCATAATTCCAAAATTTATTTTTGCGTAATTACAGTAAAGAATATTTAATCAAGTGATCGCAGAGTTTGTAAAGTTTTATAAAAATAAACAAAAAACGAACGATTAGAATTGTGTCGAGGGTGTGTGCTTTGTTTATTATGGATAAAAAACAATTTTTAGCAAAAATATTTACCAGTTTGCAAATTGCGAACTTGGCACTCGAAAATAAGCCCTCGAATTTATTGAAATTGCAGATTTATACAATTTACCGCTACAAGTTCAAAAACAAACACTTGAGTTGAAGGACTGTATGTTCCAATTTCAAAAAAATGAATATTTTGACTTAAAAAAGGATTAAAAGTGTTAATGGTACTTAAGATTAAACGCACCTAATATTGAACAGGGACAAAATTCAATTAAACCATGTTTGATAAAAACATCAAAAGTACAATGCAGAAACTCACTAAATTTGCAATATTGTTTGTGTTTGTTAATTGCATTTATTTATGTTCCTAAAAACAAATTAATTTTTAGTTTAAAAGTAAAATAAATAAATTTTAACAAATTTACAAATATTGTTGATTAAATTGCGTAAATTGAATTTACTACATTTTGAAAAGCTTGATAGTAAAAAAAACACTGTATAGTTTTTTTTTTTAATATTTACATATATTTTAATAATTAAATACATTTTATCGAATCCTTATCAATTGATATATTTAAGAAATCAATTCGTGAAATAAATTTGTAGTATTTTAATTTGTTGCGTCAATTAAAAGTTATTTTTATAGAAATTTAATTTTTTACGTTACAGGTATTGAAAAATCTCGAGAAAGAATTTGGAGTAGGTGTTTATACCGATGAGAACGTAATTTTAAGTGGAACTCATACTCATTCCACTCCAGGAGGATTTTTAAGAGATTTGCTTTTCGATATTTCTGTATTTGGTTTTGTTCAAGAAACCTATGCTGCATATATTGGCGGTATTACTAGGGTAAGTTCGACTTTATATAAATAATTAACGATATAAATAATGATATAAATAAAACATTAATATAGGTTCATGTTTTCAGGCGATAGTAAAAGCTCACAACAATATGCAAGATGCAAGAATGTTTATAACACGTGGTGAATTGCTTGAAGCAAATATAAACAGAAGTCCGTCAGCTTATTTGGCAAATCCTGCTGAAGAACGAGCTAGGTATATTTATATCTTTTTTCAATGATAAACCTAATTAAGTTAACAATACATTTAATTTTACCCAGATACGAGCACAATGTTGATAAGGATATCGTACAAATACGTTTCCTTAGCGCTGAAAATAATCGACCCTTGGGCGCAATTCATTGGTTTGCCGTGCATCCGACTTCGATGAATAATACAAATCATCTTATTAGTTCAGATAATGTGGGATACGCAGCTGTTCTCTTTGAAAGCAAAATGAATAATGGTGCCCTACCCGGAACTGTACGTAATTACATAATATCCTAAATTTTCTAAACTATTTTTTCTAGCCAAAATTAATTTCAATGTTCAGGAAATTTATTTTCTCATTGATATAGATTTTTGTCGAGAAATATTTCAAATGTACTAGGAGTATTTCATTTAATTATTTATATTTACTTTAAGTAAACTAATATTATATAATTTTTCGATCCAGGGAACTGGGCTACCCCCTTACCATTATTATTCTATGATAGATTTTATTCTCTCTGCACAAAGTATTCAAAGTGTTATTTTGAAAATTAAATTTCATCATTAAAGTTTTGTGAGCTGCGAAGCAATTAAGCAGAAAATCTATGCATTCTTTTTTGCATATTCAATAAATTCATATATCTCTATTCAAAGATTATCTAGTGTCGTTAAAAAGCCAAAATTACAACTGTACAAATATATAGGTTCGTATTCTCACCTCATTTATAAAAGTGATTTTTGCCAAAACTACTTTTTTTATTAAGCATTTTAAAATATTTTATTTAAATTTTATAATACCAAATGCAAATATAATAAAAATGATCAAAAATAGAACAATTATTTATATTTGATGAAAACAGAAACAAAAAGTTATTTTGAAATTAATGACAAAAGCACTTTTTCACGAAAAAGTGAGGTGAGAATTTCCACTGCAAAATTAATAATTTCAATTTTACGTTTTTTTTAAGGTCTGTTTTATAATCAAATAATTTTTATTTGAACATACGCGAACATTCAAATGAAATAAAGATTAATTGCTAGTTTTAAACGTTTTATTTCTGAAATGCTCAAAATTACTATTATTTTTTTTATTTGTTTCTAGTTAGTAACAAACTATTTCTATATGACCCTAGGTAACAAAACAACTAACTAGATATTTTTATTTTATAAATAATTTAGCTTGTCAAATACAATTTAATAGATGAAAAATCTAGCAATTCTAAGAAATCTTTTCTGTTTATTTTCACTGAATTGTTTGATCTGTCAGGGTTCATTTGTGAGTGCATTCGCGTCAACAAACTTAGGCGACGTGTCACCGAACATTAGAGGTCCCAAATGTCAAAATACCGGACTCGAATGCGACGTCGAGACAAGCACATGCCATCGGGATAAATGTGTAGCTTCCGGACCGGGGAGAGACATGTACGAAAGCACGAAAATTATTGCTGAAAGAATCATGAAAAAAGCTGACGTAAGTATAACGATTTTTTTTTAAATTATTAACACGTTTTATTAACTCGCTTCCTTGTGCGTCTGTCTGTTTGTTTGTTTGTTTATCTGGTCGGCACAAATATTACACTAACTTCCCGCAGTGGCGTAGCCAGGGGGTTGGGGGGAGGGGGTTAACCCCGTCCTCCAAGAACCTGAACGACCAAAAACATACGTATGTGAAATATGAAATATGTTATTTTATTTTCATTTTTATAAAAATAATTTTTATTGCTCTTTATTTTTTATACAAATTATAGTATTATCTTTATTGACTAATATTATATCATTTCTTTAGTAACCCCCCCCCCCATGACAAGTTTCTGGCTACGCCACTGACTTCCCGATAAGCTAGAGATTTAAAACTGGATGACAATGTAATATTAACTAATTAATTAATTTGAAAATATTTAGTTTTATTTTTCCTTCTTGAATGAGTTTTTGTTGTTGTTCACTTGTAACGCGTTTCGGCTAATGCCATTCTTCAGACTCTAAGTCTGACGATGGCATTAGCCGAAACGCGAAATTAGGGAATATAATTAAACAAACAAAAATTAATTAATTAATTAATAATATTAAAAATATTAAATTAAAGTTAATTAATTAACTTAATTATAAATAATTATAATTATTAAATTATAATTAATTTGATTAAAGTTAAAGTTAAACAAGACTATAAAGCCGAAAATAATTATATAAATGAAAAAATTAATATATCACGTTTTTAACACGAACTAAAAAGTATAAAATAATTTCTCCCAGCCCCATACAGATTTATAACCCCCATACAGAAAAACGTGGGACGCATGCATACATACATACACAATCACGCCATATACCCAACTAGGTGTGGCACAAACGCTTTTCATCATCCCGTAATCAGTTTCCTCCAAACATTCCTATCCAAACAAGCAACTTTCGCTTCATCCACATTCATAATTCCTCTCGTACATGCTCTTTTATTCCTACTACTTGGAAACTTTCGCTCACGCAAAACACTCTCAATTATACCACTCCAACTACTCATCGGACGTCCACGCAAACGTATACCATCAAAATCATTCATGCAATAGATACAAATAAGGAGTGTAAGAAGTAGATGTCGTTGCTCCAGTTTTTCTGGGAAAATTATTTTATACTTTTTAGTCCGTGTTAAAAACGTGGTATATTAAATTTTTTATTACTTTGCTTTTATTATATTTGTGTTGTTACTAATATCAGAAAGAAAATCTCTTGTTAATATTACAAAGGAAAATATCATGAAGAATTTTGTTTGATCTTTATTATTATATTAAGTTAATATTAATTCTCCTTTCAAGATTTTTATTATTATTTGCTTTGTATATTTATAATTTTTAATAATTTAATTTTAAAAACATAATTTTTTAAATTAAAAACCACTTTTGTTATAACGTTGTGTTTTAATTATAATAAGCCAACGATTTGACTATATAATTTAGAATTCTTCATATATTATGTAAATAATAATTTCATTATAACATTAATAGTAATAATAAATAAATAATATATAAATAAAAAGTTAATGTTCAAAAATATACGTTTTTGAAAACATAATTAATATAATAAATATTAATCAAAAATAAGAAAAAAATAAAGTTCTTCTATTTAAAAAACTGAATTACAAATTACGCATAATTTTGGTATGAAATACATTGGCCCGTATTCTCACCTCACTTTTTCGTGAAAAAGTGTTTTTATCATTAATTTCAAAATAACTTTTTGCTTCTGTTTTTCATTAATTGTAAATAATTTTTCTATTTTTGATCATTTTCATTATATTTGGCATTATAAAATTTAAATAAACTATTTTAAAATGCTTAATAAATGGTTTTAAAAGTACTTTTGGCAAAAATCACTTTTATAAATGAGGTGAGAATACGGGCCAATAATTTTAAAAATGTATTAACAAATCCCAATTAATAAATTCCATTCAATAGATTAAATGTTTTTTGCGACATGATTTTATTTCACATCAAACAAACGCATATTAAATTGTAGATTTATTATTTTCAATTTTTGATTTTGATACTAAATTGATTAATTTAAACTTATATTGTAAACTTTTTTTTGTTTTTTATATAACCGTAAATTGTATTTTTTTCATGGAACCTAAATAAAATAATTAAAACAGTAAAAAATCTTTCAGAACACATTATATTAAAATAAAACGGATTTAAGTTATAGTCTTCATCAGGAAAAATGATACAAATAACATTGACAGTAAATAAACAGAACATAGAAACACGTTACTAGGTAACAAGATAAGTAACTAGATCATAAGATTTTATAAATTTTTAATTCAATGATTTAAATAAAATTTGGCTCCTTTAATTAAAAATTTATTTTTGTTATCCTGTAACTTGTTTCTATGTTCTGTTTATTATTTACTGTAAATGTCATATGTATCATTTTTCCTGATAAAGTTGTATGTTGAGTATGTCGAAACGTCGATTGTTAATAACTATTAATACAGAACTACAACATCCAAAAAAACAAAAAAAAGGTTTTGGATTAAATTCTGAATATAAATTAAAATCTAAATATCGTAACGTCGGTATTTAAATAAAATATATACAGAATTTAATTCTAAAGCTATTTTATTTTAATATAATGAGTTCTGAAGCTTTTCTTCTAAGTTAATAATAAAATAACTCAATAAATGTCTTGAACTTTTTATTTTCTTCCGTTTCTTTCAATATTAATGAAACATTTTCTTATTATATTTATTATTATTATTTCAAAAGGTAACATAAAATATTTTATTATACTCGTACTTAAAATTTTAGATTAATTGAGAAAAATTAAATATAAAATTAATTTTGAAACTGTCACGCAAATATTCGTAATTTTAAAGTTAACAAAATGAAATTATTAACTTCAAAATGCTATATTAAATTTTTACTTTAATTAAATTTTATTAGCGTAACGTTATTATTTCAATAAATTCCAGTAACTGCGTTATCTGCAAATATACAGGGTGTAACAGAATAATTATTCTTAATTATCAGAAATGATAGAGTGCACTTAGAGAAACATTTTTATTAATAAACTAGTGTCCGGAAATTTCTCGGTGCCAAGATACCACTAGATATCGTTAAAAACAATCTTAATCAAAACATCAAAGAGTAGTTAAGTTAAGGAACATTTTATTAAAAATAATAGCGCATTAAACTTTATAAAAATTGTGCGAAGTTACGACCACCATTTTCGATACACAAGTTGTAACGATGTACAATCGACTGCCGAAAAAAAAAAAAAAAAAAATTCCGGACACTAGTTTATTAATAAAAAAATGTTTCTTTATGTGTCCTCAATCATTTCTGAAAATTAGGAATAGTTATTCTGTTACACCCTGTATATATAGATAGATAAGTTGTATTTGATGGCTGGAATAATATGGATTGGATGATGATAATGGGTGAAGCAGCCAAAATGTCATTAGAAATCAAAAACTCATATGATATTCTCAAGCTTTCGGCACAATATATACATTTTTCAAGTGTGTCTGAAATTGATAAACTTTATTAAGAATTTTTTGTACAAATGTGAATAAACAATATATTACATCAATAAATTAAATGAAAATAAAACAGAGTATTATTTTGTAGGTAGTTTATTTAAAAAAATAATACTCTATTTCTTTTTACATTTAATTTATTGATGTAATATATTGTTTATTTACATTTGTACAAAAAATTCCTAATAAAGTTTATCCATTTCAGAAACACTTGAAAAAAGTACAAATTGTGCCGAAAGCTTGTGAATATCAAATGAGTTTTTGATTTCTAATAACATTGTGGTTGCTTCACCCATTATCATCATCCAATTGGGATCTAAAATCTTCTGAATGGCATCAGATGGCAAAATGATGAACTAAAACACTGCGTGCACTTGTGTCAACGATCAAAAATGACAGCTTGCTTGACAGGTTGAGAAGTGTAAATATTTGCAACATTATTGTATTATATAATAAATATTTAAATTCTAGATGTTACTGATTTGAATATGCGTTTGATTTAAAGTTCTGTTGTGCAAAGTGTCAACTAACCTATAACAATATAATAAGGTTGCGATGCGGTGTTTACACTTTTCACTTAAACCAGCTTTGCAGGAACACACTACAGACTTAATCGCACCGTTTCTATCAATTGTCATTGAGATTTCATGTGGAACATCTTTTAAACTTGATCTTTTCAAACACAGAGATGTGACTGTCATATTGCCATCACATCACTTTTCTAATGATTTTCCACATTGTATAATATGTCCAGCATTTAAAATACGCTCAGCTTGTGTAGAATTGTTCTGAGAAGGGTTTAATCCGGCCCATTTGCAAATTTTTTCAAGAGTTAATAATATTTTTTAATTAAAAAGTAACCATACAAGTGCACGCTTAGGTCCGCCATATTGAATTGGCCACGCCCCCATTTTAGATCCCTATATATATTGTATTTGCAACAAGAGCTAATAATTTAAATTTTGTGTAAATAAATTTACTGGATTATGTGCTTTCAGGAACTTTGGTCTAGCGATGCCCGTGAAGTTACAGGACCAGTCAGAATTATTCATCAATACGTACATATGCCAAGTCAGAAAGTTCTCTATAAAAATTCTACTACTGGAGAAACTGAAATTGTAAGTATTACACCATGTACTCAAAAGTGTGTGGCACAAACTCTTTCCACTATCGCAAAATTAGTTTTCTTTAAATATTCCTATCAAGATAAGCAACTCTAGTTTCATCCACATTTATATTAATACTCTGTCATACATGCTCTTCTATTCCTACTACTTGGAAACTTTTATTCACACAAATGAGAGTGAATCTAGCAGCCGATTCACCGCTCAAGCGCTGGCAAACGCTATAACAGTTATTTATTGTATTTAACAATAAAATAACATATAACACTTTATAATTATTAAAAATAATGTAAATATAAATAATATTAACAAATTTTTAAGATCAATCTAATAAATTTAAAGTAAAACGGAATAGAAGTAAAGTTGCAATATATGATATTCAAAGTTATAATATACGAATACTAGAAATTTTTTTTTAAATTAATAACATTAATTTTTTTATAGTGGATATCCATTCTTTTATAGAATAATTTGACCATAGTGGTGTTGTTGACATAACAGCGCCAGTACGAAACACGGGATATCGAAAAGAATTCATAGTTGTAGTATACGAATACTAGAGAAAAAATCGAAAAAAATTTTAATAATAGGTGTTTCACATTCATTTTTTTATAATGGATATGCTTATGCATCCTCCTATAGAATAATTTGACCATGTTATTGACATAACAGCGCCCGTACAAAACTCGGGAAGTCGAAAAGAATTCAAAGTTATAATATATGATAACAGAGAAAAAAATTCAAAAAAATATGGATAAAAATATTTGACCTATGAAAAAAACATATGATCTACCGAATAGTACCTATGAAAATAATAGTTTACCTATATATTAAATAAATAATCTATGGTTTTAATTTTTGACCTATAGAATTAATTATTGATCTATAGAAATATTTATCGACCTATGAAAATAATCAAATACCTACTGATATAATTATCGATCTATAAAATTTGATCTATAAAATTAAGAAAGTGGCTATTTATACATACGGTATGTATACGCAATTGGCTATTTAAATATACAGTATTTTTACGTAATTAACTATTTAGGGTAGGTTCGGTTAGTAGGTTAGTTTAGGTTTTTTACTATAGATCATTTTTTAATTATTAATAGGTAAATGATTGATTTTTCTATAGGTAAAAATATTAAATTTCATAGGTAATATTTGAATTATTAATAGATCATAAAATTAGCATACAAAAAATATTAATAAGAGGTGCCACACATTAATTTTTTTATAGTACATATCTACCCTCTTATAAAGTTATACTATACAAATACTAAAAAATATTCAAAAAAAAATTTAATAAGAAGTGTCTCACATTAATTTTTTTATAGTGCATATCTACCCTCCTATAGAATATTTTGACCATGTCGTTGATATAGCATAGCATGGATATAGTTTAAAATTCAATAAAACCAGTGACATTTAATTTATTAGGTTCGCGGATGTAAGCCAGCAATGGGTTACAGTTTTGCAGCCGGTACAACTGATGGGCCAGGTGCTTTCGATTTCACGCAAGGTACCACGACCGATAATCCGCTGTGGAACATGGTACGAGATTTCCTCAGTAAACCAAGTGCGGATCAAGTTAAATGTCATGCCCCTAAACCAATACTGTTGAATACTGGCGAGGTATGTTTTTGAAAACTGTTTATTTTTATATTGATTCTCTACACTCTAAAGAAAATTATGTAATTTTACCGACAAATAGATACATAATGAAATATAAATAAAATAAATTAAAAATACATAATATCAGAACTATTACAAACATTATGTAATATTGTATATTGCCAACGGAATGGAAAAGTACATATGTATGTAATATAACAGGTTTTTTAGTAAATACTTTTTTAGTAAATTTCCTATCAGGAATTTTCCATAGATAGATAAAATTTGTTTAGTTCTGTAATATTATTGCTGGTATAATTACATACATTTCTAAATTTACATAAAAGATGTATTTAAAATAAATAAATTTCACTTAAAATATTTTATTAGTATTGTTACACAAAATATGCACTAAGTATCATTATTTTGACGACTTATTACAGATATTAATATGCAAGCTGTAATTTTACATAATTTAAGAAGTTGTACCAACAATATATAATTCTACATTAAATATGTGAAGCAATTTTGCAGAAAGTAATCAATTTGACATACTTATTAGGTTAATTTTACTTACTTTATGTGATTATTATGAATTATGTAACAATTACAGAATTTTGAGGTAAAAATACAGAATATTTATGGATAAATGAAATGACAGATATTTTATAGTAATATTTTACCACGATTTTTCTGTAATTTCGCTATTTTTCTTTTTACAGTGTAGATTTAATTCGAATAATATTTTACATTTCTATTTATATTACGGAAACGTGTTACTGAAAAGATTAAAAATGTAACAGGTGGTTTTGAAATATTTTGAATCTGTGTTGTTGTCCAGAGTTTTGGATTCAACAACACCAAACATTATTAAATTTTCAACAAAACATTTTATTTTGATAATTTTTGATAGTGTAACTTTTAATCATTTTAATACACTTTATTAATTATTATAATATAATAATATTTTTCTAAATTTTATTATACTAAAACAAATATGTAATAAACTTTAATAGAACCACATAAAACTTGGTAAATATTTTCTGAGTAATGCTTCAGTTACACATGTGTCAAATTGAGTAACCAGTAACCAGAAATTATTGCTGATGTTGTTTCGATGTAAAATTATCGATTTTAACCTTACTGAAAAAAAATTTTTTTTACGGATACTCTAAATTATATATATATATAGAAGAAAAAATATTTAATGTTATATTTCGCAAATTTTGCATGCAATATTGAAATTCTAGTGAATATCTCATCTAATTGTATGTGTTGTATTTAATTTTGTGTTTATGCGTACAATACAATCAGATACCCGAGGAGCATAAACAATTTTTGGAGAATGTGAGTATTTCTAAAAGGAAGACCAAACAGCACGAAACTAATATTATAAATTTGCATACATATAAATTTCTAACAATTTAACCTAATGTAAAACAAGTAAATATTTACATTTAAAATGTACATTATTCTGGAACTATTAGCATTTTTATTATAAATTGGCTTCGAATATCGAATAAAGGATACATTTTAAAATTGGTTTGCTCATGTATATAAAGCTCTGATATGGGAATTGGGTCAAATAATAAATATTTTAATTAAACTATATATGACTATATAAAGTCTTGAAACTTTAAACATAGCTCAGAACTGTGGATGATAATGCAAGTATTAACTAATTAATTAATAATATTAAAAATATTAAATTAAAGTTAATTAATTAACTTAATTAATTATAATTAATTAGGTTAAAGTTAAAAAAGACTAAAATTATTTAATTATAAAAATTAAATATTTTTATATATTTTTTATTTGATCCAACTATGACTATTAAAAATATTTATTTTATTATTGGCACATGCAAATATTTTTAATAAAAATGCTGCATGATTTGTAATAACTAAAATTAGAAAAATTAAACTAAAATTTCAAAACAATTGCCGAAAATTAATATTACAATATATTTAAAAATATTACATCTGTTGTACATTGTACATTTTACTTATAATCACTAGAACTCACGGCTTAAAAACAAAAAAAAAATTCAATACATAACTAGCTTGCTTTATGGAAATTTTTTATGAAATTCATTAGTATTATTGGTAAATTTGAATGTATGTTTACATATGATGAAATTTGAAATTTACGTCGTATTAGGAAAGATAATTATATTTTTGATTGAAAATTTATCTTCGTACTCTGACATTTTATAATACGAAATACTCAATTGAATCAATAAATTAATCTTTTAATTCATACTACACAATCTGTATATTGATAGATGTTTTAATTGTATATAATATTAACAATTAATATGAGCAAATTTATTATTATATGTGCTTAACTGTTTTTAAAGTCTTGAACAATTATATTAGATTCACATCTCTCTAAAATTCGAATGTAAATTGTAATCATTTGAAATTGGTTCAAGATTTTATGAACACCTTATATTTAATGTGTGTATATATAAATATAATAAATATTTTTACTAAATATTCCATTTTTGTCTGCTTCCAGTAAGTAAATATATAAATTTTGTGTTATTTTAATTTTAACAGTTGAAATTTTTACATATATTAATACAAAATGTTCTAAAAAAATTATTTGTTTTTTTTTTAAAGAACATAACTTAAATATTATGTTTTATTAATTATTTATATTTATTAATAATAATAAAAGAACATGTTTGAATATTTATTTTGGCGAAGTTGGCATTTTTCAAAAGAAAATCGAAATACACTATTGCATATATAAGTTTAGCAATTTTAATTTCAGCTTTTAATATTTTATTTTTAATTGCTGAGTATTAACGAAGGAATTTACAAAACTATGGCCCAGATTCTCACCTCAATTTTAAAAGTGTTTTTTGTAAAAATTACTTTTGATGTTTACTAAAATTATTAAGCAAAAAGTGAAAAATAAAAGTACTTTTTCATAAATAAAAGAGGTGGGAATACGAGCTTATAAAACTAAGGGATTTCGCCAAGCAAGTCGATGTGAATGCATCAGTCAATATCGAACAAATAATAAAAAAATTGGAAGTAAAAAGTTTAAATTTTATCAGCGACTCATAACAAAGTTTCAGTCCTATTTTAAAGAAGACCAACTTCAGCAGATGGCAGAGTACAGATTTAGACAATAAACTTATCGCAAATAAATTTTCAAACTTTATTATGCTATATAAACCGAATTTTATGGTTAAAAGAAAAAAAAAACAAAAATCGTCTGGAACATTAATAAATAAAATAAAAAATACAAAATATTTTAAATAATTTTTCTTTTGTTAAATTCTTGCGAACAATTTTCCTAAAAGCAAAAAGAAATAACGAAATAATCTTCACGTTAAAAATTAAAATTACGCATAGAACTTATTTAAAGCAAAATATTTTAAATTTCTTCTACTAATAATTTAAATATTTAAGATATCTAATAAGTTAATTTTCAGAACACTTCATATTTCTTAATAAAAACATTAGCAGACAAAATTGTAATTTTTTTTTCTCTCAAAGTATAAATTATCTTAAATTGTTTGTTCGTTTAAAATAGTGCAGTAAAATAGTTGAAGTGATACATTTTCTACTTAAAATCCAGTATTTCATAATGTTAAAATAAATTTATCCTTGGAATAATTTTCAAATTAATATAAAAACTGTTTTAGGATAAAATTTAGTTAATTATTTATATAAAAACGACGTTTCGACGAAACTGAACGCTAGTCAAAATTTATCATATAACAGTACATAGCAACAAGTTACTAGGTAACATATAAGTAACTAGATCATAAGAATTATATATTTTTAATTAATGGAAGTCAAATTTTAATTAGCTCAGTGTTATTTTTTTTTCTTTATAAATCTCTATTGCTTCTATTATTAATCTACTGCTAATATTGATTGATTTAGCAATTATTAGCAGCAGATTAATTAGAAAAGCAATATAGATTTATAAAAAAAATAAATAACATCAGTCACTGTGAAGACACTGACCTAATTAAAATTTGTTATTTACTGTAAATGCCATTGATAAACGTCGTCTTTCTATAAATAATTAAACAGAATTTTATCCTAAAACAGTTTTTATATATATTCCCACCTCATAGGAAAAATCACTTTTACTGTCAATTTTTATAAAAGTAATTTTTTACTAAAAAGTACTTTTTCATTGCTTCTAATTCTCACCTCACTTTTTTATTAATTTTTTAAAAAGTAATTTTTTGTATTTAATGCATGTGGCAACGTTGCAAATTGATAATTTTAGCTGTCAGTTACATTTCTGCGCCATTTTATTGTTAGTGACGTGCATAATTTTAATTTTTGACAATAACACTGATTCAATTGTTTCATTTTTTAGTAGCAAAATAAAAAGTGGTATACCCACTTTTTAAATTCACTTTTATCTGAATAGGAAAAAGTGAATTTTTCAGTAAAAAATGGAGGTGAGAATTAGATCGCTTCTAAAATTGCTACTATATTTCACTTTTTTGAAAAAGCACTTTTTCATATGAGGTGAGAATACGGGCCAATGAGTTTTAAAAAATATTTTACGATGTTAATTTTAAAATTAGTCAATGAAACGTAGTCATTTATTCTGAGGATTCATTTTTAGCCAATACACAATCACGTCATGTACCCAAAAGGATGTGGCACAAACTCTTTTCATCATTCCGAAATCTGTTTCCTCCAAACATCCCTATCCAAACAAACAACTCTAACTTCATCCACATTCATAATTCCTCTCAAGATTTTTTACTTATCTTAAATATAAATAAAATTGGAAATACTAGATAAAAAATTAAGAGAAAATGTGTTTCATTTTGTCTTGTGACTTTTTTTTTAACGGAAAAACAATTTAAGATATTTTATAAAATTTCAAACTGTTTAGTAATTATATATATATATATTTTTTTAATTAGATGTCCTTCCCATACGAATGGCAACCAGCTGTCGTACCAATTCAGTTGGCACTCTGGGGCTCTGATGTGGCAATTGCCGCGGTACCTGGTGAACTGACGACGATGAGTGGTCGACGTTTGCGTGATACGGTCAAGGAAGCTATCAAGGAAGCAGGCGGTGCAACGGAAACGGATGTTGTCATTGCTGGACTAAGTAATCTGTACTCTGATTATATTGCGACTCCGGAAGAATATCAGGTAAGTTTAAATGTCAACAATTAAAGGTGAATCCTTTATGAGAATCGTTTTATATACATTTGCAAATACTGTTACAATATAATTTTCTCTATATACATTCGAAAAATGGATATACATACATATGCAATCACGTTATGTACCCAAAAAAAGATGTGGTACAAACTCTTTCCGTTATTATTATTTAATACTAATAATAATACGTTTATTTACCAACAGGTAGAAACCCAATTACAGAAAAAATAAAAAAAAATACATTAAAATATATAATATTGACAAATAAAGAAATAAGTAAAAATAGAAGAATACACTGTAAAAAATTCACGTTTTTAGCAAAAGTACCCGTAGCACCCAAACTCTACAGCATTAACTCTCCTTTTAACTTAATTGCAAAAAACTAATATCCTATATTACAGCTCTGTATTCACTGTTAACCACTATCACTCAGTATAATACACAAATCTCGCTTCTTTAGAGACATTTCTTGCATAGAGACGTGTTTTATTTTTATTTTTTAAACGTCGGAATATATTTTTTAAACAATGCACGCGAAAGTTGTAAAAATATTAATTTTGAAGCAAAAGTTTTTCGTTTAACATAGCTAAAATATTATCACCAGTTTCTCTATTTTTTTAAAACTAATTTTCAACAGTATTTCGTATATATTTTTTCATTTACATGTACCAGAGACATTTATCATTAAATTTCTAATTACAGCAGTCAAAAATAATAAAAAAATAGTTTTTGTTTATATTTCATTGTTAGTTTATGATGAAATGTAATGTAAAATTTGAAATTGTAAAACAAAAATTCTTTGTATATAGAATATTTTTGGTCAAAATATCAATGCAATATGGACGTTGATATATGTTCCAAACAGATATTTTTTTAATTTATGTTCATAGAAAATGTACAGGAAATTTGAATAGAGAAAATTAACATACAAAATGTACAACAAATTGTGCAATTCATACAGATTCAATACTATTGCAAACTTATACTCATAAAATCACTAACACATATTAAAAAATATGCATACATACATACACAATCACGCCATGTACCCCAAAAGGGTGTGGCACAAACTCTTTTCATCATTCCGAAATCAGTCACCTCCAAACATTCCTATCCAAACAAACAACATTCGCTTCATCCACATTCATAATTCCTCTCATACATGCTCTTTTATTCCTACTACTTGGAAACTTTCGCATATACAATCACGACGTGTACTCAAAAAGGGTGTGGCACAAATTTTTGATTTTCCACACAATTCAGAACTAGTAATAGTATAAAAAATTTTTAGATTATTTTTGTAGGCATTCTACATACATACACAATCACGCCATGTACCTAAATAGGTGTGACACACAATCTTTCCACTATCCCGAAATTAGATCCTATTCAGACTAGCAACTCTAGCTTCATCCACATTCATGATACCTCTCATACACACTTGGAAACATTTGCTCACGCAAGCCATTCTCTCAATATTCTTTAGCTACATACAAAATATTCGTTAACAATTATTATTGCCTTCAAATCTTATTATAATTAAATTTAAGGACCAAAATTTCCAAATCTTAAATTTATAAATATTTATTTAGATATATTTATTATAGGTACAACGATACGAGGGTGCGTCAACTATTTTCGGACCACACACGCTTACAGTGTATTTACATGGTTACCACGAATTGGCAAAAGCTCTAGTGTTGGTAAGTATTTACATAATATAGTAAAAAATCAGGTAAACATTTTACTTAAGTTTACCCAATGTATTTACTTTTCAAACTTTACTGACTGTTATTTTAGCATATTTTTTGAATATATTTAAAATATTAAAACTGATTTTGAAAATTCGTTTTCAACATGTTGAAAACGCTGGCATAGAATTAAAAATATTTAACTGACTGATTTATTAAATTTTTCGTCGACTAATTTCGTCGGCCAATTTAATAAAAATAATTATAAACAATAAAAGAAATTTTAATAGAATTAAAATTTAATAAACCTTAAAAGATTTTCAAATAACATTAGGATTTCTTTGTTTTTCTGGACAAAAATTTAACATAGTGAAATAATGAAAAGTGTACTGCACCAATATGATAATCCCGAGAGCACAATGTTCATTTTGCAGTCATGTTGACAAAAGAATTCTGAAGTAAAAAAAAATTTTTTCGGGGGATTATTTTTGTTATAATAGTATATTATGTTACGAGGAGCAAAAAGCGATCATTATTGTGTTGAGTTTAGATATTTGCGGCCGCGACAGAGCCGAGATTAAGTAATCAGAACGAAACATAAAAAACGCATTCTGCTCCGAGTCAGACACACGTTATTTTTTCTTCAAGCGTCCCAAACGAAACTAAACTACAAATACATAAAAATATATACCAAATATCCTTAATCTTACCAACATTGTAGAATAGTATGTACGTGAACGAAATTTAATTTTAAACATATTTTTTTCTAAATATACGTCATTACGATATTAAACAATATTAATATCACAAAAAAAAAACAAGTACTAAGCTTATTTTAAATATAAAAAGCAAGAAAATTCAACAATATTACATCATTTACATAGCTAATTCCAAATTAATTGGAAAATAATTTTAACGAAAATATATTTTTGAGATATTATAAAATGCGTTGGATTATTGTTTATATTAATAAATACTCCTACAAAATTGTTATTATAGAAATAGATTAATTTTAGAATAAAACCCTGAGCCCGGGACCATCACCGCCCGTGATTAAGAACGTTCTATCGCTTGTACCGCCTGTGATTTTCGACGTTCCCGGATGGAGGAAAGATTTTGGAGATTGTGTACAACAACCGGCCAAGTCTGTACAATCGGGTGATACTGTAATAGCGAGATTCGTAAGTAATTTCGTTATTAATACGTTTTTATTAATTCGTTTTCTTTCCTGTCTGTTTGTTTGTTTGTTCGATCCGTATTTTCATCTCTTTTGTTCATAAAAACGTGCTTTCATTTGTTTTATTTTAAAATGAGTTTTTACTTCTACCTCTTATTAAATATAAATAGAATAAAATAAAATTCAAATAAGTTATATTAAGTTATATTTCAAACTTGTTTCATCTTTACTTTTGTCACACTAAACCACTAAACTCCACCAATTCACACAGCGGATTCATCATTACGACATCATTATGTCTGACAACATTATGCTTAGCATCCTGCTTAGCCACATTTTGCCGAGTTTGAAACGGTTCTGGCCATACCGCGACCCGAGAAGCGATCAGACTACTAATTTAAATTGCTTAATAAGTAATTTTAAGTGAATGTCAAAAGTACTTTTGACAAAAATCAGTTTTGAAAGAAAGGTGAAAATACGGATCATTATTATACCATGTATATTCATTTTTAAGATTCCTTTTTCGATTAAAAAATGTAGCGTTTTCTAAAATTTCTTCTAGTTTTCAAAATACTTACGGTGGTATCTTTTCAAATATATACACCGTTATATATAATTGTGTCTGTATTAAATAAAAATATGAATAATAATTATTAAAAAACTATTAAATATATAATAAATTATAGATAAAAATCAATAATTTATCAGTTATATTACCTTGAAGATATGATATAAAATTAATATTTCCTTAATTTATTTTTAGATACAGTGACATCAAGTCTGTGTTTCGTATTGTTTTTTAGTCAAAAAATTTGTACATTTAAATTCGTATCTATATATCTGACAGGTATAATTACATCAGATTTTCAACATTTTTTTTTTTAATTTGTTATTCGAATAAAAATTTAAGGTGTGACAGAAAAATGCGATGAATGCTTGTACTACACGAATTTTATTAAAATAACCATAAATTTATTCTTTTTAAGTTTAAAGTGATTTTTCATACAGTTCAGCACTAATTTTAAATTGTAAAATAAATTAATAATAGTATAGAATTTTTTAGATTTGATTTTGTATGCATTCTTCCACTATTCTAAAATTAGTTTTCTTCAAACATTTTTATCCAGACAAGCAACTCTAGCTTCATTCACATTTATATTAACACTCACTCATACATGCTCTTCCATTCCTACTACTGGAAAACACTCACTCAATCATACCATTCCATCAACTCATTGGACATCCACGCAAACGTATGCCTTCAAAATCATTCAGATAACCAGACGTTCATTAACTTAACCATCTTATGAACGTATTCTATATCACTTTTGTTAGTTAAAATAGAAATTCTGAGAAGAAGATTTCATATAGAATGTCAGAATATTTATTTTAACTGGCCGTTGTTTTTAACGATACGAAATGCACACATTAACTGACTAACAAACATGTGTTTATTTACATTATAGGTTTCTGGTCATCCGCGCAATAACAACATGCAAGGAAAAACGTTTTTAACAGTTGAACGTCGTGATGGCGAAGATGATTGGACAGTTATTGCTACAGATGCCAGTTGGGAAACTAAGTACGTATAGCTTAATTTACTTTTTACATATCCAACGTCACATCTATTTTAACGAATAATTATAATCGTCTTACGAGCGTATTGCGTTAAAAATAACGGTTCGTTACAATAAGAATTCTGAGAAATAATTTTCAACAAGGCTAAAATCTATAATTTTACATCGGAAAAACATCAGAAATAATATTTTTTGCTTGTTTTTACAAAAGTAACAGGTTCTTCTACACAACTGAAATTTTTGAAAAACGCGTGTAAATACATATATCGTTTATTTCATGTATGTATTAACACGCGTTTTTCAAAAATTCAGTTGTGTAAAGGAACCTGTTACTTTCGTAAAAACATGCAAAAAAAAATATTATTTCTGATATTTTTTCGATGTAAAATTATCGATTTTAGCCTTACTGGAAAAAAAATTCTTTTTACGGCACCCTAAATTTTATATATATATATATACACCAATACCTCGCTTTGCGTCGTTTCGTTTTGCGTTTTTTCGGAGTTGCGTCGCTGCTGAATTAGTACTAATTTTCACTGTGCGTCGTTAGATTTTCGAAGTTGCGTTGTTTTGGGTTCGAGTCTTTAATTTTTTTTTTTAATTTTTTGAAATTTTCTTTTTTTTTTCCTAAAAGTTGGCACGACTTTGGACCAATTTTTTGTGAAAGAAAGCCGACTTACGACAACAGCCACTATGGACTCATCAGACAGTGATTAATTTTTATTTTGTTTTTATAAATTAATTGAATATTTTATTTTGTTTTAATTGAATTTTTTTTTTTTTGTTTTTTGTATGTATGTAATAAAATTTTATATTATTTTTGTTTTTTAAATGTTTACTTTGTTCAATTTTCTTTTCAAAAAGTAGTATTTTTGTAACCTTGGAACCTATCTTCGATCTTTACATGGTTTGCTATAGAAAATTATAATTCACTTTGCGTCGTTTCAATTTGCGTCGTGTTTTTTTGGAACGTAACCACGACGCAAAGTGAGGTATTGGTGTATATATCCATATTTTTATATACCTATTTTTGTATTCTAGATTTAGCTGGCGTAGAAAAATAGCACTTGCAGCATCTAGCGAAGCAACAATAGAATGGGAAGTTGGATCGAATGTAAAACCTGGTGATTACAGAATTAGACATTTCGGCCATTACAAATATATTTGGGGTGGAATTTATCCATACGAAGGTATTTCTAATACCTTCCAAGTGGTTTAAATAATTAAAAAAGAAAAAGACACTACGTTTTCATAATGTATATAAAATAAAGTTTTATTTTCAATATAACCTTATTTGTTGTGATATGTGATGCATTGTATGTTTTAATGTAATACGTATTATAATATTAAAGTGCCATATATGTATTTCTAGTGCAATTTTCGTCTTTTACTAAAATTCCAATTCTAAATATACCTATTTTAATATAATACTGTTTGTATTCGATACAAAAGGTAGGTATTTATATAAATGATAAAACAATTTTCAAAGAACACATCTCCAAGTTAGTATATTATAATTTCTACTATGATTTCTGCTCTTACTTGTTGAAACTTTACTTGGTTCTTTGTTTCAAAAATATGTATTTTGGTGACTATAGTTTCGCTATACAATAGCATCGTCAGACCAATAGTAGCTTAAACTAGATATTTACAACATTTATATATTATTACAAATATTTGTTGTTGGGTAGAGTAATGTTTAATTTAGATGAAAATGATTGAAATCTCTGTTTACGACATATTGAAGTGTAATTTGATTTTAAAAAAAATTAAATAATATAAAAAACTAACTTTTTCTCTTCTCTGTTATTTGCAAAAATAATTGAAAAAGTTTATGCATGTCAATCATATATATGTATTTTAAAACTAATATTATTTTTAAAATATTCCAAAATATTATAATGATTTTACATAAACGTTTATTTAATACGAGTAATAATGTGACGAATAAGGAATATTCGACCAAATTTCAACCAAATATTCAGACTACATATATCTTTTTACTTTGAAGTGGTCTATACCCATTAAAAGTGCACTGAGTGAAATTTTTACCGTTTGGCTATTATTACTGCGTGGAATAAAAACCTACCTCATAGAGCGTGGATTAAATGCGCAGTAGCATTTATTAACTATTTTTCTACAAAGTGAACGGTTATAATAAGAAAAATAATTATTGAAATAAAAAAAAAATTAATATACCACGATTTTAACACTTGTACATATAAGTTTTGTGAAATTACAACTGGTTACATATTTTACGATTTTATTTTCTTAGCAAAATGCGACAATATTAATAAATAAATATATAATGTTATCAAAATTAATATTCAAGTTTTAATTAAATTTAAATTTATATTTATAATTTAAACCAAGGTTAACATATTTCAAAAACAACCCACATCACAGTTATGCTGGTAAAAACCATGCTTTGATTTCGGAATACATGTATAACGGAAAGTTGAAATAAATTTCCCGTATAATTCCCGCTTTTTTTTCTGTATATTTAAATTCCCATATGTAAATATGCAAGTTTAACGATAAAGAAAGTTAACGAAGTGTTAAATCGAAGTTATTTATTAGATATATTATATTTATTTATCACAATTACAGCATGGAACATGAACTATCGCAATCATCAAATTATAATTGCATCTTCTTTTTCATTATTTCTTCTGAAATTATATGAAGCTCTTCCATTATCGATCGCTTTCTTCGTTCTAAATCCTTAAATATTACAAATTTTTAAAAAATTCACATACAACGAAAAAATTCCTAGCATAATTCCCGCTTTTTTCCCGCATAACAAAATTCCCGTATAATTCCCGCTTTTTCCTTTTTCACGCCCGTTATACACCCTGATGTTGGTTGAGTACACAATAGCTTTGCTTCGTTAGCAAATTTTTTGCTTAAAATGAACATAATTACTAACAAAAAATCTTGTACAGACCTTGCATAACAGACAAAATACCGGGCAAAGTAAAATTAATATTTGTTTTCACTAAATTTTCAAAAATTTTGACTAGTACATTAGTTTTTTTTTTGTATAAAAAAACAATAAATTAAAAATATTAGTTTATTCAAGAAAACATTTTTTCTACTTTCGTTTAAAATACATGCTCTTCTATTCCTACTACTTGAAAATATTCACTCACGCAAAACACTCTCAATCATACCACTCCATCCACTCATCAAATGTCTACAGACAAGCATAAACCTTCAACACAAGATTCATATCCTTTACCTACAACATTAATTTTATGCATCATCCTTCTCAATCATCATTATCAGGAAAAAATATATAATATATTGAAACGATCGATATATTGAAAAAATCGATTTTTAAATAAAATATATAGAGAACTTAATCCCAAAGTATTTTTATTTCAATAATTAAACAGTATCGGTAGTTTAACATAGTAAAAAAACTTTCAGAACTCATGTATATTAAAATATAACTACTTTATGTTAATAATTTATAAATTTTATGACCTAGTTACTTATTTTTTTTTATTAAAAAGTAATTATAATAAAAAAAATTCAGATATACGTACATTATAGAAAAAAACAAAATCAATGCTGGTAAATTTCATATTAGAATGCAATCTCGAAATAATTTTAAATTTTCTTTCTATAAATGCATTCTGCAATATTTACTACGTAACAAGATGGCTACTGAATAATGTATTTGAAGATTTTGAAATTTAAATTGTTACATTCACTGCATCCATTATACAAAAATGTATATACGATATTGATACTTTATATAGATACATATTTTTATATTTCTTTGATTCATATTTAAATTGACTGTCATTATATAATCATTAAATTCAGTACTTTACTTAAAAAATAAGATTTTGAAAATATGGATTTATTTCTGTATCTCTTGGACTGTTATTAATGCTTTTCCATAAATAGAAATATCTGTTTTGTGCAACCAATAAGATATACTTGGCCTATTTTTAACATATTTTAGTTGAAAAATAAAACTGCTTTAGGTTCAAGTTCGACGAAACTCAACGCTCCTTTTCAACAGGAAAAAACTGATAAAAAATTATTTTGTTCAGTTTTTTCTTGATGAAGACGAACGTTAATTATAAATAAGTTTCAATACAAAACTTGAACCCTAAGCAATTTTATTTTATATGATGAGTTCTAAAAGATTTTTTTTACTATGTTAAAAAATATTTTAGCTGTTTAAAAATTGCTTACATGTATCTCATAGCAGTAATATTATTTGAGATGACTTAAGGGGCACAGCGAAAACTAGGACAAGCAACAAATTTGGATTATTTTGAGTTTAAGATCATTTTTTTTTTGAAAATAGAAATTAGTGGAAAAATCACCTAAGTAAAAACTCTGGTAGTACAAAGACACTAAATTTTCAACTTATATTCCCATATATTTTACATTAAGATTTGAAATTTTGCGGCCTGTTTTTATCAAAACTATTACTACACATTTTAACATTACAAAAAATTATTATTTAAATTTTTGAAAAAATTGTAATATACCATGTTTTTAACACAGACTAAAAGGTATATAAATTTTTTTTTATTTATAATAATAATACATATTTGAATAGTTTTATAGTATTTAATCATTCTTATTTTTTTAATATCTAAATGTTCCTAACAATAGTTTCTCCAAATTTAACTCGAGAATGAACAATTTCGTATATTGTGGATTTCCCATGTTAATTATTCTATATGAACCTTCCAGCCTGTATATATATATAAATGGTCAATTCAAATAGACAAACAACGGAAATATATACATTTGACGTTTGACAGCAGCGCGCATATGTACATAAATAAACATTGGATTGAACACTGATGTACATATATTTCTGTATAGCTTAGTAATTTTCTTACTAGGGTTTCATATTCCATTTCAAATCGTCTATAGAATATGTAATGTATTCGTTTCAATGTTAGTGATAGACATTACCAAATAACATTTTCGAATTAGATTTTGTCATCGAAAAACTGTCAGCTTTTTGTTTGTTTTTTTTTTGACGAACACAAAAGCATATGATATAGGACGTACAATAAAATAACATTGTACAAATAAATGCTGAGATTTTATTTTTATCAAAATTGTTAAGCTATGCATCAATGACTGGTCAGTTAGTCATAGACACGTGTTTTGCTCTTTAGAAGCTCGTCGGTATGGTGCTTTGATCAGTGTCCGAAGACAACTGATGCAGATGTTATTGTCTGGCTGGCTTTTATGCCAAGTGAATTGAAACGATATTGTTGAGAGGCAATAAATTTATAATAACATTGAACAAACAAATGTTTGTAAGTGTATTTATGAAATAAATATAATAATATTACTGAATTGTTGAGATTTTATTTTTTTATTTTACAATAATTAGTTAAGTCTAAGTGATTGGTTTCGTATAGATGTTGGTGTGAAACAGAGCTGTGTAATGTCTTATTGGCTATTTAATTTATATATGGATGTTCTTCTTCGGAAAGCCATGTGTGATGATAATGTAAATGTATATATATATATATATATATATATATATATATATATATATATATATATATATATACAAGTTGTTCTGTGATCATTCATTTAGACAGTAATCTAAACTACTGATAAAATAAAACGGCTTTAATTTTAAGTTCTGTATTAATATTTATTGATAATCGACGTTTCGACGAACTCAACGTCCATCTTTATCAGGAAAACTGATACGAATGACATTTATAGTAAATAATAGAACATAGAAACAAGTTACCAGCTAACAAAATAAGTTACTAGACCATAAGGCACTGATTTAAATAAAATTTGGCTACCACTAATTAAAAATTTATAGAAAAAATTATGATATAGTAATCTGTTTCTATGTTCTGTTATTTACTGTAAATGTCATTCGTATCAGTTTTCCTGATAATGAGGTACGCTGAGTTCGTCGAAACGTCGATTGTTAATAAATATTAATACAGAACTACATCCTAAAACCGTTTTATTTTATCAGAACATATAATTAATTTATAGTATACATACATATTACAAGCAGTAAATATAATTAATCAAATTAGATTATTCAACCGATTTATCTACAGAGAATTTCAAAGACATTTTAGGATAATCAGGTATTAAATTATCTCACTCAAAATAGCATCATTTGTTTTGGAATACAATACACTAGATTATTTCGAATGACCGGTAAACCCTCTTCTAGTTCCGTTTCAAGACACGCTTAACTAACACTGTTTTAATACATATAGATATACACGGTGTTGATATTTTTCATTTAAGAAAATAAATAATTCTCACGTGTACATTCACATTACATAATTTTAAAAAATACTTTAGATCCGAGGTTTTCACTTTTAACTCAAATTTTCTTACAGAAGATACCAGTAGCGCCTACATAAATTATATAACTTTTAGTAAAAAAATAAAAGTTTTATTCCTATTTCTTATCATTTAAGTGATAATGTCAAAGTGGTCTATATATGGGTTTACCCATATACTTCTAATCTTCTACTTCTAATCGATTTTTTGCATTTTCCGAAAACTTATAGTGTGTAGAATAATGATAAAGGTTTTGATTTTTGAACTGTAAACTTATGTTTTTCTAACAAAAACAAAAAAATTAATAGTATAACTATGTATTTTCAAAGCTATGTATGAAATTAGTCAACATTTAGTTAAAAAATAAAACCACATTTGGACTGATAATTATTGATAATTTTACAATTATATTTATTCCAACAAAACACTATAGGTGGCAATATGTGTCAACTAAGTCAAATGAGTAAAGGGCGATTTACGACGCTAATCATGCCTGGTTGCGTGACTAAATTGATATATGCTACCACCCTATATTTCGAAACTAAATAGTAAATAGTTTTACACAAATCTCTTAAAATAGTTACAGTGTTACTTTTTTTCTATTGAAATTTTTATTTAAAAAAAAATCTATGTTTACAGTCCAAAAAATCTGACCACTTGTCCCGTCCCCCGGAAAGTTCTGAAATATAATTCTAAAGTTTTCTTAGAATATTCTAAAACTAAAATAAAATATTTTCAAAAATTACGAATATAGGCAGCTTTTTTTTTTCAATGTAAAAAAAAAATCAACTTTTAAAGCATATAAAAAAATCGAAAAAAAAGATATATTTCGTATCATTTTAGAATTTAATTCTCTATAATTACGTCTTAAAGCAAAGTAAATCCGAAATCTTGGCGAGATAAAGTTGAACAACATGTTTTCGACAAAAACGCGTTTAAAGTTTGAAATTAAATTTTTACTGCAGGATCTGTGCGTTTTATTTATTCATTCTGACACAACTCTATATTGATCGCTGTAACTCCGCCAAAAGTTCGAATTTCGGAAAACCATTTAATACATTATTCTACAAACTATAAGTTTTCAGAAAATACAAAAAAATAGATTTTTTTTGAAAATGTCAGAGTGGTGTCCTCTCTTAACACAAACGAGCCAAAACTGTACTAAAAAATGTTTTAGAATATTTTTCTTTTGTAAATTTACTTATAATTTATGAAATTACAATTAAAAATATAGTAAAATTTTTACAGTGAATAAATTAATTAAATCGAGAATTTTGAAAAGAATGTATCTCGTATTTTTCATCATTTTAATTTTTTTAAAGAATTTTAATTAACACGACTCATTCTTAACGAAAATGACTCATTTTTTAATTATCTCTGTACTAAAATATACGGAAACCAAATAAAAGATTACAATAAGTTAACCAATTCGTCAACTTGTTAATTGACCAATTAATTAAATTGTTTTGAAGACAGTTAACATTAAATAAAAACTGTTTTAGGATTAGAATCTGTTTAATTATTTTATAAAAAAACGACGTTTCGACGAAACTGAACGCTCGTGTTCATCAGGTCAAAATTTATCAATAACATAAAGTAAAGAACAGTACGTAGCAACAAGTTAATAGGTAACATATAAGTAATTAGATCAAAAGTATTATAAATTTTTAATTAATGGAAGCCAAACTCAGTGCCTTCACAGTGATTTATGTTATCTATATTGTTCTATATCTCTATTATACAGTAATAATTGCTAAACTAATCAATATTAGCAGCAGATTTATAAGAGAAGCAATAGAGATTTATACAGAAAAAAATGTCTTAATAATTCATGAAAATAATAAGACTTAGTACATATTTAGTGTAATAATACTAATAAAATATTTCATTCATTTCAAAATACATCCTTTATGTAAATTTAGAAATGTATGTGATTATACCAACAATAATATTACAAAACTAAACAAAAATGTTACCTATTTATGAAAAATTCCTAACAGCATATTTACTGAAGTTCTGTAAATTTACTAATAAACTGTAATATTACATACATATGTACTTTTCCAACCCGTTGGTAATATAATATTACATAATGTTTGTAATAGTTCTGATATTATGTATTTTTATATAATTATGTTAAAACTGCAGCAGTTGAGAATCATAGGAATCTCTTGTTTTGTAGGTAAAATTAAACAATCTTTTTAGAGTGTATTATGATGACGTTAATTTACCTTTTTTCAGCGTGCATAAAAATCCCACTTTTTTGTGTTATATATTTAATAACAAAAATCACTATTTTTATTATTAAAAATAAATTATTAAATGCAATAGTGGCCAATTCTAATGGTTTGCAGGTAAAATTACATATATTTTTTTTTTTAAAGTGAAGTTATAATATTTTAAATTGTTTATATAATTTTGCTTTTGAGTTTGATGTGCTATTGTGTTGAAAACCATACTAACGCAAGTCTAAATTTCAAATTTAATTATAACAAAAGCTGGTAATTATTCTGATCTTTGTAATATTCGATAGTGCGCCTCTAGCGTTTCTAATAATATGTAATTAATTAGGAAATTCTAATCATATTAGCAAGATCTGCAATATTACAGTTGTATTATTGTATGACCGTTGGAAAAATTTATGGAAAATAAAAAACCAATAGCAATATTTTTATTTGCAAGTAAATAGAAAATTTGAATAATCTTAAATCGTTTTATTAAAGCAACATATATATTTTATTGTTAACTGTTAATTTGTGTCTTCAAAAATAAAACATTTACTAAGTGATATATTAAGTGTTTAAAAACAGCTATTTTTAGAATCTTTAATTTGCAGATATTAAACATAGTACAATATGTTACGAGAAGTATAAAGAGTATTTGTGGCCGAGGCAAAATCGAGGCCAAGCAATCTGGGCGAAATACAAAAAAAGATTTCTATTCCAAGTAACATATACAATTGTTTCTTTAAGCGTTCTAAACGAGAAATTGCCTAAACCTTACTAATGCCCGGTTTTATAAAAGCGAATTAAATATTTAATCCAGGATTATAATTATAATCCAGGATTTTATATATAATCGCGTTGCATAAAAATGAATATCTAGTATATAATCTCGGATTTCATAATCTCGGATAATTTGTCATTTAATCTAAGATTATATGATTTTTGCGTTTTATAAAACAAAACACCGGATTATATTGCAATATAATTCAGGTTTTTGTAATTCGGCGTTGTCGGCGAATTAAATTGACAGGTCATCATATAGAAGACAGAAGTTCAAATTTTTAGTCTTTATTTTAAATAACATAACCTATATTATTAAAATACATACTAAAAAAACACTACTTTACATTAATTTTCAAGAGTTGAAGAATAGTATGTACATGTATATATTATTTATATTTGTTACGTGATTTGTGAGAATTAATCTTTCCTTGGTGGAATATACAATTTCAGACCACCCTGGGTAGCACACATTGCATTTCTTGTACTTACATATTTTCAATAATCAAAATCAAATTCAAGCGAAAATAAACAATGCAATTGTCAATTAACTTAACTTGATTTAATAATCTATAATATAACGTCAAATTAAATACACTTGACCGTGTTTCTTTGTATTGTTGTTTTTTGTTTTCCTCTGTACAGTTCTTTTTTCTTTATTCTACGACGCGTTTCGATCTTGCGATCATTATCAAGTGTTTATTTGCTCGAATATACAGTTTCTGATCATTCTGAACGGTGCACATTGCATAGACATTTTACAACAACACTATATGCACATTTTATCAAGTTATGTAAAATTGATTAATTTATACTTGAAATTTTGTTCATTGAACCAAATGTAAATTAATTACGCAACCAATGTTATCATACAAAATTTAAAATGTAAGACAATATTTTATCATTTTTAAAACGAAAATAAAGTTTTATTTATTTAAAATATAATTTTCGATACGTTAATGTGAAGTTTAAATTGGCAAATGATACGTATGCTGTCATAATACAATATAATTTTAAACACAATTATATGTTATAAATAAAATTTATAGCTTTTTTGTACTTGCTTCATTTTACTGATAAACCTACGTTTATTACTAAATAATTATTCCATTATTTATATTTTTATACTTTTTTAATCTATTTCAGAAACAAAAAATTGCGTTTTACATTAAAACTTTTTTTTTGCAGTTTTCTATTCCAGTCGCTTATTTGCATTTTAACTGCATGTATTTTTGTATATTTTGTTGTTGGAATAAACTTAATGTAAATACTATTAGATTAGTACCTACATAATTTATCAGGCTTTTTTTTAAATAAAATAATATTTTCATTAAAAAAAGTAAAGAAAACAGCAATTTTTATTAACAAATAACCCGCCTACCCAATAAATAAGGTAACCAAATTTCTCAGTTCAAAATAAATAATTATTTAAATTAAAAAAAAAAAAAATTAATATATCACGTTTTTAACACGGACTAAAGAGTATAAAATAATTTCTCCTAGCCACATACAGATTTATAACTCCATACAGAAAAATGTGGGCAATGACAGCCACACCCTACACTCCCTACTATTATCTATTTTCTAGCCTAAAACAGTTATTTTCTTATTAAATATGTAATTTTTTAATAATTCGGTAAATCAAATTCATTTTATTTTAAGCAGTTTATCATAATGTAATGAACACAAATTTATCGTAGGTAGCTAGCGCCTCTATATTATTTTGAAGGTACTACATATATGACATCGTCAATGATGTCAAAAATTCAAATTTCTTACAGTTAAATTTAATTTAAAACAAATAAAACAATTTAGAAAATATAATAAAACAAATTATACAACGACAACGCAAACTAAGCAATTGTTGACAGTTGACAGTATAGATATAAACAATAAGTTTCACAAGACGAAAACTACTTATCACATACTGTATAGCATGTAATAAACTCACTGTGATAAATTTGAATTTTTGACGTCATTGACAATGTCACATATGTAGTTCCTTCAAAATAATATACAGACACCAACTACCTGCGATAAAATTGTCTTTATCACACTGTGATAAACTGCATTGAAACCGCAATAATACTTTGAAGGAAAAGCAAATTATGTTAAATTATATAAAGATAATGGAATCATTTTTTTAATTAAAGTTTAAATATAGCACCTGGAGTTATGATAAATAAAAAGCTGACGTCTTCAATGTAATTAGCAAATACTGTGAATATTAATTAATTCATTAATGCAATTAAAACATAATATTTGTTGTTATTTTATATCTAAAGCATAGATGTGTTTGTAATTTAAATCTTCCAAACGAAAAAGTTTATAAAAAATACAAGATTTATGTTCACATTTCAAATTAATTAAAACTAAACTTAATAAAAAATAATGGCTATAAACTTATTTAATTTTAAAATTAAACGGCTTTAGGTTTAAGTACTGTATATTAATAATACCGTTTCGATGAACTCAACATCCGTATTCATCAGGAAATTGATACAAATGACATTTATAGTAAATAACAGAACATAGAAACATGTTACTAGGTAATAAATAAGTAACTAGATCATAATTTTTTTTTTATAAATTTATAATTAATGGAAGGCACTTATTTAAATAAAATGTAAAAATAAATTTTAAATAAAATGTAAAATAATAGATTAAATATTCTTTAGATATTTTGTATATAAATTTTATAGACACATTGTATATATGATTTTGAGACGTATTGCATATAGATTATTTATTAATAATAATTATAGTTTATTAATAATCGACATTTCGACGAACTCAACGTCCAATTATTAATAAATATTAATACAGAACTTAATCCTAAAGCCGATTTATTTTATATAATGAGATCTGAATTATTTTTTTGCTATGTTATATTTAATATTGACCGCTAACTTCTTTAAAATTGTTCATTTTTATTGATTCTTCAAAGCACCACAAAAATTTAATTTCTTAATTATATTCGCAGTTTCAAAACGTGCGAAGCATTTAAAAATAAAAATTAATTAATTTTTTAAATAATACGATAGATACATTTTATTGAATAAAAATAATCCGATTTATTCAACATTATAAACGATTCTAAATAATAACTACCTACATACAAAATATAATATTAATTAACAAATAACAGTGCTAAATTTTCATACTAACTTTTCAAAATTGTGTTTTGCTATATTTTTAATAAATGGAAGCCAAATTTTATTTAAATAAATGCGTTCTATTAATTAAAAATTTATTTTAAAAAAATGTATTATCTAGTTACTTATTTTGTTACCTAGTAACTTGTTTCTATGTTCTGTTATTTACTGTAAATGTCATTTGTATCAAATTTCCTGATGAAGATGGTTGTTGAGTTCGTCGAAACGACAATTATTAATAAATATTAATACAGAACTATAAGTTATTCATAACAATTGTATTTGATTATATATTTGTCACAGCAATTAAATTAATTAAGTAATTACTAAATTCTAATTCATAGTTTTTGTCAAATTAAAAATACGCTATAAATCTATTTTAAAAAGTCGTTTTTCGAGGAAGGTTTTACTATGCAATAATGCAAGCGTGAGCCGCAGGTGAGCACTGTAAACTATAAAAATTGTTCGCTTATAACTAGCCAGTCACAGAGTAGATTTTGATAAAAGTTTTATTATTAGTTAAGTTGTTTTTCTAAGAAGATTTTAATGTGAGTCGATTCGTTTTTACAAAGTTTTACTGCGACTCACGCTGTAAATGAAGAAAATTAATCAAAAACTCTGTTCACTTATAACTTGACATCCACGGAAAAAAAAATTGATAGTAGTTTTATTATTAGTTTTTCAAGAAAAATTCTACTACGAGGTAATGTAAACGATGAAAATCGAATAAAAATTTCAATTATGTTAAAATGAGTTTAAAATAGTAAATCCCATAGCATGGGCATTGTTCTACTTTCCTAATAATATTATTTTTAAATATCAATTTCAAAAATTTTTAATAAAACTAATTCTCCAATATTATTGTATATTTGCAAGGTGTATTCAAAATATCAGTCCTTTGGGAAATAAAAACGTTACACTTCAAAGTTAAACTGTATTTTAAATTAATTAATATATAAATATAAATATATATATATATATATATATATATATATATATATATATATATATATAAGTAAAATGTAAACAATAAGTTATATTATACAATATGAAACTTACATGTAAGTCTCATATTGTATAATATAACTTATTGTTTACATTTTACTTGATCATATTGAGTCTAATTAAATTGTATTTATATGCAAAATTACAGTGTTCACTGATAAAGATAACAATCTAGTAGCGAAATATTGGTTTAATAATAAATAGAATTAATTGTAATGTTCGCTAATTCTTAAATTCTCTTGACTTACCGTAATCCCGTAATAAATTCTACAATATGTATGTATATATATATATATATATATATATATATATATATATATATATATATACATACATATATTAAGTAAAAATTATTAATATTTTATACTATAATTACAAATATTAAATACTTATGGTAAAAGTATTTAAAATATTCTCAAGTATTTTAAATAATACTTAATATACATTTATTGTAAATACCACCTAGGTTTTGTATTTAGGTTTAGGGCCATGTCAATAAATGAGGCGTCTCAGAGGCGCCCAAAGATCGTGCAAAATTCGTTGAGTATAATATAAAAATAAAATATTTTAAACAATATGACGCTACAAATATACTTTTGTTAGAAATGCGCAATCACAAATTCAATTTCAATGCCGTCGCGTTCTATAAGTTTCTGTAACTGAAAATCTATTTCTGTTTCTATTTGTTTTTTTTTTAAGTTTGCAACTTAATGCTTCAAACGCCATTTTTATGATTTGCTTCAAAAGCATAAAATAAATATAAATAAAAATAATTTACCTTACAACTTACTTCATCTTGCTGTCTTTGATTCAACGTTCTCGTGTTTCCAGAAAGTCTGCAATTAAAAACAAAACACTGCATCAATTTCATAAACAATATATATATATATATATATATATATATATATATATATATATATATATATATATATATATATATATATATAACTTTGGTGGAAGTAAATAACTTTTGAGTCTAAAGATTTATCAGCGATTTCAAAAAAAAGATAAAGTTCTGTATTAATATTTATTTATAATTCGACGTTTCAACGAACTCAATGTCTGTATTCATCAGCAAAAACGATACAAATAACATTACAGTAAATAACAGTACATAGAAACAAGTTACTAGGTAACCAAATTAAGCATCTAGGTCATAAAATTTATAGATTTTTAATTAATGAAAACCACATTTTATTTAACTCAGTGCCTTCACAGTGATTGATGGTATTTTTTGCTTTATAAATTTCAATTATTTCACTTATTTGTTATATTTTGTGGTTTTAAGAAAATTATTTTATTTTATTAACTTTTCGCCACAGTATATTGTTATTTTTATTTTTTTATCCTAAAATTTTATTCTGTCAGATATATATATATATATATATATATATATATATATATATATATATATATATACAACAATATAAACAAAATATTTATTTACTTGATGTTGTAAGCACATCAATTTATTTAAAATATTATTTAAATCTTTGAAATAAATCATTTTCCTCTAAGACATTTAGGTAACTTTGTGCTAAGAAAACTTATTTTCAATGACCCACTTTTCAATTTCTATACTTTACATAATTAACATAAAATTTATTGAGACAAGTTTGAGTAAATAAATACAGCTACTGTCTAGATATCAAAAATATTTATAAAATTTGTATTTTCATATTAATTATATGTTCACTGTTGTCAAATACCAATAATTCAAAATAGTAAAAAAAACTTTCAGAACTCATTATATTAAAATAAAACGGCTTTAAGTTCTAGTTCTGTATTAATATTGATAAATAATTCAACGTTCGTCTTCATCAGAAAAAAAATACAAATGATATTTACAATGAATAAACAAAATACAAAAAAAGTTACTAGGCAACAAAATAAGTAACTAGATCATAAAATTTATAAATTTTTAATTAAAGGAAGCCAAATTTTATACAAATCACTGCCTTCACACTGAGGTCAGGTCAATACGTCTAAACCATCCAGATAAATCTGCTTTTGCACAACATGCGTTATAAAATCTTCATAATGTAAAATTCGAAGATACTATAATAATTGCAAAATCCAGCAACACAAGAGAAGCAATAGAAAATATAAAGAAAATGATAATATCAATCAGTGTGAAAGTAGTGATTTAAATAAAATTTGGCTTCCTTTAATTAAAAATTTATAAAATTTTACAATCTAGCTACTTATTTTGTTACTTGTTTCTATGTTTTGTTTATTTACTGTATATGCCATTTGTATCACTTTTCCTAATGAAAATGTATGTTGAGTACATCGAAATATCGATTATTAATAAATATTAATACATAACTACAACTTAAAGCCGTTTTATTTTACCAATAATTCAGTTAAATTATTAAAAATTAGTTTTTCCAAACCTGTTTAATTATCATCTATTACTATTCACAACCTTAAACTTTAAAAATAACATCGTAAAAAAATAATAATAATATTTTTATTTATCTATTATTAGTAAATATATTTACCACAGACATAATCAAAATAAACATTTGATATATACACGACATGTTACATATTTACATATTCAGATATATCCTAATTTCTATTGAAAAAAATCTTAATATATTATAATAATATTATATAATTATTATAATTAAAATATTATATAATATATTAATAATATGAGGCGTATAGATGCAAAACTCACTCTTCGACAAAAAGTGAAAAATGAGATTTTGCGCGATTTGGACGTAGAATTTTACAAGGAATACGATATTTAGGTTAGTTAGAAAAAAAAAACTCAGTATTTAATATGAGAAACACTCTTTAAAGTTTAGTGTTGGATGCAAAACTCACTACTTGCGTTGATAGTTTAGATGCAAAAGTTACTGTTTGCTTTCCACCAATACAAATTTTTTTGGTGGAAAGCAAACAGTTACTTTGTATAAATTAATGATGTATAAAACCAATGATTCACGATTTTAAATAAGTATTGCCATCTAGTAACAAGATTTTATCATCAAAATACAATTACACTTACCTATAACAGTTTTTTGCAAATATCTCAGAACTTAAAATTTGCAAATAGTGAATTTTGCATCTATACGACTCATATATAGTATAATAATCTGCAGGCAGTTATACCCAAGTCATTCCCAACCATTTGGGTGGCTTCCCGGAGCATTCGCCCGCGCCGAGCCTACAGCTTATACTGAATTCCGAGTCACTCAAATCCAGCCGATATCAGTTCAGTGGTACAAGCATTTTAATACCAAAAATTTAAATTGTATTTCTGGTGGCACGAACCTGAGACGTTTGGGGAGAATCACGGACCCCATTTTGTTTTTTATGAAACGACAATTTTTGAAAATAAAGACCAAAATAACATTTTTTCGAGTCCCCAAAGCGTTTCCTTCTATGTTTTTTATCTGCAAAAAAAAATTTCCAAACTTTGCGTACTTTTTAGTCATTCAGTGGAGGAGAACCTCCCCTTAAGCGAATATTTAATTATTTTTTACTTAAAGCGAGCCTTACACGGTCAATCAAAAATGACTGAAAAATAAAATTGTCATTCCTGACTTCAGTCACAAAGCCCCTACACTTATCAGTCAAACTGACAATCCGATTGAAGTAATTTTAGAACACGTTGATCACCATGTTGATACCATATTTATCCAGAATATGTATACAGTTATGAAAGATTCAATATCAGTTCGTGAGAGATTAACGGTTACTGATTCCTTGCAACTGAGAGAAGCTTTCAGACTCTCAGTCCATTTTCCGTGATTAAAGTTCGGATTTTTAAATATTTGGAAATCCATCAATCTATTTATCAGTCAATCAGTCTTGACCGTTACACCTTGGGTCAAAATATCACGATCGTGTAACTAATGAGTGTCATTATTTGGAATTTAACAAAAAAAATGGGTTTACAACGTGTTCGAGTTGTATAAGTACTTAAAAATCTAATCGGAAAAGAAAATAAAACCAACAGGTATGGGGGATTTCGCGACGGTTTACTACGCATGTGCGCGCGCCGAATCTTCGTGTTTCAGAACTTCCTGGGGGAGCGACGTGCAGGGTATCAGCCACGGACACGAGATTCGCTTTGCGAAACATTTGATTCGTCTGTTGGTCACACAACTGTATACAACCGATAGTTTACCGTGTTGCATCTTTACGTAAACGCTACTCAATTACCGATTTACTATAAAAACAAAAAACAGTTTGTTACTACGTTAATTAAACGTAAATGTTTGTGTTATTCTATTGAATAATTAATGACTATCGCCTAGAGATTGTTGTGATAAATAATATTGTGTAAAAAGTTTACAAAACTTTGTTCAAGCTATTAGTGCAGTTTGAAGGATATTAAAATGATATTAAAAGTTATCAAACGTGAAAACAGATTAAAAATCCGTGTCCACGCAACTTGTTCACAGGATTAAAATGTTACCAATTAAAAAAGACGCTTTAGCGTATCAAATTATGTCAAACTTTAACTGTGATTATTATGTTTACATATAAACTTTACAAATTAAAACAACAGTATACTGGTAAAATTTACGTCAATTTTTTTTAAAAAATTTAACACCGTTTGAATAAATAAATAAAGGGTTATTTTTCTTAAAATCTCAAAAATTTATTTCGATTCACGAAGAAATTTAACGACTACATAAACAATGAATAAATTTCTCACTTTATTTCGAAATGTTTGAACAAATACTTTTAAACTTTCTTCAGGCTATATAAATAAAAATTAGAATAAAATTTATTTACACTTTAAAAATACAGTTTTATTTATAAATTGTGCCAAAATAAATATAAATTTATTCGATGACTTAAAAATTATAATATATTGTATACTTTAATTTTTAATAAATTTGGAACATTATTTTAAACGCTTGAAAAAAATACTTTTTAAATATTCTTCAGGCCATATAGATTATTTAAATAAAAATTAGAATAAAATATCTGTATTTTGATAAAAAATTATAATATATTGTATATTTTAATTGTTAATAAATTTGGAACATTATTTGAAACGTTTAAAAAAATACTTAAAACATTCTTCAGGCCATATACATTATTTAAATAAAAAGTATTTTGATAAAATTTATTCCATGGCTTAAAAATTGTAAATTTTAAATGTTATTAAATTTTTTTATCTAAATAAACTATTACAAAATTGTTTTTAATACATAATTAAATAGTTTTGTTTAAATTTTACTAAATTTACATATTTTCAAATTATGTTTGTTAATATTGTAAAATAATAAAATTAATAATTGTTGTTGCAGTTAAAGTGTGTGTTTTAAAATTACTGGTGATTATTTCTATGTACCTTAATGTAAACAAAGACAAAAACTGAAGAATTAAACATGGATACATGGCAAGAAAACTATACGGATTTAATGCAATCGGCTGACTGGTCCACTCTGCTATCAGATCCAACGATAAACGGTTTCATTCATGCAACATACTTCAACACATCGTTACTGGGACCGAAGCGAGACTCCTTATACATAGTGATACCAATAACAATCATCTATGCGATCATTTTCTTTACGGGCGTTATCGGTAACATAAGTACTTGCATTGTTATCGCTCGCAATAAATCAATGCATACTGCAACGAACTATTATCTATTTAGTTTAGCCGTATCCGATCTGCTACTGCTAGTCACTGGGCTACCGCAAGAAATGTACTCAATATGGTCACGGTACCCGTATGTATTCGGCGAAGCGTTTTGTATCCTACGTGGTTTAGCATCAGAAACATCTGCCAATGCCACTGTATTGACAATTACTGCATTTACAGTTGAAAGATACGTAGCGATCTGTCATCCATTTCTATCGCATACAATGTCGAAATTATCGCGTGCGATTAAATTAATTTTAACCATTTGGTTAGTGGCGTTTGGTTTTGCTGTACCGCAAGCATTGCAGTTTGGTATCGTCAACACGGGAACTATTGAATGTATGGTGAAACAAGTGATCATTGAACATTCGTTTGAGCTGTCGACTTTCTTGTTTTTCATTGCACCGATGACATTGATTACGGTCCTGTACGCATTGATCGGTTATCGATTACGTAAATCGAATATGATGAAACGTAATACGAGAAATGATCGGATTAATGTTAATAATACAACCAGGAAAAGTTGCAGACATCAACATGGACAATCGTCAAGACGTGTACTTAAAATGCTGGGTAAGTTTGTATTTTGACAATATTATTTATACAGAGAAAAAATTTATATAATTTTACATGTTTTGTGAGTGTATTTTTTCATAAAAAAAAGTAATATTATGTAAATTATATCAGTAAAATTACAAAATGTTGTTATTTTTACTGTTAAAACCTATGTAAAATTATACATAAATTTAAGATATAGTGCATATTTTCTACTTCGAATAAGATATGGAATAGCTTATCATAGAACAAATGTATTTTACATTACTTTTATGATATAATTAACTATATATATATATATATATATATATATATATATATATATATATATATATATATATACAATTATACATTCTAAAAAAAAAGTAATATGTAATTTTACCTATAAACCATGAGACACTATTATGCCTAGTATTACTAGGTATAATTATTCAACTGCTGTAATTTAACATAATTGTTTAAAAATACATAATATCAGAACTATTAAAAAATTAGCAAAATTACAAAAAAATAGTAAATAAAAATAATATTATAAAAAATCCCAAAACCACACTTAAATTAAAATAAAGCTAAATACGTATTTCGGAAACTAAGCTCCCGTCTTCAGTAGCAAATAAAATCTACAAAAATCTTACCTGTGATCCAAAGTGCTTAAGTGTTTATGTACTTTGGATCACAGGTAAGAATTTTGTAGATTTTATTTGCTACTGAAGATGGAAGCTTAGCTTCCGAAATACGTATTTAGCTTTATTTTAATTTAAGTATGGTTTTGGGATTTTTTTATAATATTATTTTTATTTAAATTTCGCCACAGTAGATCATTTTCTATAGTCTTTTAAAAAAATAATAGTAAAATTTTACTCTAAAAAACTGTAATTTCATTTTACCATAAATATTCTGTACTTCTACCTCTATAATGTTTATATAATTCATAATAATCACACAAAGTATATAAAAATAACCTAATATTAACATGACCAATCGTCCTCCTTTAGGGATGACAGTCCTTCTTTTGCAAATTCTGTCCTTCCTCAAAAAGTGTCCTCCTACCTGTCCTCCTTTTCGATATTTTAAAACTAATCTGTTAATATCTGTATTCAAAGATGCCGCTTACCATAAAATTCAATATAAAGGATATTTCTTGCTGCAAAATATTGACAAAAAATATTCATTCAATGAAAAAATACTCGTTTAATTAAATAATTAAAACGGTTGTAAGCATAATTAGTGTATTTTTGTTTGAATTAATAAATTTTTCATTTATTTACTTTTTTCTTAAAGTTTTTCGTCCTCCTTTTCATTGTAAAAAAATTGGTCAACTTACTAATATATAAAATTTGCTTACTTTGTGTAAATTACATCACTTAATGTAGAATTACGTATTGTTGGTATAACTTCTTAAATTATGTAAAATAACAGTTTGCATATTAATATCTGTAATAATTCATCAAAATAATGAAGACATAGTACGTATTTTGTGTAATTGATACTAATAAAATATTTTAAGTATAATTCATTCATTTCAAAATACTTACATTATGTAAGTTTAGAAATGTATGTAATTATACCAACAATAATATTTGTACAAAATTACTAGCTCTGTGCTGAAATATAATACTAATTCGGATAATATAAATAAATTCCGAATAATTATTATATTAAATTAATTAAAAAAATATATTTAATTAATTGTAATGTAATATTGGATATATGCATTCCAGTAGAATCAACTGATTATCACTGCGTATTGTATTGAACTGGTGTGGGTGTTAAAAGGTCACCAAAGTGCGTACCTTTCCTACCCGGTAAAACTCGCCATTGTTTCATATTAATTACTAGCAGCTTTTCCAAGAGTATAATGATCTCAGAACTTTCACAGACACAAACAAATTTTCTTTTCCAACTTTTTTCATCAATTATCGGTTGTTATTGAAAAATAAATTTTCCTAGCTGTGCGCATTTCCTGATATTGTATGTCGCGACGTCAGAAAATAAAATAGCTCAAATAAACAAGATTTTTGAAAACTAATTGTCTGTACATAAGGAAATATACTTTAGTTGTTTATAGTATAAACAATAATGCTGGTAACATAGTCAAATATTTTTCAAAACTAATTGTATTCATTAATAGTAGTTGGAATAGTATGATTGAGCATGTATGAGAAGAATTATGAATGTCGATAAAGCAAAACTTGGATAGGAATGTTTGGAGAAGACTGATTTCGGGATAATTTATTTGACTCAATAACTACAACATTTTTTTTTTCAATTTCACACTCGTCATACACTAATCTATTTCGTACCCGATACAGAGTGATTCATTAATAGGACAATACATAAAAACACATTTAGTAACACATATGGTAGAAAATACAAAATATATAAATAAAATATGTACTTACTACTTAAATGATGGTTTAAAAAATTAGTACCTTAGATAACCATTTTTTTGAGAAAATAACACACTTAAAAATTTAAAGAAAATATGTATCTATTAAAATACATTTAGCAACACATATGGTAGAAAATACAAAATATATAAATAAAATATGTACTACTTAAATGATGGCGTAAAAAAATTAGTGCCTTAGATAACCATTTTTTTGAGAAAATAACACACTTAAAAATTTAAGAAAATATGTATCTATAAAAATACATTTAGTAACACATATGGTAGAAAATACAAAATATATAAATAAAATATGGACTATTTAAATTAAATTACATTCGTTTGTTCTAATTGTATCATTGTATCATTCAATTTTGCCCATCACTAATATCAAAACTCCTAATATTTATTCATTTCAATTTAAAATATCAATATTTAAGTTGACAGTCGCTATTTACATACATATATATATATATATACATATACATACATATATATATATATATATATATATATATATATATATAAGAGTATATCATATATAAGCATAAAATAAATATTAAACTGAAAATGAAAAACTCATATCACTCATATTTTCAGTTTAATATTTATTTCATGCTTATATTTGATATACTCTCATATTTGTTCTTTACAACCATTATTTCTCACTTATATATATATATATATCTCAACTAAGAATAAGTTAAAAATAAATACAAAAAACACCTGAATCTTTGAACGCGAACGAGAATTTCCTTTGAAAATAAGCACGTCAATATTCATTATCTTTAATTTCTGTGAGGTTAACTTGAAAGAGATAAGAAATTCAATATAGCTTATAAAATTTTTATTATTAAATAAAAAAAAATCACATTGACTAAATATTTTAATTAACTTAAAATATTCTTCGTATTCAACTAACATAATATATTTTTTTAATCAAACGTTTATTAAGCATTTTGTCAAAATTTTTACCAACTTTAATGAAATTTTCGAAATAGGTTTATTTACCGCCCAAGATGGTCATACGATTTTTTTTCCAGTGATACAAACAAAAAAATTACTAGTGTCTAAGTAAATTACATAATTTTACTAATATATAACGTTGGCAACTTTTCGAGCAAAAACTTACTTAATTTTTAAAATTTAATTCTAGCTTTACTATTTATCAGAGATTAATCAAATTTGTACAGAAGCTTCTATTAGTGCCCACATAAATTATATAATTTTGAGAATTTTCCAAGAAAAAAATTACTAAAATTTTAAAATTTTATTTTGGTTTTACTGTTTATCCTAATTTAATAAAAAAATTACAAAAAATTCTTTTTATATTTGAATCGTGTTGCCAACTATTAGAGACACAATATAAAATGTTTAATTTCTATTTCTTAGTTTTTATGTGATAATGTCCAAGTGGTCTATATATTATATGGGTTTACCCATATGCTTATAATCTTGTTATTTATATTGATACACTGTTTAAAAATACAAAATGCAAATTACAAAAAAAAATGTCAAATGTCAAAAATTACTTAAATATACGTTGTACATATTTTTAGTTACAAAACTTGTAATTCTAAAAATAAATCATTATTAATGAGAAAACATTGTAAGATATTTTTTATAAATATTTATTAATTCTTTAAATAAATCTGTTAAATAAAACTTGCATTTAAAAAATTTGGAAAATTTAAAGTGTTATTGTGTTTTAATGTAAAATTTCGAATAAAGTACAGAAAGTGACAGCTAATAATAATAATACTTTTATTTCCATTAAACCAATACAAATGGTAAAGTAATATATATATATATATATATATATATATATATATATATATATATATATACACTGAGAAAAATGTATACTTAAAACAAGGAGAAATATACTTGCCCACAAGGAGAAAATATACTAAAAAAAGTGACAAGTATACAGTATAAAAATAAAAACTAAATACACTTAAATTTATATACTAATGGTAAGTATATAATATACTTATTTTTCTAGTGTATTTATATACTAATGGTAAGTATATAATATACTTATTTTCCTAGAGTATTGATATACTTGTTTTAGGAAACAATGTACTTAAATTTATTATGTAATATACTTAATTTTAAGAATATTTTTATACTTACTTCGAGAATAAAGTATACTTGTTTTAGTAATATTTGTTACTTAAAATAAAAAAGACGGGTATTTATAACAAAATATATTTTTCAAACCCAAAAGATATACGAAATACAAAAAAAATTAATAATATTATATTATATTGACATAAGAATGACAATTATCTTTTACTAATACTATAACGGTGGTGAATTATGTACACAAGAATGTAGGACAAACATGAATAATTATCTGTAAGACTGACTTCAGATGAATATAAATGTTGATTAAATATAATATTATTCAATAATTCTCTCCTATTTACACCATATACAACACGTAAAAATCTCATTTCCAAAGCAGTCATTTTCCGCTTATGCTTATGCTTTTTTGTATATATATATATATATATATATATATATATATATATATATATATATATATATATTAAACTGCACTGCATTATTTTCTGTATATATATATACTGGGTGTCCGAAAAGTTTGGACTGGGTCAAATATCTCGAGAACGAAAGGTTGGATTAACACGATTGCAAAGGAACGTTGTTTTTGACACAATTATCTACCGAATTCTGTTGTAAAAAACCACCCCCACCCCTCCTAAGGGGGTGAGCGTAAGGGTAGTTTTAAAATTTTAAATGGAAACCCCCAATTTTATTTTCATTTTTGGATTTCTTGACAAATTCTGTGTATGGCCCCAAAATTTCACACCCAACCCTCGCCACCCCTCCACAGGGGATGAAAAAAATGATTGAAATAAAAATGATACTGAACAGTTTAAATGCTCAACTAAATCCACAACGAAAATAAACATGTCAAAAAAAACATGTAACCCCACCCAAAATTTCACCTCCAACCCCCGCCTCCTCTTCATTTTTATTTCAATCATTTTCTTCATTTTTTTCCTCCCCTGTGTAGAGGTGGCGGGGGTTGGGGGTGAAATTTTGGGTGGGGTTACATGTTTTTTTTGACATGTTTATTTTCGTTGTGGATTTAGTTGAGCATTTAAACTGTTCAGTATCATTTTTATTTCAATTATTTTTTTCATCCCCTGTGGAGGGGTGGCGAGGGTTGGGTGTGAAATTTTGGGGCCATACACAGAATTTGTCAAGGAATCCAAAAATGAAAAAAAAATTGGGGGTTTCCATTTAAAATTTTAAAACTACCCTTACGCTCACCCCCTTAGGAGGGGTGGGGGTGGTTTTTTACAACAGAATTCGGTAGATAATTGTGTCAAAAACAACGTTCCTTTGCAATCGTGTTAATCCAACCTTTCGTTCTCGAGATATTTGACCCAGTCCAAACTTTTCGGACACCCAGTATATATATACACAGAAAATAATGCAGTGCATTGATCATTTTTATTATATTTGATATTATAAAAGTGCTTAATAAATAATATTAAGTAAACGTGAAAAGAACTTTTGGCAAAAATAACATTTTGTAAATGAGGTGAGAATACGGGACATAATAATTAAAACCATTTCCGCATAACTTTAAGTTCAATTTGGTTGAGTTTTTGCTAGTTTATGTCTGTGGACACACTTTACGCTAATAGTCAAAATAAAATAAAATATATAGGGTGTTATATAAATTTGATACATTTATATTTATCTACTATCTCAAAAGTTTGAACAGGCTCGAATCCTTATTGGTAAACTAAATAGAGATGCAAAAAAGTTACTGTGTAATTTGATCATTTTCACTATTAATTAAAGATTTTCTTGTCTCGAAACAAATCATAGTATAAAATTACTATTAATGTAGTTTTCCTATGCTTTCAAATAGTTTTTCAGGTAAACAAAAATTGCCTCAGGTATGGTATATTACATATTGTATGTTTTTACTTGTCAAGTTCTGAGAACAAAATATCAAATTTCATTTCTCCAGGGCACTTGTAATGAGAACTAAAAAATAAACAAATAACACAGAAATTTTTGGCATTGAATCGAAATTTTTCAATGTAATAAATTGTGATTAAATTTTGTTTTTGTTTGTGTATATATAAAACTTTTGAATAAAATTACTTTTATAAATTTAAAACATGTCTCAAACAAGAAACCTACACGAAGCTGGGCTTAATACATATGTCGCCAATATGTTATGAACATGATGAATTCAAAAAAAATATAACAACTTCGTATCAAAGTAATAATACCTATTTGTGAAAAATTACTAAACAATTTAATAACATTTAATTGTTTCATACATTTTAAGTAATAATTTATTCAGGCGAGAAATATTATTGTCAAATAATGATTACATTATTAAACAAAAACATTTTTCAAATACATAAATTAGAAATTACGAATAAGATTCTAAAATGTCATTTTAAACTTTTTTCCAATATTCTTTTCAAAAATTTAACAAATAAAGTAAGTTAACCTGCAATCTTTTTTTTTATAATTGTTCATTTTGACTTAGACTGAAAGTAATATTAGTACTTCCGACTAGTGAATTTTTAGTTTTCAAACAAGCACCAAAAAAGCCCATAATAATATTAAAAAAAAAAACAAATAATAAAAAATTTTCCCGTATTAAGAAAATTTAATATTAAACAATCTTCTGTGATCACCACAGAACCTACCGTCATTGTATTAAATAAATTTATGAAATAGAAAAATGTCACCTATTTACAAAATTGAAAAAAATTGTTAGTTATAACTTGTCTAGCAACTTTCGTTAAAATATGCCTAGACTTTATCAAAAGTTGATCAAATTGAGATATTCGCCTCCAAAGCTTAAAAATGAAATTTTATGACAATACGTTCTGCCAAATTTGCTCAATACGTCTCCACAGACCGACAGACAGACAGTTGATTCGTATTACTATAAGACTAATACGTACTTATCTGTAATAATCTCAACATATCAAATTTGGTATTATTATAATACCTCCCCTATCATATGCGTTTTAGTTTTACGCACAAGCACAAGTATTTGACCAATCCAAACGATTGACATTAAAACTAAAAATTCTTGTGCTTGTGTCTGAATAAGGCTATTCTATTACTTATAAAACTTAAAACTCAATTTATTGAAATCGTCACACTAAAAGTTCTTGCAACTTCAATACTTTTATTAAGATACATCAGAGACAGCAAAAAAAGTGTTTTTACCAGATTAAACAAATACAAGCGAAAATATTAAAATCTTGTTACTAAACTTAACAATTTTGCAACAAACTTTGTTACACATAAAACAGGTTTTTGTCATCTAATGATTAATGAAAGTTGTCTATCCTGCGAAAAATATTTTAAAATAATTAAAATAATAAACATTATTTATTATAGTGAGATAAGTAAAGTATTCCTTTGTTTTCGATACTTTAAAGTAATTACAGTAAATATTGTAATAAAAAATATGTTTTAAAACATGCGTTGTATTTTTTTTGGTAAAACATTTTCCATTGCTTGTCACGTTAAAATTTCATAGAAAATTACTTGAAATTTTATAATGCATATCTAATTGAATGCACTAATAATATTAATTACTTTATAATTTGTGATCATTACCATCAATTATTTTGTTTTCAATGTAACTGATGCAACGGAAAATTATAATAACAACTCTGATTATATTAATTGTATAATATAAACCTTTCATAAGCTGTCATTTACATCGAAAATAAATTAACAAGTTTAATATTAAAAATAAAAATGCTTCAAGTTAAAGTTCTATATTTATAAGCAACATTTCGACGAACTCAACGTCTGACATTTACAGTAAATAACAATACAATTACAGTAAATAGATTTTTTAATTAATGGAAGCCAAATTTTATTTAACTCACTGAAAACACTGAGTTAAATACAATTTATTTATAATCTAGTAATTTGTTTCTACGTTCTGTTTATTTACTACAAATATCATTTGTATCATTTATCCTTATAAAGAGGGATGTTGAGTTCATCGAAACGTCGATTATAAATAAATATTCATACATAATCTTAACCTAAAACAGTTTTATTTTAATATAATGAGTTCTGAAATAATTTTTACTATGTCAAGTTTAATATTTTAAAATGTTACCTAAAGTACTTATAAATAAATATGCATTGCATAAATTCAAAACATATACTTTCAATTCAAAAGATAGTCTATTAAAATAAAAGCAAATATCTTATTTTCCAAACAAAAGCAAACTAATTGGCAATTAATTACGAATAAATTTCAATGAAATTGTAAATACAAAAAAGAAAACCAATTTTAGATGAAACAGAATAGCATTTACATTAAATAAAAGTATAAATCTAAACCACTAATGCCTATATGCTGAAACATTTTCGTTAAATATATTAGTTCGTTAAAATGAAAATTCATGGATTCCGTAAGAAATCTTTCAATGTATAATTATTGCAATGAAATTTCTTACGAGATCCAAGAATTTCCATTTTAATCAAACATTATATTTAACGAAAATGCTTATGCATACGGACATAAAAGTAAATGTATTTTTCTTCAAGCGTATCATAATACAAATATTAAGTTACCATATTGCCTATGTAGAAACAGGTCATTATGTTACTAGTATAAATAATGACATTAAAAACTGCATTGTATATACTCAAACGGGCTTCTTTGGAAACATTTACTAACATTAACATTAACTAACTATAATACTGTTACATTATATAATAATGTAATAATAACAACTCAATGTCCGTCTTCATCAGGGAAACTGACACAAATGACATTACAGTAAATAACAGAACATAGAAACAAGTTACTAGGTAACAAATAAGTAACTAGAACACAAAATTTATAAATGTTTAATTAATGGAAGCCAAATTTATAAATTTTGTGTTCTAGTTACTTATTTTGTTACCTAGTATCTTGTTTCTATGTTCTGTTATTTACTGTAATGTCATTTGTATTAGTTTTCCAGATGAAGCCGGACACTGAGATCATCGAAGATTATAAATAAATATTAATGCAGAACTTCAACCTAAAGCAGTTTTATTTTTAATAATCTTTTTCTACGTGGTCAATATTGTAATGTAATATAAAAATATTTTAATACGCTTGAAGAAAAACATAATGTAATTTTCGTTTAATGAAATGTAATGTAATTTATTTCGTAAATCTTTATATAAAAATATAAATCCGAATAAATAACTGTGGTCCGTACTCTCACCTCACTTTTTCGTGAAAAAGTGCTTTTATCATTAACTTCAAAATAACTTTTTGCTTCTATTTTTCATTAAATGTAAACATTTTTTTCTATTTATGATCATTTTTATTATATTTGGTATTATAAAATTTATATAAACTATTATAAATTGCTTAATAAATAATTTTAAGTAAACGTGAAAAGTACTTTTAGCAAAAATCACTTTTATAAATGAGGTGAGAATACGGGCCATTTATTTTTGAACATCTGAAAAGTGATTTTCTCTATAACGATGTAATTCTTTTCTGTCTTTTGCTACATTGTTTGATTTCACTTCATTGAACATTCACGTATTTTATTCGTTGCGTAGGCAACAAATATTGAATATGCATCAAGAATCGAGACACAAAAAGAAGAAATATTTGTAATATTAGAATTTTTTTACAAATATAGGAATTTACGTCCACGCAAACGTATATATAAAATATTTCTTTCTCAAATTAAATTTTGATAAATTATTACAATGAAATAAAATTAGAATAAAAAAATAAAAAGGTTTTAAGTTGTAGTAGTATTAATATTTGATGTTTAGACGTAACTCAACGTACATCTTCATCAGAAAAAATGATAAAGAATGACATTTACAGTAAATAAACAGAACATAGAAACAAGTTATTAGTTGAAGGCGCTAAAGTAAAATTTAATTAAAATAAATTTATAAAATAAAAAAAATTGTATTATCACTACTGTAGTCATGGTAACATTTATTTTCAAAACGGCGACTTTCTTGAAAACTGCCTAAAATTAAAGTTTTTGTTTTTTTTTTGTTTAGAAGTAAAAATTATACATTTTGTAGGTTCCAATAAAAGTTACATACTCGTATATTACAAGTACCAACATCTAATTTGTTTTTGTTTCAGTTTTATCTGCCACCATTGGCAAATCCAATTTTTGACCTAATCATTTGGACGCCATTTTTTAATATATAATATAAAATAATATAATAAATACACTTTCTAACGTGATAATTGCTGTTTACTGTATTTGTTGTAAAAGTTTCCAAAAAAATTTTGAAAAACACCTAAAATTTGATAAAAATTTGGTTTATTATCTTGATAAAAGTTTTCAGTTATTGATTTAAATAGTTTTATTATATATTATAAATTTAAAAAAAAATAGTTACAAAAGACAAAAACGATTATTTTTATCTTTATTTAGTAATAAAAAGATACTGTTTGTCATTTTTAATAATAATTTTGACACTTATTATAATTTTGGAACTGAAAGAAAGAAAATAAATATATAGATAAGTAGTATAATGCTACCTTTTTTTTAACATTTTACATTTTATTTAAATAACTAAAATGACGCATATGTTTTTTAATTTTTAAAAAACAAAGTTTGTGTAATTGATTATATTATTATATAAAAAATCTGCTATAGTCACCACAGATCCGACCGTTTTCGTATTAAATAAATTTATAGAATAGAAAAATTTGTATAACAACTATTGCAGTTATGCTAACTAAAAACAAAACTGTCCTGACATAAATATGCCACCTATTTAGAGAATATCATAAATAATTATTTAAATAATAATAAAAAAAATTAATATGCCACGTTTTTAAAACTAACTAAAAAGTATAAAATAATATAAAAGTAAAAAAAATAATATAATATAAAATATAAAAGTATAAAATAAATACAGATTCCTGATCCCATGCTGACTGTCCTGAAAATTTGTGATTGTACTTGTAAAAACGTGTCATAGCTAATAAAAATTCACAATCACAAATTTTCTGGATAATCTGTATGGGGTCAGGAATCTGTATGGAGTTATAAATCTGTATAGGGCTAGGAGAAATTAATTTATACTTTTTAGTTCGTTTTAAAAACGTGATATATTAATTTTTTTTAATTTAAATAATTATTTCCTACTTTTTAGTCTTATGTGTGTGTGTGTGTTCTGTATTTTTTGTAGTTGTTTTCTGTAGTTTCTGTATTTTGAAAAAAATATTTGAATTTATGAATATGGCACAAGATAAAATTAATATTTTCAATATTATTAATTAGTTAATATTGCATTGTCATCCAGTTCTGAGCATAAAGTTTCAAGTCTCTAGCTCATCGGAAAGTTAGTTTAAAATCGATTACAAAATTTATACAGACAAACAGATAGGAAAAGAACGAGTTAATAAAAACGTGTTAAAAAACTGTTTTGATAACTTTCAATGAAGATAGTTTCTTTAACAATAGAAATAGTTTGTATTTTTTTTTCATTTATTTCTTTCTTCAGTATCATAATTAATTAAAGAATAAGTTATTTGTCATTGAAAATAAATCAATTGGGACCTATGAACAATACAAATAAATTTTAGTATGATTACAAACAGTAGTTATATATATATATATATATATATATACACCAACAATCAACAAACTGCATATATGTAATCGATATTTCTTGTTGCAATGCAATAATGCATATATTGGTTTTTACAAGCGATGTATGTATTTGTTACTGCATGCTTACAGTAATTGATAGCAATAGGCTACAACATCAACAATATTTGTTACCATATAATGTCTATTTCAAAACTGTGAAATATTGTACTGTTTCTTTTCTTTTTCTTGTAAAATATAATTTGAAAAAAATTGTGATGTATACAAAGATGTAAACAAATATAAATAAAACGGCTTTAGGCTGTAGTTCTGTATTAATATTTATTAATAATCTACGTTTCGACGTACTTAACGTATGTATATGTTCGTCAGGAAAAAATATTATACAAGCAAAGGTGTACAGAAACAAAATAAGAAAACGGTTTTAAATTGTAGTTCTGTATTAATATTTATCAGTAATCGACGTTTCGATGTACTCAACATACATCTTCATCAGGAAAAAAGTTTATGTATGCAAAGTTGTAAAGAAACGAAATAAAAAGGCTTTAGATTGTTCTGTACTAATATTTATTAATAATCATCAGGAAACAAAATACAAATGTCATTTACAGTAAATAAACAGGACATACAAACAAGTTACTAGGTTACAAAATAAGTAACTAGATCACAAAATTTTATAAATTTAGTTTCCTTTAATTAAAATTAGGCATATAGTTTTTATCATGATGTCTGTCTGTGGACATGTGTAGAGCAAATTCGGCTGAACGGATATAAAATTTCATATTTAAAGTTTGGATGTGAATATTTCAATTTATCAAATTTTAGTATATATACATATATTATATTACATTACAATCATATATGTATATAGATAAATATATATATACACCTAAAATAGGTGGCATATCTATGTGAAAACAGTTTTGTTTTTAGTTACCATGACTACAATAGTTGTTTCTATTCCATAAATTTATATTTTTAATATTAATACGATGACGATTAGTTCTGTGGTGGCCACAGCAGATATTTTTTATATAAAACAATACATTCTTGATGTAGATTATAAAAGCATAACATTCTCTGTCAAATAAATTTTTTTTTTAAAATAATCTTGAAAATAAAAATATTCCACATTTTTGAAACTTTGTATATACCGAACATGTAACTGAATATTTCCAATACTATTATCCATTTTCTTATTTAAGTTGTCAATACCGGAAATGTATACTTGAACAAAAATAAAACTATATATAACTTTGTATTGTTTACGTCAAACTTTTAAATTAAATTTTCAATTTAACGGTCACATCGCATGCAAAATAACAAAATACAAAATTTGGTAATATATGTCTCTATGTATGCGATAAAAAAAATTGACAATATATATATATATATATTTTAGGAAAACATAATAAATTTTAAAAAGTCTTTCACCGAAAACTAATACGTAATTATGAATTATTTTTAGTTTTATTTTTTTATAATATATTAAAAACACGTAACATGTATCTTCACCTGTATACTTTTACGATTACAATTAAGCAAAATTTGTCGACAAGAATCCTTGGATTAATACGTATAAAAGAAGTTATTGTATTTATTCGGTTATCGACTAATGATAATTAATTAAGTAAAGAACGCCTGTCGGTCAAGATAAGAAAAAATATAGATAAAACTAAATAAGTATCATTGTCTGTTATCGTTAGCTCAGAAGCTAGAACAGCCAGCCGGAAAATAATAGGTTCTTGTGCAAAAGTTGTTGAGAATATGAAGTAATGGCTCTGTGCAAAATTTCAAAAAGATCAGTTTAAAAAAAATGTGTCTGGCCAAAACGCCGACTGGACACAACGCCGACCGAGGACACTTTATACATATTTATGATTAAATAAAAAAGCCACACAAATTTTTTTTAATTATACATACAAAATATTTCTGATATTCTTTGAAAATATGTTTCTCTTTATGTTGAAATAATTTTTATTTAATTATATTTACGAAATGACATTTTAATTTCCTTCACACATTTTTACTACTTTGACTGCAAGGAAAAGTAGTAAAGCGTTTGGTACGGTGTCTGTAACATTTTCAAAAAAAAAAAAAATTTGTATAGAAATCCTTCATATAGCCTGTAGATGACGAATCTGAACTTAGTTTATGAGGGTGTATGTGTGTGCGTCGTCAGCTCGCTCGCTCGCTCGCTCGCTCGGTCGTAAGTCAAAATTTTGTGGCCGCAACTCCTCCTAGACGGTTCAACCGATTTTAATGAAATTTTCAGGATAAATTTGTCTAGTACCCAAGATGGTCATGTGGTTTTGTTTTTTTCCAGTGATGCCAACTTTCCGAGAAAAAAATTACTAAAGTTTTTAAAAATTCATATTGGCTACGTTATTTATCCGATTTTGATCAAATTTTCAGAAAAGATTTCCCTAATGCTCCCATTAATTACATAATTTTATTAATTTTCAGTGTTGCCAACTTTCCGAGAAAAAAATTACTAAAGTTTTAAAAATTTTATTATGGCCATGTTATTCAACCGATTTTACTCAAATTTTCACAAAAGATTCTCCTAGTATTCATGTAATTTATGTAATTTTAACAAAATACAGTGTTGCCAACTTTCCGAAAAAAAAATTAGTAAAATTTAAAAAAATTTATTTTGACCATTTTATTTAACCGATTTTAATCAAATATTTATAAAAGTTTTTCCTAGTGCCTAAATAAATTATGCAATTTTAACAAAATACAGTGTTGCCAACTTATCGAGAAAAAAAATCACAAAATTTTTAAAAAATTCATTGTGGCTACATTATTTATTCGATTTTGATCAAATTTTCAGAAAAGTATCTCCTATTGCCCACATAAATTATAATATTATTAAAATACAGTGTTGCCAACTTTCCGAGAAATGTCAAAGTAGTCTATATATGGGTTTACCCATATACTTCTAATCTTGTTTTATATTACATAGGTAAAAAAATAACAATATTTTAATAAAAATATACGAATAAATAAAACATTCTTTTGTCATGTAGCTATACGTTAGAATGTAATATCCCGTGAAGAATAAAAAAAAAATGATTTTAATTAATAATGTAACAACTTTTTCATTTGTAATTACCTAGTCATACAAACATACACAATCACGCCTTGTACCCAAACAAGTATGGCACAAACTCTTTCCACTATCAACAAATTAGCTTCCTCCAAACATCTGTATTCAGACAAGCAACTTTAGCCTCATCTACATTCATAATTCCTCTGGAACATTCTCTTCTATTCTTACTACTTGGAAAATTTCGCTCACCCAAACCACTATCTCAATCATACCACTCTAAGTACTCATAGGACATTGCTCTCTAATGCTACTATTAATTATTTATTGCTATTATTTTAGTAGTTTGTAACATTATCCTTGTTAATTTGATAAAACTAATGTGAAATAATTACGTATACCTTAAACCTTAAAAATAAAGTTTTGTTTTTGTGATAAAATTGGCAGTTAAGTTTAGTAAACAAATTTATAGTCGTAAATAGCCTAATATTTTTAAACATTGTTTATATTATTTGAGTTTCACTTATTTTTGATAATTATGACAGTTGAAAACATTAGTACAAAAAACATTAATTAAAAAAAAATTATATAAAATAAATAAATAATACAATTACTAATAGTGCTGAGAACCGAATCTGGATAAGTTTAAATCCTGATCCAAAATTATTCGGATAATTAAATTTTCGTATATCCGAATCTCGGATCCGATAATAACGATAAAAATTTCGAATTTTTTTTTTTCGTTTGTTTTATCGAAAATATTATGTGATTAAGATGATAATCAATCAATAATTATTTGCTATTTTTAGATCTGTCATGTCATCAAATTTCATTAAGTCAATCAATTTATTGTTTACAATGACAATGATATGTTATATGAAAATACTTTATATTGATGCTAATAACTTTATAAAACATTATACAGTTTTTTGTAGACATATAGTAGCATCATTCAAAGATGCTTGCTTAACTTTTAATTTTAACATAGCAATATTAAAAATACAGGGTGATTTATGACGTCGGAGAAAAACTACACCGGATGATTCCTATGAGTAATCTAAATAAAAAACTTCAAATAAACATATGTCCGAAAATGCTTTCTAACGGAACTGTAGCCGTTAGAAGTTTATTACATGTAACATCAATCGCGTTAGCCTTATTTATTATATCAGGATAAAAAAAACAAAAACAATAATTAAGGTACTAATTTAAAGCAAGAACGTCTGGGATTAAACTTAAAGTAAGTGTTCGCAATGTCCTCCTTTGGCTAATGCATTTCCATCACAAAATCCATAAATAAAAATTATATCAGCATACTCATGTACTGTGAACTCATCCATAATTAATTTAATGTTGATATCAGAGAAAATTATTAAATTATTAATTATTATTATTATTATTAAATTATTGCTTTAAATTAGTACCTTAATTATTGCTTTTGTTTTTTTTTTCCAGATAAAATAAATAAGGCTAACGCGATTGATGTATAGATGTAATAAACTTCTAACGGCTACAGTTCCGTTAGAAAGCATTTTCGGACATATGTTTATTTGAAGTTTTTTATTTAGATTACTCATAGGAATCATCCGGTGTAGTTTTTCCCCGACATCATAAATCACCCTGTATATGAATAAATCCACTTCATTGTTTTACACACTATTTGTATTGCTTCAATAAATAATAATTATTTAAAGTAAAAAAATAATAATAATATACCACGTTTTTAAAACGGACTAAAAAGTGTAAAATAATTTCTCCCAGCCCCCATATAGATTTATAACCCCATAGAGATTCCTGACCCTGAAAATTTGTGACTGTAAATTTTAAATAGCTATGACAATACTTGTAAGACGCACGCAATAAATAATAGTAAGGAGTGCAGGGTGTAGCTGTCGTTGCGCCCAAATTTTTCGTTTTAAATCTTAAGATTGGTCGGACATGTTAAGCGAATGTCTAATGAACGTTTGGTTAAAAATATTTATTTGAATGATTTTGTTGGCATACGTTTGAGTGGACGTCCGATGAGTAGTTGGAGTGGTATAATTGAGAGTGTTTCGCGTGAGCGAAAATTTCCAAGTAGTAGGAATAAAAAAGCATGTATGAAAGGAATTATAAATGTGGATGAAGCAAAAGTTGCTTGTTTGGATAGAAATGTTTGGAGGAGACTGATTACGGGATGATGAAAAGAGTTTGTGCCACACCCTGTTGGGTACATGGCGTGATTGTATATGTATGTATGTAAGTATTGTCATAGCTATTAAAAATTCACAATCACAAATTTTCAGGACAATCTGTATGGGATCAGGACTCTGTTTGGGATTATAAATCTGTATGGGGGAGACATTAAAATATACAAAATGTAGAGTTTATTGTCTCATTTATTTTAGAAGAAATTATAGTACTTCTAGCCGCAGGGTTAACCTAACTTAACCTTAATCCGTTACTATGTTTTATAAATGTTATGTGCAGACAATATAAACAACCTCATAAAGTGATAACCATGTTAAAGTAACAGGTTTTTGTTTACCGAGAGTATATAATGCCAAAAATATCGATTGTTTCAAAAAGGTCTAAGAACATATCATGTGATATTGCAAAGAAAATATTTTATAAAGATTAAAAAGTCGAGGTAAAACTTGAAAATATTTGGTAAAAATTAACTTTAATGAAATCGAAAAGAAAGTTTCTAATTAAATTTTCATAATTTAATTATATTTTAATATTTAATATTACAATCTTTAATATTTTCTACCATGTCTCAAGTACACAAACTTTTATCTAGATACATAAGTTAGCCATCAAAAAACAAATACTCAAAGATGATATATAACAATTGAATAAGATTAGAGTAAAGTAAAATTATATTAGATTTTCTGCTTGATTTTTTTTTTTAATCTTTATTCAATTCACATAAATTGATATTAAACTTAAATTATAATAAAATAAAACGGCTTTATGTTTAAGTTCTGTATTAATATTTAATAATATTTGAACGTACATTACGTACTCAACGTACGTCTTCATCAGGAAAAAAGATACAAATGACATTTATAGTAAATAAACCGGACATAGAAACAAATTACTAGGTAATAAAATACAAGTAAATTTTTAATTAATGAAAGTCAAATTTTATTTAAATCATTTACCAGTCACACTGATTGATGTTATATTTTTTTTTTATAAATTTCTATTGATTCTATTATCAGTCTGTTGTTAATATTGATAAGTCTTGCAATTATTACAGTATCTTCGAATTTTACAACATGTATTTGAAAATCTTCATTATGTAAAATTTGAAGATACTGTAACAATTGCAATAAGAAAATCAATATAAATATAATATCAATCAGTTATTTAAATAAAATTTGGCTACCTTTAATTAAAAGTTTAAAATTTTTAAGATCTAGTTACTTATTTTGTTGCCTAGTATCTTGTTTCTACGTTCTGTTTATTTACTGTAAATATCATTTGTATCTTTTTTCCTGATGATGGCGTACATTGAGTACGTAGATTATTAATAAATATTAATAGAGAACTATAACCTAAAGCCGTTTTATTTCTACTTGTGCTTCATTCACATTCATGATACGCTGTCGTACATGCTTTTCTAATTCACAATTTATATGATTACAGCTTCAATTACTATAGTCTCTCTTTGTCATCTTCATATGTAATTCATATGTTTCATTATCTAAATTAAAAATATTATCTGTCTATGTTTAATACACTACAATGATTAAGCTGATAGCTAAACAACGAATTAATTCCATATTAATCTGTTTATGTTATTTGAAATGACGTTAATTGCATATAAATTAATACAAGCTGAAGTTAGTTAATTAAGTCTTACATAAATGATTAAATTAATAACATTCAATAACAGTGTATACAAAAAATAGTATCGTGTTTTAGGCAGTAACTTTTTTTTCCTTCGGGTTTTGTTGGTTTTCGGTGCTTTGCCGATCAACCAGCCAATAATTTTATAACCTTATTTTAATGTTTTATAAGATATTCTACGCTGTTTTCCTATATTAAAATTTTGTTAGTCTTAACAAAGTTGTAGAGTAGTTCTCACGATCTTCGGTTTTCTGTTGTTAATAATAATTGTGTATTTAGTGGAGGATATATTTTTAATTTTATTAGTGCCTTCATTAGATCTGTTTGTTCGGTTTCTAGAAGTGGACAGGCAAAAAATATATGATTTAGAACGGCAATACTATTTTCATTGCATGATTTTGTAAAGTTGGGAGTTAGTTCTGGTATGTTCAAATCGCATTCGGGCAATTGTTTTTATAAAGTCTCTGATATAGTACGAAGTATATCAGATTTTTTTGGAATGGATTCTTGAATGGAACCGTATTAGCTGCCCTTAGTTTTTATGCTTATAACATATTCGTGCTCCCATTTGGCTTCGATAAAAGATTTCATTATATATTTTTTATTCTTGAGGATTTAAACTGTTATTTAGTAATTTTCCACTTTGTATGGCTTCCTTGGCTAAATAATCAGCAATTTCATTGTTTTTAATGCCAGCATGTGATTTAATCCACATTATTTTTATGGTTTTCCCCTGATTTTTAGTGTTTCTATATTATGTGAAGTTAGGCAGTAACTTGAAATACTTTTGAATTCATTTGTACAACAAGTGTACCAAAGTTAACTTTTTTTAAATGTCACAGTCTGTATAATTTTTGTAATGTTGGATTCTCTATTAAAACACAATCACGCCATGTACCCAAAAGAATGTAACAGAAACTTTTTCCATTATCTCGAAATTAGTTTTCTCCAAACATCCCTATCCAGACAAGCAATTTAAGCTTCATTCACATTTATAATTTTTCTCATACATGCTCTTTTATTCCTAATACTTGGAAATTTTTCTATAAATAATACAAACATACATTTTTGTTGCATAAAATGTCATGTATTATGAAATGTAAAATGAAAATTGATATGTATTGATGGAGAGAAGATAGACGCAATTGACCATAACCAATAACGTTTAATTATAGCACAGCAATTACATGCATAGCAACAAACGATATTCTTACTTAAAAATCATTCGGATACGTATATATAGATTTTCTATTAGACAAATTAAATGAAAATGCACAAACTATTTGTATAAATCTAATAATAGTTAACTTTGTTAAATTTTGGATTCACACGGCTGTAGGCACTTGTTGAAACATAATCTTGGTTTTTTGTTTCAAAATTGTATAAATGTACATTGTATAAATAAAATAATAATTTTGAAACAAAAAAACAAAAGTTGTGTGTTTATATTTATTTTTTGTTATATTTTATTAAATAGTTTATTTATAGTCGAGCTTCAAACCGTTATATTTTTTGTTCCGGTTTTCGTTCCGGTTCAATTAAAAATATATATATATCAATTTGGTTCCGGTTTTCGTTCCGGCAAAAATAACGGTTTTTTCCGGTTTTCGGTTCAGTTTCGAGTGATTAATTTTTAAATTTTTTCAATGTATTAAAAACTTATTTTCTACCACAATTTAGAACATTTTTTTCCTACTTTTATAATAAACATATTACATAAATTGATACAATAATATGAATAATAATAATTATTAATTAAAAGTATAATAATTAGAAGTATATATGAAAATGAGAAAAAACGACAACTGACGTGGAAAGTAAAATTGCGTTAACGAGTGTAATTTCAGCATGTATCAAACTGAAATAAAGCGATATTTTTTTCCGGTTCAGATCCGGTTTTTGTTTCAGCAAAAATAACGGTTTTTTTTTCGGTTTTGGTTCAGTTTCGGTTCAAAGCCTTGATTAATAAGGACAGTATTTTCAATTTTTACTCATTCTTAAGATAAATAAAAAATCATAGACAACTGACAAATATATCCTCAGAATAAAAAAATATATTTTATTGTCTAAAGTTAAAATTATTCCAAAGGTAAATTTGAACTAACTTTATTTGTTTATTATCTGTTCAAATACATGTTACGAGTAGATATTTATTTAAAATCTAAATGAATATTAAGTTTTGTTTTTATTTTTTATGAATATGATAACTTTTTTGGATTTAATTTATGTAAATTCCTTTATTTTGTATGTTTTGTATAAAATTTTCCATAGGAAAAATTGCTATTTTTGTAAATTATTATGGCACTTCAAAACTCTTTTTTAAATTAAAAGGAACACCACGATTTTGTGTCAAAAATACAATATTATCAGTAAAAAAATTAGTTATTGTATTTTTGACACACGTTTTATGGAATGTAACAAAAACTCTGAGAAACTACCATATATTTATTTTATAATTAAAAAAATGTTGCACCAGGTGCCAACCACAACATTGTTAAATATTATATAAAACTCTGTTAGTTAATCAATAGCCGGGTCCACACCGGGCGCACGGGCTCGCGCGGCAGCCTCGCGAGCCAAATGCTCGGTCGGTGTGGACGTGCCTCGGGCTGCCTCGGGCGCGCGTTGCCTCGGCTGAGCGTGCCTCGGGGCCGAGCCATTCGCTGTCGGTAAACGGGACGCGCTCAAAGGTGCCTCAGTGTGCGCTGTTCGTTCGATGTGGACGGTTGTTTCAGCTCGCGAGGCAATTCGACAGATGTGCAGCAGAAATTATACGACTGTCCATGTTGGATGCTCGAGGGCTTTTGATGGCTCGGCCTGCCTCGCGAGGCTGGCCTCTGTATTTCCAGGCAAACTACTGAGGCTGCCTCGCGAGGCCAAGCTCGCGAGCCACACGTCGAGGCTGCCGCGCGAGCCCGTGCGCCCGGTGTGGACCCGGCTTATGAAGAAGATTTAAAATAAATCGAAAGCTTGTCATTAAAACTTAAAGTTTAAAAGTTTCATTTAAAAACCTTTCCACATTGGACTGATATATCAATTATACCATATCTTACCAGTCGGTATTTATTTAGTTCAATCATATATATATATGTTCTAAATAGTTCCTAATTATCCTAAGTACATTTAAACAGCCTTTCCCGACTAAACTAAAATGTTTACATATTAAATCAACCGAATAATTTGTTTTATCAATATAGCCAAACTAGTAATTAAAATTGTGGTAACAAAACATCAAAGATACAGTCAGTTTTATATACTATATCACAAAATACTTGTTTACTAGCCGCAAAATAGTATAATCTCTTCTCAACTCATGTTATATTTCTATGTACGAAGTACAGATTATTTATGAACTGTTACTAAACAAACCTTTGTAACAAAATTATATGTTTTCTTTCTCGATATGAAATTATTTTAATCTAAGTGAACGAGAAAGATTCTGAATAGAATAGCTTATGTAATTTTATATAGTTATATCAAGGCTGCATGCAAATATTATAAACGCACGGATTCATTATCGGAGAAGTATTTATTTTAGAAATTCATAACTCCGCCATTAAGCATGCAAAACAATTTTAGCATATAAACTCAATATAATATTCAATTATATTTACATTGTGAACTTTAACAGCTTACACTAATAGTGCTGAATTAATATAGGAATATTATTAAATCAATGCGTGGTAACATACATATTTATTAAAAAAAAAATACAAAATTCTAGGGTCCGCATTTCCATCTTTTTTGTTTATGACAAAAGATAAGCGTCAATTATACATACATACATACACAATCACGCCATGTACCCAAAAGTGTATGGCACAAACTCTTTTTATCATCCCGAAATCAGTCGCCTCCAAACAAACAACTTTCGCTTCATCCACATTCATAATTCCTCTCATACATGTTCTTTTATTCCTACTACTTGGAAACTTTCGTTCACGCAAAACATTCTCAATCATACCACTCCAACTACTCATCGGATGTCCACGCAAACGTATACCATCACAGTAAAATTACAAAATATTGCTATTGTACTGTTAATAGTTATGTAAAATTACATAAATATATATTACATTTTTTACAATGTAGCCAGCAGTATCATTTAATAAAAATACATAAATTTTAGAAGCGGATACAAAGCACTTGTTGCTAAGAAAGATACAAATATAAAATAAAAATACAATTTAAAAAATAAATAAATATAAAAATAAAATGCAATTAAGCACAATAAATCCATTTCATTAATATAATTAATAATGTCATTACCGATTATAACCAGTAATTTATATTCTTTTTATAACAGTAAACCAATTAATAGGTATCATTAAATGTTAGATTACGTATTTCAAATAAATAACATACAAAATACTTTTCTCTAAATTTTATGTGCAATACAATTCTACTTTTATTATAGGCATGTGTGTATGTGTGTTACTAGATATGTGACCTTAATTTTTTTAATTATTTCTTATTTATTTTCTTTACAACTATATATATATATATATATATATATATATATATATATATATATATATATATATAATATAAAAACACCTCACTTTTAAAAATGATTTTTATCAAAACACTTTTCACGTTACTTTACTCATTCATTAATAAAATTTGGCTACATTGATGAAAAATCTATATAAAAAAATTACATTCTAGTCACTTATTTGTTACCTAGTAATTTGTGTCTATGTTCTGTTATTTACTGTGATGTTATTTGTATCACTTTTCCTGGTTAGTTGTAAGATTTAATCTACTGTTAATATTGATAAAATAAAAAAGTTAAGTATATTTTTTTATATTAGATTTGTTGCTATATTTTATTTATCTTTATTCAATTCACATAAATTGATATTAAGCTTATATTATAATAAAATAAAACGGCTTTAGAATTTAGTTTTGTATTAATAATGATACCAATACACATGCGTTAGAAAATCTTCACGATGTAAAATTCAAAGAGATTCTAATAATTGTAAGACCCATCAATATTAACAGCAGATTGATAAGGGTAGCAATAGAAATTTGTAAGGAGGAAGAAAAGTTTGTAACACTTTGAGCGATTTGCGTATATTTAATAACTTTAACAAGTCGACGTAAAAGGTAGTTACCAAGAAATTTCATATATTTGTCTATTATTTATGCTTTAATTAAATAATAAATTAACGACATAAACTGATACAAATATAAACCTTAAGCAATCAATCTAACAAAATTTAACAAATAAAGCAAACTAGAGGCCTCTGACACTCTAAGCGTGAAATAAAACGTGACTTAACTAGAGCAAAAACGAACGGGAACTGACGATGCAACACGGAAAAAATACAAACTAAATTGTGAACTTTTACGAAAGTTACACCAAAAATCTAAAACACTTCAAAATATTTCCAAGAAATATCTTAAAGTGGATAAGTGGTTGGCCGCGAACCCTGATACATAATATTAAATTTTAATAAAACACTCGATATATTTAACTTGATTAGCCGTAACTTTGAGATACATTTTGGAAATAAGATAAATAAATAAAAATAACTTTGTTATATCACTAAATATATATATATATATATATATATATATATACTCGATATATGTTCATAAATTTTTTCCTTTTATTAAAAAAGTCTTGATCACGTGATTTCGGCAGTTACGCCATCATCAGAACTGTCGAATTGTCGATATCAAAGCTTTTTTATTTTAATATAATAAATTTTGAAAAATTTTTTACTACGTTGAATAATATTTGTAAATAAAAAATAAAGTGTTGGTTACACAGTTACATTTCTATACATTTTGTAGATATAAGTGCAATATGAATACTAAGTATTTGCTACATGTATATGAGCAAATAACATGAAAGATTTTAGTTCAAACTATTATTAGATTTGCATACATAACCTATTGAAATATCAGCAAAACTTACATATGTATGTAAATTCAATAGACAGTTTTGCAACCGAAGATGACGCAAATCATAATATTATTTAAAATATACATTTCTTTGCTTTCTCTATAAAGAGTGTTTCTTTATATCATCAACTATCAACTATCATCAAAATTTTTATTTTGTTTTTGCCAAAACTTTATTAAAAATTAATAAAACAATTAACAAAAGGAAATGTTTTTTTGTGTCAGAATTATTGAATATTTTGAATAAGTATATTGAATATTTTCCAATAAGTATATTTTCATTTAAACTATTTGAAGATTATTAAAAACAGGATGCTAATTTTATGATCTATTAATAATTCAAATATTACCTATGAAATTTTATATTTTTACCTATAGAAAAATCAATCATTTACCTATTAATAATTAAAAAATGATCTATAGTAAAAAAAAACCTACACCAACCTAACCTAACCTACCCTACCCTAAATAGCCAATTACGTAAAATTTATAGATCAAATTTTATAGATCGATAATTATATCAGTAGATATTTGATTATTTCCATAGGTCGATAATTATTTTCATAGGTCGATAAATATTTCTATAGATCAATAATTACTTCTATAGGTCAAAAATTAAAACCATAGATTAATTATTTAATACATAAGTAAACTATTATTTTTATAGGTACTATTCGGTAGATCATATGTTTTTTTCATAGATCAAATATTTTTACAAAGTTATTATCAAAAAATACACCTTCCCCAAAGTGATAACTAGTTTCATTTTCAATATAAATACATGAGTAATCACCCTGAAAAAAAAAACAAATACAAAATTTTATGATCTAGTTACTTATCTGTTATCTAGTAACTTGTTTCTATGTTCTGTTTATTTACTGTAAATGTCATTTGTATCAGTTTTCCTGATAAAGACGGACGTTGAGTTCGTCGAAACGTAAATTATTAATAAATATTAATACAGAACTTAAAGTTAAAGCCGTTTTATTTTTTTCTGAGTTTCACTATTTTAATAATACAAGTTGTTCATTTGTTTGTTTCAGTCGCTGTTGTGGTGGCATTTTTTATCTGCTGGGCACCATTTCATGCCCAAAGACTGGTCGCCATCTATGGACGATCATTGGAAGCTGAACCGCCCTATAAGCTAAAACTTTACGAAATTATAACATACGTTTCGGGCGTATTGTATTATGTCAGCACAACCGTAAATCCTGTTCTTTACCATATTATGTCGAACAAATTCAGAGAAGCTTTCAAGGTAAACAAACATAATATTAATCAATTAAACTAGTTTCAATTGTTTCGAGAATATTTTAATTGATACCGTGTTTAATTAAGTTCTAAAACAGTATAATAAAATAGACCAATCAATATTAGCAGTAGATTAATAAGAGAAGAAATAGAGTTTTATAAAGAAAAGAATAACAAGAATCACTGTGAAATTGATATGATTACAATATAATTTGAAAAAACGCAAACAAGAGTGCTATAAATAAAAATATTTACTTAAATTTACTTATAACCAAAGTTGGACTGTTGGTGATTTTTTTAATATTAAAAACTAATTAAATTGGCAAAATGAATCTAGTTATTAGTGTATAAAACAAAAAACATTAGCTACAACTGTCAATTATGCAATTTATAAATGTCACAATAAAATAAGTGTTATTATTTTGCTTTTTCTCTGTTTTTCGCTCAATTATACAGTTTTTATTAATAAAATAGTTTTTCAAATTTGGAAAAAGCAAAATAATAACACTTATTTTATTGTGACATTTATAAATTGCATAATTCTGACAGTTGTAGCTATTTTTTTTGTTTTATACACTAATAACTAAATTCATTTTGCCAATTTAATTAGTTTTTAATATAATAATACTAATGTCCTAGTATTAGTTTTTAATATTTAACTTTTAAACTTTAAGATTATTTTTCTCAATTTTCTGCGAATGTAACATATTTAAAATTTTATATGGTTGGAAACGGAATAAAAAGTTCTACCAAAATCAATAATAAAAAATATAGGTTTCCATTTAAAAAAATTATCGCTTACGTCATAACTCAAAACCAAAAGACGATCTTTAAGTGATGATTACAGTAAAATATGTCTCATTTAAGATAAAAATTGACGTGTTCGAGGATTTTTTTCAAAAACGTTTAATAAAAGATTTATTGCGATAGTTCCAGACTTTACACTCGCACTGTATAATTTTATACGTGTCATATTTAATGAAAACTTGCTACTCTAGGTTCTGCAACTAAATATTTTTTAGATTTTAATATTTTAAAGTGGTGGTGTGCACAAAAAGAAATACAAAAAGTGAAACAAAATTTACCAGTTATGAAACAATTTTTGTTTGAAATAACATCGGCAGTATATTTTCATCTTTCGGTCTCGTACAGTCACAATTAAAGAACAAATTAGGTACTGAAAAAGCTGGAAAGTTAGTTCTACTTAAATATTTTAACGAAAAATTAAATTTGTAATATTTTCTTTTACAATATTTTTTTTTATAAACCTTCCTATTATTATACTTGAGTTGAACGACCATTGAAACTGATATACGTAAAAATCTTCTTACACAGGGATATAGGTCACTTTTTTTAAATAAAGCTACTTTATTTCACGTGAAAAATGAAATAAAGTAGTTTTATTCAAAAAAAAAGTGACCTATATCCCTGCGTAAGAAGATTTTTACGTATATTCCTATTATTAGTGTTCACTGAATATTTAAACTATATTTTTGTTTCTATTTTGAAATATCACAAATATAACATTTTTTTATGTTTATTTACTAAATATTAAAACTAAAAACTAAAAATATATATCACAATTTTTATTTATAATACCTTTTGCATACCTATCATTATAGATTGCATTATCATTAAATATTATTTGATATATTTTGAATATTACAATTTTAATATTTATTACATTATATGATTTTATATTTATATTGTGCTATTGTTAAAATAAAATTTAGTAAAAAGAACTAATTAATTAAAATTGATTTAAATCATGATTAAAATGATTAAAATCAGGCCAACCCTGCTTATAACATTTAAAAAAAAAAACGTAGAAAAGTCTTTAGTAACCTTTAAATAAAGGCTCTTGAATTGATCAATAAAACAGGATTACAAATCGATCAAATAAAAACATGTTGTTTAGTGTGGTTTTTGTCTTGGATTAAGTAGGATTATGTTCACTACAGTGTGGATTAATATATCCATGTAACATTTTAACAAAACATTGAAAACCGCGAATAGATTCAATTCAGTTCAGCGCAGAGCCGTCTTAAGGGGAGGTAACACTTTGAAGACTAAAAAAAGGCTATTTTCACGAATTAATTTTGGGCACAAGAATGCAAATAAATTACTACTTTTTTTTACATTATATTTGGCACATATTCCTCTATATTTTCAAATAGTTCGAAGCCTTTTTGTAACCAATTGCGACCGTTACAACCTCCGAACCAAGACCATGTCCCAAAAAGACTGCTGCTGCGTTGACAGGCTGGAGCGCTCAATTCCCATTTGAAATCAATTTTTTTGTTTTTAAAATGTAAAGTAGATTGTAACTTAGGGATCAACTGTCCGGATTTCAAAAAAATACATTTTTCGCCAAGTTATACTCATTTGAAAAAAAAGTTTGAAAATCGTAAAAAAATTTCCTCCTTTTTTTGGGTCGCTAACATCGAAAAAACTACATATCAAAAAAATGACCAGTTGATCCCTAAGTTGAAGTTTTGGCAACATTTTCCCCAAATACCAAGTTAATCGGACAAAAATTGCGACTTATATGTTGTCAACGCAGTTTAAAAACATGGTTTCTAGAAAAACGCGTTTAAAGTTTCAAGTTTCAAGCAGAGCGCTCCTGAGCGCTCTCGATAAAATGCCTTGTTGCACATTTATTATTGCGATTTACGCTTCCATACTTTAAAACATGGTTCTAAAGGGTTCAAAAAAACACATTTAAGTAAAAAACAAAAAATCGATTTTTTTAAATTTTCAAAGTGTTACCTCCCCTTAATAGCATTATAGGCCCCTGGAGGTCCATAATATTGGGGCCCCCTACGATAACCACTCACAAAAATGAAATGTAAATGTCTTTATTTATATAGAATTAACAGAGTAAAAAATCTTTCAGAACTCATTATATAAAATAACATGGCCTTAGATTGTAGTTCTGTATTAATATTTATTTAAAAATCGATGTTTCGACGAAACTCAACGTCAATATTTTACATAGGTATAGAATACATCATAAATGGTTACATAATTAAATAATTACAAAATTTACAAAATTTACAGAATAAAAACAATTTTCTATTAGAAATTGCTTTAATTTTAGTTTAAATATCTTTTAAAGTTGTTTGTGGCAGCTTATTATAAAATATAACCACAATTCTATCTGGGTAAATCTTTAAATTTTTCTAATGTATGTTTTGGAATTTCTAATATAGATCTCGTGTTATAATAGATCTCGTGTTATAATTGTGCAAACTTGAGATTCTACTAAAGGTTTCTAAACGAATTTTTTGTGTAGATTAAACATTCATATATATATATATATATATATATATATATATATATATATATATATATATATATATATATAGAGAGAGAGAGAGAGAGAGAGAGAGAGAGAGAGAGAAAGAGAGAGAGAGATTTGTAAGTTAATTTGTTGTTACATTTTTACATTTTATTTATTTGTGTTATAATACAGGGCCTGAAGAAGGAAATAAATTATTTCTGAAAGCTTGCATAATGAATTGAGTTGTTTTTATTTCTGCCTGACTGAAAATCCCAAGAAACAAATAAATAAATATATATATATATATATATATATATATATATATATATATATATATATATATATATATATATGAATGTTTAATCTACACAAATATATATATATATATATATATATAGAATTGTCATTAGAGACAATTTTTTAAATAAAATTCTACAAATTCTACAATACGGTTTTGAAGTACAGAAATTCTACTTAGTTTTGAAGATTTTCTCCAGAAAATAATTGAGTATTGAATTCTTGAATAAAAAGCAGCATAATAATACATTTTATAGATGTTCAGATTAATTTTTTCATAATAAAACATACATGAGCCAAACTTTTGCATACAGTTTGTCTATCCGAATTTCTCATTTTAAATTATTTCATATTGCATATTGAGCAAGTGCTTAGTAGAGTCACATGCATTAAGGCGGCACTGTTCGTCTCGTTGCAATCCGTTCGCAGATCACATCGTATAAATAAAACTTAGGCGTTCTTCCGCAGGAAACGTTCAGCCGATGTTGCTGGTGGTGTAGTTCCAGCGTACGCGGTAACCGCGGCGGCAGTCACATGTCCGAACGTCGTTCCTGTTACTCGGTGTTGAGTCGATCGGGCGGTGGTGCCGCAGCCGGCAATACACCAATGCGCGCCGTAATGATGCGCTCGACTAGCCGAAATGCTACCGCTGCTAATCACGCTGCCCACGAAAGCACCGATAGCGGTACCTCGTGCTCACATCGACACAGTGACGATAGCACCTGTATGCATCCAGCAGCTGAACAGATCACAACCGCTACCGCTGGACATGGATATTTGTAAGTACTCGAAATCGATTTTCTACCACTTTTTAACTCTTTTTGTGTTTAGTTGTCTGTTCGATACGAATTTTGTAATCGATTTTAAACTAACTTTCCGATGAGCTTAGGAACTTGAAACTTTAAACATAGCTCAGAACTGAATGACAATAAAAATATTTTAAATATCTGTTATATTAAATATATTAGTATTTTAATTATTTATTAAATACAGTAAAAATATATGTAAATGGTACAACAAAATAACCTTACTAAAATTTAAAGTATTTAACTAAATACATACTTTTATTATTACTTTTTAGTTACATACATACATACTCAATCACGCCATGTACCCAAAATGGTGTGGCATAAATTCTTTTCACTATCCTGAAATCAGCTTTCTTCAAACATCCCTATCCAGACAAGTTACATAGGAAATTAAAATTAAATATAATTATTTATTATTATTTTTTTTTACGTGGGGTATGTGGTGTAAATAGGAGAGATCGGGTACGAAATAGATTAGTGTATGATGAGTGTGAAATTAAAAAAAATGTTGTAGCAAAAGTTGTCCCGTGTTATAACATGGTTCGGACATGTTGAGCGAATGTCTAATGAACGTTTGATTAAAAAGATTTATTTGAATGATTTTGATGGTATACGTTTGCGTGGACGTCCGATGAGTAGTTGGAGTGGTATGATTGAAAGTGTTTTGCGTGAGCAAAAGTTTCCAAGTAGTAGGAATAAATGTGAATAAAGCAAAAGTTGCTTGTTTGGATAGGAATGTTTGGAAGAGATTGATTACGGAATGATGAAAAGAGTTTGTGCCACACCCGGTTAGGTACATGGCGTGTATGTATCTATGTATTTATAATAAAAAAAAAATATGAAAATCTGCCACTTTTTGTTTGTTCATCATCCAAATGATTTCAATTTAATTCGAGATATCTCGAATGATCGATTATTTTTCATTTGAAAAAAATCTATTCAATAAAATTGAGATAAATCTTGCAACACAGATATACTTTTGAAGCTGTCACAAGTATTAGAACCCATCAATCATATAATTTTACGTAAAACAACAACAAGCGAACTCTGAAAGAAATGCCATAATGTGGATTAAATTTTATCTATCAAATATATTGGAATAAATTGATTTTGAATTAACTAATTATAAAAATAATATTATTAATTAAGATTTTACAAGGTTATCGAAAACTCAGTCTTATTATGTTTGAAATTATTTATTAATTTGTTCTTTTCGTTATAAAACTCGACGTTTCGTGGAATTTATTATTGTTTATGCTCTATCGTTTTGCACATGCTCATGAAAAAGTAAAATTTGAATATTTACCTATTTATTTATTGTATACAAATATATTTCATATGTATAAATGTAGTTGCCCTACACAACATATCAGGTTATGCAGGTGGGTTTATTGCCAGTTTTCATATAATAATTGTAATATTTGTGGCATAATTGCTTTTACATATTTTTATAACAATAACGATTTTGGTCTTCATATTAATTCTCCTGAGGAAGTGCTCTGGTAGCACGAAACGTCGAGTTTTATAACGAAAAGAACAAATGAATAAATAATTTCAAACATAATAAGACTGAGTTTTCGATAACCTTGTAAAATCATAACTGTTACAGTCGATACAAATTCAACAACATTATTAATTAAATTTACATACAGATGTCCCTCAAGGATCTATATCGTTCCCTTTTGCTATTTACAATTTATTATAACGATTTGAAAATCACTATTAATAATTTAAATTTATGATAATTTGTCAATGATACTTCATTAATAATCAGTAATGATAGAATTTCAGAAAACGTGTTTCATACAGATTGTGTAACAAATAAAACATTTGAGAATTGATCTAAAACGCACAACGCACAACGCACAACGCACAAAGTTTAACTTTGTATAATTTAGTAACATTTATGAATAAAATAACTTTTATGTAATTTACCATGATGATGATATAATAATTAACCAAAGTTCTACTTCAAAGCTTTTTGCTGTAAACACACCTACAAGAACATTTTTGTTCAAGTCGACATGTTATGATGTACCTGTCCGCATAACATAAACCCACAAAAGCTCATGTAATAGAACTTAAAGTTATGCGAAAAGCTTTTTAAATATTGTGTATACAAAATGTTTTAGATTCAAACATAATACCAGGGCTTTAAACCGTTACATTTTTCGTTCTGGTTTAATTAAAAAAATACATATCGGTTCGATTCAGTTTTCAATTTTTTTCAAATATCGACAGCACTAAAAAAAAATAATAGTTTGAGAATTGTTGATCCAAATTTTGTCCCGTAAATTATTATTGTTTTTTGAATGAGTGATTGAGTTGAATGAGTTCACACGGACTCTGTTGGTGTGATAGCGATAAAGAAAAAATTGAAAAGTGTCAATTCGGTGTTCCTGAAAAGCTAATAAATATGACCTAGTTTCAAAATTAATTGATTGGAAAACACTTTTCTTAAGAAGTAGTTCAAATATGGAAAATTGCTGTCATATTATGTCTTGCAATTATTATATATTATACAGGGTGTTTCGTTAATAATTGGAAATATTTTAACTGGAGAATCCTGGGCTCAGAATATGAATATTTAACCCAAATTACTTAGATAAGATGTGTGCTTTAAAACTATTTGACGTATCTCCATCATACTTGGCATGAAATGTAGGTACCTACCTATGTTAAATAAAAGTTTCTGGCTACTGCCAGAAGCGTACGACAGGGGCAAGTGACAGGTTGATCCTTTCTAAATTCTACGCCACTGGCGGAATTGTCATTTTAGCCTAATTTTTCAATTCTCCAATACGTCAACATCAATTAGTGTGACTAGTAAATGATTTAAATAAAATTTGACTTTCTTTAATTAAAAATTTATAAATTTTATGATCTAGTTACTTGTATTTTGTTTACCTAGTAACTTGTTTCTATGTTCTGTTTATTTACTATAAATATCATTTGTATTTCTTTCCTGATAAAGACGTACGTTGACTACGTCAATTATTAATAAATATTAATACAGAACTATAGCCTAAAGCTGTCTTATTTTAATATAATAAGAGTTCTGAAACTTTTTTACTATTAGTTATTTTTTAGTAATATTTCTAAAGACTGATTGTGGTGATATTTTACTTGTTACAGAGCACGCCATGATACCCAAGAATCATCAGTGAAGGAAAGCGAAAAACGTAATTCGGAACTAGAACCATACGACCCGATTCATCCGATAATCGCATTACACAAATTAAACGCTCATCAATACGATAACCAAACGTCCTATCGTAATCAGCGTTCTCGTGCAGCACGATTCCTTCAAATCTTCCGTTGCATCGCAAAACGTACGCTCGACGAGAAAAAAATTAATCGCTACGATTCGCCAGTTAGCGACCACAATGATCGCCGCGCGAAACCAAACGATATAATCAACGAACGGTTGCACGGTAATTTCTGCGATATGAGCAATAGTAGTTTGAAAGATATTGAACATGGTGCATTAGAAGATGAATTAACCATCTATATGAAAGAAATTGAACGACGCGAAAAAGATAAGAGCTGATGGAAGGATTATCAATATCCTATCAATTTTAATCAGCCGGATTAGCGATGGGACGATTGCGATATTACTGCAATAAAATATTGTTTACAATCGAAATGTTGCGTAAAACTATGATATACGTCATTCCAATAAACGGTTACATTGTAAAAAGTTTTGTAAATTTACATAAATTATTATGAGGTGAAAAATGTATATTGATCCTCGATAATATTGGAAATTTTGAAGGTTTCAAGGCAAAAATTGATCATTTAATAATATATACCGAGTGTTGACTTGGACCGTCGTACATAGGGATTTAGCATGTAAAATCAGACATGTGCGATTTCCTGCTTCCCAAATTATTTTACAAAAAAAACTTTGGGATAAATGTTTTAGGAAACACTTTTTTACATGTAAACCAATCAACAAAATTTTTTTTGGAACCATTCCAACGTCAGGAATTAGCCCTAAAGTTGTCAAGAAATTGACTGAAAATGGCATTAACCGTGAAATTGATTGGCATTTGTTTGATTTTTTGTTCCAATTTCACGGCTACTGCCATTTTCCAGTCAATTTCTTAACAAGTTTAGATCTAATTCTTGACGTTAGGAAGGTTCCAAGGTAGCCGTTAGAAGTTTATTACATGTAACATCAATCGTGTTAGCCTTATTTATTATATCAGGAAAAAAAAAGTCATAAACTTCTGAATAATTATAAAATATACCAATTTAGTAGTTTATAAATTTTTGTACACACATAAATAAATATATAATAAACAATTTACAATAATTAAAAATCAAAGACAAATTTTGTCGGGACGTATTAAGTCATAACTAGTAAATTGGTTTAAATTGGTTTCAAATTCCAAAAAAAAATCAAAATTCCAAATTAAAATAAATTTTTATAGTAAAGTTATGGAAATTTACAGAAAAAATAAAAAACTAATTTACATACAGACATATGTGATAATACTAATAATATGTAATATTTCATAAAAAAAAAACATGGATTTTTGTAATTGTTACAGAAAATATTACTTATTTTTACATACTACATAAAATTACATAATGTTTCTATAATTTTCCAAATTTGTATTGAAATTTACAATAAATAATTAAATAAAAGTTAATTATAATTTTATGTAATTGTACATAATTATATATATTTTACAATTGTGTTAATTATATTTATGTAGTTCTGCGTAATAAGATTTTGCATAATATTTATAAAAATGTACATGCAAATTTAATAAAATATCAATTATTAAAAATTTAAATGCACCAGATCGATAAATCATACAATTTTAAGCGTTTTGCAATTAAATAAAATTTTGTATTACACAAATTACAAGTGACATAATAAGCTTTTTCTGTGTGATATTCGTGAAATTTTTATATAATTTTACATTAATTTCTTAGTATTATAACTATCATTTATGTGCAATAATACATATTGTTTTATGTAATAATACAATTCAAATATACAAATATTTTACATAAAAAATAAATTACTTTTACATAATTTTTTTGTTAAATATTACGTGCTATGTAAAATTAAGTTCTATATAAAATTACTTAATAATCCATTACATCTCTGTTACCCATAATTTTTATTGTAAAATTACAGAAAAACTTTTTACAGTGTATTTTACATACTCATCGTTGATAAATTAGCGCCAATTTTTTCAATAAATATTGAAAAGATTAAAATGGGAAAGTACATCTAAGTACAAAAAGTAATGTAACGTTCTTTGATAAGTTCACAAAAAACAGTTTTAAATAAAAGCTTTAGGCAGTAACTTGAGCTACAAATTTTAAACAAGATATTGACACGTTACATTACTTTTTGTACAAACTTATATTTTCCTAGACTGTTTTCTCCTTTTTGTGAGAATGAAATAGTGCACAATGCACACTAGTCATAAGAAATTATATAATTGTTTTTTTTTCTGTTTATTGTTAAGTTTTATTAATAATTTTATTATGTATTTTTTTATATATTTTGTGGAAATTGGACTAAATTACAGTTTAATAATTTATAATGGCTTTTTTTAAACAAGCCCTAATAGTATAAAACTATCAATAACATAAACAATTCGATTTAAGGGGAGAAATATATGTGAACGTCAAAAAAAAGGTGATTTCAAACATTTTTTTATATATTAATGTCAAAAGATACATTTTTGTTCTTGGGTCCTGAAACTGCGTTATGATTAATTATAATGTTATTAAATTCCCTATCGAGTTCGTTATTGTTTTTAGCAATGACGCGTTTCGACTTTTCAGTCATCTTCAGATTACAGACACAGACCAAACTCAGAAAATCTGAAGATGACTGAAAAGTCGAAACGCGTCATTGCTAAAAACAATAACGAACTCGATAGGGAATTTAATAACATTATAATCAATTATGTATTTATATCTCAATGAAATCGTACAAAATAAAACTGTTTGTTCCATGTAACAGAATAATTTATTATTTGTTAAATAATTTGGAATATATCTTCCACAAGAGATATTAGTAGAATTCTAAGTCAATGTCCAATATATGATTAAAAGTTTTTAGGAATACACGTTATGTTAAGAATTCTTATTTTAAAAATGAATATATTATTGTATTTTATGTGATAATTGTAATGTTAAAAAAAAAATCATTGAAACATTCATATACTAAATGTCATATAATATATGAGATATTTTATTTAAGAATCGATTCAATATTCCAAAAATAATGTAAAACAAAATTTCTAAGTCTGTTAAGTTTCTAAGCATATTTTTTTTTAATTTGATGGAAATTGTAGTTGTAGTTTACTATATAACTTACTATAAATAAAAAAATTTGTATATAATTATATAAATTATACGACATTTTACAATACATATATATTTTAATTAAATTACTTATTTAAAATGAAATTTTGAAATGCGTGCGAATCTTATTTAATAATTATTTTTTTACATCGAATATCTTTGTAATTAAATTTTTAACTAAATTAAAGCTCTAAATAGTTTTATCAAAGTAATTTAATTAATTTACTAATTTAATCGTATTCTAGATATTTAATTAATATATCTGTGATTGTTTTCAAATAATTGAAAATAAAATATTTTAATAAATATATACAAACATTTTTTTTTTTTAATAAAACCTGAAAATATATTTTTTTAACATAGTAAAAAAATATTTCAGAACTCATTATATTAAAATAAAACTACTATAGGTTAAAGTTCTGTATTAATATTTATTTAAAATCGACGTTCCGACGAAACTCAACGTCCGTCTTCATCAGAATAAATAATACAAATAACATTACAGTAAATAACACAACACAGAAACACGTTACTAGATAACAAAATAAGTAACTAGATCATAAAATTTACAGATTTTTTTTAATTAATGAAAGGCAAATTTTATTTAACTCAATACATGTCCAAACATGTCCGAACCATCTTAACTGACCAACACCAACTTTTGCTACAACATTTTTTTTCAATTTCACACTCATCATACACTAATCTATTTCGTACCCGATCTCTCCTATTTACACCACATACCCCACGTAAAAATCTCATTTCCACAGCAGTCATTTTCCGTTTATGCTTTTGCAACCAAACCCAATATTCACTACCATACATCAACGTTGGCACCAAAACTGCATTGTATATACGCAAACGGACTTCTTTGAAAACATTTCCATTCCTAGCAAAAGTTCCCAAAGCACCCAAAGCACCTTACAACCAGCATTTACTCTCCTTTCAATTTCACGATCAAAACAGCCATCTCTAGACAGCAACCTACCCAAATACACAAATTCATCTACCTGTTCTAAACGTGCACCATCAATATATACATTACATTAGCCTGATAAAGACGGACGCTGAATTTCGTAGGAATGTCGATTTTAAATAAACATTAATACTCTGCCTTAACGTAAAGCAGTATTATTTTAATATATTTTTTATTTATATTTAATTCTAAAAATATTATTAATGTCAAAAATGTTTTGTTAGTCTAATGTAAAATTCGATAAATAATATGTATTTTTAATTGGATTATAAATAAAAGTAAATACAGGTTATTAGTTTTATGTTATTTTAAATTAAAAGTTAACAATATGCAATCCTTTGAAAAACACATTTGCGGTACTAAATTATCGAGACCCTCTTATCTTGTCACGTCAAAGAGAACGTGATTTATTTTCCTCAAGTATATTGACATTTTATACTGACACGTTAGAAGTCACTTAGATGTAAAAAAGAAAATAAATATGAGACTACGATATTTTCAATTTAAAACGAAAACCAGAAAATACAATCAGTTAAGTGATAGTTGAAAAAATTTCCAGATATTTGCAATGTTTTAAAAATGATTTTTGTCAAAAGTACTTTTGATTTTTACTTAAAATTAGTTATTAAACAATTTTAATTAGTTTATTTCAATTTTATAATATTAGTTCTACAAAAATATATCAAAAATAGAAATACTATTCATATTTGATAAAAGATAGAAGTAAAAATTTATTTTAAAGTAAAACATAAAAGCACTTTTTCATAAACTAAGGAGTTGGGAATATGGAACCAAGGAATCTTTCAAAATTTATTGGTCCATATTTATAGCATAGCGCCTTTTACAGTTGTTTTAGTTAAAAGCAGTCAAGATTTCAATATTAATTTTTGCTTTTATTATCTATCAAATATAAACTATTTTTATAAATTAAATATTGCTTAATTATATTTAACATTTTAAAATATAAATAATACTGAAAGTAGTTCTAATATTTTTTAAATAAATACTTTAAAAACCGAGCCATAGTGTTTATAGAAATGCGTACGTATAACGTCATGTAGATTATTCATAATTTTTTACGCGTAAAAAATTATTTTTTACATTAAATAAATTTACGAGTTTTCTACATAAAAACTATATAATATGTAAAAAAAAATATTTATAAAGAATGTATAATAATGTTATTTGTATTTTGTTAACTAGTAACTTGTTTCTATGTTCTGTTTATTTATTATTTATATAATTTATATATTTTTCCTGATGATGATATACTTACAGTATATCGAAATTTCTTGATTTCCAGTATGGCTTGTTCGATGTAATATTAAAGTTATAAAAACTTTGTTGAGTTGGGATGCTAATTCGGATATATATTGTAAATTTCGCGTTTTTCAGCATAAATTGACGTTTTCTTGATTTCCAGCATGGCTAGATCGATGTGACATTAAAGTTATAAAAACTTTAATAACTTCACTTAGTTGTTAAGTTGGGATGCTAATTCAGATATATATTGTAAATTTCGCGTTTTTCAGCATAAATTGACGATTTCTTGATTTCCAGCATGCTAGTTCGATGTGATAATAAACTTTTAAAAACATGATAAATTTTAGCATCATTTGCTTGCCTTCTCTGAGACGAACAAATTTTATTGGAAACTTTTTTTTGATCCGATGAATAGTTTTCGAGATATTTCGATGGCACAAGATAAATAACTTACCCATTATATATTCTAGCAAATAAATTTTGTTATTGAAATAGATAAAATATTTTATTACGCTACAACTATGTTTGAAATTCTATCATAAGTTTATAAAATATGATCTATTTTATTACTTAATAATTTCCTAGAATTATAAAAAAATATATTTTCAAGATTTATTTTATATAGAATCTAATCATTTTTCAACTTGAGTACTTTCATAAGATTGATAATGGTTGAAAAATTTGTTTACTTGTTTGTTTTCGATATTACGTGTTTTTTGTTCGCCCACAATTCCACTACATAAAATTATAATAAATTACTTTTTACGAAAAATGAAGACTGACGTTCCAGAAAGATTTTAACATGATTACCATAAATATGTTTTAAACCACGTTTTACGTATTTTGAAACATATTACTATAAAACGTAACCTAATTATTAAATATATAAACCACTGTTCACATTACACAATTTTCGTATGTTCAACCTATGAAAGAAGACAAAGTACATATATGTTGATAAACAAAAATATTCCTCTTTTAATTATATCACAAGTCAAATGTACGAAAGATTTTTTTATTATGTTAATTATTTTTTAATATAATTTATTTTATAATAAAAAATGTCATCATAAAAAAAATATAACAAATAATTGTATTTTTAATAAAAAAAAATTTTGACAATTATTTTAAAAATGTTTTTAATTTTTTTTAATAAAATTGCATTCAGTGTACTTTATAACTGATAAATAATAAATAAAACTATATATTTGAATTAACGTTTTAATGTTTATTTATTGTATGTCATTTGTATCATTTTTCAGATTAAAGTTCCCTATTAATATTTATTTATAATCGACGTTTTGACGAACTCAGCAATCGTCTTCATCAGAAAAAATGATACAAATGACATTTACAGTAAATAACAGAACATAGAAACTAATTACTAAATAACAAATAAGTAATTAGATCATAAAATTTATAGATTTTTAATTAATAGAAAACAAATTTTATTTATATCAGTGCCTTCACAGTGATTTTTTTCTTTATAAATTTCTATTGTTTCTGTTATCGATCTGCTGTTAATATTGATGGGTCTTGCAATTAAAAGTTGACTTTCATTAATTAAAAATATATAAATTTTATGATGATAAATTTATGTTTTGTTATTTACTGTAAATGTTATTTGTATTAGTTTTCCTGATGTAGACAGACGTTGAGTTCATCGAAACATCGATTATTAATAAATATTAATACAGAACTTAAACCTAAAGCCGTTTTATTTTATGTTAATATTATTTATTGTTTTTTTTTTCGTATGTCATTGTGTTCCCTGCATCCATGGTTTAAAAATGCAAATTATTCTAAAACGATAGAAAGAAGTTTCAAAGTACTATCTATATATTTTTCTAGTTTGTATGTAAAAAAGACATAGATTTGCATGTAGCATTTAAATTTACATATTTATTTATTTCAAAACCACAAAAACAAATACGAAATCCTTAGAAATGTTTTTTTTTATTTCTAGGATCACAAAAGGGTATGCGCAGTCTCTATGTAAATATTGTCCTAGAAATTGAATTGTTTTTAAATAAATGAAAAAATTGTCTTTTTCAAAGAAGGTTTATTCCTATAGAATCATAGTAAAAGTAAACATACTTGTTTTGTGTGCGAGTTTGTAAAAATATGTATCATTTTCGAAAAATTTTGGAAATAAATAAAAGAAATTTTTTTGATATAAAAAAAAGCTATAGTCGTAATTTGAAATTGAGTTGAATTTACATTTTTTTAAAACAAATAATTTGTTCAATTTTTTTTATAAAGAGATGTTATTTTTAAAAACATAAACTTTTCTTATGTAACAATATTTCTATCCCAAACATTATGAAACTAAGTACATAACCTATAAATAAAAAAATAAAAGCTGTTTGCACATGATACAGTGTAAGACTTTGTAAATGAACTTGATTTTTTTTATAGTTGTAATCTTCAGGAATGGATATATTATGAATTACATAAAAATGATCCCATTTTTTTCGCCATATTTCTAAAAATCCTGACTCTATTGCTCGTCTCATTAATACATTAAATTTTTCTAACAACGGTAGACCAACACCGGTTACTTGAAATGCCATTTGTCGTGGTGTTGGACTATCACTTATAATCTGTAAAATGATAATATTTAGAATTTCGAACTTGAATAGGATATAAATTTTATTTTATCAATTGCTCAGATGTAAGATGCACATAGATTGATACAGAAAAAAAATAGAACAAAAAGTTTACATTAAAATAAAACGATTTTAAGTTGTAGTTCTGTATTAATATTTATTAATAATAATCGACATACGCATCGTACATTATTATCAAAAAAAATTATACAAATCACATTTACAGTAAATACACAAAACATAGAAATAAGTTACTAGCTAACAAAATAAGTAACTAAAAATCATAAAATTTATAAATTTTTAATTAAAAAAGGTAAATTTTATTTAAATCGCAATGATTAATGTCTTTTTCTTTATAAATTTTATGATCTAGTTCAACAATGGGCAACCCCCGGCCCGCGGGCCAACTACGGCCCGCGAAAAGTTTCTATCCGGCCCGCGAGATTTTCAGAGGAAATTATAAATAAATATATTTTTGATGTAATTCGTCTAGTTTATGCTAACAAAATCTTTGCAGCACCAGTTGTCACATTAAATAAATACTTTTTTCATTTATACATGTATATTTATTGTTTTATGATTAATAAGTTATTTTTTCTAATTCTTTGTAATTTTTCGAAGGCGATAAGAGAAATAAATGTAATAATTAATTTTTTTTCATTTATTTCATATTTGCAGACTAAAAAATTACAGGTCACAGGAAGGTGTCAATTAACTACTACGGCCCGCGGAAAAAACGTAAAATTTATTCTGGCCCGTGTTATAAAAAAGGTTGCCCACCCTTGATCTAGTTACTTTTTTGTTAGCTAATAACTTGTTTCCATCATGTTCTACTTATTTACTGTAAATGTCATTTGTATCATTTTTCCTGATGAAGACGTACAGTTGAGTATGTCGAAACGTCAATTATTAATAAATATTAATACAGAACTACAACCTAAAGTCGTTTTATTTTAATATAATGAGTTCTGAAAGATTTTTTACTATGTGTAAAGAAAAAATTAAAATAGTAACAAATCTTTCAGAATTCATTTACATTAAAATAAAACAGCTTTAAGGTTGTAGTTCAGTAATAATATTTATTAAGTAATAATTGACGTTTCGACGAACTCAATATCCATCTTCATCAGAAAAAATGATACAAATGACATTTATAGTAAATAAACAAACCTAAAGCTGTTTTATTTTAAAGAAATATTTATTAAAAGCTTCGTTTTCTTTCACGTCTGTTGTATAAAACTAATATAAAGCCTAAATAGAATAGTATAACATCTCCAAATCACTAGTTTCCGGAAAAATAAAGTTAAAGTTTTCGCTTACCAATAATATACAAGGATAATACTAAAACAACTCCGTGAAATAATACAGCTTATATAGTGACAAATGGGAGAAAAATTTACATATCAAATAACGGTTGTGAATTTCTATTAATGGTTGTTACAATTGTCCTATTCTGACGTTAATTTACCTTTTTTCAGCGTGCATAAAAATCCCACCATTTTTTTTTTTTGTATTATAATTACAAAAATCACTATTTTTATTAATAAAAATAAATTATCGTAAAGTAAAACTTACATGCAATAATGGTCTATCATCTTCACAATAAATTTTAACTCTGACAACACTTTTCGCTCGTTTTTCGGCAACAACAACAGGAAAAGTAAACGTATCTACTGTATATTTATTTTTCGAGTAATTTCTATTATCTAATTCCGATGGAAATAATTTCGCATTTTCAATTAATCCATATTTAGCTGTTCCAATCAACGATTTATTCAATTCATCTAGTAAAGTCCCAAATGTCATAATATGAAGTCCAGACTTATCTAATTCCTTTAATGTATTGATGTCTGGATAATATTTTGGTTCTACTAATATACTCATTAAATTACTTTGGAATGCCATTACCATAATCAAACAGAAAAATAACCAACAAATAATTAGTATTCGTTCTGATTGTGCTTTTGGTAACGTAGGACATGATGTACATAATAATATTCTGACTAAATCTAGTACGTTAATATTCCATAATATTTTACAAATACAAACAATAATGGTTCGTATTAAAATTACCAAAATTATTGCAAGAATAAGGAAGCTCCATACTTCAATTTTAAATATCAGAAACAGATAGAGATAATATGGTACTTTTCCTTTACGTTTATACATTAAAATCAAATTATCGCTATCATGCGGATAAAAGAATTCAGTAACACCAAAAGTTTTCTCATTTGGCAAATGAATTTCCTCGGAATTAATAACATCGACAAAATGCTCGCGAATAATACGTGTTTTTGTCTCAAATACATCTGCAACCTTTTCGTTACTATATCGCCAAGGATTTCTTTCGTTTATACCCGTTAAATCGCCCGAATACAGAAATGCCGAAGTAGCATTTAATACATTGGCCATTACTTGAAAAATTTCTACATCTAGTCCAACCCAATAAAGTACTTCATTTGTTTTATTATCTCTTACTGGATATGCCTTGCTGATATCGTCATCACGAACGAACATACATGTTAATTTCAATCCATTCAAATTGTTTAATTTGTCGTAATAGATATTTTGATTATAAAAATTATTGGTAAAGTTATCAAGAAAAAATTCCCGATTTCTATATGGATTATAAGTGTAAACGTATACTTGAAAATTTTGTTGGAATAATGCAACGATATTTAACACCTTTTCCCGCCAACAATATTGAAATAATTCATATAATTCTTCTTTAGTTAAAAAATTATCGAAAATTAATAATATTCGATTTCGTGTAATGTTTAGTAATATAAAATCCAATATACAAAATAAATCATGAATGGAATTTAAAAATATTAATAAAAGTTCCATATGGCCATAAAATAATTCTTGTTGTTTTAACTGAAACAGATATATCAAGTCGTCATTACTACTATCACAATATAAACAAGATTAGAAGTATATGGGTAAACCCATATACAAGATGTTTACAAGTTTAGAAGGCGATAGTACACCTCAAAAGGAGTCGTCGATAAATATTAAAACGCTTTAGTTAAAAATCATCTCATTAGCGAGATAATAATTCTTTTAGTTTTTACATTAAACGATTAATTTGTTTTAAACTCTGTAGAACAAGCCAATGCCAATGTAGAACATACAAAAAAAAACAAAAATGTTAGATTTAAATTTGAATTAAAAAATATATTCCAGTTTGTTTGGAATTTTTCTTTTCTTTGTACTCAATACGTATAAGATATTAGAGCAAGCAAGGGTAGCTCTAATACCATAAACAAATTTTACAATATTATATACCCTAAATATATACCACAATAAGATTGCAGTTACTTTCATAATTAAAATTTACGACAAAACAAAGTAGGACCACACTTCGAGAAACATTCATTTGTATGTATATAAATTTTTGTTTTAATATTTATTTATTATAAACAATTATTAGAAACCAAATTTAGTTAAAAACAAGATTAAAAGTATATAGGTAAACCCATATATAGACTACTTTGACATTATCACATAAATCGGTTAAATAAAGTGGTCATAATAAATTTTTAAAAATTTTAGTAATTTTTTTCTCAGAAAGTTGGCAACACTGTACTTTTTTGAAATTATCTAATTTATATGGATACCAGAAGAATCTTTTGTGAAAATTTTAACAAAATCGATTAAACAACATGGCCGTAATACATTTTTAAAAATTTTAGTAATTTTTTCTCAGAAAGTTGGCAACACTGTATTTTGTTGAAATTATCTAATTTATATGGATACCAGAAGAATCTTTTGTGAAAATTTGAACAAAATCGGTTGAACAACATGGCCGTAACAAATTTTTAAAAATTTTAGTAATTTTTTTCTCAGAAAGTTGGCAACACTGTTCTTTGTTGAAATTATCTAATTTATATGGATACCAGAAGAATCTTTTGTGAAAATTTGAACAAAATCGGTTAAACAACATGGCCGTAATAAATTTTTAAAAACTTTGGTAATTTTTTTCTCGGAAAGTTGGCAACACTGTATTATATTAAAATTACGTAATGTATGTGGGTACTAGGGGAATCTTTCCTGAAAATTTGATCAAAATCGGATAAATAATGTAGCCACAATGAATTTTTAAAAACTTTAGTAATTTTTTTCTCGGAAAGTTGGCATCACTGGAAAAAACCAAAACCACATGACCATCTTGGGCACCAGACAAATTTATCCTGAAAATTTTATTAAAATCGGTTGAACCGTCTAGGAGGAGTTGCGATCACAAAATTTGGTCTGACGACCGAGCGAGTGAGCGAGCGAGCGAGCGAGCGAGCTGACTCCGCACATCCATACACCCACATAAACTAAGTTCAGATTCGTCATCTAGAGGCTATATGAAGGATTTCTATACAATTTTTTTTTTTTTTTAAAATGTTACAGACACCGTACCAAACGCTTTACTACTTTTCCTTGCAGTCAAAGTAGTAAAAAGTAATCAAATAAAACTACTTTAGGTTAAAGTTCTGTATTAATATTTATTTATAATCAACGTTTCGACAAACTCAACTGATACAAATATTATTACAGTAAATAACAGAATATAGAAACAAGTTATTATACTATAGGTAACAAATAAGTAACTATTAATTACTTATTTATTACCTAGTGACCTGTTTCTATGTTCTGTTATTTACTATAAATGTTATTTGTAACAGTTTTCCTGAAAAGACAGACGTTGAGTTCGTTAATAAATATTAATACAGAACTTAAACCTAAAACCGTTTCATTTTAATATAATTTTTTACTACATATATTACATTTTTATTATTATTTGATTACACTTTTTACATTTAATTTCAAGCAAAACACTATAATAAAATAATTTACATATAATTTCTTAAGCATATTTTTCAAATAGTTAATTTTTTTTCTTATGTGCCAAAATTTCTAAACCGAATATAAACAAACTAAGTACATAACCTATAAATAAAAAAATAAAAGCTGTCTGCACATGATACAGTGTAAGACTTTGTAAATGAACTTGATTTTTATCGTTGTAATCTTCAGGAACAAATATATTATGAATCATTAAAAAATGGTCCCATTTCGTTCGCCATATTTCTAAAAATCCTGATTCTATTATACGTCTCATTAATATATTCAATTTATCCAAATATGGTAGACCATTGTCCGTTACTTGAAATGCTATTTGTCGTGGTGTTGGACTTTCTCTTATAATCTGTAGAATAATAATATCCATATTCAACAAGCCAGTTAAAATTATATTATCAATATTTTTCAAATGTAGCTGTACATTTTCGCAAAAATTTCAATATTCTGCATTAACGTTTAACACGTACAAATGTTGCAATCGATTTTAAACTAACTTTCCAATGAGCTAGAGACTTAAAACGTTAAACATAGCTCAGAACTGGATAACAATGCAATATTAACTAATTAATTTACAAGTCGATATGAGAGTTATAACTATTTTTTTCCGACCGCCGATGACTCAATGTAAATCTATTTTTATGAATAATAAATACATTTTATTTTATTCCAAAACTTTAAAGCCAATATTTTTCAAATCAGTGGACACGATTACAAACAACGGATTTCCATAAAACTTGGGGAAATTGTAGCTGAAAAAATTGTCTTGCCCTTGAGCGAAGAAATTTAATTTCTGATCAAAATAAATATTTTTTAGGCACATTGAACAAGCCAAATTTTAGGCCAAAAAAAGCCTTTTTGTTCAGGCAGTCGCCATTTTGTTTACAAGCAACATAAATTAATTTCCGCTGAGAGGAAAGCTCCCAGAGAACGGCTATACCTCCGCGATTTTTCAACCTAAAAATTGGAAAGTAAAGTACTTGAATGAATCTTTTAAACGTACTAATTGTTTCTGAGAACAAAATTGTCGAAAATGACTTCAAAATTTCGATCCTGACTAACGGTAAGCCCTTAATAAATATTAATACAAAACTAGAACCTAGAGCTGTTTTATTTTTATTTATTTTTAGAAATTAAAACTTACATGCAATAATGGTCTATCTCCATAGTACATTCTAAGTTTAACAGTACCTTTTGCCCGTTTTTCAGCAACAACTAAGGGTATTGCAAAAGTATCTACTGTATATACATTTAATGTAAAATTTGTATGATCTAATTCAGGTGGAAATAATATTGTTTTTTTGATTAATCCATATCTAGCTGTTCCTATCAAAGATTTATTCAAATCATCTAATAGAGTACGATAGGTCATTATCTTTAGTCCAGAATTATCCAATTCTTCTAAAGTGTTTATATCTGGATAATACTTTGGTTCCACTAATATGCTCATTAAATTACTTTGAAACGCCATTACAATAATTAAACAAAAACACATCCAACAAATAACAAATATTCTTTCTGAGAGTGCTTTTGGTAAAGAAGGACATGATGTACTTAGTAATATTCTAAATAAATTTAGTACGTTAATATTCCATAATATTTTACAAATATAAACAATGATGGTTCGTATTGAAATTACCAAAGTTATTGCAAGAATAAGCAAGCTCCATACTTCAATTTTAAATATCAGAAAAAGATAGAGATAATATGGTACTTTTCCTTTTCGTCTATAGACTAAAACCAAATTATCACTATCATGCGGATAAAAAAATTGCGTGATACCATAAATTTTCTCATTTGGAATGTAAATCTCCTCCGAATTAATAACATCGATATGTTTACTTTTAATAATACGTGTTTTTCTTTCAAATATATCTGTAATTATTTCATTTCCATATCGCCACGGATTCCTTGCACCATGTGCTGCCAAATCACCCGAATATAGAAATTCCCAAGTAGCATTCAAAAATTCTGACATGGTTTGAAATATATCTGAATCTACTCCGCCCCAATAAAGAACTTCATTTGTTTTATTATCTTTTACGGGAAATGCTTTGCTAACATCATCATCTCGAACGAACATACATGTTAATTTTAAACCATACAAATTTTTGAATTTCTCATAATAGATATCTTGATCATAAGAATAATCCGTAAAGTTATCGAGAAAGTTTTCAAGATTTCTGTATGGATTATAAGTGTAAACAAATACTTGAAAATTTTGTTGAAATATTGCAACTATATTTAAAACTTTTTTCTGCCAACAATATTGAAATAGTTTATACAATTCTTCTGTAGTTAAAAAACTATCGAAAATTAATAATATTCGATTTTGCGTAATGTTCAGTAATATAAAATCAAAAATAGTTATTAAATCATTAACGCTTTTTAGAAATATTAATAAAAGTTTCATATGACCATAAAACAATTCATGTTGTTTCAACTGAAACATAAACTTATAATTACAACAACTAACAAACTAAGTATATATACCGTTATTTTTAACGAAATTGTTTATGCAAAACGAGCATTAGTGAATGAATTGAATATTATTAATATTACAAGTTTATATTTAATATTTTAAAATCGAGATAATAAACGAAAAAAATTACGTTACTTGCATTGAAAATAAACAAATATTCAATAAAATACACAGGTGTATTCACGTATGGTGTAACGGGCAAGGAACTCAATCTGAGATCGAGAGATTGTGAATTCAATTTCCGCCAGATGAAATTTTTTCATATAAATTATATTAAATATAAACTTATTTATAATTAGATCTTATAGAAAAATAATGTCAATTTGAAAATAATAAATACATAAAACTATTGTATTTAAATCAAAAAAATAATTTTTAATTAACTTTACATAAAATGCACTGTTTTAATTAATACCTTTAAATGGTTAGAATGGTTAAATGACAGAATATGTGATCTAATTTTAAAGTTTTATAGGCTACACCTACACTATATAGTCTATACCTAGAATTTCCTACAATTTTTCCAGTAGTTTTACAAAACAAAGAGACTTTTTGCAATATGCCTAATAATCAATCATAGCCGATTTTGATACATTTTCTATAAGAAAATAAAACTGACACATTTGAGACATCAAATCGATGTATTACATCGTTAGAATAAAATAGGTTTGAAAAGCGATTTATCAATACCAATCGACAAGGCTTGAAATTTTTAAAAAACTAGCCTGTTTTAAGCGAAAATAACCAGTTAACTAAAAGTGGAATATATTTTATGAATCAGAACAGATAGCGAGATAAAATCTAGACTATTTCGTAAATCATTTAATTGCTATTAAAATGGTATTTCAAGTTTCTAACTTTCAACACGTAAAACAGAGCTAAGTAATAAAAAAAACTGTGACCGGCGCACCTCCAAAATGTAAGGGGTATCTTTGCAGACTAGACGACACTACTACAGTTCACTAGAGTCCCTATAAATCTATTAGTAAAATAATCTACATCTCTCTGTGCCCCATAAAAACCGAGATGTAGATATAACGCCTTCATTACAAAAAAATTACAAAATACACCAGTGTAACGCGGGTTGACTAAACTTTTTTTTAATAACATTCAAATTACGTTTAGTGAGTTACCACTGACCACCTTTCCGAATTTGACCTGTAGTTTCTGGATTTTGAACTCCGGATTTAATATAAATTTTCCGGCCTGAATACATTTTTTATATAAAAGAAGAAAAACACAATATAATTTTTATTATTTGTTGATCAAATAGAAAATTGTAACGTAATAATTATTTATAACATTTATTATTTTATTTACAAGTTTCTTATTAATTAATTACTAATAAATATTTAAATATTATTGTTATATTTAAATAACATTGTTGTATATAATAGTTTTTCAAGATTTGATACCAGAAACAAGTGTATAATATTATTAGACTGTTTTTTTTTCTTAAGTAAAAATTTTATGAATTAATACTCGTAAATTGATATCATGAAGCCCGAGCTTCACACGTTCAAAAGAGACTAAATCACCCAAATACTAGTGAAATTTATGATTATTTTAGTTTAGCTTGTTCTACAAAATGATACTTCAAAAATTATATTATATTTCATTATATTTCCATAAAAATAAATTTGTGGCCATATGACAGCAATTCATTATATCAGAAACGAATTTCAAAATAATTTTTTGGATTATAAATAAATGTCGAAACCTACATCAAAAATCATTAAAGCCGTTTTCAAAATAAAATTTACAAAAAAAAAATATTGTACATTCAATAGTATAGAATTAAAACTGCTTAATTTATAAATAAATAAAATAAATTTAAATAATGCGAATTCAGTACCTTGCTCGTGTTTAAAACACTATCATTCCAATTTTTAGAATTCATTAGAAAAACTTTGTTGTTTGCTTGTTCAAATATATATTTTAACGAACCATCAATAATTGAATGTTCATTATTTACATTAATTACTCCAATATATCCAGTTTGCAAAGTGGTATAATTGTCACAAATATATTTAACATAATTCAGTACAGTTTCTGATTGTCCAGTTTTTATACTTAAAAGTACAATTATTACTATCAAAACAAATTTCATTTTTGACTGTTTTAATATTAAATGCATGTAGTAGAATTATTGTTATTATCACGTACTGTAAAATACCTAGCATATTTATATCTGCTTAGATTTGGTTTACGCAAATAAAATAAAATTTAAATATATTATTAAGTTTAAAAATCATTAAAAATTAATCCTTAATTTCTATACCGATCTTGTGGTACAAATATTATTTGTTCAACTTCAATAACAATATTTGCATTTTGAGAATGAAATGTAAATTTTCCGCCCATAATTACATTTTAAATATTGTTTTTACTGTAAATATTTAACACCTATTTGAAGAAAAAAATTAATGTGTATTTATATTAGTATTTTTTATTCTAAATTATTTATAAAATATAAAATTAAGCAACTTGCATAGCATGCAAGTTTAGGTATATTTTATTAATAATACTCAAGAATATTGAGATTTTATATTTTTCCCAAAATTTCACAAGATAAGATTTGTTCAAGGTCTATTACTATATTTTATTAATCTTACACTTTGCGGCAACGCAGATTAAATACATATATAATATTTTCATATAAATTATTGAATAATCTTCTAGATAATCCTAAAATATTATAATTATAAACGTATTTCGTAAATTCTTGTTGTTAAATTTTGATGTTAAAATACTGGAAAGACTGTTAATATTTATTAAAAATTTTAGTGCAATAATTTGTACTAGTTGTCGCCCAATGGTCAAAATTCGATAGTAATTCATTAAATTTTTAAGTTTGAACGTTATTGAGATTCTTTTGTCAAAGAGTATACCTCTTTAATCATGGCATATAATTTTTTTTAATTTTGTTCTATTACGTCAGCTGCGAGCGTGTACAAATACAAAGTCATTATGCATTAATTTTCGAGTTATTTGAAAAATACGAACGATAAGAAAAATGAGGTATAGCTTGGCCAAGCCATATTTAAAAAACAATAACGCGTTTCCTTAGGTTTATTTTTCATTGCTATACTGGCCAGGTTCCGCCAAGGCTACACAGTTAATTTGCCTATCTTTTTCAAATTATATAAAATTTAAATAATAAATTACAAATGCCAAATCTCACACACCTCCGTGCGCGCAATGTGCTTAAAAGAGGGGTAGAAAGTTTTTTCTTCACGTATTAATATATACATGTGATATATAATTTATAATTATAATATAAAGTATTATATTTTGCCCAAAGACAAAAAAATATGCCTCAATTTATCAAATCAGTATAGTATAACTAACTATAGTGCTTATATGTAAAACGTTAAAATTTGTTTAAAAATCCTTATTTGTTAAGTCAAAAAACAATTTTCTAGTAGCATAAAAATTTTCAAATTATTGAGAAATTTTAACTTTGAACTCTTAACCCTTTCGCCCCCTATTTAGTTTTTCATCCTATAGAAACAGAATACCAGTTCCAATTTATGTCCCAAGATTTTCAGGCACGGAAACATAATACCGGCGGAAATATATGTCCCAAGAACTTATTTTAAATACTTTGCAAATATTACTACACAATTTTTTCATGTCTAATCTGTTTATATACGTTTTATTAATAAAATAATATAAAAACTAATATGATTTACTTACATTTTCCAGAAAATAAAGGCACACAACACAGTAACCACCTGAATAGACACCACCTTCTTGACGTTTATGAATTAGGTTAGAAAACACACCTGTTACCAACTTTGCTACACTGGAAAAAATCCATGTAGGATTACATAAATCGTTTATGTAAAACAAAGTTTTTCAAGGAAAAATTTGAATTACTCAGACGATCTGTGTAATTTTTACATAGACAGTTTGAGTAATATTAGATGGATTTTTTTCGGTGTATACAATTTATACACATACTTTGAATCTCTAATATTTCCAATTCTCTTTGACTCACCTTGTACATAAAACCCTATTGCAATAATACCAAAAAAACTTTAACAATAGTTTAAAAATAAAAAACCGTTTAATTATAGCATCTCCTTTTATTACAATTCAAATGTTACAGCAAATAATACAATATTTAAAAATGAATAACAAAAATCAAATAATATTTTGCGATTGCTTGGTATTCCGTATTTTACATCAGGTTCAAAAGATCCGCCTGCAACGGCAAATGCTTCTGAAAATATGAAACCTAATCCAATTGAGGTGGTACAGCAACTAATGGCTGTTAATTTTGATATTATGATTATTTTTTTTGTATCTATATATATACATATTTGTATATTAATTAAACGAAAATTGTTTGCTTAATAATGAATTTAAAATTGAATATGTCTATAGAATTTATATAATAATACAGAATACCCGCATAAGTTTAACAAAAAATTAACTTAAACTTTATTTATATTGCACCAAAAATTTCAATAAATATTTAACAGTCTTTTCCACCATTTAATAACAAGAATTTACAAAAAGCAAAACATAAGAACTTAAAATTAATTACACAAGTATTATTTCAGTCATTTCGTTTACATCATTTACGATTAAAATTTATTTTAATAAATCAAACGAATCTTAATGAGTGAGTAAATAACTTTTCAAGAAAGTTGGATACAAATTTTAAAAATAAATATTTTAGTTTTGAATATTTTATAAACACATTAATTTCTAATTTGTTCAAAAAACATTTTAGAAAGATGTTATTAATAAAGATTCGAATTCAATCGTTATTTTAACAATTATATATAAAAAACATTTTACAAAATATTCGAAAGTAAAATTGATGTATATGTTTAAAAATAAATGATATAAAATTTAAATTAGCGAAATAATAAATAATTCTAATATTTTAACAATCACACTGAAAACAAAAATAAGGCAACATTTGACTAGATCTACCGTAAATAACAAAAATAATCACACGTTATTATTAAATAAATATAAATTATACAATTATATAAGGCAGCTCAAATAGCACAGTAGATTTTTGTTTTAATTCTGTAGCAACACGCACATATTGCAGAATTACTTACGAATTTTTTTTATTTTTCAATTAAAAAATTGATTTGACTTGATTATATCACACCACATACTATCTAGAGAAATTCATAAAAATCAGTCATATATTTTATATATACATTCATTTGGCTTTTGGCGACACTTATAAATTAAAATTACTTGAATCAACTGGAAACATAAGAAACCAGGACATTGTAACCGATAAATATATTGGTTAACGGTTAACCAGTTAACCAGGCACGATATGATGCTAAAATGCTTACAACAAGATTGGGCTGTTGGTGATTTTATTACAATTTTCGAAAATCGGAGTTTATTAATTATTATTTGACTATATTTTTGTTTCGATTTTGAAATATCACTAAGTTTATAATATGTTTATAATTTACTAAATATTTAAAATAAAAACTAAAAATATAAATTATAAATAAAAATAAATATTTTGTGCTAGATGTATCTAGATAATTGTTAAAATAAAATATAGTAAAAACTAATTAATTAAATCATAGATTATTATTTAAAAAAATCAAATGATTAAAATCAGGCCAATCCTGCTGCATGAATACAAAAGAAGTATAAATGATCGTCCACTTCTTTCTTATTTTGTAATAATTAATATATAAGCACTGTTTCTGTTATAATATTTTACATATAAACAAAATGATCATTACGAATAATTCGTAGAATAGAATAGAACTTCTTCTCTATAAAATCAATCATAAAAAAAGTATTCAACTAAGTTAAGTTAAGTTAAGCAACAGAGAAACCTCTTGACTGAAACTACAAACTCAGTTTTATATCGGGTACTACACTCAATGCAACTGTTCTTAAGATCACGAGTAAAAAAATAATCTATAACACTCAAAAACTGAGCTTGCAGTATCAGCACTTAAGATCTTTTTAGAATTATATAAAACAATTTTTATACAGATTTTTTTTCCATTCACAAACAGTTTGATTTAATTTTGGAAGTCAGTTCAAAATGATATTGTTTAAATAATAAATAACAGAAATTTTATATTATGTACTAGATAAATTATTATCAAACAAATAAATAATTTACATAACTTATAGTAAATAAAGCAAATGTTTTTGTACTTTATATGTATATTTATCTAGGAAATAAATTATCTAGCACTATCATAATAAAAACAGGCACATTATTTGCATTTTTTAGCATTAAAAAAAAACTATTATTAAATTAGTATAATCGTATGAGCAAATTTCATTCAATTATTGGCATATCAAGAATATAATTCTTATTCGTATTCTTATTCTATTTGCCCAGAAAACTTAATCAGTATTTTAAATAAATATTCTAAATAACTAGTTCTTATCACAATGATTCGAATTTAAATGATATTTAAAATCATTACCGGTTGTTAGCAGAGCTCGATGATTAAAATCAGGAGTGGAATCGGGCGATGTAGCTGGTGTAAGTATTCCTAATTCCGCATCATTTATCATTAATGATTTTTGATGCGTCTGTATCGGTTCGATTTGACTAGAAATGTTTGTTTGCGAAATTGACGTAGTCACAAATTCGTTTAAATGTTTGTGTTGCATGTTTGAATGATTTTTTAAACCATACGCTGTTTTATAACTTTTACCACAATGACATCTAAATCCCTTTCGTATTCTGTAAAGTTCAAGAATCTTCTAAATAAACTAGGCGAATAAATTTAATATTAAAATAAAACAAATTATAATTATTTATTAATATGTGTATCCGTTCTTCATGACGTTTTACATTTAAATAACATTAAATATAGAAAAAGTAAAACACTTTTGTAACTTTAAAATATTTCACTATAATATACAAATTTTGTCGAAATTAAGGCCATTTCAAGGCAAACAAACGGCTATATTCAGACAGGTGGTGAAAATACAAAAATGAATAATTTTACCTTCGTTTAATACTACATATTTATGGTAACTAGTTATTATAAAAATTACCTAATTTATGTACAATTAATAATTTAATAACAATTTTTATATTCAGACAGAATTAACGTATAAAAAAAATTAATCAAATATTTAATTGTCAATATTTTCATTGTTTATTATTATTTCGATTTCCAAAAAATATATATGTTGTTAATTGTAATAAAGATTAATCATATTTTTTTTTTCAAATAAATTTTATCTGTGAAATAAAAGAAAATCGCATTTTTCAAGGAAAATGATGAAAATTATATTTTTCTCTTATTTCACACATACAATTTATTTGAAAAAAATATGATTAATCTTTATTACAATTAACAACATATATATTTTTTGGAAATCGAAATAATAATAAACAAAGAAAATATTGACAATTAAATATTTGATTAATTTTTTTATATGTTAATTCTGTCTGAATATAAAAAATGTTATTAAATTATTAATTGTACATAAATTAGCTAATTTTTCTAATAATTAGTTACCATAAATATGTAGTATTAAACGAATAAATCGAATGTAAAATTATTCATTTTTTGATTCCTATCACCTGTCTGAATAGAGCCGTTTATTTGCCTTGAAATGGCCTTGAAAATTTTCAAAATTACAAATTTTTTTAATTTTTTCTATATGAAGTTTGACAAAGTAACGGCTAAAAGTGTTAATTTTTTTAACATTAAATATATTTTAAAACCCTTTTATTTTAATACAATGTATTCTAAAACATTTTTTACTAATGTAAGTATATTGTACGTATTATTTTATTCATCCACTAATAAAAAACTTTGATTTCATCAATAAACGCCAAGGCAAGTGTATTTATTAAACCAAAAGTGGTATTATTTTTTTTGTTGCCTATTTTATTGATTAAAAATAATATCTAAAAATATTTTAAATTATATTTGTTTGAATCTCTACTAGCTTTTATTTTAATTTTTTTCTAGAAAACGCAGATTTGGAAAAAATATTTTGACAATTTTTTAATGTTTCCATATAAACAATTTGTCAATATATTCATTATGTCAAGAACAAATTTTAAAATTAGTTTTTATATTGTAAATGCTTTCCTACATCCGAAAACATTTAATTAAAATCATTAGAGCCGTTTTTAATCTAAAATTCACAAACAAATGATAAAATTTAGCATCGAATATTTTCACAAAACATATTATCAATTAAAAGTATTATTTACTAAACATTAAAATAAAATAGTAAAAAATCTTTCAGATTTTTCTGATTTAGTAATAAACAAATATAAAAATAAACTCACCTTGCAATCTTTTTATGGCCATTTTTCGAATGATATTTAATTCCATTAATATTTTTATAGCGCTTTTTACAACCTGGTACCGGACAAACGAACGGTTTATCCGAATTGGTAATTGATGACGAATTTAATATTCGACTGCCATGTTTCAAAATATATTCCGATGAAAATTCCTCACTTGTCCACGAATCATTACTGTCATCATCTGATTCCGAAGCAGGATCATCATCTTGATCGCTATAACTTGACGAAACAGATCGGAGCGATGATTTTTGAGCATGTTGTATAAGTCTTCGTTTTATGTCAACAATCTGAGACTCTCTACGGGCTGAATTCGAATAAAATTTTAAAACGTAACTTAATGGAAGACATTGCGGCTGCTGTTGCTCTTTTTCTTCTATAACTGCTGGATCTGATTCTAAAATAAAGAAAATAATCTCGATCTAATTCAATTACAATTAAATATACTAATTTTTGAATAGTGTTCTGTAACAATTTATCGAAAACTGTATTAATACTTATTTTAATTGTTAAAAACATATTACATATTTTTCTTTTTAAATTAATTCTAACTATAATAAGTTTATTTACAAATTTTTAAAAATATAATAAAAACTGTTTTCAAATTTTAAATTTGGCACCGTAAATTTATGACAGCACGTGAAGTTCGAATCTGCCGACAATGTGAAATATATAATATTTTATAAACGTCATGCATCTCCAGCTGCCTAAAAATTATAATTGAAATATTACCTATATGAGTATCTTCAATATGAAGAATTAAATCAGCTAAACTTGGGAAAGTTAGACCGCAATCATTAAATTTACATATGTTTAGCATGAAGACCGCCATGTTGTTAATTTAATATGCGTAACTACTACATGTGTCAAATCAATATTTAAATAAAATTTGTTTTATTTAAACTATATATTTATTTTACCAATTAATATCATAATTTATTTGTATCACACGTATTTAAAAATGTTTTCACAAAGTTTTATATATTTTTAATAATAATAAACTTAAATTTGACATTTAGACGAACATTACTTCGGACATTTCCGGTAATGATCGATAAGTTGGATGTGCCTGTAGTAATAGGTGTTTTTCGTCATGCACGGAATTAACCGATTCGACTTCTCTTTCATACGGACGGTAGATTGGTTGCTCTACTGCGGCGCGCAGGTCACTCACAAAACGTACATTCCAAAGACCGGGTCTCCTCCTCCGGTGCACTGTACTTTGGTGAGCCGTCGTATTTGTTACTGTGAGTAAAATATCTTGAAAAATTTAGTGTTCGTTTCTTTAATCGGATTTTTAAATTAATTAAAATTAAAAATATATTTATTGTTTTATGTGCTTCTTGTATTATTTTTGTGGATTGTGTGATACTTTCATAAAATATAAGTTGAAAAATATACTTGGGAGCTAAACCTAATATTCAGCCATTTTCGGTTAACTTGACTTTAGAGATTCATTTGTTTATTACAATAATTCGAATATACTGTATTAAAACGAATACAGGTTTGCTAACAATAATCTTGTTAAGTGCAATTTTTTTGTGTTATCTAATTGTGATTTACTATAGAAATCAATTTTATCTCTGTGTTACGTAACGAGTTACATGTACCTATTATCTGACGTTGCAACTTCCAAAAGTAACTATAGAGTTGAAGGTGTGAATTAATTGATTGTTTCTTTTAGGTTCTTCAGACAGATCCCTAAAATTTTTAATCAAAATGTTCGCCTGCGCCCGATTCATCGCTCCCGTTGCTAGACAAGCTGTAAGTTATATAAAAAAAATAATTATTAATTATTCTTTTCATTTTTATGTAATTAAAATTATATATTTAACGAAATAATGAAAATTTTGAATAATTATTTTGGTTATGTAAGCACTTCAAATTAAGTTTTAATATCAGTATGAAGTTCAGTTATTTGTCAATGATGATATCTTTTATTAAATAACGATAATTTATGAGTTATTATCTTCCTTGGATGTCTGACGACAATATATTAAGAATCTTATATGAGTTATGTAATCACTACTTGAAGGTTTATGTAACACTTCAGTTGTATGAATATAATTATATTTTTTTTCAATTATTTTCAGCTGATTTCTAGTCCAAAGAGCTATGTACGACCACTTAGCGGTGTAGTGAATCAGAGTCAGTCTCTTGTACAACACACGCAGACACAGAATAAAAGCACACCCGTTAGTTTATTGCCCGCGATTCGCGGTTTTCAAACGTCGTCAGTGTCTCGTGATATCGATTCCGCCGCCAAATTTATTGGAGCTGGAGCTGCCACCGTTGGTGTCGCTGGATCTGGTATGTATCTTATCTTTTTTTCTTGCGATTATATAATACCTATAAAGTGTTCCTGAAACCATATTGTTCATGATGACAACATTCAGAATATTGAAAATCCATGATAGTTTTTCTTCCTTGGATGTCTGAGAACAATATTTTTGTCACATTTATTACAAAATTAATATCCAAAAACAAGTTTTGTTATGTGCAACATAAAATATGTGTTTTACATAGCATTTTCAGGTTATGGACAATGGTGTAAGCATTTGGATATTTAAAACATAAGTTACGCCAGAACTCCATGATTAAAATATTTTACTGCTGGTTTTTTTTTAATTAGTGCTTAATTATTATATAATGAAATTTTACTAAAAATAGTTGATCATTGTAAAATATGAGAGTGAAAGAAATTTGTTGCACGGATTCCATTTGGAATGGTAATTAATTTGTAACTAAATTAAAATAAATAATGAAATTGCAAAATCTGAGCAAGTTTATATTAAATGTGACGAGAAAGTTAAATTCTATTTAGTTTTCCTACATCTCAAGAATCTTTACTAATAATAAAACTCGGGTTTGTACGAAAGGCTAATATTAAAATATAAAAAAATTTATAAATAGGTATAACTTATTTAACGAATCTAAATATAGATCATCAAATGTCATTTTAAGAATATATTACATAATGCAACTGAACTTGCTCAATTTGTTATAGGTTATATTTGACGATAGATCAGTTTAATAATTCGAATTTTTTCTACAGGTGCTGGTATTGGAACAGTGTTCGGTTCCTTGATCATCGGTTACGCTAGGAACCCATCATTGAAATTACAGCTGTTCTCCTACGCCATTCTGGGATTTGCCTTGTCTGAAGCCATGGGCTTGTTTTGTCTCATGATGGCCTTCTTACTGCTATTCGCCTTCTAAATCATTTGAAAAGGAAAACTGCCGCGTGGGGCCATGGAATACGACTGCCGCGGCCACACTTTGCAAGAACCATCGTCTCATTAATATCATTAAATAAAATTTTGAAAAACAAATACAACAACATCGATGAAATACTTATAATCGAATACGTATTTCTTCCATGGTTTTACCCCGAAATTTACGAACAACAAATAAGAAATCCGAGTAGCGAAAAATCATGAGTTTATTGTTAATTAATTCTGCAATAGGACAATTTATTATCTTTTTTGTTTTGTTCCTTATGTAGCTACGTTTAAATAAATGTATGAAAAGTGTCACCAAAAGTTTAAAATCGTATCCAGTGACTTCGAACTCGTTTATTTAAAAATGGTAGTGACCTGTCGGTGAAAACAATCAAATCGACATAATCACATTATTTCATTTATTGTACAGCGTTAGAAATTTAATAAATACTTTAGTTGTAAATTTTTTTTTTCCAACTAAGGTTTATTCGTAACTGTAGCTATTTCATTTTTGTTTTTGTACACTCCCCCATTAAACGTCCTTTTCAATTCATTATATTAGTAAACACGCTAAAATTTGTTAACGTGGATGAGCTTTTACGAATATGTGGCGAAATAAAGTTACTGTTATAATATTGTTTGCTAAATTTTCTGAGTAGTTTTCCAGTTCCTTCTTTCAATTTTCTTATAACTTTAATTTGCTAATTCTTTACTAAATATTTTAATTACAAAATGATTAGCAATCAATGAGAAATTTTAGAAATAACGAGTACCCATGTCAACCCAGCACCATTTTCTAATTTTTATTTCGTGATATTCACATGTTACTCAACAAACAAAATGAGGTAATTATCACTTAAAATTGTTTATTTTTTATTTAAAATTATTACTACGCGTGATTTTCATTTCTAGAATATACTACGTGCAATACAATTGTGTATCACGTGAAACTTTCTTCAAGGCGGAATTGTTTTGGCATTCTACAAAAAGAAAAGTAATTTTATATTACACAATATAAAATTTTCATAGTATTTTTATTTATTTTGATGATGGTGGTCGATAACTTAATACCGATTTAATTATAGTTTTTAAAAAATTCAAGTTTAAGTTTGGTTTTAAAATTTATTTCTAATCAACGTTACTACGTTAAACTGAATCTTATTTCGACAATAAAATTTCTTATCTAAATTATTTTTGCCAAATCAAGTTAAATTCTTATCAATAAAAATAAACACTATAATTGAAAACAACATTTTTATATATATATATATATATTTAATTACACATGGTGTATTATATACTAGATTATAGTATTTTGTTTTTACTTAAATCGCCGTTAATTTATTAAAAATTAACTAATGGTTTAATTAGTTCATCAAAATAAATATAACTTAAAAAATATTTTTATTTTATTCCGAAGAAAAATACAGAATATGTATTACTGGGTAAGTATATATATTTTTAGTGCCATAATTATTATTCAGGAAGAAGACAAAGGATTATAAAAAAAGGAGCATTTGATATTGAAATAATTTAATATATTATTTTTTACTTTGAAATTTATTATACGGAGTAGATTTTATGAATCTTCATAAAATCCAATCTATACATAATAAATGAAAAAATTATATTGTATCGCTTCGATAACATTACTCAACACTAAATAAAAAATGTATTTAATATATTGGTCAATAAAATATATAATTAATTGCTTAAAAACTAAAACTTTCTAATTATACCGCTGAAATATTTTATTAGAAAATTATTTTAAGACCGCACACATTTTTGACGTTTGGTCGTTTTATCAAATTCGCATTTTTCATATGAATTACATTTGGCATTTCCACAATATGTTCCGGTAGCAGATGCTGAAAATATAAACATATTTTTTTAATAATGTGCTTTCTTCAATATCTGAAATTTAAGATGTGGTATGATAAGGTTGGCAACGCGAGAAGGTTGGCAACGCGTGGACGCGGCCAGACATTCAGTAATGGAAAGTCAGCCATTACCGACACTAGTAATGTAATGTTGTGTGTAAATAATAAATATATATAAATAAATAATAAACAGTGTTTAAATAATAAGTACAACACGCTCCTAAAGAAACCACACACGACATAATGTTACATGGCGCAGTCATGGATTTGAAGCCACCGTATTTCAAGTTAAATGAAAAAAATGCTGCAAGCACATGGTGCAAATTCAAGCAACAGTTTGAAATATACATAAATGCAACAGGTATGGAAGTAAATGAAAAAAGAAAGTGTAATTTACTGCTGCATTGTATGGGTTCAGAAGCAATTGAACTGTACAACACTTTTGAACTAAAATCAAATGAAATTAATAATTTCGGTATATTACTTGATAAATTTGATGCATATTTCATACCAAAATTAAACATCACGTATGAAAGACACAAATTTTTCATGAGAAATCAACTCTCAGACGAAAGTATGGAGGCATACATTACGGAATTAAAGACACTATCTACATCTTGTGACTTTGGAAGATTACGTGAATCACTAATAAAAGACAGAATAGTTTGTGGCATTGAGAATAACCAGTTACGTGAAAAATTATTAAGTGAAACTAGTTTAACCTTAAACAAGTGCATAGATATCTGCAGAGCAACGGTAGCTACAAAAGAAACAGTGAAAGAAATAAATAATGAAACAATAAAAGTTGATAAAATTAACAAATACCAAGAAAGTAAATTAAGTAAACAAAAGTATGTAACACAAAAACAAGTGGAAGAAAGAAAAATCAACAGTCACAAAAATACAATTAAGAACTGTACACGTTGCGGAATAACACACAAAGTGAGAGAGTGCCCAGCATATGGACAAATGTGTTTTAAGTGCAACAAGCCAAATCATTTTAAAAAAATGTGCCGAGTGAAACAAATAAAAGAAGTAAATGAAGAAATAGATGAAAATGAAGAGGAAGTGTTTGTAGGTGCGGTAGAAGATCAAACAAAAGTAGGTGAAGAAGATTGGACAGAAACCATAGAGTTAAATAAGAAAATGTTCGTCAAGTTCAAATTAGACACTGGGGCGCAGGCTAGTATAGTACCGAAATATCTATGTAATAAGCTTGGAAATATCAAGTTACTAAAATCAACAGTAAAATTAATTACTTTTGGTGGTACAAAAATTAATACATTAGGCAAAATTAATTTGTTTTGTAATGTAAAAGATAAATCAGAAACATTTAATTTAGATTTTTTCGTTGTAGATATAGAAAATGTTTCTCCTATTTTAGGATTAAGAGAATGTAAAAAATTAAAACTTATAACAAAAGTAAATGAAATTAATAAAAATTGTGCTAATCGAAATGTAATAGACAAATATCATGATGTTTTTGAAGGTATTGGATGTTTAAATGAAACACATAAAATTAAGATTGTAGAAAATGCAATACCTAAAGTATTTAACGCTAGGAAAATACCGATGTCTGTTACAGAGGATCTGAAAAAAGAATTAGATAGATTAGAGAAAAATAAAATCATTGTAAAAGTTAGTGAGCCTACTGACTGGGTTCATCCACTGGTAATAGTCAAAAAGCCCAACGGGAAAATCAGAATTTGTCTAGATCCGGTTGAATTAAATAAAGTTATTAAAAGGGAATTTTTCCAAATTCCAACAATCGAAAATATTCTAACGGAACTATCTAACGCAAAAGTATTTAGCATACTTGATGCTAATCAAGGGTTTTACCAGATACCACTGGACGAACCAAGTCAGAAATTATGTTGCTTCGCGACACCTTTTGGTAGATACATGTTCACTAGGCTGCCATTTGGTGTTTCGTCAGCACCAGAAGTTTTTCAGAAAAAATTCAGACAAATTTTTGAAGACTTGCCAGGTCACATATCATATATAGATGATATTTTGGTCTACGGTAAAGATCAAAACGATCACGATAAAAATTTAAAAAATATTCTAGAGAGGGCTAGGGTAAAAAATGTAAAATTTAATAGAGAGAAATGTAAATTTAATAAAGATGAAATTAAATTTGTAGGACATATTGTTAGTAAATCAGGAATTAAACCTGATAAAGACAAAATTAAAAGTATTATAGAAATGCCGGTACCAACCAATAAAAACGAAGTTGAAAAATTTTTAGGAATGGTTACATACGTGTCTAAGTTCATACCAAACTTGTCAAATAAAACCAATATTATAAAACAAAATCTTAAAACTAGACAGTTAAAACAAAAAATAAATCATGATAAAAATGTGAGAGAGAGGAAAATTGAATTTAAACCAGGAGAAAAGGTTAGAGTTCAAAATCAGGATAAATCTAGGTGGATACCAGGGAAAATAGTAAAAAATAGTAATAAACCTAGAACGCACATAGTGAAGTTGAACAATGGTTCAACAATAGAAAGAAATCATAAATACTTGATCAAAGATAATAGCACAAACATAAAACATATACATAAACAGGGTATAAGTAAAGCAATTAATAATCCTCGTACAAAAAGAGCTATTAAAAAACCAAATAAGTTCAATGACTATGTATAATTTAGTGTAGTTGATATAGATATAAGAATATTAAAAATAATTGTAAAACATAAATAATAATTAGATTTTGTATAATTATATAATACTGTATTTTATATATCGTTTGTTTAACATTGTACTCTGATAGGTTATTGTTTAAGTAGATTAGAATATTATTGTTTAAAAATAAAAGAAGGGGGATGTGGTATGATAAGGTTGGCAACGCGAGAAGGTTGGCAACGCGTGGACGCGGCCAGACATTCAGTAATGGAAAGTCAGCCATTACCGACACTAGTAATGTAATGTTGTGTGTAAATAATAAATATATATAAATAAATAATAAACAGTGTTTAAATAATAAGTACAACACGCTCCTAAAGAAACCACACACGACATAATGTTACATAAGATATAATTTTTTATTGCCAAATAAATGCAATAAATAAATTAAGCATATTTATATTTTGCATAACATTTTATATACATCAGCAAACAATAATAAATTAGTCACACATAAAATTATAATGCAATATGAATTATTCATTAAAGAAATATTCGTTTCAATGATGGTACGTGTTAAAATAAATTTTTAAAATGTATTTAAAAGTTATCGCAATTTACAACAGTTTAAATATCAAATAGTCTTTTAGAAATTTGTAGTTAAAAATACTGTTTTTATTTTTATTTTTGATAATTATTTATATATAAAAATAAAAACCTATGAAATTTTTACGTGAGGTATGTGGTGTAACTAGGAGGATACATACATACACAATCACGCCATATACTCAAAAAAGGTGTGGCACAAACTCTTTCCACTATCCCAAAATCAGTTTCCTCCAAACATTCCTATTCAGCTTTATCCATATTCACAATTCCTCTCATACCTTATCTTGCATTTCAACTAAAACTTGTAATATAAAGGCGGAGAAAATTATCTTAAAAATAAAATAAGAACTACTTACAACTTGATCCTTTATAACCACCAGTGGCGGAGCCAGATCTATTCGGTTGGGAACACGACTTTGTATTGCAAATATTTGGACAGCAATAAGTTCCAGGCGAACATTGATTGTCTTCAGTACATTTTGGACTACAACTTGTCATTTGACTAGAAGCTGGACAATCACTACGAACTAATATTAAAAATTATTCTCATGTTACAAAAATGAAATAAGAAAAATTATTAATACGTACTTGCGAGAGCATCGTAAAATAACGCAAATAAAAATATAGCACAAATTGCAAAATGTACTTTACCTAAAAAAACAAATCTTGTAAACAATTTAATTTTACCAATAATAATAAATAACTTACCCATAATGCACAAAAAAATTAGAACAAGTTAATAAAGACGACTTTAACAACGTTATTAGCATAAATAAATTATTGCAAATCTGTTCCTCACTTATGTATCACTTAGAATTCCCCACTTTCAAATATACTATTGTTTTTATTTATTTTTAATTACATTCGCTTGATTACCTTGACCTCTTCTGAATAAGAAATCTTATCTAATATTTACTTATGAATAAAATGAATAGAAATTAATTAAAAACACAGGCAAAGTTAATTAATATTATTATTTATTTATTATGACAAACACAAATAACAATTTTTTTCTTACAAAACAAGAATTATTATAATTATGAATTAACGCCAAAAGTTAGATAACCTAATTTACACTGCTGCATGCGGCATATCTATTTTACAATTAATTAAAAATAATATGTTTATTTATAAATATATTAAATTGTAAACAAGTTTGACATTATTTTATTAATTGTCACATATTTCTGTTGTAAACTGTTAAAATATTGTTATTAATATTAATATTCAACAGACAAAATATTTCTTTGACATTTATTAATATTCAAAAAATTTGAATAATATAGATATTTATATTACGTATAAGTATAAAATGTTTACAGTATAACATGGAAATATTTTTATGGACTTATTTATAATAATTATTATATTTAATTAATAGTTTTTTTTTTACGTTTCTGCTTTTATACAAGCCATTGCACCACATCTATTTCGGCAACATTTTAGACGTCCACGACAATCAGTATCATATTCGCAAGTACTTGTACACACCCATGGTCCACTAGGTTTTATTGGACAAGTGCCAGGTTTCACTATAGAATATAAATATATATTATTAATAAACAAATTCGAAAATAATAGTTTAATTTTAATTAATTCTAATATCATTCTCAAGGTAAAAGATTTCAGAGTTCGTTTTAAAGTACATTTTTAATTAAAATATTTTTCTACAGGTATTTGTATTTACATTGATCTTTAATTTATAATTTTTATTAAGTTTTAATTTAAAATATATTTTTTTAAAGTAAAAAAATAAAATTAATCAATTTCAAGATATTTAGAATAAAACAAATTCTAAGAAATTAAAATTTTCCCAACATTAAAAAAAGTTATATTTGATTCATTTCTTTTGCCACATGACTTAAATATATTTTAATTTTGAATATAATAAATTTCATTATATTCAAAATAGTTCTGAGAAAACAAATCATTAAATATTTATATTTATTTTTTGTCATATAAAAATAAATACACTAATTTTAATTTATTTTTTGTTTCTTCTGTAATTTATTTTAATTGTACTTTATTAAAACAGTTACCAATAATCCAAAATCTCTTTTAAATTGGTTTTATTCAAAAGCAAATTATGTCGTTTATTTCAAATTATGCCTTGCAATTAACCAATTAATTAATTAATTAATTAATTAACTAAATTTAATAGTAGCATGCATAATTATTATATCAGAAATTTTATATTACTCAAAAGCCTAAAAGGGATTACTGCATTATAATAAATTGCCAACATATATTAAAGATTCAAAGAATTTAAAAGCAATTAAATTTGAAATTAAAAATTTTTACCACAATAAAGTTGGTGCAAATTAATAATTATGTTAATACGTTGATAATTAAGTAAATAGTATGATACAGTAGTAAATTTCCTGTAATTCTTATGTTAAAATGTATTACAATGTAATTAACTAGCCTAAAAAGCTAAATAAAGTTTAATTTGATCTGATTTGAATATAATAAATATTGAATATATTGGCGCAAAACGTAGAAAAACTTACCTTTTTTAGTACTAGTTGACTGTCTCATTGTAACAGGCATAATACACGAGGTACCTCCGCACATTGTTGGACAACATTTCGATTCACCAGGACATTGCTGGTCTCTGTTACAAGTCATACTGCAAATTCCAAGCGCTGTTGGTGGCGGACAATCTCCTGGTTTACCCGGAACACTTAATTGTGCCGCTACGTTAATATTAAACGATGTTAAAACAATTAACATAAATGACAAAATCAAGAATGTGAAATGCGTGCGTAACATCTTGATTTTGTTCTCTTAAGTTGTTCTTCTCCTAACTTACAGAAGCAGAATGAATGAATATGCGATTAAAACATAGCTTTTTGTACCTTATCTGCGTTCTCGCATGGAGGAAATGATACCACATCCACATTTTATTTTTAACGGACAGTTTCATAATAAAATCTTATTCAGTTCGTTTATTTAACAGAGTGCCAGACATTTAAAGTTAAATCAACAAAAACGGATCAATATTATTTACTTTATTCGTAATTACTGTCAACAAAATTATGCCTACTTAATCATACTTAAAAATAAAGTCTATTTAATTCTATATAAATCCTCATCTGTTTTTATTTTCTCTAGTATTTTAATATAAATAAAAAAATTATTAAAAAAGTATTTATATTAATATTTCCAATTTCTTAATCTCGATATCATTTTTATGGACGTGTTTTTTAGGAGTATGTAATTTGTATATACCTATAATGCTTCTTTTTTTTAATAAACGAATTTATTCAATGATATTATCGATTATAAAAAAAAGAATAATTATGTTTAATAACAAATAAAATACATATCGTATAGAATCTCAAAATTTTATTCTCATATTTTTATCATTTACACTAGAAACAGATCTATTAGTTATTTCTAAATACGGAAAACCACAAAAGACTGTTTCATTGTGTGTCTTAAAAAAATAATTAGCGAGATAAAGTACGGACGTGGTTCAATATCGGTTTTATATTTTATATAAACTTTAAGGATGTGGTTTATGTAATGTAATAATGTACAAACTATTATTAATTTTAGAAAATTTACAACTACATTAAATTGAATTTCCCGGTTATACATAACGAAACATACGAAAATTGCAGGTTGCATATTACCCATATTACACTAAACACTAACCTAACAAGACAATTAAATATTCAAAATAAAAATGAATAATTTAAATTCGGAAAAAGAGAATAATGAAGAAATATTAACAAAAAAATTGGAAAGCTTACTGGAACAAGAAAAACAGTTAGATAAAGAATTAAACGAATTAAGAGCAAGTGGTGTAAAAGAAACAGACTCTATAGATATTATGAACGCTCTTCATGATTACAATGAAATAAGAGATGCAGTACAGGAAGTTTTTAATTTTTCGAGTAAAATTAATTATAAATCAAGTGCTGAACTTCACAATCAATATAATATACCTTTGGAGTAAATTATAGATAAGTGATAAAATTTGTATTTATCAAATAATATAACACACCGACAAATTGTTAACCTCAAAACAAACATGTATATTCGAACATTTTTACGAGTTAATAAACAATTCAAATTAACGAAAAATATTTATACATCTAGTATATATTGTGATACTAGTAATAATAAAACTGAAAAACAAACACATTTTGGTTTTGAAACTGTCAACGAAAGTGAAAAAGAAGAAAAAGGTTAGAATTTTTCTATGAGCCACATTTTCGTTAAAACTTTAATATATAATAAATGTTTTAGTGTATGAAGTATTTAAAAATGTAGCAAATAGATATGATTACATGAATGATGCAATGTCAATGGGAGTTCACAGATTATGGAAGGATAAGTTTATAGAAAAATTGGGACCAAGTTTAAACACAAAACTATTGGATGTTGCCGGAGGAACAGGTAACTTTTAACATAAAATGTATGAAAATTATATATATCTTTTAAAAATTTATTAGGCGACATAGCATTTCGATACGTAAACTATTTACTAAATCTGCCAAATGTTAGCAAAGAAGAATTATTGTCTTCCGAAAGTCATGTGACTATAACAGATATAAATGGAAATATGCTAAAAGTTGGTCAAGAAAGAGCTGATAAACTTGGTTTACCACGAGAACTCATTACATGGAAGATTGAAAATGCAGAAAAACTTTCATTTAATGATAATGAATTTACTGCATACACTGTGGCATTTGGAATTAGAAATATGACACATATTGATCAGGTATTAATATTTGAAATTAAAATCAATCAAATAATCGAGTTAAAAATTAATGAATATTTAATAACAAAAAAAAAAATTCAACTTGACTAACTACATTAAATTATTATAAATATATTATCAAATTTCATTTATTATTTATTTAATTAGAGTTCAAAGTAGGGAACATTAAATAATAAAAACTAGCCATACACATATAATATCAAAAAAAAAATACTTCAGTCTAATTTTTAAAGGTTTTAAAAGAAGCATATCGAGTTTTAAAACCAGGAGGCAGATTTATGTGTTTAGAATTCAGTCAGTTAGATAACAATTTAGCACAGTGGTGGGTAATTTGTATTATAAATAAATTTATAGTATTTGTAATTTTTCTTGAAATTATAGGGCATATGACCAATATTCGTTCCGAATAATTCCCGTAATGGGTCAATTGATAGCAGGTCAATGGCGACCTTATCAATATTTGATAGAAAGTATTCGTCAATTTCCGAATCAAAAAGATTTCTGTTGCATGATCGAAGAAGCCGGTTTTCGAAATGTGACTTATGAGAATTTAACAATGGGTGTTTGTGCTATTCATTCTGGTTTTAAAATTTAAATTGTATTACAATTTTGTTTAGTGAAATAATACTTTTATTATTTATTGTAATTGGTTTGTTGTATAATTTGATAACTATAATTATAAATATTTAAAGAATTTATTAATTACTTTTTCATGTAACTATATATATATATATATATATATATATATATATATATATATATATATATATATATATATATATGTTAATAAGTGTATATTTGGGTATACAGCATTAGAAAATAAAACGATTCATTTTTATAAATACCTATTTATTTAGTTTTCTCAACAGATTTCACCAAGTTAATAACATTTTCAGCTTGTTTTACCGTTGGCATATCTATCATTGAACCTCTAAATGTAAAAGCTCCCTAAAAATCGGAAATATATTAAAATATGTAAACAACAACACAACTTTGAAAATCAAAAACTTACAACACCACTTTTTTCATGCTTTTTAAATGCTTCTATCAACTCAGTAGCCCACTGTATCTGGAATTTATTCGGTAGAAAAGCTGTTTGAACAACAGGTACCTGATCGGGATGTATAACTTGTTTTCCAGTATAACCCATTCTCATACCTTCCTCACAATTTCTTTGCAAGTCATTCAAATCTTCATCAATATAATCAAGTTTAGTGAAATTTCATTATCTGATATTAAAGGATGATTAAAGTACCTTTGTAATTGATGTGAACCATATCTATAGCTTGCAAACCGAATGCTTTTGCTACAAGTACTAGTTTTTGTCTTGCATACAATATTTCAATAGAATTTTCAGTCCTCATTGCTCCTAAAATATTTATTTAATTTTCCATATACTTTGAATTAATCATACAATTATTTTTTTACATATATGTGGAAAAACAAACTCTTCCATTTTTTTCCATACGTTTACTTTTTCTCAGGAGAAAATTTATTATTAAAGAAATCATTTACATATGTTTCGATGATTTCGCAATTTGGTACTAATACAAACTTCAGTTTTTAAAACAAAGTTATTATTGTTTCCAGAAGCAAAAAATCTTACTATAAAATTTTTACTAAAGTTTACTCGGAGATCGGAGTAGTGAATTGTTATCTGCCCTAAATTGGATAAATGTAAAAAAAATTCTAGAAATGTCATTAATTTTTTTGCATAAATGTACAAGGGGCGCTTTACCTAATTATCTTGAAAAAAAAAAACCACGACAATTTTTAGGTCAGTACATAATTATAACACACGAAATCAAAATAATTTTATCTTAGAAAATAAAAATAGCAAAGCTGCGCAAAATGATATACTTTTTATAATACGTTACCTGATGAAAATTTACATAGTTTTAAGTTTAAAATTAAGCAATATTATTTGGAAAATGTAGTTAAATTAAATTTTATGTATTTTACATGTACATTGGTTTAAATTTTGTGTAGTTCTTAAGAAATAATAGCCTATAATAAGTTACTAGTTTATAATAAGTAGATCTGTTGAAATTAAAAGTACCAAATTACAAAGTATTAGTTTAGGATTAAGAAAAAACTATTTAGAAAACGTAGTTTACTACTATGGATTTTGAATATATTAAATGCTTTTGTTTATATAGCACATTTTTGCTAAACAAAGTTTTCTATTATTATTATCATCACTAAAACAATATGAACTTACCAATGTTAGCACAAAAATCATCGCTGCCGAATATAAGCGAACTAGGAATAAATTTATTGCCTGACATCTCTTTAGCTAATTTACAAATATCTACCAAATTTATCATCGCATTTGCTGATTCAATTAACATAAGAAAATTGACAATGTGATCATTTTTCATATACTTCTTTAACTTATCTTGAAACTAAAATTTAAAAATCACTAAATTTATTAGGACAGTATAAGTAAAAAAAAAGATCTACCCATTTAACATCTTCAATACTAGTAACTTTTGGTAAGAGAATTGAATCGGGAAGATTTTTTGCAGATAATATATGTGATAAATCATCTTCCGCCAAACCACTTTCGATTGAATTAACACGAACAGTTAAATCAAATTTTGCGTTCGGAGGTTTTCCTTCTCCTAATATAGAATGTATCGTTTCTCTTGCTACAGTCTAAAATATTACTTAAAACATAAAATTGAACGAAATATCCGGCTCTATATTTACTTTTTTATTAATTGCTACACCATCTTCACAGTCTACAGCAATGCAATCAACATTTAAATTAAATGCTTTTTTTAATTTACGTTCACTGTCGCCAGGAACATATAAAAGTGCTCTTCGTATACTGTAATTCCGTTTAATTATCTAAAATATTTGAGGGTTAATATTTTATAGAACTGTACTCTTATATAAACATACATTTTCTATAATTATTGCTTCAATTACTGATTTATTTGACAACTGTCGCACACAATTGTTGAAATACTTAAAACTAATCATACTGTTAATGTTTTAATAAATTTCTAAACGAAAATTGCAACTGAAATCGTATGCACTACTTGCACCCTGTACCTTTGGATTTATACAAATTCTACGTCATAATATGGTCATAATTACTAAATAAATATATCTCAAATAGTATTTATATACTTCTTAATGTAAAAAAAACATGCATCATTTACATGTAACATGAAAGACATAAATAAATTATTTATATTTTTGTATTTACTTTGTTTATTTTTTATCATGAATACAAATTTATATAAAACATAGAATTATGTAATATTTTATTTAAAATTTTGAAAGCTATATATAATAATATAAATAAAAGAAACATATATTTTTAACATAGTCATTATAAAAATTAAAAATTTGAAAATAAAAAAAATCAACTGTCAAAAATAAAGTTGGTATGAATAGCATAGAAATAATGGAAATAACAAATATAAATATATAATATGATAATATTATATATTAATATTATTATTATTAATATTATATATTATTATATATTATATAATATATAATATGAATAGTTTGACTTATTTGGGAATTTTTAGAATTTTAAACTGTATCTATCGTCACGAGCGTTACAAAAGAAATGTCTGCGCGATATACTCGTGATTAATTTCATTGTAATCATTCTTTCATCGAGGTGTGACAATTTAGTACATTCTGTTTTAAAAAATGTCAACTCTAGCCAGCCCTTTATCTGTTGCCGGTACTCGGACATCGGGAACTTCAGTTCGAACCCAAAATGGTATAAATTTGATAAATTCGTTAACTGTTTTCATGTAACATCATTGTTCTAGAATAATTTTCTAACCATGCCGCATGCTATGACGGCCATGATTCATAATTTGAAATATATTTTTCCCGAATTTATGTACGCATTGAAATAAATTTGATTGTTTTTTTAGTTATGGCAGCGAGTTCCATAGCAAACATTGTAAAAAGTTCTTTGGGACCAGTTGGTTTGGATAAAATGCTTGTCGATGACATCGGCGATGTAACAATTACAAATGATGGTGCGACTATTTTAAAACTTCTTGAAGTTGAACATCCGGCTGCTAAAGTACTAGTTGAATTGGCACAATTGCAAGATGAAGAAGTTGGGGATGGTACAACATCGGTTGTTATCATTGCAGCAGAGTTATTAAAGGTTAGTTATAGTTTTTATTTGAAGATACAAGTGTCAGAATGTATTATTTGTGATATAATTTTTTAGAATGCCGATGAATTAGTCAAACAAAAAATTCATCCAACTTCTATTATCAGTGGCTATCGTCTAGCTTGCAAGGAAGCATGTAAATATATCCAAGAGCATTTAACAATTCCTGTGGAAGAATTAGGTAGAGAATGTCTTATAAATGCTGCCAAAACATCAATGTCATCAAAGATTATTGGAGCGTAAGTTAAATATTTTACTTTTTAACACTGTTCGGTTCAAATTTTGCAATAGATTTTTAAACCAACTTCCCCATGAGCTAGAGATTTTAAATTTTAAACATGGCTCAGCTAACTGGATGACAATGCAATATTAACTACACCATGTACTCAAAAGAATGTGGCACAAATTCTTTCCACTATATCGCAATTAGTTTTCTCCAAACATTCCTATCCAGACAAACAATTCACACATCTATATAAGACTAAAAAGCAGAAAATAATTATTTAAATAAATTAAAAAAACGTGGTATATTAAATACATTTTTTAAAAATTAAATATTTATGTAATAATATGTTTTCCTTTAATTAGAAACATATTAGAAACTTTTTTTATTAGTAATTTTTTTTGCTTATACTTCCTTGGTTTACCTATTAAAATAACACAAGAATTATTTAGATATTTTGTTTAGATGTTAACTAAACTACGAAAACAATTTTTTTTCTAAAAAATGTTAAATGATCAAAACAATTGATAATAATAATCAATATATGTAATATTTGCGATGCGCGCACATTACTTTTATGTTTAACACAATAGCTGATTCGGGAATATTTGGTCTCCTTTTTTGCACTTTTTTCTATTATTATTATCATTAATTAATTTCTAGTGATGCTGATTTATTTGCAACAATGGTAGTCGACGCAGCAACTGCCATCAAAATAACCGACAACAAGGGCAATTCTTTATATCCGATTAGGGCAGTAAATGTATTAAAAGCACACGGCCGTAGCGCACGGGAAAGTGTCTTGATTCAAGGCTACGCATTAAACTGCACAGTTGCATCGCAACAAATGCCCAAGAAGATTACAAACGCAAAAATTGCCTGCTTAGACTTTTCTCTCCAGAAAGCCAAGATGAAAATGGGCGTACAAGTTCTGATAACCGATCCAGAAAAACTGGACGGTATTCGAGCACGCGAATTGGACATCACCAAGGAACGTATTCAGAAGATTCTTGCAACCGGTGTTAATGTTATTTTGGTAACGGGTGGTATTGATGATCTATGTTTGAAATATTTCGTTGAAAATAAAGCGATGGCCGTTCGTCGAGTGAAGAAATCCGATCTGAAACGTATTGCTAAAGCTACTGGTGCTCAGTATTTAACTTCGTTAACGAATATGGAAGGTGAAGAAACGTTTGATGCTAGTATGGTCGGTGAAGCCGCTGAAGTTGTTCAGGATAGAATCTGTGATGATGAACTTATACTTATTAAAGGGTAAGTGTTTTTAAATCTTCTCATAAACAAATCTTATATAATTTTTGTTATAGACCCAAGGCACGTACAGCAGCATCAATTATTTTGCGCGGACCAAACGATTTCTACTGCGATGAAATGGAAAGATCGATTCACGATTCGTTAAGTGTCGTGAAACGCGTTCTCGAAAGTAAGAGTGTTGTAACTGGTGGCGGTTCAGTTGAAGCAGCTCTATCGATCTATTTGGAAAACTTCGCTACCACACTTAGTTCCCGGGAACAATTGGCTATTGCCGAATTCGCCCGATCATTATTGGTCATACCGAAGACATTAGCTGTAAACGCAGCCCAAGACGCTACCGATTTAGTGGCAAAATTGCGTGCGTATCAAAATTCCAGTCAAACCAAAGTCGATCATTCCCATCTGAAATGGGTGGGACTCGATTTGATCGAGGGAACTGTTCGAGATAATAAGAAAGCTGGAGTACTTGAACCGACCATTTCGAAGATTAAATCGTTGAAATTTGCTACGGAAGCGGCGATTACAATTCTTCGTATTGACGATATGATTAAATTAGATCCGGAACAAAGTAAAGATAGGTCCTATCAACAGGCTATGGCTAGCGGTGAATTGGAGGGATAATCTTGTTTGCGTTGTTAATTCATTTTATTTTATTAAATTTATTGAAAACGAATCCAACCTCATTTTCGATACATCATTTCACTCAAATAATTTAACATTTATTAATAGTTGTAATGCCTTCTCTGTACACATAATTTTTGCTAAATAAAATAACACAAAAGCTTTTATAATATTTGTTTTATTTATTGTACATTCTGCAACAATCTAATCTAAATTTATAATCGATTAGGTGTTTTTATATTAAATAACGAATACTCAGTCAATTTGTTGTTTTATTTAGGTCAAATTTGCTCTAAATTGACTGAACATTCGTTATTTAATATGAAAAACACCTAATCATTACCTACAATCGATTACCCACAATGTAATTTAATAATTCATAAACGTTTTTAAAATTCAAAAATTTAACAAGAAACAGTAAAAATAATTAACAAAGAATGTTTATTTACATTGTTTAACGATATTTATACTTACAGAAGATTAAATCAAGCATTGATAAAATGTGAAAATATTCACGCATGTAGAATTTAGATTTAAATTCGATAAAAATGTATTATAATAAAATAAAATTTAGGTTTTTTTTGTTTATTTTTTACCCTAATATGTCAACTTAAAGAGTAATTTAAAAATTATTATAACAAATGTGAATTATAAGTATTGAAATTTGTTTTTTAATTATTTATTAAATAATAATTGTAAACATTTATTTATTTTACAATATTATAATTTTATTATATTTGAAAACAAACTGATAATTTTTATCTACATAATACTTGCAAATATATTTTACAACAAGTTAAATAATATAAGTTATTATTATTGTTTTATGATTAGAATGGGTTTATGTTATTGTTTTAAATCAACAGTCCTTTGTTTAAAGTATAACAAACTATATCTTTGTTGATTTATATATATGTATACCATTTATTTGCTACTATATAACGTGTTATTTTTTACAAATTTACGTAATTGTTCTAATATTTATTTTATATGGACAAATATTTAAATTATAATAGTTATGCATCGTTCATGGGCAATACTTCAATAATTTTTCTCTTGCTATTTGTACTTATGTATTCTGCGAAATAATAAACTACCTTTTTATAAATTAAAATTTAAATATTTTCTATTTCTATGAAAGTTTAAAACACGCAATTTAAAACGTGTTTAAGTATAACTATCAATACAAACATTCCAGTATATAATACTATTTTTTTTAAAAGCTTCTTTTCCGTTCTTTGGGTTCGCATAATTATTATTAATAGCATTTACAACGAATTGTAGAATTCTTCTATTTCGTTCCGATTAATAATAAATGTAAATAAACTTATTCATATTCATTATTTCAAGTTAATGACATAGAAACTTAACACTTATATGATTATTGTACATAAAATATTTACTTTTACTTATTTTATTTAAAATATACTTTATAACAAAGATATTATTATTAGAAATGATTTTAAAAATTTCTGTGAAAGGACAACCGAACAAGTTATATTTTATTGATCAAATATTTTTCGTAAATTCATTACTGCGTAATTGTCAAATTTTCGCCGATCGATTTGGGTATAAAAAATTTACGAATAATTTTTAGTATAGAAACACCTAAACATAAACAGTTATTTCGTTACCAAGTTACTAAACTCGTTGTTGTGATTGTGACAACATAAATGTAACGAAATTGCTATTTGGTAAATTCAACTTTTTTAGACATTTGATTTACAAATTTAAGCAGTTTTAACAAAAGTTATTTGTATTACAGACAGAATATTTTCTAATTTATATTCAGAATGACGACAGAAAGTGAAAATAATCAAAATTCTATTGTATGTGATGATAATTGCAACCGAATTGCTGAAAAATCCGATTCTGATGTTGAGTATGATGACGATACTTTCGAGACAACTGGAACTGATTCCGATTGTCGAACACAAGGAAATAAAACATTTAATTATTTCGAAATTAGAGAAATTGAAAATTCGAATGCGGTATTATTGAAAAAGGTATTAGCACATACAAATCGTCGTTGTCAATTTAAAACTGTATCGCCGCTGATAAAAGTGACAAGTGCGGAAATTAATAGAAAAAGGGCACAGAGGAAAATTGATCATGACAATTTGGTAATAATATATCAATATTTGTTTATTTTTCTGTAAATTTTGAAATATATTTTCCTTTAGCTTTTATTGAAGAAAATTCAGTCAATTAAACCATTTGGCTTGAGCAGAGGTGGTAAACGTAAATAAATTAATAACAAATATATTATTTGAAATATTTATACAGTTTTAAAATAATAAAATTAACAACAAAAATAAATCTAGTTAATTTATTCTAGAGTGTGTTATTGTTTTGACATGTATGAAAAATTATTTTAAAAATTCAAAGTTTTATGTAATAAAAATTATAACGCGCCTTGATCAACTAGGTCATGGATGGTCTGTCATATATGTATAGATATAGTACTTCCGAAATAAGTAAGAATAATCTGTACATAACACTAAAATGTAAATTTCTCTTTAATGAAAAATTCGTAAAATAATATTTTGTTTTCAAATATTTATATAATAACAATTATTAAACAATATTTAACCAAATACAATACATTTAATACATCCCAACTTTATGTGGGAGACCTATATGTATTCGAAAATGCGAGCGAAAGTATAATGAGAGCCATCGTGCGGTAGACAAAATAAATAGAATTGACGGGTATATTTTGCACTAAACGAATGTGGAAAAAACAACCTTGATTTCTGCGATTTCTGCTTGATGTGTGGTGGATCGGCGGATCGTTTGTGCTTGTCAATGTGAAAATCAAAAGAGTGTAATATTATGAATTATTATTTATTAATTTATGTAAGTGATATTTAAGGATTCGAGTGCATTGTGCTTTATAATTAGTAGTCAATTAGCATGCATAATAACAAAATAATATTTTGGTTCGTCATTACAATATTTTGGTGTGATGGTCAAAATACGGATATTGTTGAACAAATACGCGATAATCGTCAAGAAAAATACGCATCTAGTAAAAACGATGGTGTTGCCAAAAGTTCATTTAGCCTTTTAAGTGATACCATTTCACAAGTTAGCCATGAGAGTGAGTATTTATCAAGGATTAGTGATGCATGGTCATTGATCACGACTACACTACTAAATTTGCGGGGCATATAATTATCAATTGTAATTAATTAGGTGATAATTGTCACGATGATATTGCTTGCCTTATGATGGCATCAAATGATCGTCTTGGTTTGGAAGCAATTAAAGCGCTTCATCAACAACTAGATGACGATGCCAACGGTGATGTTGATTTATCAGAATCGGACGATGTAAGTTTTTAATTAATGTTTCTCTAATTATTTTTATGTCATTATTGCATTTTTACGTGTTTTATGCACTCAATAAAAAAATTCTGTTTTCTTTTGTTATTCGGTACATACACGTTACCGCATACAATCTGTATTTGCCGGTATTTGGATAGTTATTATTTATAAAAAATATTTCGCTTAAATTGTGTATTTGGTTATATAATTATACATAATACATAGAATTCTTTATAATAAGTACTAATAATAGGAAAATTAGTTTTCTGGTTAACGTTTTATAATTATGGTATAATTAACTATAGTTTGTTTTAATCATTATTAAAAACGATAAAAAATATAATTTTATTGTTTTCAAAATAAGTATGATAATTTTTACATAAAACTGTATCAATTTTACCTAGTTTTAAATAATAGATTTTTGATTAATATTTTGTCGTATTCTGCTAAAACTATAGTTGTATGAAAAATTTTAGTTTTTACGCGAAGAATTAAAGTACGATAGCGGTTATGAGAAACGTCAAAGGGCATTTCATCGTAACGACGATATGCACATATCCGTACGTGAATTATGGGAAGCATGGCTCAAGTCCGAGGTGCATAATTGGACTGTCGAGCAAACTGTTGAATGGTTATCTGTAAATGTAGATCTGCCACAATATGTTACCACATTTGTACAGCATCGGGTTAATGGTGCTACATTGCCCAGGTGATAATAAATAATCAATTCCTAAAGAGAACAATTTTATAATTCTGCATGTATACAATTTTTTTAGGTTAGCCGTAAATAATATGCATTATTTAAATAATGTACTGGGCATAAAAGATCCAATTCATAAGCAAAAAATTGCTTTAAAAGCGATGGATGTTGTACTTTTTGGACCACCGAAAGGTACAGACGAATTTTAAACTATTGCGATTTTAAACCATTTTCTAGTTTTTATTTTTATATTTAATACAAATACACTTATTACTAACCTTTTGTAATTATTTTATTAGAGTTAATACAAAATAAAATACCGTATTTGCCCGAATATAATGCGATATTTTAAAAAAAATTGATAATGGGGAATGTAACAACGCTTGAATCTTTTTTTTTAAATTCTTTTAGGAAAAATAAATGTGGATCGCGTTAAATTCGGATTATTTTTTTGCTAAATATCTTTATGAAAAATTTCGGTGTTGCGTTAAATTCGAGCAAATACGGTATTAATTTTGATGTAAACAATATGTGCAGCTTTAATGAGAATACCTGCGTTAATTCTACTTTTTTTTTTAAATGGCTTTACATTAAATAACAATGAAAAAATTGCTATGATAATAATAATAATAATGTATAATAACTCATAAATTTTAGAATTCAATAATTCTGAGAAAATATTGTAGTTTATACAAAATATTTTAGGTACAAATTCTCTTCAAACCTAATAGAATTTATTTCGCAACTGTTTCTTTTTGTGAGTTTATGGCCACATTTTACAAAATTAACATTAAGTGTCATTAAATACTTCTAATATTATTTTATACTTTGTACGTTTCGTATTTTAAATTAATATGAATAGTTACTTTCCTAAATGGCTTAATCTATTTCGAATTATCATTAATTACCTACGAATCATACATGTATAAAATTTCAAGTTTTGAGTTTCCATCAAATAATTTGTTGAGTACTAAGTGCTAAATATAGTTAAATAATAATTTTTGTTTGTGCTTAATAATTTTCTAAAGAATACTATTTCCAAATGTTGGAATAAATGTAAAATTAGCCGGTTAAATATTGTCATTTATTCTGAGGATACATTATTAGCCAGTCACAAATGATTTGTTTTACTTAAAAAAAACTGCTTTAGGATCAAGTTCTGTATTGAAATTTATTTATAATCAACGTTTCTTTCTGCCTCCCTGGGGAGCCAGGAGGCATAACTTTGTCAGGATCGAATGTTCCCCTCTTAAGCATTAAACTTTTGATTCGGAACAATTTTCGTTCCGTTGTTTATTTCTCGAGATAATTCAGTAGATAATATAAAATGGGACACCCGGTTCTGAAAGATTTTTTTCTTATCTTAAGAACAAATAAAATTGGAAATACTGGGAATAATGAAAAAAAAAAGCTAAAATTTTACTCAGCACAGGTATCTCATTAAGCATTAAACTCATTTGTGTAAATAAAGCTTAAGTGTAAAGTTACATAATACAAAAAAAAATCGTAATTAAGTTGTAGCATGATAGTTTATTAATTGACAGAAATAAAAAACTTTTAACTCAATAGATTTTTAGATTAATAGAGACACAATTACTAATATCTATGATTGAAAATATATCAAAAATAATTTTATTTAGAATGATGAGTAGATGAAGAAAACTAAAATAAAAATGATGATTTTTTAGATAGTTACTCGTCATGGAAAGATTTGACGTTAGTAACATTATTAATTGGTTCGGTAGTTGGTTGTTGGTACGCTTATTTACAGCGTAAAAAATCCCGTAATCATTTACACCGTATGCTGAAAGATATGGAAAGTTTACATCGTGCCGAAATGGCATTAGAGGATTTACAAAAAGAACTAGAACAAGCGAAACTTGCTCAGGAAAATGTCGCTACGGAAAAATTAAACTTAGAACGAAAACTACTCGAAGCAGGAGGTGATGGTAATTCGCTTCGTACTTCTTATTCCGATTTGGAAGTCTCACAACTTAAAGCAGAAATTGAGGTAATTATTTATGATCAAATAATTTTTTATAAAATTTATCTAATTGTACAATTATTCTAATCGATATTTTTCGTAAATATTTTCTCGTGCTTTAACTCTTTCGATAAATAAAATATGATCTTACTATGGCGAAAAGTTAAAAGAAAGCTAAATAAAGTTTGTTTTTTTTAACTAAAAAGTTGTATCTTTTGCTACTGACGATGAAAGCTTAGCTTTTGAAATACGTATATAACTTTTTAAATATTATTATTTGTGGTTTAAGGGAAATTATTTAACCCTTTCGTTGCGGCTTATTGATATCACTGCCACATTCTTTCTGCGACTAAATTTTAAAAAATAGAGCACGATAAAAATGAATATTTTTATCATATATTTTTATCATATAATATCAGTTTTATGCTGCTATTCTAAATCTATTCTAAAGATCTTTGGCTTAAATGAGACTTTAACTTAAAGCAATTCCGAACATTCATCTTTAAGCGTAACCATTTAAGGATTCTATTTCTATACGAGCAATGTATGTATTTAATTTCTTACCTTTCAAAATCTTCTAAATATAAAAAATCACAAACATTTCTTTATTATTCATTATTCATGCAAATATTTTTCATACTAATTCTGTCAACTGAACCTCAAATTTAGCAGTTAAAGCACCTCCGATGGCCATTTAAATTTAAAGGAATTTACGCTAAAGTGATCTGAATTAAAATTTACTTAAAGTTCTTTAAAATTAAAGATTTAAGCTAAATTTAATGACCGGAATAGCGGTATTAATGTTTATTTTTCATATAGATTTCTAGACAAATCTAATCTGTTATCAGTGGCATAACTAGCTTTTTGTCGTGTCATAAATCATGATCATGCATGACACACGCGCTAACACAAATTAATTATTAAAATCACGCGTGATCATATATCACTGTACAAAATATTAGGAGAAAATTGACTTTTTATAAATTGAAAAAAATCTTTGTTTTGTTCAAGTAGGATTTTAGTAATTTTATTTTTTTTAGAAAATTTTGATGCCACGTTTTTTGAAGAAGTCTCACAAGTTCAAACCTCGTCAGGTGACAGAAATTTTTTCAATAAAATTCTACTCGATATATTTTTATACATTTTTCATTATCGTTATCATAAAATTAATTTGACACGCTTAGTTATGCCACTGCTTTTTTAACCAAAAAATATATCTATAATTTAAATAAAAACAAACAATTATTTTGTAAATATCACAATTTTTGTTACTGCAGTTTCGACGATGATAACCTCGCGATCGAAACCGCAGTAACAAAAATTGTTTTATTAAATTGTGATATTTACAAAGTAATTGCTAGTTTTTACCACTTTGACTGCAAGGAAAAATGGTATAGCGTTTGGTATGGTGTCTAACATTTTCAAAAAAAAAAAATTGTATAGAAATTCTTCATATAGCCTCTAGATCAGACGAATCCGAATTTAGTTTATGTGGGTGTATGGATGTGCGTCGTCAGTCAAAATTTTGTGATCGCAACTTCTCCTAGACGGGGTTCAACCGATTTTAATGAAATTTTCAGGATAAATTTGTCTAGTACCCAAGATAGGGTCATGTGGCTTTATTTTTTTCCAGTGATGCCTACTTTCCGAGAAAAAATTACTAAAGTTTTTAAAAATTCATTGTGACTACATTATTTATCCGATTTTGATCAAATTTTCAGAAAAGATTTCTTTAATGCTCCCATTAATTTGCCAACTTTCCGATTTTAATCAAATTTTCATAAAAAATTCTCCTAGTGCTTAAATAAATTATACAATTTTAACAAAATACAATCGAGAAAAAAATCACAAATTTTTTTATAAATTCATCGTGGCTATATTATTTATTCGATTTTGATCAAATTTTCAGAAATGTTTCTCCTAGTACCCACATAAATTATAATTTTATTAAAAATATTGTGTTGCCAATTTTCCTAGAAATGTCAAAGTGGTCCATATACTTCTAATCTTGTTATTTAAATTATTTATAATGTATCTCAAAGTAAAGGCTGATCAAATTAAAAAAAAATATCTCTATTTATTAACGTGGCCATAATAATAAATTATCTAAATTCTTTTAAAAGTTTTGTAATAACTAAATAGGAAAAAAATAAGTATATATTCACATTACCTACCATGTTAATTTCAATAAACTGATTATTTATTATTTCCTGATTTCAATAATAAAACAAACATTTTCACCTATTATTTGATACCGCATTGTACAAAAATAACAAACAACTAGTTTTTTATCTATAATAATAACCCACAAAAATATGATTGTGTTTTTTTTTTTTTTTTGTATTGTCATTGTGAACTAGAATTAATGTTTAAACATATTTAATTTTTTTTTTGTTAGATGTTACGTACCGAATTACAAATAGCAGAAGGTGAATTAAAAGATCGATGCTGGTCGCCACCATTGGGCTTGCAACAGTGGCTTCAGTTAACGCACGAATTTGAAAATAAATCTTATATTAAAAAGAAAATCGCCGCCGAAAAACAATTGCAACAAGCTAGAGAAGCTGTAAGATATTTTATTAATAATATATACATAAATAATTACTCCATGTAGCCAAAAAGGTTGTGACATAAAATCGTTCCATTATCCCTCCTCCAAACAAGCAACTATGGCTTCATCTACATTCATAAATCCGATTTTGATCAAATTTTCAGAAAAGATTTCCCTAATGCTCTCATTAATTATATAATTTTATTAATATCCAGTGTTGCCCCAACTTTCCGAGAAAAAAATTACTAAAGTTTTTAAAAATTTATTATGGCCATGTTATTTAACCGATTTTACTCAAATTTTTACAAAAGATTCTCCTAGTATTCATATAATTTATGTAATTTTAACAAAATACAGTGTTGCCAACTTTCCGAGAAAAAAAATTACTAAAATTTTAAAAAATTCATTATGACCACTTTATTTAACCGATTTTAATCAAATTTTTATAAAAAATTCTTTTAGTGCCTAAATAAATTATGCAATTTTAACAAAATACAATCGAGGAAAAAATCACAAATTTTTTTATAAATTTATCGCGGCTACATTATTTATTCGATTTTGATCAAATTTTCCCAAAAGTTTCTCCTAGTGCCCACATAAATTATAATTTTAATAAAAATATTGTATTACCTACTTTCCGAGAAATGTCAAAGTGATATATTTACCCTTTATATATTTACCCATATATATTTCTAATCTTGTTATGTATTGTATTCTGTATTGTTTTTGTCAAAAATAACGGTCCGTTAAAATAAAAACTTTGAGATTCCGTAAAAAATGTTGTAGCAAGATTTCAATTAAGTTAATTAATTAACTGTAATATTTGTAATATTATTAAATTAATTAGTTAATATTGGCATTATCATCTAATCTTTGTCTATCTCTTTTAATCTGACTGCAATCACAATGCTCCTATAACGTCCTTGATAATTCCAGTTAAGGAGTAATTCACAGTATAAAGATGAGTAAATGTAAATGTCTTTTATTTTGTTTGCAGTGCGAGAAACTACGCAAGAAGCGTTCAAGTTTAGTCGGTGCATTTGTATCAACGCATGGTAAATCTATAGACGATGTTGATCGTAGTATTGTTGAAGCGCGCACCTCACTAAATGAAGTAACACAAGAATTACAGGAACGCGTTTATCGTTGGAAACAAATAGAATTGTTGTGCGGTTTTAATATCATTAATAATAATGGTTTACAATATTTAGAAAGTGTACTATATAGAAATGTCAATGGACGGCCAAGCAGTTTGAAAGGTAAGGCCTTATATCTTTTATTTCGAAAAATTCAATTGCTTACATTTAATTATCTTGAAGTTCTGGATCCTGTATTTATTATTTAAAATATATATATTATGGCGAGCAGAAGGATCAATAAAACAATATATTTTAATTATGATTATATTAAACATAATTTATTGGACGTTTCGGGTCAGAATCTAACCCATCTTCAGTAATCATTTACATATTATGTTTGTTACAATAACATATTTTGTTATTTTACAAGAATTATATTACATTTTTATACGTCTTTATTGAATCACATGTTGTAGAGACTACAATTTGTAGAAACTACAACATGTGATTCAATAAAGACGTATAAAAATGTAATATAATTCTTGTAAAATAACAAAATATGTTATTGTAACAAACATAATATGTAAATGATTGCTGAAGATGGGTTAGATTCTGACCCGAAACGTCCAATAAATTATGTTTAATATAATCATAATTAAAATATATTGTTTTATTGGTCCTTCTGCTCGCCATAATATATATTTTACATTTAATTGTTATAGCGTCATACTTTTTTCCTTTAATTGTTACAATTTTTTAGTTCAATTTCTTAATGGAAATACCTACTTTTTTTATGTTTGAAAATTATTTAATATTTATATTAAATTGAACAATGTTATTTAATTAACAATTAAATAAAATTATACTTAATTATGATTATTTCACTTTTTGAACGCGACTTTATTTGTATATAAAGATATATAAGAAATATTTGTTTATATAGAAATGAGGATTTGAAAATTAAATATTTGTTTATTACTTAACATTAATTTATTACATTTCTTTCTCATTACATTATTTAATATCAGAAAATGAAAAAAAAAAACATTTTAATTTCAATAATAAATCGAATAGAATCGTTACAATTTTAACAAGACAAATAATAATTCATTTATTCTTAATTGATCTTTTAAAATATTCGATATAGCTTCAATTGTAAACAAAGATATTAAATTTCAACATGTTTACATTTCAAATTTTATATTTACTAACTGATAGTCATAGCAGTTTTAAAATTGGAAAAATATATTTGTGATGTCCTGGCGATTTGTAGAGCCGTGGTGCGTCAAAGGAACTTGGACAGTTTTTAGATTAAAATCAAATACAAATTACTTAATTTCGAGTCATTTTAAGCGAATGTCTAATGAATGTTTGGTTAAACGAACTTGTATGAATGATTTTGTGGAGATATACGTTTTCGTGGACGTCCGATGAGTAGATGAGGCTGGTAAACTAAGGGCCGGTTTCATAAAACAATTTAATAGCCAAGTAAAATTTAATTGTCAACTAAATTTACTTAACTGGACTTAAATTTACTTGACAATCAAATCTAACAGAATTTTGAAACATTAAATATTTAAGTAGAGATTTATATCCTTATTTTTTTTCATTGTTTCAGTAGTAACTATTATACTTTATTTTTGAACTGCAATTCATTAAATGAATAATTTATTTATAATTATTTTAAAATGTGTGACGAAATTATTTTATTGAAATTTTCGCCACAGTTGATTATGAAAAATGATCATCAAATGTCATTTATTTCAATCAATATTTGATTTTAGGACGTATGAGCAACAGTCAAGATGACTTAGATGACGAAACTAGTTCAATATATGCCCCAAGCACAGCAGGTAAGGCCCAATCGCATGACGATGATTTCTACGATCATTCTGATTGAATATTTAATTCTCAAATTTTAAGTGTCATTTTTTCTCCATTTACTTAATTTATAGATCACGAATTTTACTTATTACAACAATATTTTTTTGTACAATATATTGTTGTATATTTTTTTGCTTGTTTCCATGTTTCCCTGGAATGTTAAATCTATTTTATTATATTTTTAAATTAAAAAGTTTTTTTTTTAAGTGATATTTAGAAATCTCTGATTTTTTTATGTTATTATGTAGCATTGTTAATTTTAATCTAATATTGTTACGCTTTTTATTTTTAGATATTTATTAAATGATTTTTTTTCCTTCTTATTTTTGACTTTTTTCCTAAACACACATAAATATAAGCTTGTTCTTCTTAAATCTGGTTGAAATTTTATTTTTAATACTTAAGTATTTTTAACTTGAATACTTGATTATTTAAGATTATGTAATGAATATTTTCAAAAGTAAATGTTACAATGTAATAGAGTCTTTCCTTAATTTCCATATGCACGAACACTTACCTCTGTATATTGAATAATTAGTATTTTGAATAATTATTATTGAACATATTTATTATTTAAAGTATATTTTAAAAAATTTCTAGGTAAAATTATTTAAATTAGAAATTTAATCTGTAAACAAGAAGGTTACTTTATAAATTTTGTAAACTAAACTTTATTTGGTTTTAAAAGTACAGACATTTAACAATCATTTTATTAATTTTTTTCGAAATATTTTTTAAAGTTTATTTGCAGTATTAAAATGTTAATAAATACTACGTCTTCGTTAAGGGCATTTCAAGGCAAACAAACGGCTATATTCAGACACAGGTGGTGGGAATCCAAGAATGAATAATTTTACATTCGATTTATTCGTTTAATACTACATATTTTTGGTAACTAATTATTAGAAAAATTAGCTAATTTATGTAAAATTAATAATTTAATAACAATTTTTATATTCAGACAGAATTAACATATAAAAAAAATAATCAAATATTTAATTGTCAATATTTTATTTGTTTATTATTATTTTGTTTTCTCAAAATATATATGTTGTTAATTGTAATAAAGAATAATCATATTTTTTGTTTCAAATAAATTGTATGTGTGAAATAAGAGAAAAAAATAATTTTCATTATTTTCCTTGAAAAATTCGATTTTCTCTTATTTCACACATACAATTTATTTGAAAAAAATATATGATTAATCTTTATTACAATTAACAACATATATATTTTTTGGAAATCAAAATAAACAATGAAAATATTGACAATGAAATATTTGATTAATTTTTTTTATATGTTAATTCTGTCTGAATATAAAAATTGTTATTAAATTATTAATTGTACATAAATTAGCTAATTTTTCTAATAATTAGTTACCATAAATATTTAGTATTAAACGAATAAATCGAATGTAAAATTATTCATTTTTGGATTCCCACCACCTGTCTGACCGTTTGTTTGCCTTAAAATGGCCTTAAATTAGAGCTTTATTCTGACTGCCGTTTCAATTTTAGTTTTACGGACAAGTACAAGAATTTGACCAATCCAAACACTTGGTGTTAAAATTAAAAGTGTGTCAAGTGTTTGGATTAGTCAAATTCTTGTACTTGTGCGTAAAACTAAAACAGTAGTCTGATTTCTTTTTTTTTTCAATAATTTAAGCAGGCTTTTTATATTATTACAATGCTTTAAAAATAGCATTTTTTTTTTTTTTTTTTGGAATGCTTTATTTTGAATAATTTATTATTAGAACACTTTGTATACATTGTATATAAAAGTGTTCTAGATATGTAAACAAGATAATTGAAGATAAGAGCCACGGCAAACAAGTTTGTTTTGTTATGTCCATTTTTAATTCTCGTTTCGAAGTTAATAAATATTGTGAATGACGCACTTACACATCCAAGGCGCACACAAATATCGTACATACTTGTATCAATTAATAATAATTGTTAAATGATTGTTAATTGATCTGTTTTTGATGCACCCCGCACGGCCGCACTTGTGTATTTGTTTGTTTACTGCTTTCTTTAAAGAGAGAGATAGATGTGTGTAAAATAAGTGTTTAGTGTCCTAGTGCTGTTGTTGATTCGGGGGTGTTTACAGGATGCATTGATACAAGCGCATCGCATTGGAATAAAGAAGCGGCCGATTCGTCGGGTAGTGAAACAAGTAACCATGACGATGGTTGTATTCTAATACAACATGATAATAGACATCCAAATAATAATGTACATTTCACTGTCGGTGGGGAAACGTAAGTGTGCAATAATTTTATTCATTTTTCATATTTATATAACGCGAAATAACTCAAAAATGATTGATTACGAATTACTCTTTATGACACTTCGATACATCGTATTTTTGTATAACAACGTAACTTTCAATTAATTACAAAATTTAATAGAATATTTTAGTAAATTTAATTGATCAATTCAATTGAAGTTGCTGTTGGCACTCGGTGAAACATTATGAAAAAATATAAATTTAACCGAGTGTTTTAATTTACAAATTTAATTGACTCCATGCTCGGTTTCATAAAGTATTGTTAAATTATAACAACGATGTTAAAAAAATAACAATGTTAAAATCGTATTTAAAACCGATTTTAACAGAGCGTTAAATTTTAACAGAGTGTTAAATCGTTTATGAAACTGAGTATTAAGAATCGATTATTAATTGAGCCGTTTTCTTTGAAAGTGGTGTAAGTCCATTTTATATTAAGGATTTGTATTTGTAATGGTAACTACGTAATTTTGTTTTGTTTGGGAACTGTTTATAGATAAAATGCTATAGCAGATTGCATTCATTGTTATCATTAACTAACTTTTTTTATCACAAATTGATTTACACCACTTTACTAAAATTCAATAAATCCGAATAAAGGAATTTCGAATTAATATTTTAATCATGCTAAATATCTATTTTGGAAAAAATAGTAGTCGATTTCGTAATACACACTGTAAGTTGATAAATAAAAGCATTCTAAGTTAAAAATCAATAATTTTTACTTACATAAGACTCAATGATGGATGATAAAATAAATTTGTTCAGTCTTAACAAATACTAATCGAGTGTACTTCATTAGTTGCAGTTATAAGCAATAATATAATCTATTAGGAAAAACCCTGTCAAGTATTGCGTTTTTTAGACTTATTCATAAAGGAAATTTTTACACTTTATTTTTTTTTAACATAAGTTATATTGCAATCGACAATATCACTTGAAATAATGTTATGATATTTTTGCGAAAATATACCTGTCAATTTTTTTTTCTATTTTAGCGCGAAAATAATATAATCAATATTTAGAAAAAAAATTATAAAGTGTAATTAGATTATATTTATACATTGTTTATTTTGGAAATAATAATTGCTATTAAAACTGAAACATTACTATATTTTTAAATAAATTAAAAGTACTATCTGACTGTTAATTTCTAAGACTGTTATTATTATAACAGAAAATATTTTAGTAATTTTTATTTTAAAATGTCGATATAATTTTGATATAAATTATAATATTGCATTCCGATTGATTTACAAGTTACGATAGAAATAATATATATATTTTCCATTTATCTGATTTAACATTGTATTTTTGTGAGTAATACGTTATATATATGCAGGGTGTTCGCGGAATTAGACCACTCTAAATAACTTTTATCTATAAATGTTATAAAAAAATTTCAAAAATATACTAGATACACGGAGGCCAGAAAGGTACATAAATTCTACCAAAATATCATTGTTTTACTGGATATGACATAAACTTTTGAATTTTAAATGGAACACCCCATTTATACTGTAATAACTTCAAAATAGATAATAAATTTAATGCTTAAAAATATTTTTATGATACTTTAAAAATAAGTAATAGTTTATTTTTACTTTACCTTCATATGAAAATTAATCTTCAACAGGAATCTTAAAAGAATTAAATTAGTTTTATTTATGAAGTAGAAAGCAGTTTTATTTTCGTTATATTTCTGTAAAAAAATTCTGTATTAAAATTTAATAAACTGGCCCGACTCCACAAAGCATTGTTAACTTAATCAATGCGTTGATTAAACAACTAGATTGTCAACTGGCTTTGAATCGCCTCATTGATTGTTCAGTTAACGAATTGGTTAACTTTGTGCAATCGAGTTTGTATATTGGAAATTTAAATGTCAAAGTTTTTATTTATTTAAGAATCTGAAAATGAATAATGTAATGAATTCAACTTGAAATTTAAATTTACATCAGAATATGTACTGGAATTCTGAACAGGCCTGTAACGTTACGGAAAAAGACAAAAGATTCTGTAACGTTACAGGTCTGTTCAGAATTCCAGCAATGTATATAGAAATGAAATACGTGTATCCATCTGAATGTATTTGGTTTTTCTTTGAACAGAAACTGGTATCCGGAAGAGATGAATGCAGCAGTAAAAATGCTTCGTACACAAATATCGCAACAACCATTACAATTACGTAGCAACAACAACAACAGTATTAACAATTCGAACAGTATGTTTCGCTCGCAATCGCACGAAACTAATATTGCCAACGCAGGCGCTATCATCGATGATGTCACACTTCGATTATCGAAAATATCGCAATCGGAAACCTGTTTAGATACAACAATGTCACCGCCTACCAATCGAAATCTTTCACTAAGAAAAAAAACAATCAAAGAACAATCGCCCGCGTCCATTTCGGGTGTGGAAGAAGATTTATGTTCGACTGATTCGTCCATCATCGACGATGATGTCAAACGTAGACGACGAAAACTATTCTCCGGTTTTACCAAAAAGAACAAATCGAAAGCCAATGATTGACGGTTAATTTTATTTCAAAAAACTAGTTTAGCACGGTTCACAGATCATACCTATGATGGTCTTCCATATCAAAATAAATTTATGAAACAGCAGAAATGTGTATTATGATGCCTTAATTAGTTCAAGATTTTTTTTTAGATCAACCTACACGGTATTATTGATTTAACTGAAACAGATGAAACACTTTATTAGATGAATAAATACTTCTATTTTATTTGAAACAGCATACAAAGGCAAAATTCTATACATTTTTCAATTAAAATAATTCCCATTATCTTTTAGTTAAATTAATATACTATTTGAACATAATAGTGCCTGTATATTATTATTTTTCCATTTTGTGTTTAATACGAGGATAAATTGATAAAGGATTATTAATATTGTATCAAATACTGATTTACATAACTACTTCCAAATCCTCATATTATCACGATTATATTAGTAGGACATTTTTGAAATTTTCATAAATTCACATTTAAAATTGTAGCTGGAATGTTTTTTTTTTTAATGATTGATCTTTGGGTGAGAACAAATGATGCATTATTTAGTAAATTCCAGTTAAATTATATAATATATATACAATGCGTACTTAAGAATTTTTCACACAAAAACACATAAAACAAGTAATCTCTCTCTATCTACTTAACTCGAATAAAAAACTATACTTAATTATATTCCACAAATTAAATTAAAAAAACAAACAAATAAAGGAGACGTATGCTCTCGAAATGACTGATGATATAAATTAATATAATATGTTACTTATTAGTGTCAATTATTTGAAGTTTTTGTGACGTTTATATGTTCATACAAATTTTGTGATATTGTGATAAAAAAAAATAAGATGACATACAACTAATTTTATGTAATAACTTCTGTTATACAATTTTAAATATTTATTTATATAAATAAAAATCTAGTAGGGCAATATTTAAATACGTGGAATACAATAATAACTGTAAATTATATACAGCAATAATGGAGTTTTATAACGGTCCTAAATACGCAAATAAAATGTTAATTATATTTTACACAATTTGTTTTCCCTTCATTTCCTTAAATGTTCCTTTTTAGTTTCAATGTTGATGGTACAGGGCAGGACCAAGGTAAATAAATTAGGTTTGAATAACAATGGCCCGTATTCCCACCTCACTTTTCATGTAATAGTGCTTTTATCATTAATTTCAAAATAATTTTTTGCTTCTGTTTTTGATCAAATATGAATAATTTTTCTATTTGTATTATATTTGGTATTATAAAATTTAAATAAACTATTATATAGTCCTTAATAAATAATTTTAAGTAAACGTCAAAAGCACTTTTATAAATGGAGAATACGGATTTTATTTTTTGAACGTTTCGATTTTTATAGTGTAAAAATTTATTACTCATACTCATATTATTTTTTTTTATTAAATATTTACATATAAAAATATAAAACAATTTGTTACAGTTCATATACATAATTACTTAATATTTAATATATAATATTAATATAGCACTATAAAATGTACTAGGTGTCCCATAAATTATGCCCACTTTTATTTTTCTTCTGTTTATAAAATTATTTTGATGAAATAGTTAACATATAACATAAATTTCACTTCTTGCTTAATAAAAAATAATATCAAATATTATATTTTAATGTCCGTTAAAAATAACAGTTTGTTAAAATGAAAATTCTTGGATATCGTAAGAAATTTAGTTGCAACATACATAGAAAGATTTCTTACGGAATCTAAGAATTTTCATTTTAAACAGTTATTTTTAACGAATATGTTAATAGAACAAGCTAGAGTAATCATGCTTCATTGGTATTCCAAAGTGGTTTTTAGGAAATCTTCATATTTTATCAAATATATAAGATTACCACCTTTTTATTTTAATTGACCAAGACTATTTTAAAATATAAAAACATTTTAATTTGAATACAATCCTGAAATTCGTTTCAACGCTTATATTAAACTAAATAATATTTTGATTTGACTATACATTTATCACTGATCGAAGTAATGACTTACTTATTTTTTTAACTTAAAACTATATGACTACATCTAATTTCAATTTAATCCGGAGATTCAGTTGAAAAACCGGAGAGGTGGTAACCCTACAAATATATTGAAAATTTCCAAAAGGAATAATAATTATGCTAACATTGTTTAGCTAAAATAAGTCTATTTGTTTCATTATCAAACATTTCTTTTGTGTAATTTTTCATATTTGGCTTATCGAGAAACTGTTTTAATACATGCGCTTGACATTTCCCTTCATACCAATGATTCAGCCACCAATTCGATTCGTTGCGTTTCTTCGTTAATGGCGAAATCGGTTCGGGACAGTTGTAAATATGATTTCCCGCTTTTCTTTTACCGTTGCGATTGTAAATGAAACTATTGTCGTGTAATTGTTTGCAAATAAAACATTCGAACTTTTGAAAAAAATGATTCTCATTCGCGTCATCTTCAATATTCCAAATTCTTTCTTCGATTGTTTTACGCAGTAGATTATTGTCGATTTTATTGTTCAGTTTATGATCGAGATGTAAATTATATAAACTATCATCCGCGTTTAATTTTAATATATAATCAGCTAATTCTCTAGGACTATCGAAATTATCGACTAATATTGCCGAGTTATTATTTGGCAACCAATCCTGCTTATAGAAAAATAAAACCTTTAACCTTTTTTACATGGAATATTATTTGAATTACCTGTACAGTAGCAGAACCTAGATAAATTGGTACTGAACCAACAATTAATGGTCTCCATAATTTTTCCGTTATATAATCATCGCATACAGCATTTTCAAATGCGATTACAAATTTATACTGTGCAATAAAATGCATAAAATCTTTGGCGTAAACGTCTTCTAATGGATTAATTGTAAATCTAGAAAATATAATACATATTAACTATTTCTACACACTAACAATGATAATGCGAATACTTTTCCGGTAAAATTTTATTATTTAAACATTTTCCATACGAATCAATATCGATATATTCCATTAATTCATTTACATAAGAATCTCTCTCCAAAGGTGTTGTGCAATCAGATTGAATATATAAAACTGGTGATAAGTTATTTAACAAATCGTTTTTTTCTTGAACAGTTCGAAAATAGTTTAGGCCTATAAGTAAAAATGAATATATATAGACGGAAAAAATTATTAAGAAAATATTACCTGTCAGTAATTCTAAATTTGGTAAGTATTGTAAAGTCAAAGGAAAATTACTGTAACGACTAAATGTCGAAGTGATATTAAAAATATTATGCGAATCTTCGTGTAAAAATAGCGCTAAATTTTTCGGTGATTCTTCGTGAATAATGGACCAAATATGAGATGATTTTCTTGGCAGTGGTAAGTCATATGGATTAAAAGAACTTCCGTAGAATAAGAAAGCCTTCAATAACAGAATATTTAAATTTAAATATCAATAAATTACAACCGAAATAATACCGTTATTTTGGAGTCATCGTAGTATTGTCGATTTTCTGTTACAGTGCATCTTTCAAGTTCACAAGTAATAGATCTAAGTTCATTATTATTTAAAAATGGTGTCCACCATAAAATTATTGGGTCCGATTCATCACTTTTTTCCCATTTGCCATTTATAGACATGTAAGAGGACCTTGTAGATAATAAATTAAACTTTTCCTAAAATCCCAAAAGAATATAAGTATTACGGCATACTGTATTTATTATTTTAGTAAAACTTTACCTTATATATAATTATTAATATGAAAAAACTTATAAAAAACACATATGAAAAAGTTTTAAATTTAATTTTTAAAAAATAACCTATCATTTTGTAAGCTTTATTAAATAAAAAATATAAACATTACTATTTGTATATATATTTCAATTTATTATAAAAAATATTTTTCTTTAAAAGATGTAAATGTCATAAATGACATTTTAATTTTGCGCATATTGTATGTATTTGTGTATTTGTATTTATCATATTTTTATCAAAATGACAGGAAGTGAAATAAGATAATTTAAAAAGTCAGTGCTGCCATAATACGTATTCGAATATTTATTTTACATATTTATTTAAATTTAATTTTAATCATTTTATGAAATCATAAATAAAAATAATTTATCTGTACTATTACTAAAATTTATATAAAATTCAAATTTATTACATATTATTTGAAAAAAATTCGTCTAAAGTAACCTTGGAAAAGTCGAAGGTCAGAAAACAAAACTTCCCTATTGTCTTGCATTTCTTGTTCTGCGTTCTGCGTCAGAGCAGCTCGATTCTCCATCTTTTCGACATCGTCTTGAGCGGCAAATAGGTGCGTACGACAACGTGGTTATATATTTTTTAAATTTGCTAAATTAGAGCTTCGTAAATATTTGACATATATTTACTGATTAAATTCTTGTGCAAAATGTGTTGCATTTGTTTGATATTGTTTCTTAGTTAAAAGGAAATACATAATTTATATTTTCAGTATTTTTTTTTCTTATTTCTTGGTTTGTATTGCATGTGTTTAAAATCTTTAACAGTTTACAATTGAATTAAAAATTACGTCTTTTTGAAGTTTTACTCTTGCAGAACATATTTTTTTGGTACTTGTCATGTTTTGAAATGGTTTTATTTTCATAATAATAGTGCCGGGACATATACGCAATTTAATCAACATTTTTTTTGGTATTGATACAGTTTCAAGGCCATAATTTTGTATCTGAGTAAAATACCAAAATAATATAGCATTTAGGTAAAAAAATTGGTACTTATCTAATAGGTTTCTTTGTTATGTTTAGGAATGTCGGCCGAAACAGAGCGTGCTGGTGATGGAGCTGACGAAGTTGAGTCAGTTGGTGAAGAGGAACTTGGTGATGAAATAACATCGCAAATACTCAATTGTCCCGATGTCTTGGCAGCTTTACAAGGCCGTTTGCATGCCGAGATGATGGCTGCCCTACCAGCTTCAGTAAAACGCAGAATTAAAGCTTTAAAAAAACTGCAGCTGGAAGCAACGAATATTGAAGCTAAATTCTTCGAAGAAGTCCACGCACTAGAATGCAAATATCATAAACTTTATTCGCCTCTCTATGAAAAGGTAATATTGAACAATTTCATCAAACATTCTTTTAAAAAATTTAACCTATTTTTTGTAAATATTACAGCGCGGTACCATAGTATCTGGTATCTATGAACCAAATGAAGATGAATGTGATTGGGCATCGGATGATGAAGATTTGAGTGGTGATATGAAGAATAAAGCGAAAATTGAAGAAATAGATAGTAATAAAAAAGAGAACGAGTAAGTTATATTTATGTTAAATTAAACAGTTGTTTGGTTCGGTTTATGTATGAATTCTATTTTTATCGTTTTTGTTTACATTAGAGTTGAGAAGAAAGATGACGATATTCAAGGCATTCCTGAGTTTTGGTTGACTATTTTTAAAAATGTTGGTATTTTATCAGAAATGGTGCAAGAACACGATGAACCTATTTTGAAAAGCCTAATAGACATTCAAGTGTTGTTTATGGAAGCTAATCCAATGGTAAATATTGTTTATTTCGAAGTTAATATTAGGGCGATCACTTTTTTATTTCAATTTTATTACATTCAGTACATTAAAACTACTATTTTTAAATATAAAAACATTTTATTAATTTGAATACAATCACAAAATTTTGAAATTTGTTTCAACGCTTTATAAATTAAACTATGTAAATAATATTTTAATTTTACTATAAATTTATCATTGATCATAGTAATGACTTAGTCATTTTTTTAAAATTTAAAACTATATGAGATTACAACAAATAAACCGGAGATTCAGTTGAAAAACCGGACAGGTAGTAACCGTATTTAAAAACGTGTATTTTGTACAGGGTTTCGTATTGGAATTTCATTTTTCACCAAACGAATATTTCTCAAATTCGGTTCTTACTAAAGAATACGAAATGAAATGTGGACCAGAATCGGATGATCCTTTCAGTTTTGAAGGACCAGAGATATACAAATGCAAGGGATGCACAATTGATTGGAAGAAAGGGAAAAATGTTACTTTAAAAACAGTGAAAAAGAAACAGAAACATAAATCCAGGGGACTTGTTCGAACCATTACGAAAACCGTTCAGAACGATTCATTCTTCAACTTTTTCACACCACCAGCCGGTAATACTCTTATTATTAATTTGTGTTTATAAAAAATTATTAATGTTGTTGTTGATGTGTTTAGTTCCTGAAGACGGTGCTGAAGTTGATGATGAAACAAAAGCTCTACTAACAAGTGACTTTGAAATTGGTCATTATATACGGGAACGTATTGTGCCCCGTGCCGTACTCTACTTTACTGGTGAAGGTCTCGAAGATGAGGATTACGAGGAGGAAGAAGAAGAAGAGGACGATGAAGAAGATGAAGAGGAAGATTCTGATTCACCAGAAGCTAAGCAAAAGAATTGCAAGCAACAGTAGCTTCTATTTAATCAGTTTTCTTAGGTCTGACAATTATTACAAAATTAATTCTTTTTATTGCTAATTTGTTAAAAATTTGTATAGCTTTGTGCCAATAAATAATTTTTTTCAGACTATTGTTTTTAGGAAGATGTTCCGTTTTTTCACATTCTCTTTTTGATATATTGTCTTTATTATGTAGTTATTTATTATTGTAGTTAATTTTTTTTTGGTCTAACTTGCATGTTCAAATAATTATAATAAAAAAAATGCAATATTTTTACTATTCATTTTTGCTGTTTATTTAACTCCTTTTGTTCTTACATTAATATTAATTTTTTTTTCATAATTAGTAATACATTTATAAGTAACAGAGTAGTTAAAACCGGGAAAAATCAAGGAATTATGTTCATCAGGGTAAAAATTTCTTTGACGAATATAGAAAATTACAAACACAAATTTTGTGCAATGTATTATTATAATATCGGCAAAAATTTATAAATTTCATTTATAGTATATTAAAATTATGCTATTCCAAGTTTTTTCGCACCTATACTTAGAAATCTTGATTTTAAGGAATATTTTGTGATTCACATTACTTAGGAATTAATAAAAGTTAGGTTAAAATTTAAAAAAATAACTGGTTTTCAGAAAATTTTAGCCATCCTGTAAAAAACATGTTCAGTTTTTTACATTTTCACATTGTCTTTTTTATATATTGTCTTTATTTAGGGATCCCATCCGTCCCGTTTTTATGGATACTGTTCCAGTGTCCCCACAGAATGCACCAGAACATAAAAATGTCCCGTTTTACATAAAATACTAATATCCCAAGGAAAAAAATTATTTTAAATAATTTTTTACATTTCATAATTATGGGATTCTTATTCAGAGCCGGCTGCGGGTTTCCCAAAAAAGGAAGAAATGATACATGAACATAATTTTATTAATTATTTAATGAAATATTTCTTTCTTCAATACATAATATAACAAAATTCATATTTTTTATTTATATTGCTTACAAACTTTTTTTTATAGCTAATTGCTCGATAATATCATCGATATTTATGTATATGAAAGCGCGGGGCCTCGGGAAGAATCCCCGAAATCCTGACCTCTGAGCCGGCTCTGTCCCTATCTTTGTTATATAATTATTTATTATTGTGTTAATTTTTTTGATCTAACTTGCATGATCAAACAATTATAATAAAAAAAATGCAATATTTTACTGTTTATTTAACCCCTTTTATCTTCCATTAATAGTTATTAGTAATGCATTTATAAGAAGTATATCATTGATGTTTATTTTATTTGTTCATTGAACTATAAAGATGAGATATATCATATTTTACGGACTATAAGACGAGCTTTTTTCTTCGAAAAATTGCCTCGAAAATTCAGGTGCGTCTTATACTCCTTGAATATTATACTTGGTAAAAATATTATTTTTCTAAAAAATTGCTTAAAAGTTAAGATGCATCTTATAGTCCGTAAAATACGGTATAATAAAAATCTCCTTTGTTTATTTTGGCGCCAATTAACTGACGTCAGCTGGGCCAGAGATGGCCGTCGCAGTTGGTAAAGTAAAATTCGTCAAGTCCGCTGTGTGACTGCTGTATTTGCAGTATAGTGACAATATCATCTGTGTGTGTGAGATAACGCAGCTTTTCATGTTATGGCTGCGCTATTGCAAAGTGCAAATGGTTAATAGTGAATATATTAATGACAAGATGGTTAAATGTACGGTATGGTGTTTAGCTGTGTTATTTACATTATTGGAAGTGTTTGTTCGTACACAAATTTCACTGCGTGACACCACTCATGGTATGAACGCTATACATATTTAACTTTTGACAATAACGTCCTCTTTTCTCCATTTAATCCATTATTTATTTACATTATTAAGCATTACAAATCGACTACAATTAATTCCGTATTTTGTTCGTTTTTAGGTTTTATACAAAATAATAATGAGGTCAGATATCTTGTGGATGATATTTCAACAATACACAAGGTAATGCATATATATATATATATATATATATATATATATATATATATATATATATATATATGTTTAATCAATAGCTGGAATTTCCTTTTTAATTAAAATAATTTTGATTTTTGCAGGAATTTGCACCAGGAGTCAGGTAAAAACAATTTTCATATCATTAATTATTTGTTATACAATTTATTCTACAGCATGTTGTAAGACTTTTATAAATCAAAACATATTGTTTGTGAGTTTTAAAAAAAAAGATAACAAATATTTTATTAATAATTTTTAATTAATTGATTTTCTTATATTATTAGTGTTTTTCTTTTGTTTTGTAAAATAATCGATGAAATTTTAAAATGATTTTAATGTATATATTAATTTATTTGCATTTATGTTGCAGAAATACAAATTTACACGATGCCCGATTAAATTCGTTTTTAAGATTTGAACCGGAATTTTTGGATTTTAAAGAGAGGTATATTTCGATTTGTATTTCTAGGTTAACTTAAATTTGTATTCTAAATGTTTTTTATATATATATACTATGTTTTAGGCCACTCGGTGTGCCTCATCTCGAAAAAGTAACTTTATTTAACGTAAATAATAATAAAAGTCTTGACATGACGTCAATATCTGGTAACACAGTTCATTTTCATAGTTCTTTTTTTGAAGATAAGGTACATATAAGTTACACAATAACAATATATTTGTATATAAATTGGTATTAACGTGTTTTTAAAATCGATTTTTTAGAAAATTCCACCACTGGGCAATACAACATTTAACGTTGTATTTCTTGGCCGTGAAGAGGGCGAAATTGAAAGTAGCTTATTTATTCATACAACCGAAGGGAGTTATAAATATCAAGTAGGAATTCAATTAAAATCTTCTATTTATACTTAATTAACAATTTATTCCGTGTTGCATACATTCAATTATTAATCAAGTGTTTTGTTGCATTTAAAAATCAAATAGTTTGAATTTAATATACATTTTTGTTCACTTTGAAAGTGGTGTAAATCCAATTTTGACAAAAAGTTAGTTAATGATAACAATGAATGCAATCTGCTATGAGCATTTTATTTATAAACAGTTCCCAAACAAAACAAAAAATTCTTCAAAATTTTCATCATTTTGTCAATATTAATTTACGTAGTTACCATTCACTTACACCACTTTCAAAGAAAACGGCTCAATTATAGTTTGTTTTAAAGTTTTTTTGTTGTTGACGTGAATAAACAAATTCGATAAGTATGTTTTTTTTACTTTTAACTTGTCAGCCAGGAAATAATATAATTAAATAAGTTTACAAATTTGAGAATTTTTAAATGAGTCATTAACGAATAAACAAATAGTTTATGTATTTTCTAGGTGCGAGGTGCAAGTGTAGCAAGTCCTTATCGTTTACGACCTATTGTAGATATACGAATACCTGTTAATGCAACATTTTCACCTTTAATTTATATGCATAATCCGCACACTGAACCCATACAGGTAAATCAATTGTGTTTCATATTTTTTTTAGATGCTTTAAATCAGTGTTTCTCAACCAAGAACGCACCGTGGACCAGTATAATATCTAATTTTCTTACGCGGACCACTAATAATAATTGTTGATTAATTTCTTTTAAGAAACAGGGTGTATAACGGGCGTGAAAAACTGGAAAAGCGGGAATTATACGGGAATTTTGTTACGCGGGAAAATAGCGGGAATTGTGCTAGGAATATTTTCGTTCTTCATATCTTCATATAATTTCAGAAGAAATAAAGAAAAAGAAGATGCAATTATAATTTGATGATTGCGATAGTTCATGTTCCATGCTGTAATTTTGATAAATAAATACTACTATAATATATGCAATAAATAACTTCGATTTAACACTTCTATAACTTCTTTTATCGTTAAACTTGTATATTTACATAGGGAAATTTTTTTAAATATACGGGAAAAGCGGGAATTATACGGGAAATTTATTTCAACTTTTCGTTATACACCTTGTTTAACCAAACGTTCATTAGACATTCGCTCAAGATATCTGAACCATTTTAACTGACTAAACACCAACTTTTCTTTCAATTTTACACTAATCTATTCTCTAATTCATAATATCATTCCTAGATTGTAGAAGTATATAGTAGCGGTGGCGAATTTCATTTGGAGCTACCAACCGGCGAATTGGAGGGACCGAAAGGTATGTGGGAGATACCGCCGTTTCATACCAAACCAATTATACGTGTACGTTTTAATGCACGTGCCGAAAGTAACTATACCGCTTACGTGCGTATCAAAGTAAGCGGTATTAAAGATGTTCTCGTTGTACCCGTTGAAGTTGAAGTATCATCGCAATGTGCATTATATACGCAACAGGGTACAATTGATTTCGGTGTCGGCGGCACATTGGATAAGCCGAAACAAGTGAAACTTGCCGTTTATAATGTACTAAAGAAGCCAATTAAAGTGCATAATGTTACTGTTACTAGTTACCAGGCGATTAGCGTTGATTTTCAACCGATTAAATTGCCGCCCGATACGAAAGAACCGATTGAAATTGCTACGTTAACATTAAATTGTAAGTAAGATTATATCTTTTTGTTTTTCTTTATTTCTTTTACGAAAAAATTGAGATGAGAATATGGACTATTATTTTTTAAATATTTATTGCAAAATTAAAAAGAAAAAAAATTGATAACATCGATTTTATCCAATGATATATGAGCCGTTTTCTTTGAAAGTGGTGTAAGTCCATTTTATATTATATGGAGATATTTAAGGTCATTTCAAGGCAAACAAAAGGCTATATTCAAGCAGGTGGTGGGAATCCAAAAATGAATAATTTTACATTCGATTTATTCGTTTAATACTACATATTTATGGTAACTAATTATTAGTAAAATTAGCTAATTTATGTACAATTCATAATTTAATAACTATTAATAAATCAAATATTTAATTGTCAATATTTTCTTTGTTTATTATTATTTCGATGACTTCTAAAAAATATACATGTTGTTAATTGTAATAAAGATTAATCATAATTTTCTTCAAATAAATTGCACGTGTGAAATAAGAGAAAAAAAATTATTTTCATCATTTTCCTTGAAAAATGCGATTTTCTCTTATTTCACACGTGCAATTTATTTGAAAAAAATTATGATTAATTATTATTACAATTAACAACATATATATTTTTTAAAAGTCATCGAAATAATAATAAACAAAGAAAATATTGACAATTAAATATTTGATTAATTTTTTTATATGCTAATTCTGTCTGAATATAAAAATTGTTATTAAATTATTAATTGTACATAAATTAGCTAATTTTTCTAATAATTAGTTACCATAAATATGTAGTATTAAACGAATAAATCGAATGTAAAATAATTCATTTTTTCATTCCCACCACCTGTCTGAATATAGCCTTTTCTTTGTCTTGAAATGGCCTTAAATATCTTCATATAATATAAAATGGATTTACACCACTTTCAAAGAAAACGACTCAAATGTTGCTAAAATTGGAGCAGTAGTACAAAAATTACTTTGGGGCAGGTGTATTTTTTTGATAATAACTTTGCTTTTAATAATCTAGAAATAGTTTAAATGAAAATAAATTCTAAAATATTTCAATAATCAGAGGTTAGTTTCATTTTTTTCTAATTATAAATAAATAAATATCCTGTATACAAGAAATTGTTACGTTAACATATGTTATCTTATTATTATATAATTAAAACATACATACAAATTATATAAGTTTCGAATAATAAATTATATTATTATTATATGTTATATACTTATAATTAATTAATTATTATTATTCATATTCAAAGAAGGAATAAAATGTTCTAAATTATGGTAGAAAATTAATTTTTAATACAAATAGAAATATTGAAAAAATTAAAAAATGAAACAGTCGAAATTGAAAACCGGAACCGGAACGAAAAATATAACGGTTTGAAGCTCTGGTGCAATATGTTTTTTACTTTCTCGATAATTATTTTTATTTTAGGGAAAAGTATCTATGAAAAGAAGGATTTTTTTGGTAAAATATTAATAAAATATAAGCAAGGTAATAAAAATGAAATCGAAATACCTTATTGGGCAACAGTATTCGAAGGTGGTCTACATTATAATGCTTCAGTAACAAAATATCTAACCGATAAGATTAGTTTAAATGAATTCGAACCTAGAAATTTTACTGTTAGCAATAATTATGAATATTCTTTAGCTATTACTAACATTACGTTACCAAAACAAGCAAATGCATATTTTTCTGTAAGTATATATATATATATAAATATTTCCGAATGTTATTGTTGATCTTACCGTTTTTGTTTCAGATAAAAAAGTTTCAACCGATTATTTTAAAGCCAACCGAATCTGTTGTTTTATTTCAATTAATATTAAAATCAGACGCTGTCTTGACCGATTTGAAATTAAAATCTTTGATTGTAATACATACTAATATATCGAATGTAGAAGTACCATTGCTTAGCTATAATGGAAAATTAACATTGGTAATTGTATATTTTTTATATTACATAATTCGTATTTTATTAGAAATATAGAATCATTATTTACAAAACCAGAAATTATTTTTTAAATATAAATTTAAATTTGTATTTTGCGCCAAAGAATTAAGCAAAATTTACGTAGAAATGTTGGAATTTTCACGCTGGCTTGGTAAATTGAGTCGAAATTTTTTTTGTGTACTATACATGTCAAAGTTTGACAATTTTTTAAGTCAAAACAAGGTTTTTCTGCGCGATGTGATGGGGAGTGGAATGATGACCTTAAGATGAGATTTCAAATCTTTTCGGACGCAAAATTTCATTCAATTTCGTTCAAGAGATATATTTATTTGAAGATCAGTAATTTTCTGATTTTTCGAGTGCGCGTTTTTTTTAGACGTGTATATGTTAATTTGTTTTTTTTTTAGATATGGTATGGTAATAAGGAAGATAGAACATTAGATTTAGGTCTTGTGGGTAGCGACAGTAGCAAGGAATCGCATTTTATTTTATTAAATAACAATCCAATTGATGTGAAGTTGTTAAATTTCGGAACAAATATACAATCCGGATCTGTAAATCTTGTTGGCTGTGCAAAAGATGATTATTCAAATCATGTACATTTTCCACCGAAAAACATGTCCAAATGTGTAAGTTTTTTCTTTTCAAATATGTATTCAGTTGAGTTGAAATTCAGATGTCCAAAAGTTTGAAATATTTATAAAGAATTTTAAACAATTCCAAATACTAGATAAAGTGGAAGTTTTTATAAAAAAAATTGTATTTTATCTTCGTTCATTTAAATAATATTTTCGTAAAAATATGGCTAATTAAAAAAATTTCGAACCTATATTAATATCGTTATTTATATAAAAAAAGGTTTTTTGTTTCTTTATTATAGACTTATTTAAAATCAGGCGAATATGGCGTATTTCGTGTGTCAATACAAACCTCAAAATCTGAAGGTCAAGTCTTAGTTCAGACTTTTGTACAAACACAATTTGAAAAAATTATTATACCTATCCGGTTTAAGGTTGCACAAGGTAAATTAGAAATCGGACCAGATCGTCTAGTTTTCGATGAATGTTTTCCCGTAAGTATTAGTTTTTGTTATTTAGCTGTAGAAATTAATCCAAGGATTAAAATAGTTTCGATAGTTCACTTAAGAGGGTATATTCCGTTTTGGACCTAAAAAAATCGACTAACTATAAATTTTTTTCTGCGAAACTATAAAAGATATCAAACTGCGAGTTTCTAGGAGTGAAAGAATAGACTTTAAACTTTCTATTTTTAATTTGGTTGGATATTGTCCCGAGTTCTAACTCTTTTTTCTTTTAATTTTAGTTTTACGCACAACCACAAGAATTTGATCAATCCAAACACTCGGCACATTTTTTTTAGTTTTATTGCCAAAAAGTTTGACTGGTCCAAATTCTTGTGCTTGTGCTTAAAATTAAAATTAAAACGGCAGTCTAAATGAGGCTTTACTCGTAACGAAATCTAATCGGTAACTGTTTGAAATATTAAAGACTGTAAAAAGAAATAAATTATTTTAAAAATTTGAAACATTGCATCACGAATAACACTTGATTACTGTTACATAAATGCAGCAGTAAATCACTAATATTTATTTGACATTTAATTGTTTTTAGAAGCTGACTAATGTAACAGCCGAAAAGTTAAGCTGCCAAAAATAAAGTTTACAATTTATATTTGCAATTTTTAAATTAATGAAATTATTGGAATGATTGTTTAGATTAGTTTTTTATTATCCGTATTTCCACCTTCTTTTGTGCTTTAAAATAAATTCTTATTTCTACCTCTTATCAAATATGAATAGTATTTCTATTTTTGTATGTCTAATATTATAAAATTCAAATAAACTAATTAAAATTACTTAATAAGTACTTTTACAAAAATCATTTTAAAAATTGAGGTTAGAGAATACGGACCAATTTTTTTTTAAATTAATTTCAGCGATTGTATATATTTTTTTAAATTAAATTTAGGGTAAAATATGCACGCATCCATTGCGGATTCATTCAACGTTTATCGATTCGATGATGATAGAAAGTATTTCAAGTATTCCACCCGATCCAAGATTAAGCAGTTCACATTCGGATCATATTACAGCGCGTTCCGCTAAAGTTATCGGACATTTGTATTTGGATCCCGTTCTTGGCTGCCAAAATCATTGTTATACGGGTTTATCCTTGAATTCGTCAAGTAAGTGAAATAGTTTATTAAAAAACATATACAGGGGGTGATTTATGACGTCGGGAAAAAACTACACCGGATAATTCCTATGAGTAATCTAAATAAAAAACTTCATGTCCGAAAATGCTTTTTAACGGAACTGTAGCCGTTGGAAGTTTATTACATGTAACATCAATCGCGTTAGCCTTATTTATTATATCAGAAAAAAAAACAAGTCATAAACTTCTGAATAATTGTAAAATTACTGATTGATTTTCTAACATTTTGTTTAAACACTAGTAAACCAATTAACTAATTATGACTTACTGTGTCACGACAAAAATTGTCTTCGATTTTTAATTATTGTAAATTGTTTATTAAATATTTATATATGTGTGTACAAAAATTTATAAACTAGTAAATTGGTTTACTAGTGTTTTAACAAAATGTTAGAAAATCAATCAGTAATTTTACAATTATTCAGAAGTTTATGACGTTGTTTTTTTTTTCCTGATATAATAAATAAAGCTAACGCGATTGATGTTACATGTAATAAACTTCTAACGGCTACAGTTCCGTTAAAAAGCATTTTCGGACATGAAGTTTTTTTATTTAGATTACTCATAGGAATCATCCGGTGTAGTTTTTCCCCGACGTCATAAATCACCCTGTATATATATTTTAAGGGAGTATGTTATTTTTTTGTTTTGTTTAAATTACAGTTGGTGGTCAGTGGTTGAAAAGTTTTTCATTGCCATCAGGCACATGTGATTTAGATTTGAATCTATTAAATATATTTTACGGTCGGTACTTAAACCTAACGTCGAGCGGCAAAAAATGGCAGAATTTAACGCTGCGTTTGGATACGACCGAGGTGAAAGGTCATTTTTTTCACACAAGAGTCAAGATGAGTTGGCCGAAGTTAGTGGTCGGCACGACTTCGCCATCGGGTGCAGGTCCAGGAAATCGTAGTATTTTCGTATTTCCATTGACGCAAATCGGAAATATTACGTATAAGAATATTACAATCCGTAATCCATCGAATGCTGTACTAACACTGCAATTGGTTATGGATTGGATGTATCCACAAGCGAAGAATTTATTCAAAAATTTGCCGTTTGCGTAAGTGAAATACTTTTTCGTATTTATGTGACAGACAGCCGTAGAACTCCAAATAAATATATTGTTAATATTTTACAAAGTAATTCTGTGTTCTTGTGTTTTAGTTTTATGTCAAGTCAAGAGGATCCAGTTGATTCGCACGCATTTTTCTTCCACGAAATGCACAATTTAAATCGAAGTGAATTTGAAAGAGAACACGATGTATTCACGCACGAAAAAACCGTGCCGATAACAATACCAGCCCGCGAAACAGTTTCAGTGACCGTCGGTTTTAAAGCGACCGTCTCATCATTCAAATCAGCACTAATCTATATACGAAATAATCTAACAATATTAGAAGTGATACGTTTAACCGGACAGGGTGCACATCCGAATTTTAAATTCGGTAATCGGAAGCCGGGATCTGTTATGCCATTAATGTTCGAACTAACCGAGAAACATTTGAAAGATTGCGAAAAGGAGAAGCATCGCAAAAATCCATCGCCAAATCTAACAGTAAAACGTTCATTTACCGCCCGAAATACGGGTGATATTACGATAACAGTGCACGCGTTTTTCATCAATCGGTTTCCCTGTGAAGGTTACGGATTTAAAGTTTTAAATTGCATGCCATTTGACTTAGCGCCGAATGCTACACGAAAAATCGATATTGCATTCACGCCCGATTTCACTCTATCGAAAATTCATCGTACATTGATTTTACATACGAGTCTAAATCTACCAGTGAATTATACTTTAGTTACAACAGTTCCATCGTATTTCCTAGCGCCATGCGCTAGCGTCCTAGCACGTCCAAACTGGGAACCGTTATTGTATTACGCATGCGTTAGTCTCATGACGTTTCTATTATTTATCGTTGTTTCGGTTTGTTTCATTGAATCCGATCGCATATTGCGCAGTTCGTTGAATCTACGAAACGATGTTGATAGTTCGCAACCGTTAGATTTACGATTAATCGGAAATCAGACACGCGATGAAATTCGAACGCATAAAACTGAATCAGATAATGAATTCGTTACAACAACTACATCAACTAATCTTTCTACGCATTCGCATAATAAATCAACGAAAGATAGTCCACGTAATCATCATATTGACAATACATCAATAATATATCATCAGAATCATGTTAAAGAAGCAGTCACCACAAATAATCTAAATAAATGCGATAAATTAACAACAAAAAAGAAAATCAATCAGAAGAAAAATTCGGTTGATAATGTCGGACCTGATGAAATAGTTCATAAGAAAACTTGGAATGTATTTTCAAGGAATAAACAACCGAATAAACAAAATATTATCACGGACAATTCGGAAGGTAAAAAGTCACCGATTGTTAATAAAGTTGAAAATAACAGTAAGAAAGTGTCACCGGTGCAAAAAGACGCAAAGAAAAAGAATTGTTTAAAAAAGAAAATTGTCGATTTACCATGTTCCGAAGAAGAAACATCATCAACAACAACAGAAAGTTCGAATAATGATGAAATCGAAAAGTTCAACGATAGTCAAACAACAAAGACGGAGAAAAATAAAAAACCGGTTGTAGCCAAGAAGAATAAATGTGATTTTCGCGATAATTACGAAGGCGATGGTGAAGATGAAGATTTCGAAAAAGAATCAAATATCGTTCATACGACAACAACGAATCGTTGGAAATCGAAAACTGATCATAAAACTAATAAAGACGCGACGCATGATAATAAACATTCAGAAACATCTAGAACGAATAATACTAGTACAAATACTAACATACAACAGCAGCAACAAGATGGTTCGAGGAACAAAACTAATAAGCATACGCAACGAGAACGTAAAGAAAAATCGTCGCAAAAACGACGTAGTAACGCCGAGAAAAATGCGAATAAAACGCATAACAATGATATTACAATACAACATGCTATCAACAATAGTAATGTCCGTGTATCACCACCGATTCCTCCAATCGGTGTTTGGGGTGAAAATCGTGCAACATTTAGCGACGTCGTTGCTAGAAGCGATACTAATCTATACACAACAATGCAACAACAACCACCACAATCACAGCGAACTGTCGCGTTACAGTCGAAACCGACTTTATACGTCGAACCAACGCAGAAACAACAGAAAGATATCAAATCCACCAGCATTGAATTAGGCCCGATTGGGCCTAGTAAAAAAACGGAGAATCTCTGGTTGGGAACGGAGACGACAAAATCGAATTGTTACAATATTTTGCAGCAACAGCAGCAGCAGCAGCAACAGAACGTTGTTGCTAGTAATCATAATAATAATGGTGTTGTGAAACCATTACAACAGTTGTCGAATAGTTTCTTTACCGAACCGCAACAACATAATTTAGCAACGATGCCTCCAACAGCAACCGTTGATAATCAGAATTCGTATTTTGATGTACCGGAGATATGGAGTAGTCAGACGAATTCGATTAATAATTTATTTCAAAATAGCGCCAAAGAATCGGTTACCGATGTGCCATCGTTAAGTCCATTTCAAGGTAATTACAAATTATTTTTTTCTGTTCGGTACAAATATTTAGCTGTATTCTTTTTATCAAAAAAATTGACTCAGCTCAGTTGGCAAATGAAGTGAGGTGAAACGAAGTGAAGTGAGTTGAGTTGCTTTATAAAAGAACAAGATATTCAAACTCTAGCAAGAGAACACGAATAACTGACAAAGATCGGAAGTACTTTGACACCTTTTTTCACGTTTGTTATTCGAATCAATAATAAATTTGTGAATCAAGAAATACATCTTTGATAAATTTTACATTAATTTTTAAATTACATTTGGACTTGGTCATATTTAAAATCAACAACTCGACATAATATCAAGTTTTTGATCTTATCTTAAGTGATTACTGGATTTTTCTTTGACTATAAAGGGTTTTGATAGAAGCAAATTTTTTTTTATAAAGAATAAGTTTTTCTCCTAAAATCCATATTAATTTTTTTTCCCTATAGGAAACCTCATCATTTTACACACTGTATATGGGTTTACCCATATACTTCTAATCTTGTTTATAAAATTTTCAGAGAATTGGAATCATGCAAGTTTTTGGGAGCCATTATGCACACCAGTTGGTGATAATCGTCCCCCAGCGAGTCATTCGACTGATTATTTCTGGGGTAGTATTCCTGGCATTTCGTCAAGCACATGGTCGATGTCATCCCCATGGACACCTGTTAATAATACACCAGATCCTACGGCATTACATACAATACGTTCACCGCCGGGTTTTATACGCGACGATCATGAGACGACGGTTTGTATTTGCTATTCATTTATTTTTTTTACTCAGTAATAGGTAAGAATGAATCATTTAATCACGTGATCGCAGAATTTGTCAATAAAGAAAACGAACGATTTGTGGAGTGCATGTGCATGTAATAAAGAAAAATTGATTCTCGAAAATATTTGAATTTGGAAAATTATAAGGCATAAATAGGGATCCCATCCGTCCCTTTTTGACCGAGACAGTCCGGGACTAATATAGTCCGTGAATAAACCTAATATTCTTCAATTTTTTAATTTTGATTCTATGACATTGGTTGATATCATAAAATATACAAATCTAATATAATAAAGACCAGAGAAGGTGGATCTTTTGGTACATAAAATGTTAATTAGGTAACTACATATTGAATTTACAAGATTTTAGTAAATTTATGTACATTATGTCTTTCTATTATTTTCAGTGCAACAATCAGTTTGAAACTTCATTAATGTAAATATGTTGTCAATGTTTAATTTATTTAAATGTTTTGTTTATGGATATTTCTTTTTTTTTTAATAGAATTCAATGCATAATTTAATTTTTTTTTGGAATTAAAATAGACACACCCAAGAAAAAAAATATTTTTTGGCCCGTTTTTATATTTCATAATTATGGGATCCCTAGGCATAAATGGATCATTCAATCAAGAATTATATAGTATTCGGATATTAATCATGAGCCATCTTTAGCTATTTTTTAATACAAAATATACGAAATATCATAGACCTAGTATTTGCATGTATTTGAGCCGTTCAACTTTCGAAACTCCCAACAAATATCGTTGCCAAAATTAACTTTGATTAGACGGGATACGGCCTTGGTGCGTGAACCAAATGTCCGAACCTGCGGTTCTTCTCGTATTGAGCAGGATTACTATCGCAACGGACGAGTCATCAGTAGTGTAAAACTAACCTATCTCACGACGAATTGAAACAGTATATGCTTCAATTTCAATAAACGAACGAAGAGTGTTGTTGAAACGTAAAAACAAACACATCTTATAACTGAATTACGTTATTTAATTCTATTATCTAATTTAAGACCGTGAAAGTTAAACAGCTAGATTTCAACATTTTTGAAATGCTCGTTAATAAAAAAAAAACAACAAAACTTGAAAGTTAGAAATAAAGAGTTAGTGAATATTATTTTTATTTTTGTAGATTTAAATTATAATTAATTTACATTTTTGTTCTTCCAGAGAGTTCATACCTTCGATCCATTTAGTTCATTGAGCAATATTTGGACACCCCATTCGCCTGATTCATGGAATTATAATCCAAACAACAGTCAACAGTAAAGCGTGTGGGGGCACTTTTTCGCCTCGTTCTCGTTGTTTTAGTTCTTATTACTATTTTTATTATTATTTTTTTTTAATAATTTGAAATATATTATTTTTTTGACTTATTTTTTTATTATTATTATTTTGAAGAAACTAGTCTGATTTTATAATATATTCATCTCTGGAAATTCTGGATGTGTTTTTTTTAAATGTGAAACGACACGGTAAAAATGTATTTTATTATCGTTTTCTATACATATACCTGTTTATCTACCTTCAATCAGCGACAAAATACGACTTATTTTTCAAGTCGATTTTAGACACATACCTATTAATTTGTATTCGATTATCATTTCAAGTTTGTTTTTGTGATTGTGATTATAAACTGAAAATCATTTTTACATTTGTTTATATGATTAAATAAATGTGACTGCATCATTAAACTGTTTGTATTTTTTATATTACACCCAGAAAACATACTAATTTATAAAAAATACATGTTGCTTGGCCTCGGCCGTAGGTGTCTGGGCTCAACTTGACTAAAATCTTTTAAGTGTATTGGCCATCTCTAAACAAATAAATTAACTTTTTCCTAATTTATCTAGTAATAAGGTCGACCAAAATCTTCGAGTGTATGGTTCTTCTCTAAACAAATAAAAAGTTAACCTTTTAACCCAACTAATCTAATGGTATCAAGTGTGTATTAAAAATATGTGTGACTGAAATTTTTAAATTTTGTTTTATTTGTAATCTATTCAAGTTAAAGGTAATGCTTTGGTAATTAAACAGAAAATAGAAGATAAAAGATATGCAGAAATTACTGAAAGAAATAAATATTACATCGGAAAAAATTGTGAAAATTAAGGGGCAAAAAATGGGAAGAAACATTAGAATGACAAAGAAAAGAGTGCCAAGTAGCGTTACGCTCAAAATTTGCCAGCGCTCTAGCAAGCTCAGTTTCTGTCGATGCCCGACTTTACGGCTATCGTTCCGTTTTAAGTAAATTAAAATTGTAGTAATATTCCACTTTGTAGGTGTACCACCTTTTTATTCTTATAAACAACGATTACTATAATAATATAATTAACTAAATAATGTAGAATAGGAAATAAGACAAGCGCAAGAGCACTCCTTGGCACTTTTGGACGGGGAAACAGCAAAAGCTCGTGGCACTCAAATGGCTAAAGAAATGAAAGATAGATTTTAACGTATACAAATTTGTGAATTAAATTTCGCTAAAGTGTAAAATAATTAATGATATTAATGCGCAGAATACAATGCAATAGTTAAATGTATTGTATAATAAATTAATAATATTGTAGAAAATTAAAATTGTACTTTTCACAAGTAAAAAATTAAGTTAGGTTTCCAGCAATTTCAGTAAGTGGTATGGGTTGCCTGAATTAAAGGCGTTTAAGTTATATTGCAGCATTTATTCTGTTGTATCTTGCTGCATTTTTTAAATTTATAAATTGTTCATATTTAACAGTAATTCAGGTATTTAAATTGTGGAATATACTTCTAGAAAAACATCTAAAAAAGAAGTATTTATAAAGTAATAATATTACTTACTTATTACGAAATCAAACAAAGCAGATTAAATAAAATACGTAAGAATGAAAGAAGATGGTAATTAGAAAACTTATAATTATTTAATTTAGTAAAAATATATTATTTGGTATACTTTAGCAACTTAAGTGTGGAAGTCGCTTGAAATTAAGATAGTATTACATATTCGGTACGGTAAGACAAACCAATTAGACACTTTGATTCACAAAAATTAAAATTTTAAAATGGTAGCCAAAAACTTTTTTGAAGATTGAAACTTCAGATTTTTGAAACATGTAATCTTGTATAAGTATTTATAAAATAAAATAAATTTTAATATACAATTTATTAATGAAAATGTTATTTGATGAAACAAAGTTTTAATTCAAATTGTATTTACAAGATGTCGCATAGTTGCAAATTTCAAAAAGTTTTCATAAATTTATATTTTTAAAAGGTAAATAAAACGATTTTTCTTATAAATATGAGAAGTTATTTTATATGAATCATCTTTAATTTGTGGCATTAGTTTTTTGTAGTTTGTTTGTTAGAAAAATGAGTAAACTGGACAATAGTATAATAAAATTTCGAATCGGTGTATCATTTTTAGCGTCGAATGTAAATCGCGTCGCGCTGGCTGCGGAACTAGTTCGTTTTTGCCCGATGTCGTCATGACTTACATTCTGGGTGTTTAAATTTAGATGGAATACTTTGAAAAAGGTTTTATCTCGATACGCCAGCATCGTATACGACGAAAACCGATCTTAGCACAGTGTTTCATATAAGTGTTGTAGTGAGATCAACGAAAATTCGCCATCAATGATTCGCACACAAGTTTTTATTCGATTTCCATCTATTCAGCTGTGATTATCCATTGAATTGAAACCAGTTAATTATGCATATAAGGTCAACTATATCGTGTTGTAATACCACGGCATCAGGTAAACGATTTTACTTTTTACGTTTTTTATCTGTCAAAACAATAAAAGATGGGTTCATCTCGACCATTTATGCTACAATATTTTGTTTAGAAATGTTTGTAACATGGAATTAACCAAGTGAAAGTTAGAGAGAACCGTTGCTTTCTTTTAATAATCTGTACAATAAATTAACTTTATATTGAAAAGTATCTGAGTCACGGCCTACATAAAAACATATACATACACACATATTTTGCGATGCGTCTGATACCTGTTTTTGGCCAATTTCTTTTTATTTTTAGATTATAAATATATAATCCGTCACAAGACGCGATTTTTCAAGTATAAAAAAAATTATCTGCGGTTATCTTTTTCTCTGTGAATGTTAAGGTGAACGACCTAGTTTGTGCGGAATAAATTCGTTTTTGTATATGGTTATTTATACTTACGCCAATGTCATGTAAATTAAACAACTCCAGTTGATTATTTTGTTCTAGGCAATACAACAATGGACACAATTTATCCAGAACCAATGTCACTTTTGCATCGGCGTGTTGTGCCGAAAAAACGGCGCGGAAATACACATAGATATCGCACACAGCCAATCACTTTCTCCGAAATACAGGTACATATTCAAATTTCATTGTATTGAGTGTTTTTTTGTGTGTGTTAAGAAATTAAGATATACTCACATATGATGTAATTTTCGGTAGTGTAAACAAAAAAAAACAATTGAACGTCATTTATTGTTTAGCTACATAATTTGTATGTTTCAATATGCTATCTTATTTCAGAAAGATTATTTTGTTTTTTTTTACATTAAGGGTCCATTCTCCTTTGAATGAGTAAATAACGCGTGATTTTTACGAATTTTTTTTTTGAGAAAACTGATAATGCAAAAAAATAGATTTTTTTAAAGCCGTCAAAGGAGAATGGACCCTTAATAAAATTATTGAGAAAATAATATACATTCTAATAAATTATAAATGCAAATCATAATTTGTTATTAGTTTGTTTTAAAATTGATTGGCAGCGATATTATGGTTAAATTTTATTATTTTCGAAACATAACGTTATTTCTAATATATATATATATATATATATATATATATATATATATATATATATATATATAATACAATTAATATAATACATAAAAATTATGTTTTTTGTTTAATTTTTGAAAAGGAAGTTGACGAAGAGAATATAGAGGAAAGTCCATCAGAAGTAACGGCTGCTGTTTCGTCTCGATCCGAACAGAATTTAAATCAACGGTTCGAAGAATTCATGAAAGATAGAGAGAATTTTCTGAGACAAATTGAGAAATCGATAACAACAGTTGATGAGAATTTAAATGCGACATCATTACCATCAAAAGAAACTGATGACAGTGCAACAACGATGGCGCAAAGTGACAGATTTACATCCACAAGGCCATCAATATAATTTATTTTTTTTCAAAAATTTCTACGTTGTTTGAAATAATTTGCATTTTATCGAAAAACTTAATGATGACAGTTATTTGGTGCTATTTATTTTTTATGTAAATGTTATAAATATTTTGAAAACAATAGTTTAATGTATGTATGTATGTATAATGTATAAGAAATAACATAATTTGTAGATATTAAGGTTTTATTGTGCATCGTATAATGTAAAACAAGTCACATTTTTTAGTTTTATGGAATATTTCGATTTTTAATCCACAAATGCGAACATGGAACGTTTTTATCAATAACATTATTATATTTTATAATAATTACAATAACATTATATTACTTTTGCGTTAAGAAATTATCACACTCCATTCTTAAATCAGTTCATTCGATTATATATAATATATACGTAATAATATAATAATATATATATCACTCATTCTATACGTAATAAGTGTTCTTTTTTTTTCTTTTAATTAATTAATCATTTAATTAATTAATATACAAATACAATAAATATACAAAACATATAAGTAAATTCACATTAAAATAGCTGCAATTTGGTTGTTTTTAGGTACTTATTATTATTTATTATCTTTTATCATTACACCTTTTGTCGCAAGTGCATGAAGAAAATTCTCGCAATTTTTTTCTTTTAATCTACAAATTAATTAATTTGACATATATTATTTTTCTGGAGAATTTTCTAGATACGAGAATGCGACTACGGTTTTTAAAGAGAGAAAGAGAGCGAGAGAGATCTGTTGAGTAGGACTAAGTAATATAATGGGATAGTTACATATTTTTAATCAGTTTTCTATTGAAATCCTTTTTTTTTCTTAACTTAACAGTATTTTAAAAATAATTTAGATTATGCTTATGACATGGTTTTATTCTCTAGTGGATAAAATAAAATGTATAGTCGCCAAATAGAGAATCGTAATAAAACATCATATACTGAGTAAATTGAAGTGGACGAATTATTTTATAAATTATATTATAATACTATTAATAAATTAAATAAAAATATATTAGTATATTTACAATTATACAACTATAATGACTTAGGTATGAATGTTATAAATAAAATTGAATAATATATCTAGGTATTTCATAGTATACTTAATAAAAGACTATTATACTATTTATTTAAATATGGGATGTCACAAATTAAGTACTGCGGTCCTGTTTATTCAATTTTTAAACTTTTCTAATATAAAAATGTATAAAATTTATCGGTGTTATATTCTGTTAAAAAGTAAGACATATTTATATTTTGCAACTATCCCAATAATTACGTAGTAGATTAGGTGTTTGGTCGCGTATCAGGTGGCGGTGTTGTTAAACCACTCTCATCTTCGTTTTCAACAGGCTCAAGCGCAACAGATTGACTAGTATCGTTATTTTGTTGAGTAGTTTGCAACAATATTTCGGCCTCATCATTGCATTCACTATCAGTATTGGCTAGTGCTGTAATAGCCGCATTTGTATCACCATCGGACACCGTACTAGAAGTAGTAGTGGTAATTGGATGCAACGCGAGTACCGATTGTGGCCGAACAAGATTTGTAATGGCACCAGGCGTCGGTGGCAAACTCGAACTGTGCAATATCGCATAATACGGTGCACCAGGTGTATGCGTTGGACTTACGTGGAGCACCGCATGAGCCGGACTAAGCACGGTACCCGCAACAGTCTCATCATCCAGCTGCATACTGGTTTCGGCCGCCGACGGTATCGTCGTTAGGAAACGAACTGTTAACCGGCCCGGTGATCCAGGTGGCTCGGACTCATCCTGGATGGCACATTGTCGTGTCAGGCGCGGTTTAGTGCGGGGCCGTACCCCGGTCGTATCTTGTACAGCGCGCATATCACTTGATGCACTTGAGCGGGACATTCGCCAAGTGCTTGTGCTTGCTGTTGTTGCCGAACCCGACGAATCATTGCGGGAACTCGATAGATTCGAATCTTGCGATGTTTTCCTCGTTACTAACCAGGAGGATGCACGCCGCTTTGGGTCTAATAAACGTAAGGGAATGCCGCAATGATGGTGATTCTGTCGCCATGAATCTGATCGCGATGAACTGAAGTTCTCGCTACTCGATACGGACGAGGCGCGTTTGTGTTGTTTCTGTTGGATTTCAGCGATTTGATAAGCGTATTGATCGGAACGGGTACGATGTCTAGGGTCCGAATCGTGATTGACACATAATAACCATTGTGCTTTGCTTAACAGCCAGACACGTGCACTAGTTGAGCGATTCGTACGGTTAGTGTGTCCGGCTGATCCAGAACTGCTATCGCCTAACAATTTCGTATTGCATGTACAAGTTTGCACATTATGTCCATGGCCACCATGTTGATTTTCGCGCGATGAACGATCTACTAAACTGTTTGTGTTTGCTGGTGTTTGACGGTTACTGAAATTTGAGCTATGACGACATCGTCCAATTCCGCGTGTTACACGGGATTCCTCAATTGCTTTACAAATCAGCACGCAATCTTTCTTAAACTGCTTCGTTAAAATGGCGTACAGAAACGGATTACAACACGAATTTAATGGTAATACAAATACGGTAAACACTTTAGCTTGTTCCAGTGAGATTAACTGTAAACCGAATGCGGCTGTTAGTGAAAAAAATGCAATCGGAGACCAACATAAAAAATCAGTAAAGACTAGCAGCGCCATTCGTTTGGCAATACGCGAATCATTCGAATTCCACGCTTGTGATCCTCGAATGGCGCAGTACATTTTCAAATAACAGCCCATTAAAATCAGAAACGCGACACCATTGATAAACATTAGAAATACAACGTATGTTAAACTAGCTGGGCCTGTGGTTGTTTCAAATGGTAAGCATATGGCAAATTTCCGATAGTCAGATACACCGAATAATGGTAAAACTGCCATGACAAGGGCAAATGTCCAGCCACAAGTCATAATATAACCAGCATGTTTCAGTGATAAACGTTTATTGAGATGCATTGCATGAGTAATGGCGTAATTACGTTCTAAGGTAATTACAGCCAATGTATATACTGATAATTCTGAACTTAAAACTCCGAGAAAACCAGCTAACTGACATCCGGGTGACATTTGCCATGGGATCGCGTACATTCGAAATTCACCCAAAGTCGATGCATCCACTACGGCTAAAAATCCTAAAAGAAATATAGGTAGGCATTTCATTAAGATAAATACATCGATATGAACTCATTTATATACTAGTGCCATAAATTTGCGACTTCACATTTAATTCTTAATAGACATATAAGATTTTTTTTATCATTAACCATTTTTCTATATTGTCAACCTACTGCCAAACAAGACTTATAGTTTGCAGTATAATAGTAATTATTTGTAAATGATTTAAACGAATTTTTGAAGTCAATGCTTGTCAAGTTATGTATTATAATAAAGTATTGTAACATTTAAAATAATGTATATAATGTATTCGTGTTAATATTTTTGCTGTTTGTGTAAGTCGTAAAATTATGGCATTTTCAATTATAAGTATAATTTGTACCTAAGTAGATGCCCATGAAAAAATCAGCGGCAGCTAAATTACAAACGAGAAATCTGGGCACATCCATTTTACTTCGTGAAAATATCAAAACAAATACAACAGTGCCATTTCCTAACATTGCAAGTAAAAATACAATCCAAACACCGCAACGTAACGTCCACCAATCGAATAAATCTTGACACGGCAAAAACGGACCTAAAACATAAATAATTTCACGATTATTTTTACTTTATTCAATGCAAGATTCAATTAATTGTTAGATGTTTTTTTTCGTTTTACGTGAGATCTGTTATTTATTTACCTATATCAAATTTTATCATTAACAGTTGTTTTTTTTGATGCAAAGTTGTTTTAATTTCTATAAATTAATATATTTTACATTAATTAAAACAAATTACCTTCATATTTAATCAGAATAAAAATTTATAATTACATAACAATATTCTTTTTAATTATATTAATGATTGTAGTCGATTTATTATCAATATTTTCAAACCTGGTAATGGTAAACATTGAATTTTTCCAGGAGGTATATCACTTCCTTTAATTTTCGGATCTTCTTCCGCATATTCTTCTATATATGCAGGAAAATTAGCAGGATAAGAAAAATCTGATCCAAAACTGTCCCAAATATCTTTAAATTTATCTCCGAACTTTTTACTTAAATTTTCTAAAACAAATGTCATATTTATTACTTATCAGAGCAAGATTTTCTTTAAAACATATTTTAAATACTTACGCAGTTGTGGAAAAATATCATGACTGGAATTCCAAAGACTAATATCAAATTCTGTATCGGTTGGAAATAGTACAGCTTCATGAACCGGTACTTTTGGCGGTGGATCGGACGGTATTAGCGGTAAAAAGGCACAACAATGGTACGCATATGATAACATCAATGTTTGTATACGTGGAAAATTTTCCGGTTCGGGAAATTCGCGCAAATTTGGATTGTTGAACGTCTTCAAATGCAATAACCGTTCTAACCCAGCTGCTGGTAGTACCGGATAGATATTATTGCCTAAATTTCTATAACATATTATCAATTTTATTACAATTACCATATTGCAAAAAAAATATCTAACGACTTACAAATCTTCAATTTGTGATATTGATAGAAATGCATCTGGATGGATAAATGATATTTGATTACTTTCCAAATCACTGAAATTACCAAAAACAAATTATATAGATACAAATTTTTAAAATTGCATTTATTTTGATTACAGTACGAAATGCTTCACGATTACACAGAAAACTTCTTCTGGAAGTAATCGATTTTCTTCAAACTTTACAAAGCGTTAATTTTGCACATTTTATCAAATATAAATCGCAAAATTTTAGGTCGGAAATGATATTTACAATCTTAAAACTTATTTTGAAATTAGTTCGCCTTGATATATATGATGGCGCTGATTGCAGAATAGGTAAGGTAAAGCAATTAATTTGTTAATGTTTAGTAAAATTAAAGCAACGTGAAGAATTTTTAGTTGTTTTTAATGTAGAAAAATTAATAATAACAGTATCTGCTAGTAGTTATGTAAACATGGAATAATATGGCAACAGTTTTTCAACATTCAACATGTTAAAAACGAATTTTCCAAATCAGTTTTAATATTGTAAATTTCATTTCCACACTAAAATTTTGTGATTTACATTCATAAAATGTGCAAAATTAACGGTATGTATAGTTTGAAGGAAATCAATTACATAATCGTAAAGTAAAGTTTTACCCTAAAAATTCTTCACGTGGCTTAAATTTTTCTAAATATTAACAAATCAACCTCTTAATCTAACATAACCTGCAATGAGTACCGCCATATACATTACGTTCATTCATCTTACGTGTAACCTGTGTTAGAACAAGTTGTCAAAATAAGTTTTAACATTGTAAATATAATATCAGCACTAAAATTTCGTGGTTTATTATAAATAAAATGAGCAAAAGTAACAATATATACATTTGGTGATCGTAAAATAAGTGTATTTTGTGAAACAAACTGTTCCTCTATTCTAACTGATACAATTAACATTGTGGAATTTTATAGGATAAAAGTGAACAGACAGTATTGAATTGTATGTGTGTGTACGTACTTTATGTGCATTACAGACTAACTGGACTATAATTTTGCTATCAAAAGAAGTTATAATAATTCTGCAGTTAAAGGTAAGCAATAATTTTATAATATCATCATTAATTTATTCAAAATATGTAAATATACAGTGGCGTATTAAGTTTGAACTTTTGTTACTGGCATTTTTTGAAGTTAATAATATATCAATTTGAAATATTTTAAGTCTATACCAGCATTTTCCAAACTTCAAATCTTAAAATTTTCACATGTAAAGTCCGTATAAAATTCTGGTAAAATTGATTCACATGTTTATTTTATTCATATAAGTTGTTAGAGGTTTAATATAAAATTGTTACATCATTATCGCACTTTTATATATCTTCAGTTCTACAATAATTATCCACTAGTAAATGTTATTGTTGAAAAAGTTTTATCTCTTTATAATAGCATTACATATAAGTTAGAAAATAACAAAAAAACAACATCTAATGATTGCAGCTTTGTTTTCCACCGACAAAACAACACACATTAGAAATAGCAACAGCTTGTGAAAAAACACAAACGGTTTCTTTCAGAACTTTTTAGAAACAAAATAATTAAATATAATATATTATATATATTATATTTGTACTAGTGGTCGCCCAGTTCTCGAAATTCGACCGTAATTCATTAAATTTTTAAGTTTGAACGTTATTGAGGTTCTTTTGTCAAATAGTATACCTCTATAATCATTGCATATAATTTTTTTAAATTTTGTTCTATTACGTCAGCTGCGATCGTGTACAAATACGTCATTATGTATTAATTTTCGAGTTACTTATTTGAAAAATACGAACGATAGGAAAATGAGGTATAGCTTAGCTAAGCCATATTTAAAAAACAATAACGAGTTTTTACATTTCCTTGGGTTTTTTTTATATTGCTATACAGGCCAGGTTTAAATAATCTTATTAGATTAATTTCTTGCCCCCTTGAACTATAGGCAACACACATCATATGTACTTTAACTATGCCAAATCTTACACTCTTCCGTGTGCGCAATGTGCTTAAAAAAAGTACAAAGTTTTTTCTTCACGTATTAATATATAGATTATATAAAAAAAAAAAACAAAAAACAAAAAGGGTATTTTGATTTTTTGACGAAAATATGTATGTAATATCCTTGTAGATACTGCAATATTTCTAATTCTAACATTGAAACCTAAATTCTGTATATTTTATTTTTTTTACACAAATAATATTTTATGTAACTTTTTAAACTTTTTATTTAGCTGTAGTTTCTAAGAATTTCATTTGATATGAATAATTTTTAATCGCAATTAATATAATATCAGCACCTTAGTAATTATTTAATAGCAGTGTAATTTATTTACAAGAAGTACAAGTTTGATGCGTTTTTGTCGCTTTTCTATTGAAATTAGTTGATCTGAAATTGTATCAATATCTTAAAAGCCAACTACACTGTAAAGAATTTATGTAATTTTACATGTTTTGTGAATGTAATAATTATTCTAAAAAAATATAATATTAAGTAAATTATCACTTACAGTGTATTTATTCGTGATTTAAATCCTATAAACTAAAATTAAAATTTCATATTGAAGAAATATAATCTAAAAAAAAATTGCACAAAAAAGGGACTATGAAAATACTTACAGTACTTGAAGTTTATTAAGCCCTTGGAATGCATCATGAGGTACATATTCTATAGAGTTGTGTGCTAGTAATAGATCGTGCATTTGTGACATTCCACGAAATAGAGCACCTTCAATTGATGCTATATGATTACTCGCTAAATCTCTAAATAGATTATTTAAAAATGTCATTAGAAAAAGTTTTTCATATCATAACTATAATCAGTGATATACTTACAAAACCCTCATATCTCTGCATTTGCTTAGATCGGGAACTTTTGTTAAACGATTTGATTTTATATCTCTGAAATATAATTATAACAATTATTTAAAAGGATTGCTGTAGAAATGAAATTGACAAAAAATATGAATTTAGGCAAATCTAAAAATGTATGTAAAATATTTTTGCAAAATTATTGGTATTTTTAAAGCAGTTTCTTCGTCTTTTTAATTTTGTTTTCTATAAATATAAAAAATACAAACTAACCTTTTTACCTAACTCATTTCTGCATTGGGTCCGATTGAAATCTTTAAAAAATACTAATAATTTTGCAAAAATATGGATTATTTAACATTACTACGACATGTATACTTACAAACTTTTAAGTTTTGGACATGTAATGCATAATGTTGACGGTACTCCTGTTATACTAGCCCGATCCAAACGTAAAATTTCCAATGCGCTTGTTCCATTTAAACTTGGAAATACGGCCAATTCACGGGCATCCGACAAAATCCTATTTCAAACCAAAAATGTTCTTTTAACATTTTAATAACTCAGTATATATATATAATAAAACTAAATAAATAAAAATATGTCTAGAGTTAACTTGTATTTTGTAATTATTAATTGCTAGTGATGTGACGAATAGTAATTTGCCGAATAATCGAATGACGAATATTCGGCCAAATTTCAACCGAATAGTATATTTTTTCCCATCACTAGTAATTACAGCTCTTTAAAACTAAAAAAAAACGCTGAAATAGTTTTTGTTTCTCTTAAAAGTTATTACAATATCTTTACCGAAATTTCAAAGAAGACTTATGCATTTATCGTAATATCTATTATAAAAATAAATTAGGAATGAATGAATTTGTTTTATATAGTATATAATATTTAATAATAATAATAATAGTTATTTACGCATTCAACTTTACAGTTTTTGCTTAGTCAAAACAATAAATTAATTTAATTCACACTGAAAAACCATATATGATTCATTACTATTGTAACAACCTTGTGTCATTAGTAATTCTTTTATTTGCTTTTTAAACTGAAAAAAAACCTCAGCTGTTTAAATTTCTCTGGTACGCAATTGTAAAGTTTTATTGCTGTAGAATTTATACTATTCATTGATTTAGTTTAGTTTTAGTTTATGATTAATATAGTTAAAAGGACATTATAAATACTAGAAGGAAAACTCTGAACACAGTTTAAAGAAACGAAGAAATAAATGATAAAAAGAATACTTCTTTATTCGTCTTAAATCTCAATTTAATTAGAAAATATAGGATTAGTGTTTTCTAGTTAATTTCCTGATTTGTAGTAATTTGAAACGAAAGAATTTACATTTAAATTTCTTTATTTCTTTTCTTTATTACCAGCGTACTCACTGCATTAAATTACCCAGAATTTTAATTAAATTATAATTCGTTTTTTATTAACTACACTGAGATTAAATGCAATTTCTGTTATTTAATATAAATATAACTCGAAAAGTTTTTGAAAATGTAATTTGAAATTATAAGTGCAATTTAAATTGTAACGATTAATTAACTTTTTGTAAGATTAAAATACTTAAAATAAAACGGCTTTAGGTTGTAGTTCTGCATTAATATTTATTAATAATCGACTGAGTTAAATAAAATTTGGCTTCCATTAATTAAAAAATCTATAATTCTTTTGATCTAGTTACTTATAAAGAAGAGCGTTCAATTTCGTCGAAACGTCGTTTTTATATAAATAATTAAACAGAATCTAATCCTAAAATAGTTTTTATTTTATTCTTTCTTAATCAAATTATATACAGGTATCTCTTGATTAACGCGGTTTTAGTTAGCGCGATTTTGATTATCACGCGAAAATAAATTGTGACCATCCTTACAAATTTGATTATCGCACCAGGCTGCTCTGTTTTGTTAATACTCACGGAAGACTCACCCTTTTTGTTTTTGATGAAAAGAAAAAAAACCATAAATTCTTCAAACTCTAGATAATTTTTTCAAGAATATTTAATAAATATTGTTGAAAATAAATATTAAATAAACACTGAAAGTTTTTTCATGGTCATTCAGTCTTTATATTGAATAATTTAGATGAAAAAAAAAATTACATAGGGCTGGGGATCAATTAAAATTTATACCATTACTTTATGTATTTGATTATCGCGATTTAGATTTTTGCGATAACATTTAGGGATTAATTACTCGCGTTAATCGAGGGATACCTGTAGTTGAAATGAATAATCAACAACTTTATAAAGCTCATAATAAGAATGACAGCGAAACGAATAAATTCTAAAATGAATTAAACTAAAAACAATTGAAGTAATGATGGAATACTTGCAGCTTTCGTAGTCGTGGTAAAAATGAGAATGCATGAGGATCTACAGTGACTAGTGGATTGCCTTTAAATTCTAGTAGCGCTAGACCCGGAGTTTGTTGTAGAATACCACTTGGTATGTGTCGAATACGATTGCCAGATATAGATCTATATTTTACAAACAAATACATTTATTATTTAATCACAAATTTATTTTATAGTAGGAGCTGATAAAAGTTGTAAATTTGTTTAAAAAATTTCATCTTACTTATGCATTTAAGTTCTAGAATTCTAAATGTTTCAGATTAAAAGCCAGTTGCCTAAAACATTGTTAACTTAATCAATTATATGATTAAATTGTCAACTTAATTGACAATTTGTTTATGGTCAGTGATGTAACTAGACGTGTTAATATTCATATTTATAATATTGTTCAAATTTTTCTTTAAATGAAATAAATATTTGTTGTAATTAAGTAATTTGCAAGATTTTCTTTAAAAAGGTCATTAATTTACTTTTAATCAAAAGAAACTTATTAAAATTTGTGTAAACCATAATAAAATCATCAAAATTTAGTTGATTTTCAGAATGAATAAGATTTTTTTAATCACATTCACCTTATTTGTTTATGAAAAAGTGCTTTTATTTTTCACTTTAAAATAAATTTTTACTTCTACTTCTTATCAAATATGAATAGTATTTCTATTTTTGGTAAATTTTTTTTATATCTAATATTATGAAATTCAAATAAACTAATTAAAATTGCTTAATAAGTAATTTTACTTTTGAAAAACTTGCATGATTGTAATAAATAAAAATTGATAAGACGAGAGATCGCAAATAATTAACAAGGGCGCTAAACAATGAGATACTTCAAAAATAGTTGACAATTTGATTGCCCAGTTAATAACTGACAAATTGACAATGTCTTATCAGTTGGCTCGATTTTTCGGATTTAAAAAAAATATAAATAAAGTTGAAAAGAACTATAAAAAAAATCTGTTTTATTTAATAATAAAAAATAACAAGATTAGAAGTATATGGGTAAACCCATATATAGACTACTTTGACATTTCTCGGAAAGTTGGCAACACTGTATTTTAATAATATTATAATTTATGTGGGCACTAGGAGATACTTTTCTGAAAATTTGATCAAAATCGAATAAATAATGTAGCCACAATGAATTTTTTTAAAATTTTGTGATTTTTTTTCTCGATAAGTTGGCAACACTGTATTTTGTTAAAATTACATAATTTATTTAGGCACTAGGAAAAACTTTTATAAAAATTTGATTAAAATCGGTTAAACGAAATGGTCAAAATAAATTTTTAAAAATTTTACTAATTTTTTCTCGGAAAGTTGGCAACACTGTATTTTGTTAAAATTACATAAATTATATGAACACAAGGAGAATCTTTTGTGAAAATTTGAGTAAAATCGGTTGAATAACATGGCCATAATAAAATTTTTAAAACTTTAGTAATTTTTTTCTCGGAAAGTTGGCAACACTGAATATTAATAAAATTATGTAATTAATGGGAGCATTAGGGAAATCTTTTCTGAAAATTTGATCAAAATCGGATAAATAATGTAGCCAATATGAATTTTTAAAAACTTTAGTAATTTTTTTCTCGGAAAGTTGGCATCACTGGAAAAAACCAAAACCACATGACCATCTTGGGCACTAGACAAATTTATCCTGAAAATTTCATTAAAATCGGTTGAACCGTCTAGGAGGAGTTGCGATCACAAAATTTTGTCTGACGACCGAGTGAGCGAGCTGACGACGCACACACATACACCCTCATAAACTAAGTTCAGATTCGTCATCTACAGGCTATATGAAGGATTTCTATACAATTTTTTTTTTTTTTTGAAAATGTTACAGACACCGTACCAAACGCTTTACTACTTTTCCTTGCAGTCAAAGTAGTAAAAATAAAACTGCTTTTGGTTTAAGTTCCGTATTAAAATTTATTTATAATCAACGCTCGATGAAGACGAGCGTTGAGTATCGTCGAAACGTTGATTATAAATAAATTGCAATATAGAACTTTTGAACCTAAAGCAGTTTTATTTTATAAAATGCGTTCTGAAAGATTTTTTACTATGTTAACAAAAAATAAATATAAACACAATAAAAAATTATTATTTCTAAAAGAAACATGAAAATAATTTTGTAAAGACTTTTAATAAGTTTTGTGTGCAATTTTATTAAAAAAAGCTTACCAAAAAGTAAGAAAAAATATTATAATGCAAGTTACAGGGTAATAAACGTATATGGAATTACTTACAGTTCTTGTAAAGCCGGCAGTTTTGTAATGGCAGTTGGAATGTCAGTCAATAAATTGTCATCGAGTTCCCTTTAACAGTGTGAAATAAAATAAATAAATACGGATACGAGAAGCACAATCTCATAAGTATTTTTTTGCTACTTTATTCTATAATCATTATTTGATTATTTGTAAGTAAGTAATAGTAATGAGGTCATTGCACAACTCTTTAAATCAAAAGGGGTAGTAAACATAATTTGCAGTTGCTTCAAAATAGAGCCATGAGAGTAATGATGCATTGTAATAGATATGAACCCATTAACAATATGTTAGTAAAACTAAATTTCTTAACAATGTTTGCAATGTTTTTTATATTTAAAATGCAACATGGTTTGCTTCCCAAGTATTTGAGTATCTGATGTTTAATAGTAGCGGATAATTTAATAATTACATAATTTTGTAATAATTTATTAATTTTCCGAACAAATTTATCTTCTACTAATTAGCAGAAACTGATGTTTTTTATTGTAGAAAAAAATATTTAAAAAATAAATACCAATGTTTATTTAACTTTAAATAAAATTTAAAGAAAAAAAAAAGGCGTTAGCGAATGTTACAACTGAAAAGTGTGCAAAAATAACAATTTTCCATTAGACGTTCTATTGTTTTAAGTTAGGGATGCTTTTATTACGCATCGTATTCGATTTGATAATGAAACTAAAGGGGGAGTGTTAGGCATTTACCAACAGGCGCAAGAAAAACGCTTGGTTTTTAAAGTAATTTCTCGTAAAAAAGACTATTTTATTAAATGGCATTGTACTTACAGAATTCTTAAAGAAGTTAGATTCACAAAAACGTCTTCGTCTATTTTCGTTATTTGATTTCTTTTAAGTAAACTGGAAAATAAAAATAACATATTAATTATACGATTATTTAAAAATAACTTCTATTTTAAGAAAAATTGTACATTTTTTAACATAGTAAAAAATCTTTTAGCATTTATTATATTACAATAAAACTGCTTTAGGTTAAAGTTCTGTATTAATATTTATTTATAATTAACGTTTCGACAAACTCAACGTTCGTCTTCATCAGGAAAAATGATACAAATGACATTAACAGTAAATAAACAAAACTTAGAAACAAGTTGCTAACTAACAAAATAAGTAACTAGATCATAAAAATTATAAATTTTTAATTAATGGAAGCAAAATTTTATTTAAGTCAGTGCTTTCACAGTGTTTGATGTTATCTTTTTCTTTATATATTTCTATTGCTTCTCTTATCAATCTACTGTTAATATTCATTAATTTACAGTATCTTCAAATTTTATGAAGGTACTGTAATTATTGCAAGACCAAGTAATATTAACAGCAGATTGATAAAAGAAATAATAGAAATTAATAAAGAAAAAGATAACATCAATCACTGTGAAGACACTGATTTAAATAAAATGTGGCTTCCATTAATTAAAAATTAATAAATTTCATGATCTAGTTACTTATTTATTACCTAGTAACTTGTTTCCTAGTTCTGTTATTTACTGTAAATGTCATTTGTATCAGTTTTCTGATGAAGATGGATGTTAGGTTCGTTGAAACGTCGATTATAAATAAACATAAATACAGAACTTTCACCTAAAGTAGTTTTATTTTAATATAATGAGTTCTGAAAGATTTTTTACTATGTTAGATATTTTTTCATGTTTTCATCATTTACACATACATACATACACAATCACGCCATGTACCAAAAAGGATGTGGCACAAACTCTTTTCATTATCCCGAAATCAGTCTCCTCCAAACATTCCTATCCAAACAAGCAACTTTCACTTCATCCACATTCATAATTCATAATTTTAATGTTTTTTTTAAATGTATATTATAGTTTATAAGGCTATGTATGTATCATTTGCACCATTTAATTGGGCTGCTGCTTGTTTGGTATAAATAAATATATATTTTTTATATCTAATATTATAAAATTCAAATAAACTAATTAAAATTGCTTTATAAGTAATTTTAAGTAAACGTCAAAAGTAATTTTGACAAAAATCACTTTTAAAAGAATTAAGAAATATTCACATTTAATATTTTTTTGTCAGATTATAAAAATATTTAATAGTTTCCATATATTTTTTGCCATTTCAATCAGTCACCCCAGTAAATAATCTTAATTTAAATCGAAAATTAATACCGTTGTCAAGTAATGTAACTATTATCTAAATAGAAAATCTAATTTTAAATCGAAACAATATGAATTCGTTGTTTGTATAAACAACAAGTAATTTATTTTAGATGTTTTTACACATTTGTTTGTTCGTATATTGTGTGCAAACATGTCTGAAATTTAATTGCGAACAATATTTTGACAACGCTTGTTATATATATTACACGAATTATGTGTTTGTTTCAATATAGATATTCATTTGTCACTGGCCAAATCTATTATCCTTGTCAGTATAACCATTATAGCTTCGCATTAATATTTCCTTAGTTCTATTATGTTTAAATAATTTATTTTTCATCTTATAATATTATTATAGTTTATTTAATTTAATAATTGGAATATAATTACTGTATTTAAAACCATCTACTTCTAAAGTCATGCGCGATAAATAATTAAAAATAAATAATAAATTAAAATATCTTATTGTGGCGAAAAGTTAATAAAATAAAATAATTTCGCTTAAACTACAAACAGTAATTTAAAAAAAGCTATGTATGTATATTGAAAGCTAGACACTGTAAACAAAGTTGCCATTTTACATAAAAACATAAAAATTTTCTGTAAAAGTAATATAATTTTGTAATTTCAAGTAAAATAATTTACCATTTTATATTATGTTTCTTTACTGAAAAAGTATGTAAACTTACATAAAATATACGTATTTTGTTTTTAGGTAAAATTACTGAGTTTTTTTACAGTGTACGTATATGCAACGTTACATAATACACTCGTATGTATTATTTTGAAGTTCCAAATTTATATTTAAGATTTGTTCCAAAAACATTTTGTATAATCATATTGATTTATATAAAATTATTTACAATGAAACTGCATTAGGTCAAAGTTCTGTATTAATATTTATTTATAATCGACGTTTCGACAAACTTCAATGTCCGTCTTCATCAGGAAAAATGATACAAATGACATTTACAGTAAATAACAGAACATAGATAAGGTAACAAATAAGTAACTAAATAAAAAAATGATTTACTTACTTATTTGTTACCTATAGTAACTTATTTCTATGTTCCGTTTATTTACTGTAAATGTTATTTATACCATTTTTCCTGATGAAGACAAACGTTCAGTTCGTCGAAACGTCGATTATAAATAAATATTAATACAGAACTTTAACCTAAAGTAGTTTTATTTTAATATTAATGAGTTCCGAAAGATTTTTTACTATATATTTACTTACAGAACGAGAAGACTGTCCATTTGTGGAAACGCATCGTCAGTAATGTGTGGAAACATATTGCTGCCAAGATTTCTGAAAAACAAAACATCAAAAACAAATGAATACAAAAAAAAAACTATGCTATAGATTCTACGTTAATTTTAGTAAAAATTATATTTGATTATTAATAGCGCATAATATATTTAAAGCTAGTTTCGCACCACCACCTTTTAAATTTCCTTTCTTTTTATCATCTTTTGTTCAATGTCTCTATAAGCCAATTCGTTCGATAAATATTTCTTTCCGTTTGTTTTGATTGCGCCAATCGAAAAGTTTTGATTAGTTTTATAGCTTCTGCCAATTGTTGCTATTAGTTGCGAAGTTAATATTGAGAATTTTTTTATTTTGTTCATTTGGCGATCGTAAGAATGATTTTGCAGCACCAAAAGAAAATTTCAATTCTTGCTTCGAGAAAATACTGTTTAGTAAATAAATTTTGCGTTTTCAAGCGATATTATATTATTTTTTTATGTAAAAAAAAAAACAGTTATTTATTATAATTGGGAAACTTTTAGCAGTAAATTTAGAGGTAATGAGTATAGTAGCAGTGTAGCGTAAATGTAGGATATAATAAATGTGTTTAATTTTTTTTAAAAGTTTTTGTTCGATATTCTTCATTTTTATTCATTGAGATAATAAATAAATTCATTTTATCAAGAGTTATTGCAACTCATACGTTATTAAAATTTACAGTATTGGTAAATAACGTAATTTTATTGGGTATATAATAATGGTTGGTGAACTTAAAGTTACGGTAACTCTATTATTTTTAACTTATTTGTAACTTTTCTTAACTGAACTTAAAAATTTCGGACATATTTTAAATATTTGGTATATTGGGTGAGTTACGAATAAAATTTGTTCATCTCAGAGAGGGCAATGTCACCCACCCATAGGTGATGAGAGGGTAAATTATTCGATTGCCCCCTCTGAGATGAACAAAATTTTATTCGTAACTTGTTTTTCTGATCCGATGTGTGATTTTCGAGATATTTCGATGCCTCAAGAAAAAAACTCACCCAAGTATATAAATAAAAAGTGATTAAATTGAAGATAATAAATAGTTTTAAATTTAGTTTCGAAACAAAACATATAATGGCCGGTTTCATAATAAATATTTTAACTAAAGTCAACTTTAAAACCAATAAAAAACTTCTATTTTAAATTCAACTATAATAATAATTATTGTTGTCAATAAAACAATGCTTTTATTTGTCAACATTTCACACTTCTAATCGCGAAATTATTTGTTGTTGTCAATAAAACAAAGCCTTTTTGTCTGCTTAAAGTCGACTTCAGTTAAAGCGTTTATTATAAATCTGGCTGTAATTCTTTTGTTTTGATATAATAAATTTAGAAAATAGGTATCTTGCAAATAATTTAAAATTTGTCGTTGGTGAATTTTGCAAATTTCTTTTAAGTTTAATATAATAAACAATTATTTTAAGTTAGTGTTGATTCAAAAAGAATAAAGATATCAAAATCTGTAATTTTTAAAATTAAACACATTTTATTAAGCATTATGAATTAAAATTAAGCTGCCAATTTTGTTCACATCTCGTAAGGCTCTTAGCGTTATAAAATATTTTGTCTTTTTCTAGTAAATGGAATTATACTTTTGATAGAAAAAGACAGGCTATCTTGTTAAGCTACGATTCTTACGAAATGCGACCAGAATTGACAGCTAAGCAAAATTATAGTAGAAATATTTAAATACTTGTGACGTTATTAAAGATATTATATAAAACTTTGCAACAAAAACAAAAATTATAACAAGTTTCAAACTCAAAGAGGGAAATTTATAGTTTGATGAGTATTTCAGATAGCAATATATTTTGTTGCAAAATTTAATGGCAATATTTTTAATAATATCAATAACAAGAGAGTTTTAGTAAACCATAATTTAAAAGAAATATTTGTTAAATATGTAATGTATATGTTTTCTTAAAACTGTCCCAACTTTCAAATATTTCTAGATTAATACTATCGCATTATGTTAAAGATTTGTAAATAAATCGTAAGCTGTTTTCTGGCGTAAATAAAACAAAAAAAATCTAAAAGCCTAGGGATGATCTTTGGGGTTGAAAGCGTCAGCGATATATATAAGCGAGAAGGGGGTTTGTTGATATTGTTGTTGTTTTACTCACAAAACCTCGAGGGCAAGTAAGGGCACCAGCGCATTTGTAGGCACGGTGCGTAAACGATTACCCTCCAAACGTAGACTGCGCAATTGGTGCATCGGTTCGAAACTCTTCTCCGGCACCAACTCCAATTCATTTTGGCCCAAATGCCTATACAAGGGACGACGCACACATACAATATTGCAAAAATAACTAATTCCTAATATTCTAATTACAATACTATACTCGCATCTACTTTGTTTACTGTAAAAAATTTATGTAATTCTACATAGTGAAATATTTTTCAGAACTCATTCTGTTAATATAAAATTTCTGTTAATTATTTATATAAAATAAAAATAAAATTTTGTGGTTTAAGGAAAATTATTTTATTTTATTTAAGATTGTATTGTTATTTATGATTGTTATTTAAAATTATTAAAATAAATAACAAGTACATAACAACAAGTTACTAGGTAACATACAAGTAACTAGATCACAGGAATTATAGATTTTTAATTAATGAAAGCAAAATTTTATTAAACTCAGTGCCGACACAGTGATTTATGTTAATCTATTCTTTATAAATCTCTATTGCTTCTCTTATTAATCTGTTGCTAATAATTAGTTAAAAAAAATTATAATTCCTGGGATCTAGTTACTTGTATGTTATCTAATAATTTACTTTGTTATTTAATTTATCAGTGATAAATTTTTGACCTGATCAAGATGAGCGTCGTTTTTATATAACTAATTAACAGAATTTTATCTTAAAACAGTTTTTAGTAATTATACATGTTTTATGAATGTAATTTTTCACAAAAAATATAATATTACGTAAATTATCACAGTAAAATTACAAAATATTGTTATTTTTACTGTTTAAACCTATGTAAAATTACATATATTTTTTACAGTATTGATAAAAATACATCTAATTGTATATCGATAAAGGGGAAATTGCATCCGTTTTTATAAAATATTAAAAATATTTAATTGCTTCCAGAAATGCAATGGATTAATTTTTTTTTAGTTATTATAACTATAATGGGGTCGTTCCACATTTATTTATATTTTATTTAAAATGATTTAAATCATAATTTAATCATTTGATTTTTTTTTAATATTAATCATTTATGTAAAATCAATTTTAACTAATTACTCTTTTAATTAAATTTTACGATTAACAGCCTTAATTTTACCTTAGTTTTACCTTTAAACCGACGATTTGTAGTTTTTTACACAAAAATTATTCATTTTTTTTTGTGAGTAGGTAAAAATTATATAATAATTAAGTTTTTGCAAAATTATTGGCTTCATATTTCTGTTATTCATGTTGAAAACAAGTTTTTTCATTTCCTAATTTTTTCTTCATTATCATTCATGTACAGTACTTTAAACATTTTTCATAAAAATATGATCCAAAATATAAAGAAATATCCCGTTGTTTGTAGGTACTTTCTTTAAAGTGAATTCGTATATACAAAAAAAAAATTTAGTACATATCATATATACGAAGTACAATGACTGTATTGAAATTTTAAAGGTAAATAAATTTATGAAAATTCATTTAGACAATGCAACTGTTGTACGTATGTATGTAAGATATCTTAAGTATGTATATATTTGCAGTATACGATGTCTAGCAGACGCCATATATCGTAGCAATATGGCCACAATAACGCGACTATCTCCAGGGCAAATATGCTTGGATTTCACATAGAAACAAACAGTCTATGCACTGCGACAGTGTCTCTGAACATTTTTCAGAAGTAAGTGACTATGAAAAATATTTTTCATGGTACTTCAGTTGAGATTTTCTTTTTAACAATTTATATTTCCTGTAGAAATATAAAATGTTAAAATTTTTATTGATTACAATTAAAATTCTCTATCTCATTAGAAATTTTTAATGATTTTAATAGTAATTTTACTTATTTATACAGGATGGTCCAGAATTATGTACCGTAATTGCTAGAGCTGATAGTACGTTCAAAAATAAGGGTACCTTTTTATATAGACTTTTGTCCAAAACTCAATAATAAAGGAGATACAACCCTGTAAAAGGGTGAAATAAAAACCATTTTTCAACACTTAACACGTTAATCAAACTTAATGAAAACTTACAACTTTCAAAAGAATCATACAATACTAATATTAATTAGTCACCAAAATAATGTTTTACAGCAGATTTTCAAAATGTCCTCCATTTTGTTGTATACACAATCTAATTCTTTTATTTAGTGAACGCATTATTCCATTGTTTTGTAAGTTTGTAAATTCTTGCTCGATTTTGTCTCTCAACTCATTTAATGTATTAATTGGAGAGTTATACACGTTTGATTTCAAATAACTCCATACAGTAAAATCCATTGGACTCAGATCACAAGTCTGAGGAAGCCATTTAATTGGTGCATCTGCACCTCGACCAATCCAAAATGGTTTTTATTTCACTCCTTTGCAGGGTTGTATCTCCCTTATTATTGAGTTTTAAAAAAAATGTATATAAAAAGGTACCCTTATTTTTGAACGTACTATCAGTTCTAGCAATTACGGTACATAATTCTGGACCACTCTGTATATAAATTATACCCAGAAACTCTTTCCATTTTCCCGAAAACAGTTTCCTCCAAACATCACTATTTAGACAAGCAACTTTAGTTTAATCTATATTCATAATTAATTATTATTATAATTGTAAGAAAGTTTGGTTAAGGAACACTGGTATGATATTTTTAAGTAGTCCGTAAGTGTGGTTTGAATGTGGATGGTATGTAAGAAAAGAACGTCTTATTTGCACTGATATCTAATGGCAATCGTGTGAGATTGCTCTGTTAGTGGCTGCTGCGTCACAACTTTGTCTTACGTACAACATATATGTATGTTATAGTCATAGCATGACAAGCCGGCGAACTAGTTTGGGACACTTCATTCGTTTCGGTTACGTGTTCAGAGTTGCCAATGGACAAAATGTTATTGCTCCTCTATCACCAATCCCTATTTACTGTACGCTTCCAGCGTTGTCATCGAATCAAAACTATATTTTCCTCATATTCCTACTTCTTCTAAATTTATCATCTATTTTTATTTGCTCTTGCGAAGTTTATAAGAAAATATGTTTATTATAACATAGTAAAAAAATCTTTCAGAACTCATTGTATTAAAATAAAACTGCTTTAGGTTCAAGTTCTGTATTAAATTTATTCTATGATTTCTGGTCTTACTTGTTGAAACTTTAAATTCATTAGGATATGTAAATAATAACTACTTGGTTTTTTATTTGTTTCAAAATTATTTATTTTGTCGCCATACAATAGTCACTAAAATAAATATTTTTGAAACAAAAGTAGTTATTACTTACATGTCATTCTGTATTAAATTTTTTATTTATAATCGACGTTTCGACGAAACTCAACGCTCTTCTTCATCAGGAAATAACTGGCACAAATGACTTTACAGTAAATTGTTTCTTAATAGAACATAAAAACATACAAGTAACTAGATAAAAAAAATTATAATTACTTGATTAACGGAATTCAAATTGTATTTAAATCAGTCGTATATTAATTAAAATTTAACAGAATTAAAATCTATTAGCAGTAGATTTATAAAAGAAGCAAAGATTTATAAAGAAAAGAATAACATTACTGGGAGTTAAATAAAATTTGGCTTCCATTAATTAAAAATCTATAATTATTCTTATGATTAAGTTACATGATTTTATTAAACAGAATTTTATCCTAAAGCAGTTTTTATATTAAATTCACTAATTTTAAAACGTTTTTATACAAAGTAAATTCGAAACATTTATAATAGAATATATAATTTATGGATCTTAATAAATAATTTGAAATATTTGCATTTTAAGTGGGAAGTTATTAAATAAACCATTTGAGAATATTCAAGAAAATATGTTTCCAATTTTATGATACGAATTTATAACCGAAAATAACATTAAATTTCTATATCATAAGCTATTAGCTTTAGTAAAATCTCATCTCATCTTGCATATAAATTCCTGGCATATTTAACTTTCATAGCTCCTGAATATATATATATGTATTTTACTGGTGTTATGATTATTTACATATGGAAAACATTTTGAATATGAATGTACATAACTATACAGGATGTCTAATTTGTCTGGTTCGTGTTCAATAAATATAAATCTGAAATCGGTGTTGTAATTATTGTGGAAGATTAATTTTTGTGATTTTTATCAAAATTTGCCGCCCTACACTGTAAAAAATATATCGTAAATTTATGTAATTTTTCATAGGTTTTAATAGTAAAAATAACAACATGTAAAATTATATAAATTATATAAATTTTGTACAGTGTACAAACAGGGAACGCTTGAAATTAAAATTATTATTAGGCATTTCGTTCGATAGAAAAAAGTAGCGAATATTATGTTGGCACACACTAAACTGTAGCTAAGCTTACCCCCTAACCGCTGGATAAATAGATTTTCCTGCGGGAATGTTGTGTGAGAGGTATTTTCATAATTTTCATATCATTTTGATATTTTTCAGAAGACAAAATTCGGCTAAGAAAACATTATTAATTTTTTTGCAAAGCTACCTACAATTTACATTTTATTAAATGCGATATTTTAATGTAATTTTCTCCCCGCTCTCTACATAAGCTGTATTATTTCACGGAGATGCAGTGTACGAGGCAATTATTTACAATATGTCTCTGGGTTACATGTATTTATTTTAAATTGTGTTTTTGTTTTACCTCAATATTAGTAATTAATTTTTTTACACGGAAATTATAGAATTTTCACATAAACTAAGTTCAGATTCGTCATCTAGAGGCTATATGAAGGATTTCTATATATTTTATTTTAATTTTGAACAATGTTACATGAACCAGTTTGAGTATATACAATGTTATTTTGGTACCTACGTTGATGTTGGGTTAGGTTGCAAAAGCATAAAAAAATGACTGTTGTGGAAATAAGATTTTTATGTGGAGTACATATGTGGTGTAACTAGGAAAAATCGAGTACGATATAGATTAGTGTATGATGAGTGTGAAATTAAAAAAAAATGTTGTAAAAGTTGGTGTTAGTCAGCTAAGATGAGTCGGTCATCCTGAGCAAATGTCTAATGAATGATTCGGTATGATTCAGAGAGTAGGAATAGAAGAGCATGTATGAGAGATATTTGGAATATGGATGTAGCTAAAGTTGCCTGTCTGGATAGGGATGTTTAGCGGAAACTGATTTCGGGATAGTGGAAAGAGTTTGTGCCACATTGTTTTGGGTTTATGGTGTGATTGTGTGAGTGTGTATGTTACAGACATCGTATCGAACACTATATCCCTTTTCCTTTCAATTAAAGTGGTAAAAATAATTATATTATAACAAAAATAAATCTACATAAATAATCTTTTATCGTTAGATATACAATATTACAGATTTATATGCAACGGACAAATAAAGTTGGATATTCCGTACATTTTAAATTCCGTTTAAATCCTTCTTTAGACTATTGCAAGAACATAGCTTACATTATATCATCTGATGTTACATCCGTATTTAGAAATAAAATTGTGTTTTAATACATATATGCAAACACGGTACGATTAAGTTAATTAATACGCCTCATTTTGAAATTCCGAAGATTTGATTTTAAATTGAGGATTAATGTTTTAGATTTATTCATTGCATTTGCTATTTCTACACTCATTTGTACGTAAATACTTGAATATTAAACTTATATCTATACGATCAGTACTTAAAGTAAATACAAGATATTTATTTAATTTGTTTTATAAATAAATTAATTGGAAATAAGTTTATGTACAAATTAATTTTAATGATTAATTTTAAAAAAATCTTAGAAAAAATATAGTGATTTATATTAGTATTTGTATAATTCAAGGCTTAGAACCGAAACTGAACCGAAAATGAAAAAAAAACGTTATTTTTGCTGAAACGATAACCGAACCTGAACCGAAAAAAAATATCGGTTTATTTCACTTTGAGGCAGGTGTACGTTTTGATAATAACTTTGCTTTTCATAATCTTTAAATAGTTTAAATGAAAATAAATTGAAAAATACTTTAATAATCAATTTATACAGGGTGATTTATGACGTCGGGGAAAAACTACACCGGATGATTTCTATGAGTAATCTAAATAAAAAACTTCAAATAAACATATGTCCGAAAATGCTTTCTAACGGAACTGTAGCCGTTAGAAGTTTATTACATGTAACACCAATCGCGTTAGCCTTATTTATTTTATACAATAATACAATAATTAAGGTACTAATTTAAAGCAAGAATGTCTGGGATTAAACGTAAAGTAAGTGTTCCTTTGGCTAATGCATTTCCATCACAAAATCCATAAATAAAAATTATATCAGCATACTCATGTACTGTGAACTCATCCATAATTAATTTAATGTTGATGTCAGAGAAAATTTTTAAATTATTAATTATTATTATTATTATTAAATTATTGCTTTAAATTAGTATCTTAATTATTGTTTTTGTTTCCTTATTTTCTGATAAAATAAATAAGGCTAACGCGATTGATATTACATGTAATAAACTTCTAACGGCTACAGTTCCGTTAGAAAGCATTTTCGGACAAGGAATTTTTTATTTAGATTACTCATAAAAATCATCCGGTGTAGTTTTTCCCCGACATCATAAATCACCCTGTATAAGTTTCGAATAATAAATTATATTATTATCATATATTAGATTCTTTTTGTAGTATTCTGATTTCAGGATAGTGTTTGTGCCAAACCTTTTTGAATACATGGCGTTATTGTGTATGTGTGTGTGTGTGTGTGTGTGTATAAGACATAAACTATACGGTTACAATTTGTGGTCTTGTTGAAATAAATAAAAAAAAACCTTTTACTTTAAGTATCTTTTTTCAGTATTATATGATTGGCATATTTTAAAATAACAATGCAATTATTGACCGCAAATAATCGGTTTCATGTGAAAAATATATAGCAGAAGCAAAACCAAACATTATATATATATATATATATATATATATATATATATATATATATATATATATATATATATATATATATATGTAGTCTGACGCAGTGGCGCTGTTTTCAAATTAGATTACGCTTTATAAATTTAAAGGCAGCCAAGCGCGTACTTCGCCTTCAAGACAAACAAAAATGGGGCCACACTTTGACGTTGTTGCGTCAGGATGCTGTGCACAGCACACGGGGGCCCCATTGTTGTGTTTTCCTTAACACCGCACACACACACACACACACACACACACACACACACACACAGAGAGAAAAAGATATAAGCTGTTGACGTGATCACTTTAACCTAGTTACCGCGTTCTAAAGAAAACTTCTTCCACCTTTTTTTTTCTCTCCACGCTTTTTCACCTTTCGGCAAAGCGTAGCGACCACCTAATGCGGCCGGCATATCTTGCATCTCTTTCATAAACATCATTCTTAAACTCTTTTTTATAAATGCTCCAGGGATATTGTGTGTGTGTGTGCGCTGTTTGTCTAAAAATTTCTTGAACTAGGTTTTTTTTATCAAGTGCATGTTAGAAAAATATTGTGTGAGAGGAAGTTTCCAAGTAGCAGAAATAGAAGAGCATGTATGAGAGAAATTATGAATGTGGATGAAGCTAAAGTTGCTTGTCTGAATAGGGATGTTTAGAGAAGGTTGATTTTGAGATAATAGAACACACTCTTTTGGGTACATGGCGTGATTGTGTGTGTATGGATGTATGATATTTTAAGATAATTTATGTGATAGTCTATATATGGGTTTACTCATATCGTATGCATTTAATCTTGTTTAAATACAAGTTCAGTCGAATTATAGTTAAATTAGTTACAAATTGAAAAAATGTATTGATTTTGCCGAGATTCGAACTCGGAAAAATTAAACAAATTACGAGTACGAACACGGAATATGAAAATAATTTTAAATTACAATTATTGGAAGAAGAATCCGAGTTCAAAATTATTTTTGATCGTTACATGATTACATATGAGTATAGTTGTTTATTTTCGTGTGGGGCCCCTTGGTTTGCCGGGGCCCCAGGCGACTGCCTCGATCGCCTGTGCGGAAATCCGCTACCTTACATTGTATTACACTACATTTATACCAGTCTGAGAACTTTTAAGATACACAGTTTATCAATACGTATGTATATTTTTTTTTTAGCTTTTTAATATGGTTTCTCGTTGAGATAAGGACCGTTTTTATTTTTTATAGCCATCGTTTTCATCGGAAATTTGTAATGACTTGAAACTTCAATCTGATAATATCTCTGATTTTTTGGTTTACATTTACATAATGGTTACGAGAAACTATATCTTTTGGAGCAATTAAAAACTTTTCTTTTTGTTGAACTTCTTGATTTAAGTCGAAAATGCAATGACATTACATATATTACAAATTCTGGTTCGTGTACTTGTATAAACTGAAGATCTTAAAGATTAAATTTATGAGTCTGTGTGTAAAAGTAGCAAAGTTAACAATATATTTTAAGCTAGCAATAAATACTGATGGAATAATTCAAATGAAAAATAATCGATAATTCGATTAGGAAAATTATCAGAGATATTTCAAATTAAATTGAAATCATTCGAATTAAAATTGAAATCATTAGGATGTTGAACAGACAAAAAGTGATTATAAATATAGATTATAAAATTGAAAGACTACTCTGAAGGCAATTTTTTTATTTATTTATTCAAAATCAGAGTCAATCAACCTAACCCAGTAGCAAATAACCATGGAACTATATGAATACTAAGGAATCTAGTTTGACTGATAGATGTACTTACAGTGGAGAGAAAAAAAAGATGCCAACTTATAACTTATAAATAATATATTCTGTATATACTGTAATTTTTTCGTAAGGTTATATTTGTTGTACCTCAGTTACATCATACACTTTTTAATTTATTTAATAATTAATAAGAATTATTAATAAGACTTTATTATACTCAAAATAAGATAAATGGCAAATTGATGTAAATTGTAAAAATTAAACTGATATACGTTGTAGTTCTGTATTAACATTTATTAATAATCGACGTTTTGAAAACTCAACGTACGTCTTCATCCGGAAAAAAAGATACAAATGATACTTGCAGTAAATAAACAGAACATAGAAACAAGTTACTAGGTAACAAAATAAGTAACTAGATTATAAAATTTATAAATTTTTAATTAAAGGAAGCCAAATTTTATTCTATTAACAGCAGATTGATAAGAGAAGCAATAGAAATTTATCAATCAATCAGTGTGAAGGGACACTTATTTAAAGAAAATTTACATACATACATACACAATCACGCCATGTACCCAAATAAGTGTGGTACAATCTTTTTTATCATCCCGAAATCAGTCGCCTCCAAACATTCCTATCCAAACAAGCAACTTTCCCTTCATCCACATTCATAATTCTTCTCGTACTACTTTTATTCCTACTACTTGGAAACTTTCGCTCACGCAAAACAGTCTCAATCATACCACTCCAACTACTCATCGGACGTCCACGAAAACGTATACCTTAAAAAACATTCAAATAGCTTCCTTTAATAAAAAATTTATAAATTTTATGACTAGTTATTTATTTTGTTACCTAGTAACTTATTTCTATGTTCTGTTTATTTACTGCAAATATCATTTATATCTTTTTTCCTGATGAAGACGAACGTTGAGTTCGTCGAAACGTCGATTATATTAATAAAAATTAATACAGAACTACGATCTATAGCCGTTTTATTTTCATATAATGAGTTCTGACTATGTCTAAGAATTATTATACTCAAAATAAAATTAACGACAAATTGATTAAATTAAATTAAATTAAATACGTAAATATTGTTATACTATTACTTATAACTTCTTTTAATAATTTTTCTTTCTAAAATAATTAAATACCTGCGTAAGACAAAACTGATTTATAAACAGTATAATTATAACTAACATTTAGAAATTACTTCGTGTAAGGTTCGTCAAGTTTTCAATTAAAAAAACTTCAAATATCATTCAACTAAATCACACTTAAAATTGACAGGTTGCTCTCGTTTCAGCGAGTAAAAAAATTAATTAAGACAATCAATATTTAATTATGTCCAGCCAAAAAAAAATATAATGAAAATAAAATGTAAGAAAGTAACTTTGCTTATTTGGTGTGGTGTGTTCTCTTTATATCTGTCTTATTTATATTTGCATTTTAATAATTTGAAGTTGAGTCGTTTTTTGTTTTGTTTTAAATCCAAGATGACGCATACGGTATATAGGATGTTACGAAAATATATATCACAAACCAGTGTATTTCAAACCTTTAAATTTTTAACACGTTTTTATTAACTCATTTTCTTTCCTGCCTTTGTGTTTGTTCGTCTGTTCGGTACAATAATAATAATAATATTTATTTAAGCCAGGAATACAATAAAAGTACATAGACTTAAGTCATAATACAAACTCAGTTAAACAGAAATATCCATAACACAATCAGTAAATTCATTAACACTGTAAAATGCATTTGTACACAAAAACTCTCTTAGAACATTCTTAAATTTATTAATATGCAAATCCCTAACATTATTGGGCAATTTGTTAAACAAATTTTGCAATAGATTTTAACCTAACTTCCCGATGACCTAGAGACTTGAAAGTTTCAACATAGCTCAGCTAACTGGATGATAATGCAATATTAACTAATTAATTAATAAATAATATTGGAAATATTAATTTTTATCTTGTGCCATATTCTTGTATTTAGCAAATATTTTTGTTTTTCAAAATACAGAAACTACAGAAAACAACTACTGACAATAAAGAACACACACACACATAAGACTAAAAAGCAGAAAAAATTATTTAAATAAAAAAATTAAAAAAGTCCTCTTGCTTTTGATCGAGGGACTTAAGTCACAAAATTGTGAAAAATGAAAACACCTGTAACGTTTATAAAAATATTCAAATTCAAAAATTCACATGATTTTTATTATTAATTTTGGAGAGATTCAACTGGTGAAATTATAGAGGTAGTAGTTTTCGATAGGTTGCACTATTTTGTTTACAAAATTTAAAATATCATTAATTAACTTATTTAGCATTGGCTGAGCGCTTTTAAACTATTCGATGCGCTAATAACTCGACAGCACCGAACTAATGCAAAAAACTAGAACTCTCTACGATGTCTAGTTTAAAAGTTTTTCTGGGGCCGAACGAACGACCGATCGACCGACCGGCCGAACGGACAAAGCGTATTATTGAGCTTCCTTTTTGAAAACAAAAATGCGCTAAAAAATTAATATACCACGTTTTTAAAACGGACTAAAATGTATAAAATAATTTCTCCTACCCCTATACAGATTTATAACCCCATACAGATTCCTGACATACAGATTCCTGACCCCATACAGATTGTCGTGAAAATTTGTGACTGGATTTTTAATAGCTATGACAATACTTTGTAAAACGAAAATTGTGTGCCTTTAAATTTGAAAATAGTGTAATAATTGCAAGACCAATCAATATTAACAGCAGATTGATAAGAGAAGCAATAGAAATTTATAAAAAAAATATAACATAACTGTAAAGACACTGATTTAAATAAAATTTGGCTTACTTTAATCAAAAATTAATAAATTTCATGATCTAGTTACTTATTTGTTGTAACTTGTTTCTATGTTCTGTTTATTTACCATAAATATTATTTCTATCTTTTTTCTTGATGAAGATGCATGTTTAGTTTGGTCGAAACGTTGATTTATTCATAAATTATTACAGAACTAAAACCTAAAGTTATTTTATTCTAATATAATAAGTTTTGAAAGATTTTTTACTATATTACATTTTTCATTTAAACTTTATTTTTAAAATTTGTATATTGGACTAGATTTGTATGAGTTTGTTGAAAAATCAAAAAATATTGCTAAAATAAGGCAAATTAATCTGATGATGTCTGCGAAGACGAAACGATCGTAACGTATATTAAATATATATAATAGTGAAACAATCAAATATTAGTGGTTTTTATTTTTATTTTTAACTTTTGTTATAATTTAATACAAAAATATTGAATTTTTTATACAGGGTGTTCATAGTAACCGTGTCACTATTGCTAGTTTCTCCATAGACAATTTTTTTTAACTCAGTGGGTTTTAATATATTTCAATGTATAAGAAAGATTTTCTTTCTGTATTTAGTAACAAAATTACTTTACTTTTCAACAATATTATTTAAAAAAACAACACTTAAATTGGCATTGTTTTTCAATTAATATCTTTTTTTATTGTCTTTTAAAGTAAGCTTTGACTAAACATCAGGAAAATTAACTGTCATTCAATATGTTTCAAACTATTTTGTATATATCGAGGTCCTGTCATATATTTTTCATATATAAAAGACCTTACTCCGTCTTACACATACATTTTTAGAAATACTGGTATACGGTAACAGAAATTAAGTGTATATTATACTGATTGTGAGTTGAATAAAATAAAACTTTTGGTTTTGTTGTTGTTGTTTGTGGTAACTGCTGTTTTTGGAGCAGCATGCACAATGTTGCAACATAAAAAATTGGTGTAATTTATTTGGCGTTTTATTATTTGGTTATTTCATACGGTGTCGGGCCATTTTTGGCGAAATAAAATTCGAATTACCTCTGCTCTTAATAAGAAATTAAAAGATTCTCATTTATAACAAATGAATTCTTTTATTTTTTTCTTTAATTATTATTTCAAGCTACTTACCCATTTTATTTGTACTTGAAAACTATATAATATACAGTGTGGCTTAAAATTTATATAATACTAATTTTTAATAAATATTTATAAATTACATTTCTTGAATATAATTTCAAATATTTGTTCTATTTTCTAAGTAAGATGTAAAATAAAACTGCTTTAGGTTAAAGTTCTGTATTAAAATTTATTTATAATCGACGTTTCGACGAAACTCAACGCTCTGCTTTTTTTTTTGTATCAGTTTTTTCTTGATGAAGACGAGCGTTGAGTTTCATCGAAACGTTGATTATAAATAAATTTTAATACAGAACTTGAACCCAAAGCAGTTTTATTTTATATAATAAGTTCTGAATGATTTTTTACTATGTTAACTAAGATGTATCTATCTATAACTTTTTAAAATTTAATTTTGTAAATTAACTATAATTAAAAAAATTGTTTCTTAGGAAGAACATGTTTTATATCACAAACAAAATCACAATTTTTAATTTTTATATCTAATATATTAATATTTTATTTATTATGAACACAAAATCTAGTCAAATTTTTTAAAATCTACAAATAGTTTTTCTTTATAAATACGAAATATAATTTTAATTTATATGTCTTCAAATATAATCTAAAAAGACACCACATGTGTGTCAATTCTATTTTCTATATCTTAAATAAAATCATTATTTGTGCAATAAAAGTTTTCTGTTATTAGATTAATCAATTACTATACTGGATAAAATAAATTCTAGTTGAATAAATATGAAAATAATATTTAAACAGAATGTTAAATCAAAAAGTTGTGTTATTAAAATTTGAAAAGTATAAGTAGCATAATAAAAATTGAATTTTCAATAAAGTAGAATTAATTATTAGTTGATAAAATAACTTTTATTGCAAAATTAAATCATTTGTTATACTTACAAAGATGTTAAATGTATGAGAGGTTTTAATGCCGTCACAGGTAGTTCAGATAGACTGCAACCTTGCAGAAAACTGAAACATAAAAATTAGAATAATAAATAAAAATATGATCTTACTGTGGCGAAAAGTTAATAAAATAAAATAAAATTAAATGTTAAAATTTACAAGCGTATACAAAGTTTTATTTATATATTAGGGTGGTTCTTATTTTGGTAAAGTCGGAAATTTGTTGCTCCCACCCGCCAAAATTATTCCAAATAAATAAAAAAAAATGTCCATACACTTCCCAGACCTGTCAGATGATATTAACCCGTGCCTGTTGAAGGCTCAAAATTTGCATTTAACTTAAATGGGAAAATCGCCTTTTTAGACATTTTGGGATATAACTTTTATTGTATTTACTTTAAAAATATTTCAAAATAATCACCAAAAAGCTAATGAAATATGCTTTTTAGTAGTCCAAAATTCATGCTATTCCGATGATTATTAACGGAGTGATGTGAATTTGAAAAATATGATTTCTGACTCAGAAAAAAGCTATAATGATTAATAATCCTTAATCATTATAGCTTTTTTTAGAGTCAGCAGTAATTTTTTTTTTTATTATTTACGGTAATAAAAATATAGATATTTTATATAAATATATTTAAATATGATTAATACTAGAAAAAGAAATATATATATATATATATATATATATATATATATATATATATATACAGGGTGTAACAGAATAACTATTCCTAATTTTAACTGGAGTATCCTGGGCTCAGAATATGAAGATTTAATGCAAATCACTGAGATAAAATGTGGCTCCTTACTGAGCTACAGGGTGTTTTATATAAAAATTTAAAAATGATTTTTGCCCAGTACTTTAAAACTATTTGACGTATCCTTATCATACTTGGCAGGAAGTGTAGGTACCGTACACCATACTAAATTATGTTAAATAAAAGTTTCTGGCTACTGCCAGTGGCGTACAACAGGGGCAAGTGAGAGGTTGATCCTTTCTAAATTCTACGCCACTGGCGGAATTGTCATTTTAGCACAATTTTTCGATTCTCCAATACTTGCTGTGTAAAAAACATACTCTTCCTTTGTAACGATAAAGTCACTGTTTTTCGAGATATTTAAAGTTAAACATAAGCTGCACTTTTGGGATTTTTTCAAAATTTGCTAAAAAAAAATCTGAAAAAATTCAGTAAAATAGAGAAAAAAATTAGCTACATAATATCTAAGTAACTTTTTCTCTAACTCATTTTGGTTTGGCTGGAAAAATTATTTAAAATTAATATTTTTTGCATTTTATTTTTTTTATTTTCAATAATTTTTACAGCCAAATCAGAATGAGTTAGAGAAAAAGTTACTTAGTTATTATGTAGCTAATTTTTTTCTCTATTTTACTGAATTTTTTCAGATTTTTTTGAGCAAATTTTGAAAAAATCTCAAGGGTGCAGCTTATGTTTAACTTTAAATATCTCGAAAAACAGTGACTTTATCGTTACAAATGAAGAGTATGTTTTTTACACAGCAAGTATTGGAGAATCGAAAAATTGTGCTAAAATGACAATTCCGCCAGTGGCGTAGAATTTAGGAAGGATCAACCTCTCACATGCCCCTGTTGTACGCCACTGGCAGTAACCAGAAACTTTTATTTAACATAGTTTAGTATGGTGTTCGGTACCTACATTTCCTGCCAAGTATGATAAGAATACGTCAAATAGTATTAAAGTACTGGGCAAAAATCGTTTTTAAATTTTTATATAAAACACCCTGTAGCTCAGTAAGGAGCCACATTTTATCTCAGTGATTTGCATTAAATCTTCATATTCTGAGCCCAGGATACTCCAGTTAAAATTAGGAATAGTTATTCTGTTACACCCTGTATATATATATATATATATATATATATATATATATATATATATATATATATATATATATTTGGATCGATATGGCTGAAAGAGTAAGTTTATGTCTAATATGTAGTAAGGAGGTCATCGTTTTCTATATTTTTTTGTCCTTTTTGTATTTTTAGACGATTATGAAAATTATATAGGAATGTTTATGACATTTATGCCTCTTATACTAGCTTTACGGTTATCAACGTTATTTATATTGTCAGTTATTTTCTTCTTCTTCAATTGAATTACAGAAATATGTAATAAAATAGAATATACTACCAACCAGTATTATATATACATTTATTCAATTTGAATCATAATATTAAATTTTTATAAAGTTCTCTTTCGTAAATATAAATATTGTATATTAATAATGGCTGCTGTGGAACTGAGATTTTTACGTGCACTGTAGAAAAAAGTTGTTATTTTACATAAAAAAACCATAGTATAAATGTTGAGAAGCTTACTTTTTAACGTATTATATAATTTGTCATTATCATTATTTTGTTTTACTTAGGAATTATAGAAGCTAATACATATAGGCCTGTAGTACGAGCTCCGTTTTAAAATTGGTTTTAAATAATATCGGTTTTAAGATAACGTAACTGTCATAAGAACTGGACTAAACAAATGAACTGAAACACCCCAAAAATTCGAGCTTGTAATATCAGTCATTGTGTTATTCACTCGGACACTTGTTTTAGTTATACAGACCTACGTCAAAATATTGTTTGCTTTAATGTTCTTCAATTTAGTAAAGTGTTTTGTACAATAGCCTAAGATTACACATTAATATATCTGCACAATTTGATTGTGTTTATAAAAAGCGATTAAATTAAATGATTCCATTGTCTTATTTGTGTATTACTAAAAGCAAAATACAATTATATGGTAAATTATTTCCATTTATGAAATATGAATTAAGAGACTTCATAATAAATATCTTATTTTCAACATATTTTAGAAATATTTACAAGATAAATCTGCAATTTGAAGATACGGTAATAATTGCTAGACCAAACAATATTAGCAGCAGATTAATAAAAGAAGCAAGAGAGATTTATAAAGAAAAGAATAACATAAATCACTGTGAGGGCACAGAGTTGAATAAAATTTGGCTTCTATTAATTAATAAAATATATAAAAAAAACTTTTTAAAAACCACGCTTATATTTAAATTCACTAAAAAGAGGAAAATAAATTTTTCCTGGTTATCAAATTTTTTTAGAAAGAAATAAAAGCGTGGAGCACTTAATCATCATTGCGAAATATATAGTTTCCTAGCGCTGAACGCTTTTATTTCTTTCTAAAAAATTTTGATAACCAGGAAAAAAATATTTTCATCTTTTTAGTGCATTTAAATATAAGCGTGGTTTTTTAAAAGTTTTTTTATATATTTTATTTTCTGCTTTTTAGTCTTTTTACTACTTTGACTGCAAGGAAAAAGTAGTATAGTGTTTGGTACGGTGTCTGTAACATTTTCAAAAAAAAAAAAAAATTGTATAGAAATCCTTCATATAGCCTGTAGATGACGAATCTGAACTTAGTTTATGTGGGTGTATGGATGTGCGTCGTCAGCTCGCTCGCTCGCTCGCTCGCTCGCTCGCTCGCTCGGTCGTAAGTCAAAATTTTGTGGGCGCAACTCCTCCTAGACGGTTCAACCGATTTTAATGAAATTTTCAGGATAAATTTGTCTAGTGCCCAAGATGGTCATGTGATTTTGTTTTTTTCCAGTGATGCCAACTTTCCGAGAAAAAAATTACTAAAGTTTTTAAAAATTCATATTGGCTACGTTATTTATCCGATTTGGATCAAATTTTCAGAAAAGATTTCCCTAATGCTCCCATTAATTACATAATTTTATTAATATTCAGTGTTGCCAACTTTCCGAGAAAAAAATTACTAAAGTTTTAAAATTTTTATTATGGCCATGTTATTCAACCGATTTTACTCAAATTTTCACAAAAGATTCTCCTAGTATTTATATAATTTATGTAATTTTAACAAAATACAGTGTTGCCAACTTTCCGAGAAAAAAATTAGTAAAATTTTTAAAAATTTATTTTGACCATTTTATTTAACCGATTTTAATCAAATTTTCATAAAAGTTTTTCCTAGTGCCTAAATAAATTATGCAATTTTAACAAAATACAGTGTTGCCAACTTATCGAGAAAAAAAATCACAAAATTTTTTAAAAATTTATTGTGGCTACATTATTTATTCGATTTTGATCTAATTTTTAGAAAAGTATCTCCTAGTGCCCACATAAATTATAATATTATTAAAATACAGTGTTGCCAACTTTCCGAGAAATGTCAAAGTAGTCTATATATGGGTTTATCCATATGCTTCTAATCTTGTTTTTGTTAAAATATTGTGTTATCTCCTGGAATAAAACTACGTGCAAAATTTCAGTGAGATTAGATGATAAGAAGTGGTTTAAAAATTGGTTACAAGATTTGACCGTGACAACAACAGAGTGAGCTAATATAAGCGTGGTAAAAAAAAAAGCTATAATTCCTGTGATCTAGTAATTTGTATGTTACCTAGTAACTTGTTACTATGTACTTGTTATTTATTGTCATTGATAAATTTGTGAGTTTAGCTTTCGTCGAAACATCGTTATTATATAAATAATTAACAGAATTTTATCGTAAAACTGTTTTCATATTATTTACAAGAAGTTTAAAAGTGGCTAGACAGTGCTAGTATTTCATTAGAAGTCAATGAACATGACAAAGCAATTCTATAATTATTTTTTTGTTCGTTTTTGGTCTGACCGGAGATGTTTTGCGCGCGCGCATCAGTCGACAAAGAACTGATGAATTTTACGAGGCACCAAGAGAAGTTAGATTCTTATTTTTCTATAAATATCAAAAGTGTTGAACTTGTTCTATCTGTGTGTGTGTGTGTGTGTGTGTGTGTGTGTGTGTGTGTGTGTGTGGGTTTTTATGGCCAATAATGATATATTTATGTTCGCGTATCGGACGAGTTTTGAACTGTATCCACCAGGCTTCATTACCGGCCATTCGACTGTAAAGTAATCTTCATTTCGTTTGATTTTTGAACAACGCGAACTCTTCTTTCTTTTGCCCTCGTCATCATCTTATTACGAGACGACGATAAAAATTTAAAACGCGTATAAACCACGAGAGCTGCGACATCTAAAGATTATTCGATTCAACATCTGTTATATTTCACAACCATACACTGTTAAATAAAATAGCGATATTACAGAAAAATGTTACTATAAAAAAAATCTGTAATTTCATATTTTATAATAATAATATTTTTATTTAAATTTGTGATACAATATATGCATTATAAAAAATAGCTAAATTACAGAAAAATGGTAGTAAAATTTTACTATAAATAATCTGTAATTTTATTTTACCATAAATATTCTGTATTTCTACCTCAAAATTCTGTAATTTTTAACATAATTCATAATAATCATATAAAGTAAGTAAAAATTACCTAATAAGTATGTAAAATTGCTTACTTTCTGCAAAATTGCCTCACATACTTAATATAGAATTACATATTTAAATTATGTAAAATTACAGCTTGCATATTAATATCTGTAATAATTCATCAAAATAATGAAACTTAGTATATGTTTTGTGTAATTGATGGTAATAAAATATTTTAATTGTAATTAATTTATTTCAAAATACATCCATTATGTAAATTTCCAAATGTATGTAATTATTACCAACAATAATATTAAAGAACTGAACAAATTTTATTTATTTATGGAAAATAATTCTGTAAATTTACTAAAAAAGACTTTACTAAAAAAAATTGTAATATTATATACATTGTACTTTTCCATTCCGTTGGAAATATCATATTACATAATATGTTTGTAATAGTTCCGATATTATCCATTTAAAAAAAAATTATGTTAAAATTACAGTTGAGCAATTATAGCTAGAAATACTGGGCATCATACACTGTAAAAAATCAATGTAAATTTACATAAATAATTGTAGTACTTTTACTATAATTTTTTACTGTAATTTTATAATTTTTTGGTGAATTTACAAGAATTTATATAAATTTCAATCAAAAATATAGTAAAATTACTATGATTATTAATGTAACTTTACATTAATTTTTTACAGTGTAGTGTCTCATAGTTTGTAGGTAAAATTACATAATTTTTTTTAGAGTGTACAGCTATGCCGTTTGCTATTCGGAAGACGAAAGATCATTTTATTCACAGGAAATACTTAGCTACCTTATAAGATTATTATTATTATTATTTATTACAGCTTATATTCATCATGCGTATATACTATAGATGATTTATTTGGTCATTACGTTGCGTCATTAATGTTATTACATCGTAAAATCATTAACTTCATCTCTCATAATTACGTACATACTTATTCAACAAGACTTTTTCTTTTGTTTTTGGCTCATTATTATTAATTTCTTTATAACCGAGACAAGATTTATCGTTAAATATCACCTAATAATGCAGGTACTTACTACATTCTTGTATATTTAATGAAATACATGTATGAGAAAATTTTTATATTTTTTTTTTAAGTATTTAATAAATTATACTCCATATATTTTTTTAATAAATACATGTTAAATATTTTATCTATGATTCTATTTTTAAAAGCCATATTTTATGTTTTTCATAATATTTAAGATACCAACCAAATACATATACTCGTATATTCACGCCATGTACTCAAAAAGAGTACGGCACAAACTCTTTCCATTATCCTTAAATCAATTTTCTTCAAAGATTTCTATCCAGAGAAGCTTAACAGTTGTCTGGCAAAGTGTGTTTTAGCATGTAATATTTAATTTTAATATAGTAAAAAATCTTTCAGAAATCATTATATAAAATAAAACTGCTTTAGGTTCAAATTCTGTATTAAAACTCATTTATAATCGACGTTTGGACGAAACTCAACGCTTGTCTTCATCAGAAAAAAATTGATACAAATGACATTTACAGTAAATAACAGAACATAGAAACAAGTTACTAGGTACCAAAATAAGTAATTAGTTTATATAAATAAGTAAATAAGTAACTAGATTTTTCTATAAATTTTATTTAATGGAAGCCGAATTTTATTTATATCAGTGCCATCATACTGATTTATTTTGATCTTGATTGGTCTTGTAATAAATTCAAATTTTTATGATCTAGTTACTTATTTTGTTACCTAGTAACTTGTTTCTATGTTTTGTTATTTACTGTAATATCATTTGTATCAGTTTTTTCCTGATGAAAATGAGCGTTGAGTTTTGTTGAAACCTCTATTTTAATACAGAACTTGTACCTAAAGCAGTATTTCATTTAATTTATATAGTTTTTTCTAAATTTTAACATATTTTTAAAAAAAATACTAATAATTTGTTAAAAAAAATAAATATATGGCAAATCATTACAGACTTATTGTGGTAAAATGTCATAAACCAGTAAATCAATATTTATTTTGTTGGGTATTTCATTTCAACAATGATAAAAGAAATATCAAAAAAAAAGAGAAAGAATATTGAACCTGAAAAGATTGGATGGGAGTCGATATCTCAGAGAAGTGATTCGCAAGACAAAAATATCTATTTTTTGCTCCGAAAATGCTTATTGTTGACAAATGCATATATATATATATAGGATAAATGTAAGTAAAGAACCAAATAAATAATCGCCTAATCAGATACGTTATATTACGATAGATAAAAGAGGTATAATAATACGCGTTGACAGTTGGAAAAACAAAAGACGCCTAGAAATTTCAAAACGTAAATCAATCGAAAATGCGCTGACTCTGATTTTGGTCGTAGGACGAGAAAAAAAAAAGCAAAAGCGAAAGAAAAATGTGGTGGGACGAACTCATGTGAATGTGTAAACATGGTATCCTCATAAATATTAATTTAACACACTAACACCGATCGGGGTCCCGAACTATTTTCGAAGAACTATTATTGTCGTTATTCAACTATTTTCGTTTTGCCATTCAACCACAAAACCAGTAAAATATTTCGTTCGTAAATTAAGTTTTCCCGAATTGCAAAGTATTTACGTAACACGAAATTTATTTACGCTTTTTCACAAATTTGAAAATATTTTTGAGCTATTAAATAAAATATCCTGGAATTGTTCTTGATTTAGTATACTCTAAATTAAAAAAAAATATGTCATGTTATCTACAAACCATGAGACACTATGATGATCAGTATTTCTAGATATAATTACTAATCTGCTTTAATTTTAACATAATTGTTTAAATATACATAATATCAGAACTATTACAAACATTATGTAATACGATATTACCAACGGAATGTATGTAATATTACAGTTTTTTTAGTAAAATCTCTTTTAGTAAATTTATTGTCAGCTATTTTCCATAAATAGCTAAAAATTGTTTAATTCTGTAATATTATTGTTGGTATAGTTACATACATTTCTAAATTTACATAAAGGATGTATTTTGAAAATAATAATATAATAATACTTTATTTCTTCAGAATATTTTACAAAAATTTATTTTATGTATATAACAATATCATATGAATTATTATCATATCAATGAATTACACTTAAAATATTTTATTAGTATTATTACACCAAAATATGTGCTAAGATTCATTATTTTGATGAATTATTACAGATATTAATATGCAAGCTGTAATTTTATATAATCTAAAAAGTTATACAAATAATATGTTATTCTACATTAAGTATGTGAAGCAATTTGCAGAAAGTAAGAAATTTTACATACTTATTAGATCAGTTTTACTTACTTTATGTGATTATTATGAATTATGTAGAAATTACAGAATTTTGAGATAGAAATACAGAATATTTATGACAAAATGAAATTACAGATTTTTTTATAGTAAAATTTTATTACTAGTTTTCTGTAATTTCGCTATTTTTTTTTTACAATGTACTTTTCGAATTAGGTTCATATTTACAGGGTGATTTATGATGTCCGTCGGGGAAAAACTACACCGGATGATTCCTATGAGTAATCTAAATGAAAAACTTCAATAAACATATCCGAAAATGCTTGTGGTTCTCTTTAGTATAAATTTAAGAAATTTAAAAACAGATCTAATTATCTACAGAAGAATTGTTTTTTATATAATCAAAATATAAACAAATAAGAAATTTTTTATACTTACAGTTTTTTTATATGACCATTTTGTGTAAAAGCTCTATTGTGTATTAATTCCAATTTATTGTCGGTCAATATTCTGAAATAAAAACATACAGAAATTAGTAGAATATTCTTTAATAAAATATAAATATAGATATTATAAATTCACAAATATAAATTTTAAAACTATGTTTTTAAAACTTTTTTGAATATTTTAAGTTTATTTAAACAAATATTAGTTATTATAATATTTATAAAAAACCAGACATTTTCCACTAGTTTTAAATTCTCATAAATAAATTAAATAAAGAATAAAATGGCTTCAGGTTCTAGTTCTGTAATAATTTATTAATAAATCAACGTTTCGACGAACTGAACATGCATCTTATTTATATGTCTATGTCTATAAATGGCTTTTATAGTAATAAACAATAAATAAGTAACTAAATCATGAAATTTATAAATTTTTGATTAAAGGAAGCCACATTTTTTGTAAATCAGTGCTTTTTCACTTATTGATGTTAAGAAATTTGGCTCTTTTTAATCAAAAATTTACAAATTTCATGCTCTAGTTACTTATATACTTATTTGTGAAATTAATATAATAATATTCTAAGTTGAGAATTATTACAAAAATTTTCATATACTGTTTATTTACTATACATGTTATTTTTGTCTTTTTTCCTGATGGAGACGCACGTTTAGTTCATCGAAACTTGGATTTACTAATATATTATCAGAACTAGAACCAAAAACCATTTTATTCTAATATAATGAGTTTTGAAAGAAATTTTTACCATGTTAAATTAAACGAAATTCGTTAAAATTCCAATTTCTCATCATAAATTACAGAAAAAAAACTATATAAAAATATATTTAAAACTCCAGGATACTCGTATTATGTATATTGATTTTATAATAATCATATTAAATAGTTTATTACACATACAGAACTGTAAATTTGCAACAAAATTTGATCAGGAAATTTACATATTTATATATAAAATTATCATATAAATTCACTAAATTAAATATTCAACATTTGCTTCTATTTAAATCGACATAATAAAAAAAAGTATTTTGTTAATAAATATTCTGTTGGGTGACCGAAAAAATAAATTGAAATATTTATATCTCCCCATTTAATATTGACGAAAACTGATCAATATATTTTCAACGTAATATGATCGAGATCTTAAACCGAAAAAACAACATAATTAACGAACAGCGTGTATACTTATAGACAATAATTTACCTGATTATAAATGTTACGTAATATTTTAGGTATTAATTAAAATGTCCGATTTCGAATCATAAAATTTAAATGTCTTAATAATTAACGATAATAATATATCTTTTTATTCGGTAAAAGTTATATATGCACGTATGTAGTTTGCCATATTGGCAAAAAAAAATTGATAATATCACATACGAAATTGTTGTACAATCAAGAAATATTAAAAACTAATGCGATAATTACAGTGGGTGATCAATTTACGAACATAATGTTCGTTAACCGATCAGATTTTTTAATATTTTTATTTTAATTAATTTTTTTATAAGGAGTTTAGAAAAGTTTGTTGTCCGAGCACAAAAATCTTTCGTGAAAGTGTTCGTTGTTCAAATTGTTCGCAGTCTGAACTGTTTGTTAACTGATCACCCACTGTATTAAATAAATCATTTTAATGATTAACATAGTAAAAGAATCATTTAGAACTTTAATAATACTTTAATAATTGCAAGACCAATCAATGTTAACAACAGATCGATAACAGACGCGATAGAAATTGGGATATTTAAGAATTCATTATATTAAAATAAAAAGGTTTCAGGTTTTAGTGCTGTATTAATTTTAATTAAAAATCGACGTTACATCATCAGGAAAAAAGAAACAAATAAATGAACAGAACATAGAAACAAGTTACTAAATAACAAACGATACTATAATAATTCAAGACTCATCAATATTAATAGTAGATTGATAAGAGAAGCAATAGAAATTTACAAAGAAAAAGATAACATCACTATTAATAAATTTGACTTCCAGTAATTAAAAATTTATAAAATTTTCATTACTTATTTGTTACCTAGTAACTTGTTTCTATGTTCTGTTAGTTACTGTAAATGTTATTTGTATCAGTTTTCTTGAATGAAGACGGACGTTGAGTACGTTAAGTATATCGAATAATAATAAATATTAATACAGAACTACAACCTAAAGCCGTTTTATTTTATTTTAATAATTAATTTTAATTTAAATTTTAATAAACTACAATTAATAATGTTTAATAATGATTCAGAGAGTGGCTTGCGTGTACAAATATTTTCAAGTAATATAAAATTAAGTAAATAGTATGAAAAAAAAATCTTTCAGAACTAATTATATTAAAACAAAAAAGCTTTCGGTTTATATTTTATTTAAAAATCAACGTTTCGATATACTCTACGTATACCATCATCAGGAAAATATATTAAAATGACTTGTTTCTATGATCTGTTTGTTTATTATTTACGTTATTTGTATATTTTTTTCCTGATTAAATAAAATATAAACAGAACTTAATTATAAAGCTTTTTTTTTGTGTGTATACATTTTCGATTTTGTTCGAGTGTACATGTACAATGTAGGTGCATAATCGTGGAATAAGAATAATAAGTAAAAAAAGATCAAAAAGAATGATAATTAGGTTAATTCTTCCCCCAGCAAAACAGACGGTTAAAATCAAAGTTAAGTATATATTTTTTATTTTATTTGTTGTTGTGTTCTTTTTTCTTGTAGAAAGTGACACTAATTACGTCCCACAAAAATTTATCGAAGCGTTTTACTTGCTTGTATACAGGGTGGCGCAAAAGTTTCTGCCCCAATTATATAATATTATACATTTATATTGTCTAAAAACTATATACAGGCTGATTCAGAAACAAACAAACATGGCGTGCTCCTCTCACCAAAATAAGAAGAAAAGTTCCTATAAACAGGGGTTCTTAATATACATTTTATTTGTTACTACAATACCACATTCTCAAATAAAATAGTTAGGAAAATTAAATTTTTCAACATCCTGTATCTGGGTAACGCTGCATTTAAGGACCCCTGTTTATAGGAACTTTTCTTCTTATTTTGGTGAGAGGAACACGCCATATCAGGATGTCGTTTGTTTCTGAATCACCCTGTATAATCAAACTTTATTTAATTTTCTGGCTAATTAATTAATTACATTGTAATACATATTTACAAAATTATAAAAAATTACAGGAAATCTCCTACTGTAGCATAATATTTACACAATTGGAGACATTCATAATTTATCAAATTATCAACTTAATTATTAACTTGCATTAACTTTACTAAAGTAAATTTTTAAATTTCAAACTTAAAAGTTTTTAAATTCTTTGAATCTTTAATATATTTCGGCAATTTATTATATTCATTGTGAAATATATTACTAGTAGTACTACTTTTAGTAATTATGCACACTACTATATTAAATTTAACAGCTATAAGTTAAAGTTCTGTAATAATGTTTATTTAAAATCGACGTTTCGACGAAACTCAGTGTCCTTTTTTATTAGGATATATCATACAAATGACATTACAGTAAATAATAGTACATAGAACCAAGTTACTAGGGTAAAATCTGAAGATACCGTAATAATTAAATATTAGTAGCAGATCGATAAGAGAAGCAATAGAAATTTATAAAGAAAAGAATAAAATCAATCACTGTGAAGGCACTGACTTAAATAAAATTTGGCTTCCATTAATTAAAAATCCATAATTCATATGATCTAGTTTCTATATTTGTTACCTTGTAACTTGTTTCTATGTTCTGTTATTTACTGTAATGTTATTTGTATTATTTATCCTGATGAAAACGTACGTTGAGTTACGTCGAAACGTCGATTTTAAATAAATATGAATACAGAATTTTAACCTAATGCAGTTTTATTTTAATATAATGAGTTCTGAAAGATTTTTTGACTAGGTAATATATTTTCAGGTTTTGTTAAAAAGAAAATTTTTATTATATTATATATTATATTATATATATATTATATATATATATATATATATATTATATATTTATTATTATATTATATATTATATTATATTATATATTATATATTTTATATATAAAATTTATATTTATTAAAATATTTTATTTTCAATTATTTGAAAATAGTAATTTAATTAAATTACTTTGAAGAAACTATTTAGAGCTTTAAATAACTTAAAAATTTAATTACAAATATATTCGATAAAAAAAACTACTTCTAGTTTCTACAGTAACTCTTTATTTTATTTTTGATGTGAATTTTTCTATGTAATTTCTAGATATCGCAGGTGTAACAGATAGATAATATAAATAAGAATGATAGCTATGAAATTATTAATATTATAACGATAAATTAACAATTATATGGGCATTTCAAAAGCGATAAGTTACGATGCTAATAATATAATTATTAATAAAACGTAACTATAATAAACTCGTGTATTATGTGGTGTAATAAAATTTCAAATGAACAGTATGATTTTATTACGATGGAACATACGTGTGTTTGTGTGTGTGAGAGATTGTGACAGTCGCAGTCGGTTAAGAAAGCGACGGCAATTTATAAAAATTATGAGACAAATATTATGCTTTTATTATGAAAATATAGGAAATAGTTACAAGTGGTAATCCATACTGACACTTTTACAGTCATATTAATTCACATTGCGTTGCGAGTACCAGCAAAGGTGTGAATATATGTGGTGTATGTACGAATGTATATACGTTCACTGGTATTATGATTCTATAATAGTACTTATATTATGCAGGACCGGACTTGTGACTAAACAATATTAAAAAATAAATAAAAGTCAAGACTGCAAATTGAACTGGAATGTGAATTCTACAATCTTGCAAACTTATTTCATTTTTGACTTTTCTCTTTAAGTTAATTAATAACTTTATCTACAACTGCTTTGTTATATGGTCATTCAGATATATAATATTAGTCTTTATAGCCCAAGGGAAATAAAATACTAGTCTTTATTAACCAAGGTTAATAAAATATTAGTCATTATTAACCAAGGGAAATAAAGAAACGATCTTTATTAACTTGATTTCCGTACGCACGCTTCGTTGCTAGGCAACATCAACAAACTAAATATCTCTACGCCAGATGGCAGCAGTTATCAGTCAAAGTAATAAAATGACAGTTGTAGTTAGTTAGTTAGTTAGTTAGTTAGTTGTTGTTAACATCATCGATTTGAATAAGTAAGTACAATATTAAAAATATATAAGCAGTTGTAGATATAGTATAGTATTTGACTTGCAAATAATGCCTACAATGTACTCGGATGTTTTATTCCCCTCGCTACGTTCGTGGACTAAACAACATCCTCGTACATTATAGGTGCCATTATTTGCTCGTTAAATAATATACTATTATCGATGATTCTACACTACTCTCTCAACTACTCTCAACTACTCTTGCTCATTTTAATTTTTTAATTTTTTAACTAAGTCTCCCATTTATCACATGTGTCAGTCATTTAATAAAGTTAGAATTAACTATAGATATTTTTTTCATGTTCTCTTCGTATTTTGATAAATCATTTACACATTGTACATACTTAATTTTTTTAGATAATTTATGTATTATGTGAATATTTTATAAATATTATATTTGTATTATTTGCGCCATTTCATTGGGCTGTTGTATGTTTGGCGTAAATATATAAATAAATAAATAAATAAAAATTAAACAAACTTAGCCGACTGGAACTGCTTTAGATTGTAGTTCTGTATTAATATATATTCATAATCGACGTTTCGACGAACTCAACGTCTGTCTTCATAGTAAATAACAGAATATAGATACAAGTTACTAGGTAACAAATAAGTAACTAAATTTTTTATAAATTTTTAATAAATGGAACCTAAATTTCATTTAACTCAGTGCCTTCACAGTGATCGATGTTATCTTTTTTTTTTATAAATTTCTATTGCTTCTCTTATCAACCTGCTGTTAATATTGATTGGTCTTGCAATAAATTTAAATTTATTTTGTTATCTAGTAACTTGCTTCTATGTTCTGTATATTTACTGTAAATATCATTTGTGTAATTTTTCCTGATGAAGACGGACGTTGAGTTCGTCGAAATGTCGATTATTGATAAATATTAATACAGCATTAGAAACTAAAGCCGTTTCATTTTAATAATATAACTTTATTGTCCTAAATTCTAAACCTTCTGTTCCACTAAACTAGTCCGTCTCTGACTACATAAATTTCCATCTATTCATATTTAAATTTCGATTGATTTAATTGATTTACAATACATTGATTGTTATAGTGATTTACAAGCAAAAAAATAAATTGGCGCGTTATATAAAAAAAAATTAAAATGCTTGTAGCAATTTTGAAAACATGTGAGAAAAAATTGAAGAATCGAATAACCATTTGTTATTTAGGATCATTAAATAAGATAAACATATGTTTCACCTGTAGCATTTCAGTTTGTTAAACTAATTGATTAAAATCTGTAAGTCGATTTATAATGACAATTCGCACGCAACGTTTCTTTCAATGCTTCGCCTTTTAAACGATGCTCGTTTGTTTTTTTTTTCCAAATCATTTTCTTTATTAGAGAATCATTTTATTTCCTTAAAATGTTTTTATTATAAAAATTAGTAAATAATAAGAACGCTATTCGTAGTTTTGAAATTATAATTAATTTGAATAAGTTAATATCAAAATATACACTCTGAAAATTTAACAAAACTTAAAATTTAAAATATTTTATATTTTAATGTTGTTTGAAGCTGTTGGAATTGAAATTGATACTTTAATAATTATTTAAAATTAATAAATATTATATGCTAAATTCAAAAATATATCTAGGTTCAATACTTATTGAATTGCAAAAAAAAAATTATCAGAAAGTTAACGACATTTGTCTAATGTCTTCCATAAATAGATAAATTACTAATGAAATATGAAGATTCAAACTAATGTAATGCCATTATGAAACACTTGTAAATAACGAGATAAATATCTTATGTAGAAATTAAGATTATCACTAACCATTAAACTACTCTTAATCAAGAAGTTATAAACTGATTAATGGAATACCTTACTTAACATAAAAACACCAACTATTTATATATATAGTATTCGATGTTTGTCCGTCACTTGTATGTGTGTTAAGGTAATCACAATATTACTATATTGAAATAATTTACATTGAATTTACAATTTCTATCAGTGTTCTTTAAAAATAAAATAAAACGGTTTTAGGTTGTAATTCTGTATTAATATGTGTTAATAATCAACGTTTTGATGAACTCAAAGTACGTTTTTACCAGGAAACGTTGATTATTTTAATAAATATTAATACAGAATTACAGCCTAAAACCGTTTCATTTTATTTATAAAAAACACTGATATAAATTGTAAATACAGAATTAGAACCATATTTTAATATAATATATATAAAAATTTATCTGAAATGTAATGCTTTAAACATTGATAGCTTAACTTTTGTTTGTCAAAATATATATATATATATATATATATATATATATATATATATATATATATATATATATATAAAATTCTAAGGCCCGTATTCTCACCTCATTTATAAAAGTGATTTTTGCCAAAAGTGCTTTAGACGTTTACTTAAAATTATTTATTAAGCACTTTATAATAGTTTATTTAAACTTTATAATACCAAATATAATAAAAATGATCAAAAATAGAAAAACTATTTATATTTGATCAAAAACAAAAGCAGAAAGTTATTTTAAAATTAATGATAAAAGCACTTTTTCACGAAAAAGTGAGGTGAGACTACGGGCCTAAGATTCTAATAGATAGATAGATTTATTAAAGTATATAGATACAAAAGTACATTAACTCAAGTAATACAGAAAAAAAGATATACACATATATACTATTATCTTAAATGTTATATAGTAATATGTATTACAAATATTTTTTTGAAATTCATTTATATTATAAAATGCATTCAGTAGCAAAAATTTTTTAATTGGAAGATGTTTTATTATTGTAGGCAATTTGTTGTACCAAGCTGAGCCAACATTATAAAGGTAAATTTTTTGCAACATTTAATCTACATAAATCTAATCTAATGTTATGTTTTTCTCTAATATTATAATCGAGAATATTTTCAATTTTTATAAGACTATTGAAATTTTCTTTTACATACATCAAACATTGCAATATGATGGTAATGTTAGCATTTTTAAATTAACAAAATTTTGTATACAAGATTGTCTGTAGCTACTACCAGTTAAAATTCTAATGGTTGTCTTTTATAATTTAAATATTTTTTGGCTCTTAACCGAATTGCTTCATATAATTACAAGAGTCAACAATATTAACAGTCGATTGATAAGAGAAGCAATAGAAAAAGATAACATCAATTTTTGCAAAGACACTGATTTAAATAAAATTTGGCTTCCTTTAATTAATAGTATATAATTATTATAATCTAGGTACTTGTTTTTTGTCATTTGTATATTTTTTTCTGATGTCGATTTTTATTTAAAAATTATACAGAACTTAATCTTAAGGCTTTTTCATTTTCACGAGTTTTGAAAGATTTTTTTACTATGTTGTAGGCTTGTGCAGATTATTAGCAACATCGCAATTCGCAACGTACTTCAGTTTAAAATAATTGTTTTGATAACAAATATTTGAAGAAAAAAAGTAATTTACCCCAACACTAACGTAATAAAAACATCAAATATAAATATTAGTATCCAGTAATTTTACGTAAAAATATCTCAATTAAAAATATATGTATATTGTTTTTAATATTAAAAAAAATACCTTTCCTTTATAAATAATCCTCGAATATAAAAAAATATTGTAATAAACTTTAAACTGTGGCAAGAAAAAACATTAAAAATTCCTAATTTCAGCATTATTATATTACAAAGTTAAATATAGATATAACAGAGTTATTAGCAGGATTTTAATTAAAAAGAAAATTGCTCGTTATAAAGTAACAAAAATTACGACGACTATATAATATAGTACTTATGAAAACAGAAATAATGAGGTTATTTAAGTTCCGCGCGAAGTTAGGTAGGCAGGGGGCAGAAAGATATAATGTCAGATAATAATAACAAAAAAAAATCGTTGTAGCGGTGTGGTTTTTGGTACTATCACTGAACATTTTAATTTGCGTCCCTACTAAAAAAAAATACAGGAGGAGGGAGAAAGAAATAAAATGTTCGTTTATATGGAATGTTAAATACGTGCGCTTGTTTCTTATATTGGGCATTTCGCCAATGATGACTTGGAACAACGTAGTTCCATGATAAGCGTTTAAGTATTTAAACTTTGACGCCGACGCTAAAACGACGCTAGGTACAATATACTAGCCACAACACTGATTATTGTTAATTCTTGTACACACATTGGCGTAGCGTAACTTAATTTTTTTCTTTAAACGTATCATAATATTAATATAGTCTATGTAGAAAAAGGTCATTATGTTACTTGTATCATACATACATACACAATCATGCCATATACTCAAAAGTGTTTAGCACAAACTCTTTCCACTATTCTGAAATCAGCTTTCTACAAACATCCTTATCCAGACCAGCAACTTCAGATTCATTCATATTCACATTTTCTTTTATTCCTACTTGGAAACTGTCGCTTGGAGTGGTATGATTGAAAGTGTTTTGCGTGAACGAAAGTTTCCAAGTAGTAGAAATAAAAGTGCATGTATGAGAGGAATTATGAATGTGGATGAAGCGAAAGTTGCTTGTTTGGATAGGAATGTTTGGAAGTGACTGATTTCGGGATGATGAAAAGAGTTTGTGCCACACCCTTTTCGGTACATGGCGTGATTGTGTACGTATGTATGTACATTAAGTATGTGATGCAATTTGCAGAAATTAAACAATATTTCATATTTATTAGGTCATTTTTAGGTGATTCTTATATGATTTTTAATGAATTTTATAAAAACTACAAAATTTTTAGGTAGAAATACAGAATATTTATAGTTAAATGAAATTACAGATTTTTAGTAAAGTTTTATTATTATTTTACTGTAATTTATATATATATATATATATATATATATATATATATATATATATATATAAAATTTCAACTGTTTCATTATAAAGTTATTTAGAAAAATTTCAACCATATTTATTACAAATCCGATAAAATATAAATTTGCGTGACAATAAATTTCACAACTTTACAAAAACAAAAATAAGTAAAAACATTTAACTGATAATCGCTGTATGTGAAAAAACTTTTTTTTCCCTTCAAAATGAATGACTCAATAAATTTCACTTCTAAACAGGCAAATAAAACATTATGTGCAATCTATAAATCTGTGAAATAATATTAAGAGATTTCGACTAGATATGTGTGTGTTTGACACGCACGCCACTGAACTTCAGAGAGAGAGAGAGAAAGCGACATATTAAAGTAGAATGAGAGGGTTAATAGACAGAGGTGGAACTTTGGCGTGTGCGACAACAGTGATTTGAGAACGCGTACATTTCCCTCGTGTGTGTGTGTGTATAAAAGCGCGCGAGAGTAAGGAGCTTGGCGCCGCCACCAAAGTTTGCCTGGCTCCTCCAAGTAGCCCAGGATCTATTCTGTATGCGAAAACTATTCGAAACTATAGTACGAACCGAGACAGACATGCTAATTACTTGCTGGGTTTAAACGTTTCGACTATTTTAATTCGCCCCCGTCCCGATTTTATCATTCGCTACAACTTATGACTGTGTTTCTTTTTATGGTGTTTCTGCTAATGTAAGATGCTTGTTTGTATTTGGAAATAATTGTATACAGTTACGGATGGTTATAAAATGTTATTTGTTCTTAGATAAGATATTCAATAAAAACTCTAATGAAGAAATAAATACTGATATTTAAAAAAAGGTGTATTAACGCCAGAATAGGATAATGTAACAACCATTAATAGAAATTCATAACTGTTATTTGATATGCACATTAAAATAACATATTAAACATACAAAGTCAGGTGCATTTAATCTGACATCTTTGACGGCTATATTGAAAACTATTACGTCAAGTTAAGTTTAGTTAATTGTTTATTTTCGTTTGCATTTTAATTTGATTATTGAAAATGTGTGAAATTTGTCAGAAATTGTATATTCGATCAGACACATTAATACTCACAAATCACGTAACAAATAAATATAATTAAATACAAATAACATATACATACTATTCTACAACTGTTAGTAAGAAACAAATAGTGATATTAAAAACTAAGTGAGATTTTTATGTACGCTGAAAAAAGATGAATTAACACCAGAATAGGACAATGTAACAACCATTAATAAAATTTCATAATCGTTATTTGATATGCACATTAAAGTAACATATTAAACATCAATTTATAAAATGAAATAACTTAACAAATGAAACCTAACATAACAACCTAACCTTTTTCTTGTCGTCTATTTATTACATTTGGCACTATTTTGTATAACCTGACGTCCAAACATTTTTTTTTTTTGGATTAAAGAAATATAAATAAATAGAAATAAAACTGCTTTAGGTTAAAGTTCTGTATTAATATTATTTATAATTGTCGTTTAGACGAACTTAGCAATAAAAATTTATAAAAAAAAAATGATAAGATAAATCACTGAGTTGAATAATATTTAGCTTTCATTAATTAAAAAATCTATAAATTTTATGATCTAGTTACTTATTTGTTACCTAGTATCTTGTTTCTATGTTTTGTTATTTACTGTAAATGTAATTTGTATCAGTTTTCCTGATGAAGACGGAAGTTGAGTTCATCGAAACGTCGATTATAAATAAATATTGATACAGTTTTATTTCTATATATTTATATTTCTTTAATCCAAAAAATGTTTTATTTTCATTTTGTTGACCGGTTACAAAAGATATTGAATGATTAATTTATGAATTTTCACAGAAACATAAATTTGTATTTCATGTAACTTAATAAAGTGGCCGAAATATCTTCAATATTATATCATTTTGAATATAATATATATATATATATATATATATATATATATATATATATATATATATATAAACGATATGTTAGGTTATTTCTATTTGATGAAAGTTATACGATATAGTTTTGTAAGATGCCAAGATTTTTTTTTTTTTTCTCATCGTTTACGTCTTGTGTTCAAGTAAATTAGATTATCTGTGTGGGTCTAACTTAATGTGTTATTTTTAAAACGCGTAAATGCGTTGACAGATTGTCAGTTAACAGCTTCCCTATTCAATTCAATATAATTTGTACTTGGTGACAGTTGAAACGTTGAAATTCAGCAATGTTCGTAGCTATATGGCGTTTTATTATTTTTACATTTCCATCTGAAAAATATTTATTATTTATATTTTTTTAACACGTTTGTGCATGCAATAGATAATAGTAAGGAGTGCAGGAAGTAGCTGTTGTTGCCCCATGTTTTTCTGTATAGGGCTAGAAGAAATTATTTTATACTTTTTAGTCCGTGTTAAAAACGAGGTATATTAAAAATGTTTTTTTTAAATTAAATAATTATCTTTATTTTTAATCTCTTTATCGTATGTTATCTTGATAAGTTAAGTAAAATTTTAAAAATATTATCGTAAGTTAATTTGTTAAAATATACATACACAAAAGTTTCAGTTGTTTAGAAGAACCTGTTACGTCTTAAAGAACATGCAAAAAATATTATTTGTAATGTTTTTTCGATGAAAAATTATCGATTTTAGCCTTACTGAATTTTTTTTATAAGGCCACCCTGATATATATATATATATATATATATATATATATATATATATTGTTGACGTTTTTCCATACATTTATATTGGTTTAAAGAGAAATAATTGTTTTTTTGTAATGATAATAACTTCAGAGAATACACTTGATACAAACTAGAAAAACTTAATATTTTGTCCAGAATTATTTAATATATTAATAAAAAAATAAGTTATGTTCAAAAAAAAAACAGTAACTATCATGTTTTCCTTAATTAACTGACAATTAACCTAGAGCTAAACTTTAGAATATATTTCAAAATTGATCAAGATTCATAAATAATGTTGTTGGTATGAAAATATGATGATAAAATAGTTGAAGATCAGAAAAAACAGAATCGAAAAACCACACACATACAGTTCGGTCGGTAATTATTGAACATGTTCGGTAGGTGATTTGCATACGAATGCTTTGGGTGTCCGGTTTGGTCATCTGCTTCTGATTGCATTACAACCACCACACACATACAGTTTTGCTTTATAGATGTGTGTGTGTGTATATCGTTGCTGGTAGCATATATCTCTCGATGGGACATGACATAATGACCAACCAAGCCCATTGCTTCAATTGCCATATCTATTTACATAAATAATATCCTTGCTTTACACTTTGTATCTAGTGTACGCGCACATACGGCATCTATATTATATTGTTTGAGAATAAATCATTAATTTAAAGAAATATTTATTCAGATTTCCTATAAATATATATCGGGTGTTTCCAATTTAATTAATAAAATTAATTGTTATTACTACGAGTATTATTATTATTTATTTTTTCACACACTGTAAAAAAAGTAATACATATTTATAAAATTTTACATAACTATTAACAGCAAAATAGCAGCATTTTGTAATTTTTACTGCGATAATTGACGTAATGTTAAATTTTCTTCTGTAAAAATACATTTATAGAATATGTAAATATACATCAATTTTTTACAGTGCACATTAAGTGGTGAATTTTTATCAAGTTACATGGTAAAAAATCTTTCAAAACTCGTTATATTAAAATAAAACTGCTTTAGGTTAAAGTTCTGTATTAATATTTATTTAGATCTATCAATATTAGCAGTGGATATATAAGAGAAGCAATAGAAATTTATTAAAAAAAAAAGATAACATCAATCACTGTAAAGGCACTGAGTTAAATAAAATTTGACTGCCATTAGTTGAAAATCTATAAATCGTAAAACTAGTAACTTGTTTCTATGTTCTGTTATTTACTGTAATGTCATTTATCATTTGTATATCATGTATATCATTTATCCTGATAAAGGCGAACGTTGACTTCCGTAGAAACGTAGATTTTAATTTAATATTAATACTGTACTTGAACCTAAAGTAGTTTTATTTTTACATAAAAAATAATATTTGCAATCTCATTAATAATACAATTTAAATCAATGAAAAAAGTTGGTGTTAGTCAGTTAAGATGGTTCGGACATGTTGAGCGAATGTCTAATGAACGTTTGGTTAAAAAGATTTATTTGTATGATTTTGATGGTATACGTTTGCGTGGACGTCCGATGAGTAGTTGGAGTGGTATGATTGAGAGAGTTTTGCGTCAGCGAAAGTTTCCAAGTAGTAGGAATAAAAGAGCATGTATGAGAGGAGGAATTATGAATGTGGATGAAGCGAAAGTTGCTTGTTTGGATAGGAATGTTTGGAGGCGACTGATTTCGGAATGATGAAAAGAGTTTGTGCCACACCCTTTTGGGTACATGGCGTGATTGTGTATGTATGTATGTATGTATGTAATTTTAAGAATTCACTTTTAATTTAATTGTATAATAAAATATAAATATATAACTTAACTGATGACGCAAGTTTTATATAAGTTTTAAATTCAATTATAGTGTGTCTGTAGCTAATGTAATATATATTTTTTTTCATTTTTCGTTTTTCTGAATGAGTGATTAGATAAAATTTTATAACACCCTTCCTCGGTATAATTAATCAACGTAAATCGAATTAGTTTGAGAGAATAAATTAATTTTCCTAGAAATGACGGTAAAATTGATGAAATTTGTTACTACTTGTTTGGTTGATGAATATTAATTATTTTAGAAAAAAATAAACAAGAATTTATTATTCCATTTTTCGTAGATCGATGTATGAAAAGTCCATCATTTTTTAATTAAAAAAAAGAGAGATGTTAAATATTAATTAAAGAAAATTTGATATGTGTTGAGTGACCTACTTTTATTTTATTAATTTCAAATTACTGGCACTATTTGAAGAGATAGAATTCCTAATTTAGTGATTATAGTCTTATGCTCGTATTCATAAATATTTTCGTTAAAACTAACGGTTCGTTAAAATGAAAATGTTATGGATCTCACACGAAATTTCGTTGCAATATACATAGAAAGAATTTTTACGGAATCCAAGAATTTTCATTTTAACGAACTGTTATTTTTAACGAAAATGTGGGAAAATACGGGGTTACTATATAAACATACTTTTTCTTCAAGCGTATCAAAATATTGATATTACATTACTATATTGCCTATGTAGAATGATGTCATTATGTTACTAGTACAATAATGTGATATGCACTGCGATTAAGTAAATATTTAAATATTTGTAAAACATTGCTTAATATAATAAATATAAGAAAAAAATTATATCTGAAATTCAAAAAAAATTAACTGAATTACTGAACACAAATTAAATTTTATAACATAGTAAAAAAAATTTCAGAACTCAGTTTTAGTGCCTACGTTGATGTATAGTAGTGAATGTTGGGTTTGGTTGCAAAAACATAAACGGAAAATGACTGCTGTGGAAATGAGATTTGTATGTGGGGTGTGTGGTGTAAATAGGAGAGATCGAGTACGAAATAGATTAGTGTATGATGAGTGTGAAATTGAAAAAAAAAATGTTGTAGCAAAAGTTGGTGCTAGTCAGTTAAGAAGGTTCGGACATGTAGAGCGAATGTTTAATGAACGTTTGGTTAAAAAGATTTATTTGAATGATTTTGATGGTATACGTTTGCGTGGATGTCCGATGAGTAGTTGGAGTGGTATGATTGAGAGTGTTTTGCGTGAGCGAAAGTTTCTAAGTAGTAGGAATAAAAGAGCATGTATGAGAGGAATTACGAATGTGGATGAAGCGAAAGTTGCTTGTTTGGATAGGAATGTTTGGAGGCGACTGATTTCGGGATGATGAAAAACGTTTGTGCCACACCCTTTTGGGTACATGGCGTGATTGTGTATGTATGTATTATATAAAATAAAACTCCTTTAGATTCAAGTTCTATATTAAAATTTATTTATAATCAACGTTTCGACAAAACTCAACGTTGATTATAAATAAATTTTAATACAGAACTTGAACCAAAAGCAATTTTATTTCAAATTTTTGTAACTGCCCAAGTTAGCGTAAATATACGTCTTATTTTTAAATAAATTCCCCGTATAATAATCTCATAAACGTATGAAATTATCTGTGACAGGTGACAGTAGCAGCAAATTTTCTACATGTCTGTTAAAAAAAAAAGTTAGCCTAATTTTTTTTCTAAAAAAAAATAATCCAAAAAACAAAAATTACTTTCAGACGCATGAACGCAAACGTGTTACAGACGCAGGAAATAAAACGACCAAACTATATAATATGTATGTGTGTATAACATATGGTATAAATTTAGATCTGGGGATCGTGTGATATTTGTAACACACGGTATAAGCACGATTTCACGGTATGTTAAAATACTGCGACGCTGTAAGCGTTCATTCGTATTATAATTGTATATATGTGTTCATAAAGAAAATCATATACTACACACAAACACACACACTCAAACGTTATAAACTTATTATGTTGACAGTTGCTTGCTAATAAGTGTGATTTTTTATGGTAATTAATTTAAATCTTTGTTATATATGTGTGTATATAAATAACTACACTCTAAAAGAAAAATATGTAGTTTTACCTACAAACCATGAGATACTATGTTGCGCAGTATTTCTAGATACAATTAGAAAGAAATATATAAAAAAAAATTAGATATCCATAAATCTTACAGCTCTTGTAACCATAATTTTATGACGAATAGACAGTTAGTCAGAATATAACTAATAATTTTTATTAATATCGTAAAATAAACTTTTCATTTTTATTATACAATAATATATCTTCGCACTGTCAGACATTTAACCGTGGTTTATTTTTTGTAACTAAAAATTTTATTACTTGCAGATTTTTTTTATATTGGTGCCCATATAAACCGTTTTACAGTTTTATTGAAATATATTTTTTTATTATTATAAATAAAACTTTAAAAGCGAAATTATATTAAATTTGTTTTATTGTTTCAAGGAATATAAAAATTTTGGCATAATAATTTCTATATTTGAAGATACTAAAATAATTGTCCAACAATAAATTAAATTTCAGTATAAATAAATGACAATGTATGTAGTCAGAGACGGACTAGGACTAGTTTAGTGGAACAGAAAGTTTAGAATAAACTTAATAAACTGTTTTAGGATAAAATTCTGTTTAATTATTTTATAAAATTGACGTTTCGACGAAATTAAACGCCCGTCTTTATCAGGTCAAATTTTTTTATCAATGATATTAAAATAAATAACAGTACGTAGCAACAAGTTATTAGGTAACACATAAGTAACTAGTTCATAATTAATGGAAGCTAAATTTTATTTAACTCAGTGCCCTTTCACAGTGAATTCAAAATAGTACATAAACATAGAATGAACAATACTTGTACAGTAATATATATATATATATATATATATATATATATATATATATATATATATATAATATAACATAGTAAAAAATCTTTCAGTACTCATTATATTGAAATAAAATATATAAAAAAAAACTTTTTAAAAACCACGCTTATATTTAAATGCACTAAAAAGCAGAAAATATTTTTTTTTCTGGTTATCCAAACTTTTTAGAAAGAAATGAAAGCGTGGAGCGCCAGGAAACTATATATTTCGCAATGATGATTAAGCGTTCCTCGCTTTCATTTTTCTAAAATTTTTGGATAACCAGGAAAAAATTATTTTCCTCTTTTTAGTGCATTTAAATATAAGCGTGGTTTTTAAAAAGTTTTTTTTAAAATATTTAATTGTCTCCTGGAATAAAACTACATGTAAAATTTCAGTGAGATCAGATGATAGGAAGTGGTCTAAAAATTGGCTACAAGATTTGACGGTGACAACCAGTGACAACACGTAACAACAGAGTGAGCTAATATAAGCGTGGTAATAAAACTACATTAGGTTATAGTTCTGTATTAATATTTATTAATAACGACGTACTCAACGTACAGCTTCATCAGCTGTAAAAGTCGATTATTATTAAAATTAATACAGAACTACAACCTAAAGCCGTTTTATCTTAATATATATAATATTTCAAGTGTAATATTCAATATTCTAGTGCATATTATGATCTCTATTTTCCCATTGTTTATGTTACTGTTATGATAGTTGAATGATCATGTTTTGCAAATTATTCGTATAATCACATTGAAACTCTGCTATACTAAAACTACTCAAATTTTATCACTGGGCTATATCATAATTTCGATACTGTACTTATTTTATATTAACCTATATCCTCGATGAACACAAGTTAATTTTACGTTTTAATACAAAGAAACAGCGAAGGAACTTTTAAAAATAATTACTTTTTTAAAATTATAATAATAAATTAATTAATTTAAAATATATTTTACACGAAATATCAATATGTTTTATAAATATTTAAATAAATTAATATGTTGGTAAAAATTTTTTAATGCCTGTATTATTGATCGCTTAAATAAGGTTTCCTATAAAGGTTGATTCACCGGCATTTTATCCTAATTATTTTATGCTGTTTTCAAAGATAAAATTGATAAATAACTATATATAACAATTGCTCATTTAATAGTATAGGACTTACTAATAACTTTTACATATAAAAATTAGTTTAGTTACTAAAAATATTTCATGAAAAATAAAGATAGATTATTATATTGAATTTATATAATTTTCTGAGTTGATAGGCCGTGGTCGATCCAGCCTCATCACAGTCGTTTAGCCATACAGTAAGTCACCAATCAATGAGGATGCCATTTACGAAGTATGGCGAAACGTCTGCGACGAAAATAGCTCGATTACGGTATACCAGCTAGCAGCTGTGAAAGTCTGAAGATTACTATAGATATTATAGTTATCACTAATTCTACTAGTTAAAAAAAAAATTGTTATAAGTTTACAAGCTACATAATTTTTCAGCTACTCAATTATTATATAATTTAACTCGACAAGTTAAAAAAAAAACAACAAAATACACTTTTGAACCATATACTGTACTTTAATGTAATGAAACTGTGACGGACACCAATGGTTAAATTTAACGATTTTTTTTTTAATTTTACATTATCGTAAAAAATATGTGCTCGTTACTAGTATACTGAGCTTTTTATTTTCATTTCATGTTAAATCAATAAAAATCGGTTGAACAGAATATATTAAAAAATTTGATGTGACCAGCACATAACTTTTTTTATGTAATTTATTTAATAGTATATGATAAATCTATAAAAAAATAAAGTTTATATGAATTATTGCTTTTATGTACATATTGTACATACAAGCATATATAATTCGTTCGGAGATGTAGTGTAATAGATTTTGTTGTAAATAAAAAAAACAGAAATTTATTTAAACATTTTAATTGAAAACAGCGTATTATTTTACAAAAATAAACAAATATATTTAATATAAAATTGTTATTTAATTTTTTTTTTTAATTATACATACATAATCTTATATTTAATAACAGCAGATTGATAAGAGAAGCAATAGAAATTTATAAAGAAAAATAACATCAAATTTGGCTTCTTTTAATTAAAAATTTATAAATTTTCTGGTCTAGTTACTTATTTTGTTACCTAGTAACTTATTTCAATGTTTTGTTTATTTATTGTATATGCCATTTGTATATTTTTTACTGATAAAGACGTACGCTGAGTTTGTCGAAACGTTGATTATATTAATAAATATTAACACAGAACTACAATCTAAAGCTGTTTTATTTTAATATAATGAGTTCTGATAGAATTTTTATGTTTAAGAATTATTATACTAAAAATTAAATTTAATGGCAAATTGATGTAAAACTATTTAATTTTTAGTCTTCAGACTTTTACGGCCGGTATCCATTGAATTTATATAATACTACTAGTTACTAGGTAACAAAGCAAGTAACTAGATTATAGAATTTATAAATTTTTAATTAAAAGAAGCCAAATTTTATTAAAATCAGTGCCTCTTCACACTAATTAATGTTATCTAAAGCAGTTTTATTTTAACAAGTAATAGATAAAATTTGTAATCTGACATAAAATGTAATTTACAGAAAATTGTAACAGAAAACAAGAGATTTAGCTGAAAAGACAAGAATAATTAGATCTGTGGTAATATAACCGACCCCAACGGCGACATGTACTAAAATTCTTGGTTTCTACTCTGGTACAACGCGGTGACCCACAAGAATTTAATATAACATTGTGTTGTTGTTGTCACATGTACAGACAAAGAAAATGAAAAGAGAACTCAGCATAATTTTTTTTTTTTAATAAAATAAATACTTTGGCCCGTATTCTCACCTCACTTTTTCGTGAAAAAGTGCTTTTATCATTAATTTTAAAATAACTTTTTGCTTCTGTTTGTCATTAAATATAAATAATTTTTCTATATTTGATCATTTTTATTATATTTGGTATTATAAAATTTAAATAAACTATTTTAAAATGTTTAATAAATGATTATAACTATAAGTGTACGTCAAAAGCACTTTTTTGAAAAAGAACTTTTTCATATGAGGTGAGAATACGTGCCTTTGAAATTTAGGATTATTTGAATGTTAGATTTTTTATCTGATTAATCGATAATAAATTGCACTTTTGTGTCTCTTAAATTACAGAAAACTAACAATACAGTACAGTTACAGTAGTTCTGTATTAATAATAAAAACGAACTCAACGTACATCTTTATCAGGAAAGAAAAAATACTAATGATTTTTACAGTAAATATATAAAACATAGAAACAAGTTATTAGGTAACAAAATAAGTAAGTAGTTTATAATTTTTTAATAATAATAATAAAAGAATAAAAGATAACACTTTACTTGATTTTCCACTATTTATTTATTAAACATAACAATTGTTTCGACTTTTCAGTCATCATCAGACGTGTACAAAAAAAAAATTTAAAGTACAAGTATTTATACACTATTATGCACCGTTATATATTAAGTAGGGGTGAACAGCTTACTTCTAATTGGTCATTTACAATATATTTCCCAGAGTTTACTGCTTTTCTAATTTCCAAATTTTCCAGAAGGTTCATTCTAAATTTTTCGAGCGAAACAGAGAAAGCGCAAAATTGCTGCTTGGCACTCAAACGGTTAAGAATTATTATAGTTAAAATAAAATTTATAGCAAATTGATATAAAAATGATGTTACTAAATGAAACCTAACTTAACCTACTGATGTGATTACATCTGTTGCTAATTTGCATAATCTGACGTGCAAAAAGCCTAAATTGGAATTTCTATTATCTGGCGTTCATTGACATATATAAATGTCCTTTTATATACTCCTATAATATATAAACCTATCAATTTAATTTAATACGTTAAAACTAGTACAGTTAACAGTTTTAAGAATAATGTTTATAAATATCATTTTAAAATATATTTAAATATAAATATCCTTCACGAAAACAAAACTAAAAAATAAAAATAAAATAAATTAAGACAAAGTATTATAACATATACGATACTTCATGTGTGTGTGTGTGTGTGTGTCAGATGAGAGTCGAAGCTTAAAGTTCCAGTCGGATACTCTGGGGTTGAGCGCCACCGCGCTGCTGCCGCGGTTAGAACCCCCGGCTAGAGGTTATTGCTCCGACGACGATTGCTATCACACACATACAACCGTGACGCGGCGCGCTTGAGTTTCGCCAACGTACAGCAAACTGGCCACCCACACTTAGGGGTGGGGGTGGCGGGGGGAAGGGGGGGGACGCCCACGCAACCCGTGTGTTGCAAATGGTGCGGTGCCGGCCCACAAATCACGCACTTTAACCCTGAAAACTACACCACCATCGCGCTCACCCCCGTGCATCTATCTCGCTTCCACATTCGTGAGCACTCTACGCGTCTTCTATTTTTTTGTGCTTGAAATATTTGCCCCCTCGTGAATGGTCCAAGTGATTTATTTCGAGTGATATGTGGTATTAGGTAATTAGTACTAGAAATATGAATTTTAGATTGATTTTAATCATTTAATATATAGGTTAGATGAGACTTGATTAAAAAGTAATGACGCCGCAGTAATATCTTACATTAGTTAATTATTAATTTATTATATTAAAAGAGAATTATAAATTCAACAATAAATTTCGTAGACGAAAAAAGAAAATAAAACGGTTTTAGGTTTAAGTTCTGTATTAATAGTCGACTTACTCCACGTACTCAACGTCCGTCTTCATCAGGAAAAATGATACAAATGACATTTACAGTAAATAACAGAACATAGAAACAAGTTACTAATAAGTAACAAGATCATAAAATTTTTTAATAAATTTTTAATTAAATGAAGCCAAAGTCCCTTCACAGTGATTGATTTTATCTTTGTTTTTTTATAAATTTCTATTGTTTCTCTTGTTTATCTGTATCTTCTAATTTCACATCATGAAGATACTCTAACGCATGTTGAACAATAGCAGATTTATCTAGATAGTTTAGACGTATTGACCTGGTTACTTATTTTGTTTCGTTTAGTAACTTGGTTTCCATGTTCTGTTTATTTACTATAAAAGTCATTTGTATCAATTTTTCTGATAAAGACGGCCATTGAGTTTGTTGAAACGTCGATTATTAATAAATATTAATACAAAATTTTTACATAATAAGAATATTAAATACGTAGGCATATTTTATGTAAAAGGAACATATATTATATGGTAAATTAATTATTTTATTAAAAAATACAAAATTCTAATAGTTTTACAGAAAATTTATCGTTCTGCTGAAATAATATGTAATTTTTTTACTATGGTTTTTATATAAAATGTCAACTTTTTTCTACAGTGTACTTTAAATTTACAAACATAAGTTAAAATTAATTAAAAATTGATCAAAAATCCAATAAATCAGTTATTTTTTTTGTATGTACTTTTAGTAATGTACTTTTACATTGCTATGAATTTCAGAATTAACTTCAACTTAACAATTTTGCACTTCAATTATTAAAAGTACACAAACTCAAATTAAAAATAAGCTCTCATTTTAATTGAAAACAGTTTTCATTCTATATTTGATTTTATTTAATTTCAATAATTGTTAGCAATCGAAGAAAATTTGAAAACTTTATTCTGTTTAGATTTGTTGAGAAATAAAAATGACAATATCGGTTCTGCTAAGTCATTCATATTCTACTCTATGGTCTGCTGTTTCATCTCTCTTCACAATAACCTAACAACTATATAATCAACTTACAAAGCAAATATTTGCGAAAACAATATTAGAATCGGGGAAAAAGTTGTTTAAATGCATTCCGCTATTATAATGGAAGAAAAAGTGGAAAAGTCAAAAAAAAAACTTTTTCGTAAAGTGATTTAGTTTGAAATATTGAATGACGTAGCGCGGACGATAATCGAAAATAAATGCGAAATATCCGAATTCGTGTACGGGGGAAAATGGAAACGAATAAGTATACAGGGAGGAACAAAACTGTTTGTGAGCCCGAATGTGTTTTAAGTTTTGCCAGACACGCTGTATTGGTTTGAGTGGCGCCAGCGATAACCATATTCAAACATAGCGAACATTTCCGTTTTGGTGCTTTTCCTCCTCTTCCTATATGTGCTTCGTCTTTTCTACTACGCTCGTTTCTACACAAACACATCAGCTAGTAACTCTGTTTTGGTTACTTTGCTCGGTGTGTACACGGGCGAACACCCTACCCAAAAAGTTTCGGGATTGGCGCAATAAAACAATAATGGATTAAGAAGGAAATTGATGTAACTAGTGTATGCGAAACTTTCTTATGCACAATATCATAACAAAATTTATAACATAAGATTTACATTAATACAAACATTGATATACAAGTAGTTTAAAAAATTTTCAGAGCTTTAGATTAAAGTTCTGTATTAATATTTATTTATAATCGACGTTTCAACGAAACTGAACGTCCGTATTCATCAGGATAAATGATAAAATGACATTACAGTAAATAACAGAACATAGAAACAAGTTATTAAGGTAACAAATAACTAGTTACTTATTTACTACTAGTTACTAGTTCATAAAACGTATAGACTTTTAATTAATGGAAGCCCAATTTTATTTAACTCAGTGCTTTTACAGTGATATAAATTTATATTTCTTCTCTTATTAATCTGCTGTTAATATTTATAAGAGCAGCAATATATTTGATGATGATATATGTATAGTATATCGAAACTTTTTAAAAAAAATTTAAAAATAAAATATATACAGAACTAAATCCTAAAGCTTTTTTTTACTTTGAATATATTTTGTTCATAAATCTTTCTCTAAATTATTTTTAAATGTTTTTTGGCTTTTCTTCAACATAAAATTGCTTACAGTAAAAGGGATTTTTAATATACCTACCTATAATATTTTCTAAAAATATTAAAACAAAAAAAAAGCAATTAAAAAAAAATGTTTATATATATTGAGTCAGAGTAAAATTCAATAATTGTTTTATACATAATTGTGAAATTGTAAAATAAAAAAATTCCCTGAAGAAGCCACAAATTGCTGGCGAAATATTGGACTGTACAATAAATTGATAGATATTTAAATGCTTGCATTTTTATAATTTTTCAACCTTGAATATCGTATTCCGTTATATAAATTTTCTATATATACCATAATAAAGGTGAATTAGCTATGGCATGTGTCAAGCAGCACTGTATGATGAATAACTATTTAGACAAGTTAATGAAACTCATACTACTATTTGCTGATTGCTTGTGTAATAAGTAAATGACGTAATCAGCTAAAAAATCTAATTTTGTAAAAATCATTAAAATCGACTAAAATTAAAACAAACTTGTAACGTCACAAGTAATTATTAACATCTAAATAATTAAAAAAAAATGTCAAATAAAAATCTTAATAGACATGATAATTTTTCAAGCTCTGACGTTTTTTGGTGGAGGTGCCTTCAAAAATTAAAAGTGTATTTTTACTCGTAAAATTTATAAATATACTTTAAGAGGGTATTACCATTTATATAGCTAGTTTTATACAGTTTTATTGATTTTTAGACACATTGTATATGTGAGTTTTTGAGACACATTGTATATAGCTGAATACATTGCATATTCATATATAAAAAACACATTGTACGCCATTTTCTTAGACACATTGTATATAATTACTTTGTACACTGTTCTCTAATCCAGAAATATAAAAAGCAATCCTCGTATTTAAGAAAAAAGCTCTACTAATTTTTACTACTTTTATACCGAACAGTACCAACCACTTTTGGAGCTTCTTAAAATAAACCAAATATATATTTTCTCTGTTTTTTTCTGAGTTTTTCGTTTCTCCATACCACTACCCATTTATCCTTTACCGTTCCTACTTGTCATGTGTTTATTCATGTTTCTTGAACATTGTCCAACTTATTTTTCGTTCTTCAAATTGGATTTCAACAAATTTCTTATTTTATGCTTTATTAGTTTCCAGCTTTCTAGGTTTTTATTGTACTATTTTATATATATTGTTTGCTTTTTTATATGTCAAAAAATTTCGAGATACTACGTTAGAATTCGTTCTCTTCAACTAGACGGAATACAATCTTTTATAATATATATTTTTTATATTTACTTTATATTATATTAAAAAATATTAGTATTTATTATTAATTTCGCAAATAAATATATATGTTTTGTGCGAGCGAAAGTTTCCTAGTAGTGGATTAGAAGATTATGTATGTCAGAGTGTCAGTATGAATGTGGATAAAGCTAGAGTTGCTTGTCTGGATAGGAATGTTTGGAGAAAACTAATTCCAGCATAGTGGAAAGAGTTTGTGTCACACCCTTTTGGGTATATGGCCTGATTGTGTGCGTATGTATACAAAATTAAGTAGCTTATTGTTAGGTTAGGTTACATGAATGTGGATGAAGCTAGAGTTGCTGGTCTGGAGAGAAAACAAATTTCAGTGCCACACCCTTTTGGGTACATAGTGTGATTGTGTGTATATATGTATACAAAATGAAATATCTTATTGTAGAACAAATTTAAGTTAAAAAAAATTGTAAGTAACAAACTGCTAATTTAATTTAGTATCAAATTAAAAAATATAAATTTTAGGTATTTCACTGTTAGAAATTTAAAACTGCCGGAATTTTGAATTTGAATTCTTTCTTTAAATATTGTGCGTACCTAATGTATTGAGAAAAAAAAAGATGTTTTTTATTACATAAAAGAAATTTCCGTAATACTCGTATAAATCTGATTACCATTGTGATTTGATTTATATAAACTTTTTTAGGTATGTGTATACTCTAACACAAAACAAATGTAATCGAACTTTGAACTATTACTAAAAATGCTGACAAACTGCTAAAGTACGAACTTCCGAACAAATGTTAAATATCAAATATCCACAAGTGTTACAATACACTAGAATAATCCTGACTAGTTATAGTAAATAATAAGGTGCTGAAAAAATTAGCAAATCAAATATTTGGAAAAATAAATGCACATACTAAACTAAAAAAACTCTCACACATAAAAGTTTATAAAATATAGTTTTAAAATAATTATATAATAAATACAGACATTTATTTACAATTCATATTTTATAATTAGCAAATATGTTAATAAACAACTCTTAAAAACAATATATTATATCTCAATTATTTTTTTTAGGTTACTACCAAAACCGAAAATTATTTAAATAATTTATTTATCTGTAAATCAAATATTTACTTATTTGATATTAATGTATGTGGATGTGTTTCTACAAATGTTGGTTCGTAATGTGCTTATAACAAATTAAAGTTTAAAAAATATAATGTTTTAAGCATTGTAATTTTTTTAAGTAACAAATTCGTAGAAGGAAATATGACAGTTTTGTAACGAAACAGCAAAAACGAGAGAAAAAACAGTTGTGAAAAGTGCGCGATAACATTTAGAAAATGCAATAAAAAAGTTTTCCGTGAGTAATATTTTCATTTTAGATATTAAACGAGATGCGGGCACGTTTTAACCTAAATGAATTTTTTTGTTATTGTCGGGAAAACTGTTTTTCCACTAATAAAAATACTTGATAAATTATAGACATAAATAGATTTGTTTTTCTACAATTTTACACTTCATTTTTTTCGTGTCGAGAAAAAGAATTGCTAAAATTTTAATAGCAAAAAAAATAAAATAAAGTAACATTCGATTATGTCCATCACTATTAATAAGTGGAATAAAAATTATATATGATATGTAAATAATAACTCTGGTTTTTTGTTTCAAAAATATTTATTTAGGCTATACAATAGTCACCAAAATAACACAGTCACATATCGAAATGAATTTAAAGTTTCAACAAGTAAGAGCAGAAATCATAGAAGAAAAAATTATATAGATCAAAAACCAACAAAATTGCAACATATTTGAATAGCATAAAGCATTGCAAATATTTCGCACAGATTAATTTAAATTATGCATACAAATAGATTATTTTTAATTTTGCATAGTGACATGTTTAAAAGCAATTAATAATTAATAATATCTACATAGAATATATATGACGTTAAATTAAACAAAATTGGATATATAAAAAGATTATATAATAAGATAACCATATAAATAGTTGTGATTTTTATAAATCATTTTTGGTCGTAAATAAAAAGTTGCTAAAAGAATTATGACGTTCTTAATTTATGTATCTACCATGTAGGTACGCCACTTGTATATCTATATGTGGACAAACATTTGTAAATGTAACAGAGAGAGAGAAAGAAAGAAAGAGAGAAAAAACGAAAATCGAAAAATTAATTGACAACTAGTTAACAAATGATGTCATCGGAGTATATTTATCATATCCTATATAAGTTTAGGGCCAAAGAGATTTATAGAGTTAATATAAATGGTTTTAGATCTACATGATTAGATTTATAACAAATTTGGTATTACGGTATTTCAACGACAAAAAATATTTGACCATAGTAAAAAATCTTTCAGAACTCATTATATTAAAATGAAACCGCTTGAAGTTGTAGTTCTGTATTAATATTTTTCTTCAAGCGTATCATAATATTAATATTGCCTATGTTACTATTACAATAATGACATTATTATACAGAAGTTAGTTACTATATATACCACTGGTGACAGTACCAAACATAACTACACATGTTAATGAAAACGCTTGAAGTTGTAATTCTGTATTAATATTTTTCTTCAAGCGTATCATAATATTAATATTGCCTATGCTACTAGTACAATAATGACATTATTATACAGAAGTTAGTTACTATATATACCACTGGTGGCAGTACCAAACATAACTACACATGTTAAAGTGTATTTAATCTGATACTTAATAGTCAAATTCATGCGAAAATAAACAATGCAATTATCAATTAATTTGACTTAATTTTTTAATATACTACTTGATCGTGTTTTTTTGGTTGAATATGCAGTTTCTGACAAATCTAACGGTGCACATTGCATTCTTTGCACTTTTTCATACATTTTTCAATAATTCAAATGCAAGCGAAAATAAACAATGCAATTGTCAATTAACTTAACTTGACTTATGATTTTTTAATATTGCCGTCGGAGATGTAAATTAAATATAGTTGGCAGTTAATTTTTTTGGTCGAAAATGCAGTTTCTGACCACCCTGGATGATGCACACTGTATTCCTTGGCACTTCTTCACACATTTTCAATAATCAAATTAAAATTCAATAATCAATTGGCAATAAACTTAACTAGGCAGTCAGATTAAATACACTTGATGTAGTTATATGTATGTAGGTATATATATTAACTAATTGTTGTTTAATAATATCATTATTGTACTAGTAACATAATAACCTCTTTGTATATAGACAGTATGGTAACGTAATATTAATATTATGATATGCTTGAAGAAAAACATAGGATTTCTTAAAATTAATCCACATGTTCTTAGTAATAAATAAATCTTAGATGATTTCTTAGATTTTCAATTACAGACAATAATTACATCGTATTTTGCTTTATTATAGCGTAAGTTCAAAAGCGACTAAATTTAAAAATTAATCTACAGCATTAATTAAAAGTAAGATTAAAGATGTTCAGTAATAGAACAAAGACAATACAGCTATAATTATTTGGAATATATAGAAAATTACTTTAATATATACAATATATATTTTATAGAATTTCTAATATAGTTAAGAAAATTATGTGGAAAAACTTTCATAATATCTATTAATACACTCTAAAAAAAATTATGTAATTTTACCTACAAAAAATGAGACACTATGATCCCCAATGATGATACATAATATTAGAACTATTACAAGCATTAAGTAATATAATATTACCAACGGAATGGAAAAGCACATATGTATGTAATATTATAATTTTTTTTAGTAAAGTTTCTTAGTAAATTTACAGAACTTCAGTAAATTTGTTGTCAGAAATTTTCCATAAATAGCTAAAATTTGTTTAGTTCTATAATATTATTGTTAGTATAATTACATACATTTGAAAATTTACATACAGAATATATTTTACAATTATTACAGATATTAATATGCAAGCTATAATTTTACATAATTTAAGAAGTTATATCAACAATATTTAATTCTACATTCAGTAGGTGATGCAATTTGCAGAAAGTAAGCAATTTTACATACTTATTAGGTCATTTTTACTTATTCATATGATTATTATGAATTAAGTAAAAATTATAGAATTTTTAGGTAGAAATACAAAATATTTATAGTAAAATGAAATTACAAATTTTTTTGTAGTAAAGTTTTACTATATTATTTTTCTATAATTTCGCTATTTTTTTTACAGTGTATATAATAACGATAGAGAAGAAATAATTTAAGATAAAAATTATAATAAGTATATATAAGTATTACAACTTCTATTTCAACTCATTTCTTGTCTGAATATTGAAAATATTATTTCTAAATATGAAGGATAAAAATGATATGGTAAGTACGTTAATGTATTATATAATACCCGTAATAAAAGTAAGTTTTTAATTAAATAAGTATTCAAATTTGTATATAAATAATAAATAAATTAGTTACTATATATACCACTGGTGACAGCATCAAACATTACAACAATGCCAAGTGTATTTAATTTGACATCTTCGGCGGGCATATTATGTCAAGTTAAGTTAATTGACAATTGCATTGTTTATTTTCGCTTGAATTTGAATCTGATTATTGAAAATGTGTGATAAAGTGTAAGAAATGCAATGTAAACCGTCTGGGGTGATTAGAAACTACATATCGTCGGGTTACTGCCAAAACAAGCTAACTCCACTTTTTCTCAATTCGGAGTTAAGTACTCCATTAGATTAAAAAATGTTCGAAAAACATACTGACAAAACCAGACAACTACAAACAAACTGTTAAGGCAGGCAAAACAAGTGGTCCAAAAAACCCAACTCCATTTTTACAACTTTTAGTCTGCTAAAACGAGATAAGTACAGTTGGATCACAAAATAGAAAAATATTTTATCATTTGAAACCTTCTAGTTCTACCAAAACAAGACAAAAGTCAGTTAGCTTGTTTTTGCTGTAAGAAAATATTTTATAAGTATATTTTTATCATGCAAAACTAAGACATCTGCCAGATATCTGGTTTTCGCTGTACTGTTTTCGGCAAAATACACAATCTTTATCATATTCAGTAAAATAATTGGCACTTAGTTTATTTTGGCAGTATAAAATTCGGACAGTATACGTAAATCTGTATCAGCTGTTCGGATTTGTCTAAAGTTTTTGTATAAACATAACCTAAAAATTTGAGTTGTGGCGTGCACTTATTGTCGGCGTGTGAAAAATTTGAGATTTTTAGTAGTTATATTAATTTAAAAATGTCTTCTCGTAGTTCTCGTATGTTGAAAATGGTGTTAGAACCTAAATTACATAATGGTAAGTGTATATTATTAAATGAAATGTTTACATTCAACATTGTTTTTATTTCGTTTGTTAGAAGACAAAATGCCGGTAAATAACTCACATAATAAGCCCAGTACCTCGAAAGAATGTTCTACTAATATAGAGGAAACAGCATTATCCAATTTAGAGCCCGAACAAGAGCGTGTAGGTAATGAATTGGCAGCAATTTTAGACGATTCCGATTGCTCGATAAAAGACAAAGATTATGTGCCAGGATCAGACAGTTCTTCAGAAGAAGGTATATTATTTATATTATTTAATTTTGACGTTTTGTTTTTCAAAATAAGATTATGAAGTAAATTCTAACTCGTTACCCTAATTTTTGTTTCAGATATTTTAGAGAAAAATGGTAATATAAATAATATTTTGCCAAAAGATCTGACATCTAGAACACGCTGGAAAAAATGTGATCCGAGTAAATGGAAGAAGAATATTAAAAAACGCCAAAAATTAGAGACCAAGGCTCCTAAACCAATTGACTGTTCTAACTGTCGCTTCAAATGCACAAATAAGTTAAATCAAGTTGCAAGAAATATAATATATGACAACTATTGGTCAACCGATTTTAATCGGCGAAAAGATTTCATCCTAAGCAGGGTTGAGAGCCATGCACCTGAACGAAGAAGATCAACTCCAGGAAGTACTAAGAAGCCGCGACTGGATTCTAAACGCTACTTTCTTGAATATGACAATATTAGGAGCAGAGTCTGCAGAGATTTTTTTATAAAAACTCTTTGTATAAGCAAAGAAGTCGTTGAACATGCCTTCAAATTTAAAGGAGAAGGAGGTTTGTTTGCCAGCAATGATCAAAGAGGTAAAAGGGCACCCTACAATAAAACAAAGGATTCTGACATAGAGATGGTGAAAAATCATATCCAAAGCTTTCCTGTGATGGAATCTCACTATACGCGGAAATGTACGAAGAGGCAATATCTTGATAGCAAGTTAAGTATTGCAAAACTACATACCTTGTATAAGGAGATTTGCGAGAAAGATAATCTGAAGCCGGTATCTCTCATAACATACAGAAGAATATTCTGCACGAATTACAATCTGTCCTTTTTTACCCCCAAAAAAGACCAATGTCAGACTTGTACACAATTTGAGATAGCTGATTTAGAAAAAAAGGAACAACTCAAAGAAAATTACGAGAGTCACATTGTGCGGAAAAACGATTGCTACAGAGCCAAATTGGAAGATAAAGAGAGAGCCCATCGAGAAGTTAACTTCGTCTGCTGCACTTTTGACCTTCAATGCGTACTGCAGATTCCAAGTAGTGATGTTAGTCCAATGTACTACAGCCGCAAAATTTGCACATACAATTTAACAGTGTATGAATTACCCATACCCAATAATGCATATTGCTACTCATGGACTGAACTAAATGGAAAAAGGGGAAGCCTCGAAATTGGTACGTGTCTCTTGAGGTATGTGGATAAACTCCCTTCGGCTGTAACAGAACTCTCTCTCTTCTCTGATACCTGCAGCGGGCAGAACCGTAATCAAAATATTAGTGCCTTATTGTTGTATTTGGTTCAAAAAAATCCCAACTTATCTGTAATAGAACAAAAATTTCTAGAGAGTGGTCACAGCTATATGGAGGTAGATAGCATGCATAGCGCTATCGAAAAGGCACAAAAATATGTTCCAGTTTACACTATGCATGACTGGCTAAATATTTTCCGTATGGCAAGGACGTCTAGGTCAAATAAAAAACCGTTTAGCGTAGAAGAGCTTAAGTATAAGGACTTCTTTGATTTGGAAGAGCTTTCAAAATTAATAATGAGAAATAAACCAAAAACACTAATGGGGAAAAAGTCAGCTGGCTGAAAATAAAATGCCTGAAATATTTGAAAGCCAAACCAGGTATTATTTTATACAGGTATGATCATAAATCCGATTATAAAGAGATAAACGTTTTTGGTAAAGGCCGCCCCATTAATCTCACTGAGATTGACTTAAAAAATGCATACTCTAAACCTCGACCTATCAGTATTCAGAAGAAGCAGGATTTGCTAAAGCTCTGCAAATCAGGGATCATCCCGGATGAATTTCATCAGTATTATAAGTCGTTACCAACGTCTAAGAACATGGAAGATGGTATTCCTGAACCCGATGTTCAGGATAGTGATGTTCAAAGTGACATAGAGGACGAGTAATTTTGTTCTGCCAAAAAAAGACAAGTGCTATAAAAAAATTTTTTTACTGAAAAAAATTAAATTGTTATTATGTTTAAGAATTTTTATAAGGAATTTTTCTTTTGTTTTGTTACTTACTTTGATTTTTTTCAATCAATAAATCATTTTGAAGCTATGACGATTTTTCATTTCAATTTAAATTTTCAAACGACGATTTCTCAAAAGTTCAAATTATTGAGTTATCTTGTTTTGGCAGTAACCCGACGATATTCAATCCAAAGAAACACGATCCAGGGTATTTAATTTGATATTAATATCAAAAGATAAACTTCTTGGGTCCTGAACCTGCGTTATGATTAATTATAATATTATTAAATTCCCTATCAGGTTCGTTATTGTTAGCAATTCATTGCTAAACGGAAAATGACTGCTGTGGAAATGAGATTTTTACGTGGGGTATGTGGTGTAAATAGGAGAGATCGGGTACGAAATAGATTAGTGTATGATGAGTGTGAAATTGAAAAAAATGTTGTAGCAAAAGTTGGTGTTAGTCAGTTAAGATGGTTCGGACATGTTGAGCGAATGTCTAATGAACGTTTGGTTAAAAATATTTATTTGAATGATTTTGATGGTTTGCGTGGACGTCCGATGATTAGTTGGAGTGGTATGATTGAGAGTGTTTTGCGTGAGCGTAAGCTTCCAAGTAGTAGGAATAAAAGAGCATGTATGAGAGGAATTATAAATGTGGATGAAACGAAAGTTGCTTGTTTGGATAGGAATGTTTGAAGGCGACTGATTTCGGGATGATAAAAAGAGTTTGTGCCACACTCTTTTGGGTACATGGCGTGATTGTGTATGTATGCATGTATAATTATTTAATTTGACATCTTCGACATCTATAATTAAAATGTTATTAAATACAATTTCAGAAACCATCTGTGGCATTAGTCAAACAACAGCTTGGCTTTTTGAATTTAATGGGTGCTAATCCAACCAATCAGACCATATTTCAAAAATGTTTATTCTTTTTTCATTTCTCATGTCAGGTGATGTGGATAACAGTATTAAGTGGGTACAATTATTGTTGCTATAGTGGTATGTTTGCAATAATTGAAAGCATTATGTACTCTGCCATTGTTTTACAGGTAAATAAATAGTTTTTCTTTGTATCTTTCGCATGAAGCACGCACTCCTTTTATGCCCATCCAAAATTAGATAAATGAACAAAGATATTAAAAATATCAAATGATAAATAATTTTCCATATGTGTTATTGTAGGATTATTAAGAATTTTTTGGAATTCAATTTGATATACAATAAAAAAGTTGCAATTTTACATAAAAACCATAGTTAAAAAATTACATATTATTTCAGCAAAACAATAATTTTTTTGTAAAAATAATATAATAATTTATTTACCATATTATACATGTTGTTTTTTTACCGAAAAAGTAATTAAATTTACATAAAATATACGTATTTTATATTCATATTATATAAAAAAAATTCCAGGGATGTCTGTACATATTAAACTGGTGTAAATCAGTTTTTATGTTAAATTACCGATTTTTTTCAGTGCATATGGTAGTTTTAACAAAACTTTATAAAATAATTATAATAATTTTTTTATTTAAAAAATGCTTTAGGATTAAGTTAAGTTAATCTTAAATCTATTTTCTTTTAATATAATGAATTCTGAGAGATTTTTTACTGTCTTAGTAAAATCCTTTAAAATCATAGTAAAAACGAAAAATTTCCTTAAAATAATTTCGTATAAAATTAATTATTCATAAGTATATTAAAATATTTTTATGATATTTAGCAGGTAAATGAAACAGATCTTTAAGATAAAGTTGGTTACTGTAACTTGAATTTGACAAAAAAAATTTAGTGATTTTTTTAGTGTTTTAATAGTATAAAACTGACTTTATAGTGATAATTTTTCCTGATGACGATGTACGCAAATTTAATATGGAAATTTACAGACGTCAAAATTTTAACAAAATGTATGTACCTAATATTATTTAAAGATATTTTATGGAAAATTTTACATTATATAAATATAAATTATGTATATTTTTTTCAGAAAATGTAAATCATCGTTTTGCTAAAATGATATGTAATTTTTTTACTATGGTTTTTATAAAATGTTTAAAAAAAACTATAAATATTTTTTTTTAACTAGTCTTTTAACATTTATTCTTTTTTTGTATTCACGATAACGTTCATCACGAAAACTGCCAGGCAAATCTTTTACACACAAATAATTCAAATATGCTTCCTTTTTCTCAGCAACTGCTTCTTTCGCACACTGAATTAGTCGGTCCTTAAATTCATCCCAAATTTCATTCACATCACATTCATAATTAGTTGTACACGCAGGAAAATTATCATTATTTTTCTTTTAGACTATAACAAAATTTTTGATAAGCCGTATATATCCCGATGAACTGATCGAATGCATCTCCATAATGAACAATGAATTTTGGACAATTAACAATATAATAGATGAAGCAAAAGATAAATACATATTGCTCTATGCCCGTCTGAAGAAATTTATAGCATTTTACGCATTTTTATTTGTCGTAACGATAACACTAGTCGTTATAGAAACAATCTATATGACACATGGTGGTCCAATAACAAAAGTTTACACACCAAGTTCGGTCGATCTGAATTATGATCAACCGTACGCGTTTTTGATTTTCATTGCGCAGGTTTTAAGTATTGCTGGCTGCGTTATGTTCACATTGGTACCGTATGATTCGATATTTATACTGTTTATGGGTAGTGCTTACATACAATTTGTATGTTTGGAAATTACCCTGCAGAATATTGATTGTTCTGATAAAGATGTTGCGTATAAAACATTAATCAAATGTGTAGAGCATCATAATAAAATACTGACGTAATTTTGAACTAATATAGTATTTTTTCTTCAAGCGTATTATAATATATAGTAAAATTAAGGTAGAAAAATTTATGTTTTAACAAAAAATTATTTGGAAAAGAATCATAAATATAACAAGATTAGAAGTATATGGGTAAACCCATATATAGACCACTTTGACATTTCTCGGAAAGTTGGCAACACTGTATTTTAATAATATTTTCACTTTTCTGAAAATTTGATCAAAATCACAATAAATTTTTAAAAAAATTTGTGATTTTTTTTCTCGATAAGTTGGCAACACTGTATTTTGTAAAAATTGCATAATTTATTTAGGCACTAGGAGAAACTTTTATGAAAATTTGATTAAAATCGGTTAAATAAAATGGTCATAATAAATTTTTAAAAATTTTAGTATTTTTTTTCTCGGAAAGTTGGCAACACTGTATTTTGTTAAAATTACATAAATTATATGAATACTAGGAGAATCTTTTGTGAAAATTTGAGTAAAATCGGTTAAATAACATGGCCATAATAAAATTTTTAAAACTTTAGTAATTTTTTTCTCAGAAATTATATATTCGATCAAAGAAAGATTAATTCTCACAAATCATGACACAAATATAATACATACTATTCTACAACTGTTAGTAACTGGTAAAATGTTACTTAGCATGTATATTTATTTATTTTTAGTTCAGTTTTGTTTAGAACGCTTGAAGAAAAAAATCGTATATGTCACTTGGAATAGAAAGCTTTTTTTGTGTTTCGCCAAGATTGCTTGGCCTCGGCCACGAATATCTGGTCTCATCACAATAATTATCGCTTTCTACTCCGAGTAACATAATATACTATTATCTGTGGTTTATTTAAAAAATAAAATTTATATATTTTTAGATTTATGAAGAGAGTGGAAAATATTTATTCCTTGTCGCTACTGAGTCAATTAAGTGCAGTTTTATTAACTATTTGTTTATCACTGTATATTATTATGACTGAGTAAGTTTTTTTTTAATAATTAAGCGTGAAAATTATATATTAAAATTAGCATACAAGTTGTTAAAAGTTTATTATATCTTATATATATATATATATATATATATATATATATATATATATATATATTTTATTATATCGATTAAAATTAATTAAGTTGAGATAGCTCAAATGTAGTTGAGTTAATATGAGTAAAAGTGTGAACGTTTATTTAAAACCAACAAAAACAAAAAACAAAAAAAACTACACTGTTGAAAATAATTTTTTAATTGATAACCGATTACTACAAATCGTTTATGAATTAAAAAATTATTTTAAACAGTGTAGTTTTTTTAAGCTTTTATTAGTTTTAAATAAACCTGTACACTTTTTCCTCAAATCAGAAATTAATTTAAAAATAAAATTAATAATTTTTATGAATATTAATTTTTAATGAAATTATATTACAGTGCAATAACAGTCAGACCAACACTTTACTCAAGTATGTCAGCAAATCAACTATTTATTTACTGTCTGGGTGGACAAATTATTACTGATAAGGTACAAAAATGTTTAGTAAAATAAAATCAGGCTTTATTTCACGCTTAGAATGCCAAAGCCCTTTAGCTCGCTTTATTTTACTAAATTCGTTTATGCGTTTTTTAGTTTAATTTAGCTTTTACATCGCTTAAATTTCATAATAATTCATAATAATCACATAAAGTAAGTCAAAATGACCTAATAAGTATGTAAAAGTACTTACTATCTACAAATTGTATCACATACTTCATGTAGAATTATATATTGTTGGTACAATTTCTCAAATTATCTAAAATTTCAGCTTGCATATTAATATTTGTAATAATTCATCAAAATAATGAGACTTAGTACATATTTTATGTAATAATACTAATAAAATATTTTAAGTGTAATTCATTCATTTCAAAATACATCCTTTATGTAAATTTACCAACAATAATATTACAGAACTAAACAAATTTTAGCTATACATTGAAAATTCCTTACAGCAGATTTACTGAAGTTCTGTAAATTTACTAAAAGAAACTTTACTAAAAAAACCTATATAAGTACTTTTCCATTCCGTTGGTAATATCATATTACATAATGTTTGTAGATTAAATTTTAAACGTCACTTTCAAATAAACTGTTTTATTTATCAATACAACTCACTCAGCAAAACTCAGCTCAGCTCAGCTCAGCTCATTTACAAGATTGTAAAAAAAGCACAGCTAATATCTCTTAAATCAATGAACGTAATTGTAAAATGATTTTCTTTTTTTTTAATGTAAATTTAATCTAGAGCTTAGCAATTGCCGATGCTATATACAGTTGTGAGTGGTGGATTCTGCCTGATAAAACATTCCGTGGCGGTGTTATTCTTATTATTCAACGAGCGCAACGTGAAGTGATTATAACTGCTGGAAACGTATTCATACTGTCAATGGATCTTTTCACAATGGTTCGTATATTTATACGGGGCTTATTTTTTCTTCTTCTTTCCAAACGAGATTGTGCATATAGGTGACAAGAATTTCGAAATATTATTTTTTGTTGTTGAAATACAATATCTGAATAGTTGACTATTCAGATGGAGATGTTTAGCAAACATTTCAAACTTCGGTCTTTGTCATTTTTTATGTTAAATTATTTGAATAAAAATGACAAAAATGACGATTTCAAAATATGATATCAATTCTGTATTGTAGGATTATATAAGTTTCCCATTATCAATAATTTATTTAAACAGCGCCAGTTATAAATACAAATTAACGTGGTTTTTAAAGTTACGAAAATTTCGAATGACACACTTGAAATAGAGCTCTGTCGATATTCTGTAGAATAATTAGTTAAAGTATCCAATAATTTAACTATCAAACTACAATAATACTGAAAATATTAAGATTTTATATTTTACCCAAAATTTCACAAGTTACTAAGTCATTGAATCGGCTTGTTAGGCTATGCATCAATGACTGGCCAGTTTAACCACAGACACGTTTTTCGATCTTTAGGATCTCGTCAGTATGGTGCTTTTATCAGTGTCTGATGCAGATGTTAATTCTGGTTGGCGTTTAACTTGTGAAATTTTGGGAAAAATATAAAATCTCAATATTTTGAGTAATTATTATATTAAATTTCACAATGACAATATGAACATTTATTTGTTCAAGGTTTATTACTATCAAACTACACTTGAAATAGAGCGCCGCCGATATTCTATAGAATAACTAGTTAAAGTGAACTATCAAATATAATTTAACTATCGCAGATTGGTATTTTATGAAATAACCAATTATTGGATTAGATAATTTCACGGTGACATATACAAGTTTTGTTAAACATCTAGTTAATTTTTATATTTTTAAAAATATATTTGTTATTATTTATTTATTTATATATTATATTATTTATTTTCCGAAAATCAATACTGAATAAAAGTTATAAAATATTCGTTTGTTAATGTTTAGTAAAATATTTACAAAAATATCGATTAATCGGTTTATTTTGTGTATATAAATTTTTTAGACATATTGCATATGCATATATAAAAAACACCTTGTATATAAAATTCTTTAGATACATTGCCATATATAATTCTTGAAAAACTACATTTAATACAATAGTTTTTTTTTTAAAACACATTGTATATAATTTTACGTTACTTGTATATAAAATGCGAAAAATATCGCATTAAAAAAATATAAATTTCATACAGTATTCCCTTAGTCAAATCTTTGTTATTCGCATGTACGCAATATATAAAATTTTAATTAGGAAATATATTAATTAATTTTTTTTAATCTACTTTAATTAGAAATAAAAATAATAATTACTTCTATATTTTTCAGGTATTGCGATTAGCTGGTTCGTTTATAACATTATTACGTTCGATGTAATATCCAATAAATATATCAGTATCTGTTTATTGTCACAAATTTATTGATCAAGCTTATATCAACAGCAACTAATTTATATCTAATTGCAAACATTAAATTATTTTGTTAATACGTGTTATTTTCTATAATTATCAAACAGAGTAATATGCCAAATATTTTTTAGTTGGCTTGACTTTAATAAACACATTAATTGTCTGTGTATAGCTGTATAATGTTTACAACATAAATACAATATAATAATATATAGTGTGTTTATTTTTTTCAACTACATTTTGATTATAGTGTTTTATAACAATTTATCATTTTCCTATAAATATAGATTGTTTAATAGCTGTATCATTTTATCTGATTAAAATGTATCGACTCATTCAATATAAGATTGAACTTATTTTATATTTTTGAGTTTTATTTTAAGAAACTTAGTAAAAATCTTTTACAACTCATTTTATAAAATAAACTTTTTTAGGTTTATATTTTGTATTAAAATTTATTTATAATCAATGTCCGTCGTTTTGAAATGAAATCTAACAATTATTTTGTAAAAAAAAATATAATACAAATGATATTTATAGTAAATAAACAGAACATAAAAACAAGTTACTAGGTAACAAAATAAGTAACTAGATCATAAAATTTATAAATTTTTAATTAAAGGAAGCCATATTTTATTTAAATCAGTGCATTCACACTACAATCTAAAGTCGTTTTAATTTAATATTTTATTATACTTATAAGATATTTCAGACAAAATTTAAACTTACAAAATATAGTTCATATCATAATGTCATTGTGACATATTTGTAATAAATGATTCATTTATATATATATATATATATATATATATATATATATATATATATTGAAAATGTGATTTTTATTGTTGTAAAGTATTAGAGTGATAGTATATCAAATATAAGCATAGAATAATTATTAACTGAAAATGAAAGTTTTTTTATTTTCAGTTAATAATTATTCTATGCTTATATATATATATATATATATATATATATATATATATATATATATATTCGAAAAAATTTATCAGTTGTCACCTGTTTTATTTTGATTATATTTTAGATAAAAATAAAAATAATATTATAAAAAATCCCAAAACTACACTTAAATTAAAATAAAGCTAAATACGTATTTCGGAAGCTAAGCTTCCATCTTCAGTAGCTAAATAAAATCTACAAAAATCTTACCTGTGATCCAAAGTACATAAACATCTAAGCACTTGTCAAAGATCACTGTTTTTTATAATATTATTTTTATTTTTATTTAAATTTCGCCACAGTAGATCATTTTCTAATCTTTTATATTTTAGAATTGAAATGTTTTGAAATGAAATCTAACAATTATTTTGTAAAAGAAATTTTAGCATGATTTTCATTTATATTATGCATAAATAAGTTGAGATATATATATATCGATATATCTATCGATAAACTAATATATTGATTATTGGTTGTCAATGAGCTTGTTAGATCTTTCGTTTGATATACCTGTAAGCTATTAGTAGCTGTCAATCATAATGTCGCAATATATTATATTTTGACAGCAAATGTTTTGCGCTTTTAGAATAAATAGCGTTTGAAAATACACACATCTACACTGAACGTTTAGAGGTTAGAATAGAATTTTGTTACACATGTGAAAGATAACAGAAATCTAGACAGCTATGATGTGAAACCAATCAGACGAAAGAAAATTTAAACTAAATTCATAGATTTTTTTGTATTTATAATCTAAACAAGAACAGTTAGAAACAAACAGAACTCTATTGATTGATTTTAATAATAGTTAAAAATTATTCAGAATTCATTATATTAAAATAAGAATGCTTTAGGATTAAGTTCTGTTTATATTATAATAAATAATTACTTAAATAAATAAAAAAAAAAAATATATCACGTTTTTAACACGAATTAAAATGTATAAAATAATTTCTCCTAGCCTCATACAGATTTATACAGAAAAACGTAGGATACATGCAATAGATAATAATAAGGAGTGCAGGGAGTAGCTGTCGTTGCCCTACGTTTTTCACTGTGGGAATATAAATTTGTATGGGGCTAGGAAAAATTATTTTATACTATTTAGTCCTTGTTAAAAATGTGGTATATTAGTTTCTTTTTATTGAAATAATTATTTTCTGCTTTTTAGTTTTGTGTGTTCCGTATTTTCTGTAATTTCTGTATTTTGAAAAAAGTATTTGCTATACACACAAATGCACAGAATATGGTACAAGATAAAAATTAATATTTCTAATATTATTAATTAATTAGTTAATTAATTAATTAGTTAGCTAAAAGTTGCTTGTTTAGATAGGGATATTTGGAGGAAACTGATTTCGGGATAATGGAAAGAGTTTGTGCCACACCCGTTTTGGTATATGGCGTGATTGTATATGTATGTATGTTTAAATTATGCAATATATGTAGCCGTATATGTTTGGCTCATTTGTCGCAAAAATGATAACAATATCCGAATTAATATTAGCCTTATATTTCAATGACGTGTACTATATATATATATATATATATATATATATATATATATATATATATATATATATATATATATATTAAATGATCTTATTAAGAATTTCAGCATCGGCAATTTTTAGACAGATTGTATAAGCGACATTACCATATTTATAAAAATATTTGCATATTAATTATACTTAAAATGCATCACATTATCTAATCTAACGTGCGCATACATGCATATAATTAATACGTTCGATTAATGAGTTATGTAATTTAATTGACATTTACATATCCGGTTTATAATCATTCTTCCTGCATCATTTTGACATGGGAACAACAAGACGAATATATTTTTCCAAATTTATTAAATATACTAATTAATTATAAATTACGAGTTGAACGATTTTGTAATAGATGTTGTGTATATAAATTTTCAGGTATATAGATTAATTAAAAATAAAAATTTTACATGATGTAAAATTTAAAGATACTGTAATAATTACAAAACTAATCAATATTAACAGTAGATTGATAAGAGAAGAAATAGAAATTTATAAAGAAAAAAAATAACATCAATCACTGGGAAGGCACTGAGTTAAATAAAATTTGGCTTCCATTAATTAAAAATTTATAAAAATTATATGATCTAGTAACTTATTTGTTACCTAGTACCTTGTTTCTATGTTCTGTTATTTACTGTAAATGTCATCAATTATAAATAAATATTAATACAGAATTTTAACCTAAAACAGTTTTATTTTACCAGTTAATATATTTTAATAAAATTCTAATTTTATGAAACATACTTAGTATATGCGTTATAATACTGCGATAATGCATAATTTATTTCCATTATGATAATGAACACTTAGTTGATTAAAATAAATAAAAAAATTAATAATAAATAGGTACTTACAATTCTTCCAAATCTGTAAATCGAGAGAATGAATGTTCTATAATTTCCGTCAGGTTGTTACTAGTCAGATCACTGAAACAAAATAAAAAAAGATTAATTATTAATTTATTTAATTTGCATATTACATAATTAGTTCATTTTATTTGTAAACGAAACATAAGATTATTAATAACTTTAGCACTCGTTAGATTATAATCAGGTATCAACAATTACATTTTTTTAGTTACAATAACTTCGATATTGCAAAGAAACTGTATTTTCATTGTATTGTAATCTGTACAAGAAGTCAGATTTTATTAAAAAATATTCAAAATAATTATTTAAATAAAAAAATTTATATTCCATGTTTTTAGCACGGATTAAAATGTATAAAATAAAATAAAGTTGCTTGGTTGGATAGGTATGTTTGGAGTAAACTGATTTCGGGATAATGGAAAGAGTTTGTGCCACACTCTTTTGAATACATAGCGTAATTGTGTATATATATATATATATATATATATATATATATATATATATATATATATATATATATATATATATATATATATATATATATGAAACTATAAACGTAAATATATATTATTACAATGTGAAAGACATTTAGTGATGCATATAAATAGTGAAAATAAATGATTGATTTTACAATGAATGCACACACATATTTAAATCATAAAGCGAATACGACAAAATAAATTGATGTGTCAATGTTAATAAATGTAACAATTTAGGAACCGTTCATTTTTGTAACAGATCGCATCTGTCATGGTCTACTTTTCATGATATATCATTTATAAAATCAAACAGATCTATTATATTTGTAATATTTATAAAGATATAGACGCATGATTATCTATAATAAAACTAAACTATACAGACCGCAACAAAAATAAACCGAAACAAATAAAAGTGATTCTAGATAAATAATGTTTAGAATGTATCATGTAAATTAAATTGAAAGAGAAACAAAAAGCAAACGTAGATTTAAACTCTAGATATAAAATGCACAGTCAAATTATTTTTAGCAATCTTAGGTGTCATAAATTTTAAGGTTTTCACAAGATGTATTATACAAGATTGGGTAAAATTTTATACCAGTTGAACTCAATAATTATTTATTGCATTAAAATTTTTAAGTATGAATAGAAGAGTCATGTATCATGAAAGTGGATGACGACGGACGTTGAGCTCGTCGAAACGTCGGTTATAAATAAATATTAACACAGAACTTCTTCTGTTTTAATATAATGAGTTCTGAAAGATTTTTTTATACACATTGTAAAAAAAAAATAGCGAAATTACAAAAAATAATAGTAAAATTTTATTATAAAAAATTTGTATTTCTACTTAAAATTTTTGTAATTTTTATATAATTCATAATAATCACATAAAGTAAGTAAAAATAACCTAATAAGTATGTAAAATTGCTTACTTTCTGCAAATTGCATCACATACTTCATGTAGAATTACATATTGTTGGTATAATTATGTGAAATTACAGCTTGCATATTAAGATCTGAAATAATTGTAAAATATGTCCTTTATGTAAATTTCCAAATGTATGTAATTATACCAGCAGTAATATTTATAGTACTAAACAATTTTTACCTATTTATGGAAAATTCCTGACAACAAATTTACTAAAATAGACATTACTAAAAAAACTGTAATATTACATACATATGTACTTTTCCATCCCGTTGGTAATATCATAAAGTTTGTAATTGTTCTGATAATATGTATTTTTAAACAATTATGTTAAAATTACAGCAGTTGAGTAATTATATCTAAAAATACTGGGCTTCATAGTGTCTCATGATGTGTAGGTAAAAATTACATAATTTTTTTTTGAATGTATGTTATGTTGACATTATTATCAGATTAACAAAGTGATATTTATTAAAAGATCATTGAGTACGAACACTTGAGTGTAGAAATGAACAAATAATAGAAATACGATAGAGTGTTTTATATTATATATTGAAAAAAAAAAAAGAAAATAAAAGATTTGGCGTGTGATCGGTGACAAATCCTGCTACAAAGTGTACTTGAATGAGAATAGCAAGCGAAAAAGGCAAAAGGCAATTGAGATAAGATCCCGAAAAACGCTCATTTTAAAAGATGAAGACGGCTAGATATAGAACCGGAGTGCTTAACATTCACCCCCACCCTGACAAGGATTTTTAGGACGTAGAAGAAAAAACAAACGCACAACCGAACCGATGGCTAAAGCCTCATTTACAATCTCTCCCTCTGTAATGATCACATCTTACACACTTGAATTTCATTTAACAAACTGTCTTAAAATTGTTTTAGGTAGATGATAAAATTAACATTTTTTGTTTGAACTTACAATTAGTAAATCATTTTGTTATTTTCCAAACATTTTGTTTTTATTTTAACAATAAATACGTATTTTTTTGTATTTTTTGCACACGTTAAAAATTTGCAGATTATAATATTGAAAATTTCTAAGGTAATATACTTTCAATAATGTTTCGTTGAAGTGAAAATCCTTGGATTTCGTAAGAAATCTCTGTATGTATATTGCAACGAAATTTCTTACAGAAACTAAGAATTTTTATTTTAACGAAAATGTTTATGCATACGGACATAGAACAATTTTGAAGTTTTTATTTTATATTTTAAGTTCTATCGTATACCAAACTTCTTTTTTTTTTAAATATAAGTTAAATTATATATTATATTCAGTGAGAAAAAATGTAAAATATTATAGAAAATAAATGCGATTGTGGGGCATTATTCAAATACGGGCGTTTAGTTTTGTTTAATAAATTTCTCGCATTTGAGAACTGGCGAATGAAATAGGGAGCAGGAAAAGGAAAAAACAAAGAAAAAAGCTAGCTGGCACGTTATCTCAAGTACAATGGTAAGTTTTTGTGTTAGCTTTTCATATTTTGGCGTTTTCTTCTCAACATCCGCGGGTCGAGAAAGAAGGAAGGAAAAGGCATAAGAACATAGAAGCACAGTTAAAATGAGTAATGTTGGTGTCGCCCAGTTGACAACTAAAGCCCATTTTACACGAGTGCTTTTTCCTAGCAAAGCGGCGACAACGCGGTTTCTTACCCAGCTTCCTAGGAAATCGCTGTATCTTACCATTTCAAGAAAGTTGTTTTTTTTTTTTGGAAACTCTCTTGTTTTTATTTTTAAAATGTAACTATTTATCTAGGTTTTTAAATATATTTTTTACATAATATTTATTAAAGTAAATGTATCACGATTTAAATAAAAAATTAAACTGTCAAATTAAAAAGGAAATTTATTTTATTGAATAGTATTTTTGATACAGTAATTAAATTTGTTGTTATATAATTATACCATAAATTTATAAATTTTAAAAATTTTATTACAATAAAAATAAAACTGCTTTAGGTTGTTGTTCTGTATTAATATTTATTAACAATCGACGTTCTGATGTACTCAACGTACAGTAAATAAACAGTACATAGAAACAAGTTTCGAGGTAACAATATAATTAATTAGATTATAAAATTTATAAATCTTTAATTAAAGGAAGCCCATATATTCATGCTTTTTCGCATCATCACTCTACACACATCATCTGCAGCTAACATTAACCTAATAATCAGTCAAAAATCATTTATCAAGTATATTTTTCTTTAATAAATATACATACACAAACACTTCATGTACCCAAAATAAAATTTGAAATTGTAGATTTCTTTTCATAGAACTAATCTTACTAGAATTAGAACTTAGAAATAATATTTAATAAACAATACAAATGTTAATGATAGAAAATATATTTTAAAACTTTTATAAATAAAAAAGTACGTAAATTTATGGTCGTGTAATAACATTTTTTTACGTTTTATAAAATGACTGATATGCCAAAGATTACTCGACGCAATTTGAAAAGTTAAATTAGTAACATTTCAAGAAGTTTAACCTACTTTTGTAAACTTACAATTAAAGTAGAGATAGGAGAATTTGTTGGAAATATATTTGGTACAATTAACTTAAAACTATGTGATATATTATCAAATTTTAAATATATCAGAATTTAATTTATATAATTTTCAAAATACAAATTGTTTCGTGGTGATAAGTAGACCATATCATAAACATAATTAAATCAATATTTCTTAGATGCCAAACAATAATTTCTCGGGGTAAAATTTCTAAAAAATTTCAAATTTAAAAAAGTCTTTGAGTATGTCGAAACGTTGATTATTAATAAAAATTAATACAGAACTATAATCAAAAGCCGTTTTATTTCAAATTTAACTGTGATGTGTATTTCAAAAATTATAAAAGATATCGAAAAAACTATAATAATAAAAATTACGTAGCACTATTTTTATTTTGAAATTTTATTATTATGTTTAGTAACATGTCAATAAAAACGAATCTAGCAAAAAATTTCAAACAGTACATATATATACCAATCACGCCATGTACCCAAAAAAAGCGTGGCACAAACTCTTTCTACTGTCTCGAAATTAGTTTTCTTCAAACATTCTTATCTAGACAAGCAACTCTAGCTTCATTCACATTATGTCATATATGCTTTTCTATTCCTACCACTTGGAAATATTCGCTCACGAAAAACACTCTCAATTATACCACTTCATCTACTCATCCGATGTCCACGCACACATGGATACATTAAATTCGTGTAATTATAATGAAAAACAATATTCATATTTTGCTTCATCTTTTACTATCCAGGTATTCTAAAAATACAGAAAACCTTTAGTAAATTTTTATTGGAACTAATACTTTTATAAATGCGAACGAAAGTAAAGTTTTTAAATAAAACAAATGACGTGCGAATGAGAAAAACACGAGATTATTTTCAGCAAAAAAAAAAAAATGTTATTAATTACCATCATTTTTATAAACTCGCAGCTGTTGAATGAAATAAATTCGTTTACAAGAAAGAAGGCGTTGTTTACGCATGTTTCAATTTAAGAATAACACTATAGTCGTTAAGCGTTTTCATTTTAATAAAAAAAAACTTGCCAGATTCTTTACGAAATATACTTCCTCAATATTCAATTTCTGACAAAAATTAATTAATTTTTTTCTATGGATATTTACATTGTATAAGATGACCCGCTTTTTTTGACTCATATCTAAATTTGTATTATTTGTAAAATATTATTAAATCAATATATTCTTTTAAATTAAATTTTATAAAAAAAGAGTCACTTATTAAATCGTCTTTTAACTTAGATTTGAATAAAGAATTATATTTAATTTTATATGTGTCATTTTTACAATTCATTTCCATGTTTATTACAATAAAAAAATATAAAAACATAACAAGTTTAAAAATATATCGTATTTGAACAATTTTGGGATGTAAGATGAGCTTCTCTGGGCTTAATTTTTAATCCAGTCCAATCCTGGCCCTGTACATTGCAATGTTTAAAATTTTTATGTTTAGTCATGGTTGAATAAATTTCGCGTTGCATATCTATAGACGTAAGTTATTAGTCGATGTCATACTTAACATCAATATAACAGAGTGAACTACAGTTGTAAATGGCTCCTTGTATTACACGGAGAATAAGTTAGTTTATTACCGATTTGACAGACTTTACTTATGACTGGAAAGCCAAGAGGCAAGTACTCCGAGTTTCCTATATTATTACTTGACTATATCACAGTTTCCTACATTATAACGTAAAACGTCTGCCTCTTATGTTCTAATTACATGTTAATTGAGCACTAAAATACAATTAACACTGTACCTCATTTATATGTCATTAGCAAATTACAAATTACTAAACCCTTCCGATGTTTTAAACCTTCTTTTTTTTATAAATGACGCATTTCATTATGAGTTCACACTGCGGCCTAAATTACATTTTAAATCTAATCAATATTTCGTTTTTATTTTCCATTTTACAAAAACCAATGTGCTCTGCAACATTTTTTATCGACTGCAAATAATATATTAAATTACATACTAATTTAGAATAAAATTGCTTTAGGTTAAAATTCTGTATTAGAATTTATTTATAATCGACGAAACTCAACGCTTTTTTTCTTTTTTTGTATCAGTTTTTTTCTGAAGACGAGCTTTGAGTTTCGTTGAAACGTTGATTAAATAAATTCTAATACAGAACTTGAATCTAAATCAATTTTATTCTATATAATGAGTTTTAAAAGATTTTTTACTATGTTGCATACACTGTTTAAAATAATAGGATAAAAGAGTAAAAATTTTTGAGGGTAATTGAATTTGTAGCCTTATTAGTGCAAAAAATTGCCCTGTTCTTGTGTATTTTAAAATATTTGACTTTTTACCTTGATGGAAGGGCAACAAATACGAAAAATAAGGATAAATAACTGTCTTTTTACCCATTTCTGGGATAATAAAGTACTATTTTGAATTTACATATTTAGGGTAATCATATATACCCTTTTTAGGGAACGGACTTATATAGGCACTAATAAGGGTTTTTTTTTTCGAACAGTGTACTAATTTCTTTAAGGCAACTTTAGGCAACTAATCATCGGACGTAGCTTTTATTGTAGGTTAATGATTTTCCTATAAATATCAAAAATAAAATTGACAAAACATGGTTATTTTAAAAAAAATCTATTACAATACTTTCCTAAAACAATAGAATTGTTATTTTGTCTCGTTTTGTGATAAATATTCTACAATACAATAAAAAATATAATTCCATTACGAGAAGCGTGCTTATTTTTTCAAAAATCCAGTTCGTTATAATATACTGTAACGCGTTTTTTGTTTTGTTTTCGAAAAAAATAATAAATGATGAAATTTTTACGTTTTTAAGAAAGGAGGAATGTGCTGGGGCCATTTTGAAATTCAGTTGTTTTGCATGAATTACATTTTGATAAATTGCGGGCGTCACAAACAGTTTTACATTCGACTCTTTCGGTGTGGAATGAACAACGGAAGGCCATTATGACTCAGCACGCGCGCCACACAAAATCAAATTTATTTTAGAAGAACACCAATTTAAAACAAACAATCCTGTTACACTTACTTCCTTTTACAACCAAATACAACTTTCGAGAAAAAGAACAAACAAAAAAAAAAGGAAACTTACACTAACCTAATTATATAATTATATACAACTTTAGAAGATTTTTATTTTTGTAAATAAACATTATTACAATTCCTAATTTTGTTTCTGTTTTTATTTATTCATAATTCTTATAAATAAACGTGTTCAGTTTTTTAATTTTAGTTATATTTTTTATATATATAATTTCTGTCGCACACATTTTTAACACAAAATAAAAATTTAACGTTCTAGATATAAAATTGGAAAAACTCGCCAACTTAATAAAAAAATGCAATAGCAATGTCACTTTTGATAGAAAAGCAAATTGAATATTACCAAAATGAATTATTATATTAATAAACTGAATATTAATTATAGTTAATCCATTTGTGCATGCAAAAAGTATATTGGTAATTTTTGACTAAAATATTTGAAGGGGTTAACGCCTTGCAAGCTTCAATAACGATTTGAAAAAATTCCGTAAACCAAATTACCGATCCCTATCTAACGATCCATAAATTAAAGGTTAAACCTGCTTGAATCCCTTTGTATACAGCCTTCATTTATCCTCCTCCATTTAATGATTTCGGATTCGCAAAAAACCGCAAAATTTTCATAAAAAAATATTTCTAACATATCTACACGTTGCGTATCTTAATAACACCATGTATATATGTATGGAAAGATGAGGGCGTTAGTGGCGTAATGTAATTTCTCATCCCTTAACCTATATAGAAGGGGGGTTAGAACTGGCATCGGCGTCACTACGTCCGTATCGGGAACCTATTAATCATGAAATCTTTGCCACGGCGTCCGGACATAAATCTCACGCCGGGACAAAACCAACTCGTTCTGTCTTCCTCTAGCTTTCCACTCTCTGTCTCGCTCCGCCGTTTGCTCTTTTACTCCTCGTGCGTCTTCATACTCATGATGACGCTATCGTACAAAATCATACATCGTCCTGAAAGTATATTTACTAAAATCAGAAAGATGAGACCTTGCCTAAGGTAGGGTAACGTTATACGAACATATATACGTCCTAAACAAGCATTGTTTTTATTTTTATCCGATTTATTTTCAGTTGTCTATTGGTTTTTGGTCAATATTTACAGTACATACATTGATTTCTATTTACATACATATACAATCCATAAGGGTGTGGCATAAACTCTTTCCATTTAATCAGTAATAAATCTACGATAAGGATTTCTAACCAAACGTTCAATTTTCGTTAATAAGAAATAAAAACAAAGATAAAGGTTATTATTTATTTAAAAAACACTTGGTTTGTTTCACAAAAATATTTTAATTACTCAACGATCGTTTCAACCTTTCGGCCATGATATTTCTACAGTAATAATTACTAAGAACAATCGGGTACGAAATAGGTTAGTGTATGATAGGTTAGCATATTGCAACAGTTGGTGTTAATCAGTTAAGATAGTTCGGTCATCTTGAGCGAATGTTTAATGAATGTTTAGCTAACATAATTTATATGAATGATTTTGAAGGTATGAGTTTGTGTGTTTGTGGCTTGCGTGAGCGAAAGTTTCCAAGTAGTACGAATAGAAAAGCATGTATTTCTAGGTATTATGAATGTGGAAGAAGCTAGAGTTGCTTGTCTGGATAGGGATGTTTAGAAGAAACTGATTTCGGGATAGTGAAAAGAGTTACCATTTTACATAAAAACATATATTATTTCAGCAAAACAAAGGTTTACTAAAATTTTTTCTAAAAATAATATAATTTTATGTTATGAGGATGTTATGTTAGGAAACTGACTTCGGGATAGTGGAAAGAGTTTTTGCCACACCCTTTTGGATACATGGTGTGATTGTGTATGTATGTATGTATAATTCTAGTTATAAGGCATTTTTTTGTTTATAAGAATTGTTTTGCCTTTTGCGTCAATGTAAATAAAAAAAGTTGTTGTACGTTTTTTACGATAGCACTTCGCTATAAAAACTAATTGAGTAGAACGGTGAATTTGGAAGTGATTAAGATGAGATTTCATCGAGTTAGAGGCGGCGAAAAAATATGCCGTTAATCGTGCCACAATAATCATTATAATTACGCACAAATTATAGAGTAATCGTGAGCCGTGCCGCAAAACGACATTCTCGCTTTTATGGCGGCCACTTTGGACTCGTAACTCGACGAAAAATATTTATTTCGTTTGTTCACTACAATTGCATTCTATGTCATCCAGTGGCCAGGCCCTCTTAATTGTTCTCCGAGATTGTTTCGTTTTTTTCTTAACACCGTTTTTCATTCGAAACAATAGATGCATAATTTTCTGCCTACATGAAATTTAATTAACTTTGATATGCTGCAGACGTGTGTAAATTTTCAGTGTGTTAAAATTACAGACAATAAAATTATAGAAAGAAAACAGGTATATTTTAATACTTTAACATAGTAAAAAATCTTTCAGAACTCATTATATTAAAATAAAACGGCTTTAGGTTGTAGTTCTGTATTAAAATATTTATTAATATCAACGTTTTGACGCACTCAAATGTACATCAAGAAAAAAAGATACAAATGATATTTACAGTAAATAAACAGAACATAAAAAGTTACTAGATCATAAAATTTATAAATCTTTAATTAAAGGAAGCCAAATTTTAAATTTTGTCAGTAAAATTTCTGCGTATTCGATATTATATTAATTTTAAATTATAAATAACTAACATAGTAAAATATCTTTTAGAATTCATTATATTAAAATAAAACGGCTTTAGGTTGTGGTTTTGTATTAATATTTGTTAATAATCGACATTTCGGCGAACTCAGCGTACGTCTTCAGCAGGAAATATTATACAAATGATATTTATAGTACATTTACTCCTGATGAAGATGTACGTTGAGTTCGTCAAAACGTCGATTATTAATAAATATTAATACAGAACTATAACCTATAAACGTTTTATTTCAATAACAAATTACTTTAGAAATCTTTAAGATTTAGATGATTCTAAATTTGTTATTGCTGCTATAAAATAATTTAATATGTCTAAATGAATAAGTAATAAAATGTGGTAAGTTGAATATTGTCATAACACTATTGTTATCAGTTTACGACATGAAGCACTACTAAGTTTTTGATGACTATAACAGATATCTCAAAGTGGAGCATTCCAAATCTTTATTCCATCTTTAGAAAATGCAGGAAATTTTTCGATATTAGATTTCGTAATTTCCAAATATAGCAAACTTGTACGTTCAAGAATTTATATCGTATATATGTATAGGGAAACAGGGCTGTGTAATGTCTCCTTGCTTATTTAATTTATATATGGATGTTCTTCAGAAAGCCTTATGATGATGGTATATGTAGATATAGATGATTATGTTGTACCTTATTTTTTCTGACTGTATTTATTTTTTTCTATCTTTACATATTATTTATATAACGCCTCTTAGTTTTTGAATGTCGAGTGATTATATGGAGAGATAGAGTATTAACATATTTTTTCTATTTCAGATTCAATGCTACTGTGCTACATTATCGGCTATCTCGGAAAATATTCCAGGCAGATTAAGGTAAAATTTTATTCTAAAATTAGTAAATATTTTATTGTAGTTTTGCACTAATTATTGGTTGTACACGATGCTTGTTTTATATAATTGTAGTTTAAATGATAAAAAAAGAATAATTATTTTTATCATATCTTTTGTTTATTATAACTTTTATTTAAAAAAAAAAAAAACAAAAAATTTGATTTCAAATCCAGTATAGTTTCATATTAAAAAATTTCAAAAAAAAGGCTTTAGGATTATCTCCTGTTAAAATTTTAATTAAAAATTGACGTTCCGACGTACTCTAGGTACATCATCATCAGGAAAAATTATACAAATAACTTATACATAAAGAAACATATACAGTAAAGAAACAGAAAATAGAAACTAGTTACTAGGTAACAAAATAAGTAACCAGATTAGATATAAAATTTATAAATTATTAATTAACGGAAACCAAACTTTATTTAAATGCAGTGCCCCTTTACACTGATTGATATTATCTTTTTCTTTATAAAAGGAGTAATAGAAATTTATAAAGAAAAAAATAACATCAATCAGTGTTTAAATAAAATTTGGCTTGTTTCTTATTCTTGTTTCTATATTCTGTATATTTACTGTATATGATGTACGTAAGGTAAGTCGAAGCGTCGATTTTTTAATTAAAATTTTTACAGAACTTAACCCTGAAGCCGTTTTATTTTAATGTAATGAGTTCTGTAAGAATATTTACTATGTTAAAAAATTTCATCTAAAACTAACAAATACCTAAAATATGAAATGTAAAAATTTAAATTAATTTATAGGAGTATTATTTAAAAATATATGTACAATATATTTACATCAAAAATATATTTTGTACTCTAATCCGCATTATATATATATATTTTTTAAATTATGTGATGGTTTACGCGTAAACTTCCAAAGCTATAAATCTAATATAAGATAAAATGTCCTGTAAAAATAGAGTAAAAGAAAATTTTACAGCTGATTTGCTGTCGTAAATTGCAACAGGACGGAAAATCTATAACTACTATAAATCATCTTAAGTGGATATATATCCGAAAATTATTTATTACTCATTCTATGCTACTTCAAGATTTTTACTATTAAAATATTGGATGAGGCTATTTATACATACGGTATGTATACGCAATTGGCTATTTATACATACTAAAAAAAAACCTAAACCAACCTACTAATCTAACCTACCCTAAATAGCCAATTACGTAAAAATACTGTATGTATAAATAGCCACTTCCTAAAATATTAACGAAATAAAAATAAAATAAAACGGCTGTAGGTTTAAGTTTTGTATTAATATTTATGAATAATCGACGTTTCGACGAACTCAACGTACGTCTTCATCAGGAAAACTGCCGTTTTATTTTATATAAAGATTTTTTACTATGAAATAAAAATAATTTATTTGTATTTCTTGTAGAGTCACTTAATCTATTTGAAAAGGAAAAATAAAATCAAAGGTATTCTCACCTCACTTTTTCATGAAAAAGTGCTTTTATCATTAATTTAAAAATAATTTTTTGCTTCTGTTTTTGATCAAATAGGAATAGTTTTTCTATTTTTGATCATTTTTATAATATTTGGTATTACAAAATTTAAATAAACTATTATAAAGTTCTTAATAAATAATTTTAAGTAAACGTCAAAAGCACTTTTGGCAAAAATCACTTTTATAACTGAGGTGAGAATACAATGATTTTTATAAATTTTAATATTTCTCCATAAAAACAGTAAAAATGTAATTGTGAAATACAAAGTATGTTTACTTGTTGTAATATGTTAAGTTCGCACATAATCTATACGTGCAATTACATTGTCATAAAATTTTTCGCGAAACAAATTGAAATGATTGAAATTTGCATATTTTGCTAGCTTCGAGCGGTAAATAAAATTCTTGCTTATGTATTTTAATATAATATAGCTTATATTGGTACGTCCATTTATGTCACGATGCGAATGTTATTAATTAAAACCGGGCAACAACGCTTGTTGGTACGTAATTTCGATATGTACAGCATCAAATGTTGTAAATCAGTAAAGTAATTATTATACATATAACGATATCGAGATAAATTACACTTTTTTTTCGCTGAATTTTTTTTAATCGCCATAACCAATTTAATATTTATATCATACTTTATTATATACGTGATTTGTGTGATTTTACAAAATTGTATTACTAATTTTATTAGTTTTTTTTAGTAGTAAATTGCGATATTTTGCTATACGTATATTATGACAGATTTCACTAAATTACTGAACGGATATTTTTTGATATATAGCTGAATTGTGATAAATTGGTATGAAATATATCATTTATATTTTTAAATCGATTGAACGAAAAGATAAACAAAATCAATTAAAATATACATACACTGAGAAAAATGGATAGTTACCGTAACGATATTTATATTTAAAAAGGTGACACAAACACAAGATATTAAAAATAACAAAATAAGTATATTTAAAAATTAATTATAAATATAATAAAAACAAAAATTTAATACCATCAATTTGTATATAGTATTACAGCCTTAATTCTTAATATAGTATTAAAATATTATATGAGTAGATTTTAAAAATGTATAAATTTGTGAATACAGTAAACATACTCGTATATTTCAAATAAATATCTACTTATTATTATACAATTTGTTAAATATCTATTTTTCTCAGTGTAGAATTAATCAAAAAAATCATTTATTTAATATAATACCACAGTAAAAATCTTTCAGAACTCATTATATTAAAATAAAACGACTATAGGTTGTAGTTCTGTATTAATATTTAATAATAATCGACGTTTCGACGAACTCAATGTACATCTTTCATCATGAAAAAGATATAAATGGCATTTACAGTAAATACTCAGAACATAGAAATAAGTTACTAGATAACAAAATAAGTAACTTGTTTCTGTGTTCTGTATAATTTACTATAAAAATTATTTGTATCTTTTTTCCTAATGAAGGCATACGTAGAGTTCGTCGAAACATCGATTATTAATAAATATTAATACAGAATTACAACCGAAAGTCATTTTATTTTAATATATTTTAGTACAATTGAAAAAATATACATTAAAATAAAAAGATTTAAGCATTTATTTTTATTAATAATCGACATTTCAATGTATTCTACGTACATCATCAGGAAAAGTGCTACAAATTATATCTCATTATATTAAAATAAAACGGATTTAGGTTATAGTTCTGTATTAATAAATATTAATAAAATAAATAATATTTAAACGTTTTATAGACAACAATTATTATTATTATAGTAGAATTTAAAATAAATGCTCCTTTGGTTGGTTTAAAGTTGACTTTAGTTAAAGTGTTTATTATAAAACCGACAGTAAGTTTTGTATAAATTTCAATTAAAATTCGACGTTTCGACCTTTTTATTTTAATAAAAATTCTGAAAGATTATATATATATATATATATATATATATATATATATATATATATATATACATACATACATACATACATACATACAATATAAATATTATAAGCATGTAATATAACTTAGTACAAGTAATAAGAAAATGATATTAGAATGTTTTGCCATTAACGTCGATTTGATGATTACGTAATAAATTCAACAAATAAATTCTTGATTAAACGCATGTCTAACTATACCGATAAAAATATAACATAGCAATTAATATGGAAATTAACGTCCTATAGTTTCATTTAAATATTACGAGTATATTATGATAAAACATTTAACTTGTTATAAAATAAAATGGCTTTAGGTTGTAGTTCTATATTAGTATTTATTAATAATTGAGGTTTCGACGAACTTAACGTACGTCTTCATCAAGAAAACTGATACAAATGATATATACAGTAAATTAACAGAACATAGAAACAAATTACTAGGTAACAAAATAAGTAACTAGATCATAAAATTTATAAATTTTATTTAAAACAGTATCTGCACACTGATTATTGTTATCTTTCTCTTTATAACTGTAGATTGATAAGAGCAGCAATAGAAGTTTATAAAGGCAATATTTAAATAAAATTTGGATTCCTTTGATTGAAAATTTATAAATTTACTTATTTTGTTACCTGGTAACTTGTTTCTATGTTCTGTTTATTTACTGTATATGTCATTTGTATCATGTTTCCTAACGAATACGTATGCTGAGTACGACGAAACGTGGATTATTAATAAATATTAATACAGAACTATAACCTAAAGCCGTTTTATTTTAAATAAATAAGAATTTGAAACTAATTGTAATTTTAGACATATTCATTAATATAAATATTGAATTCGTCTCTTTAATACATTTATATATAAACAATTAAAAATAATAAAGCAATCTTTGGTTATGCAACCCAATAAATAAAATTCCATATCTATACTTGTCCGACATGTTATATTTTTATTATATTTTAAAGAAACATTTTCATACATTTTACTTAATTGTTTGAAATATGGGAGCTAACCGCAAAAAATGATTCACTTATTTGTTTAAAATAGAAAAAAATAATCAATTTTATTATTTAGTGTTACAAATTGATTATTATATTATTGTTACTTTCGTAATTAAATTATTTTTTATGCGTAATCTTGTTAAATTTTATTTTTCTGTTTCTATGAACAAAACACTTGTACCTGTATAGACAAAGAAATATTATTCTATCACTTTTTAACTAATTTATCTTATGGACGTAACAAGAATTTCAAACAATTGAAATATTAGCCAATCAGAGATGAGCAGTATATTAATACAAGTTAATTTATGTTTCTAACAAAATTTAGTTGTGAAAAATGAGTCTTTTCTGTAGCAGTTAGTGACAATTTTGTGTGTGATTTTAATAAAAATATTTTGTTTTATGACTATGCTTCGTAAATATAAGTGTATTTTGTTTATAAAAAGTGAAAAACTATTACTCCTATTATACTATTCTAATTGGCAGAATTAACTTTGGGTGATTTTATGTGATGAAAGTGGATATTTTTACAATTGAAGTTGTAATAATTCTCCAATTAAGGTAAATAATAATTTTATAATACTATTAATTTATGCAATATATATATATATATATATATATATATATATATATATATATATAGTGGCGGACAATAAAATGACAATAAAAAATCTATGCATAATGTACATATTTTTGATATTTTTTATTTCTGTTAAAAATTTATCTGTTAAAGTTTATAGTCTATACCAGCGTTTCCCAAACTTTTTCTATTACGGAACGCTTCACAAATCTTGAAAACACCTTGATTATTTTATAGGATAGGTAAAGTTCAAATTTTATACTCAAATGTTTGAACTTGTCGAAGCATTTATAATCACATGATAGTATTAATTTACAGTTGTGTGATATCAGTGTTCATATTAGCAAATAGTAAATTTCATTTTTATAGTTTTGACATTTCACTGTAATAAAAATATTATAAAATGTATTTAGATGTCATTGTATACGTAACTACTACATAGTACCAATTTATTTAAATTTTTTTATCAGAACTGGAAAAAATATACGAGTGTAAATAAGTTAGCTAATTACTGACAATTATTTTACTTCACGTGACACACACACACATGCACAATCGCAACATGCACAAATCGTCCAAAAAGTTACTAGACTGCAGCGATTAAAATGATAAAATATGTATTATTGTTATTAGTAATCTTCAGGCTTTCACGGCCGGTATTTATTGAATTTATAATATTTTCTGGGTTGGAATGCCATGATCGATTTATCATCGTTGCAGACGTTTTGTCATACATCGTAAATGGCATCCTCAGTGCTTGATGACTGACCAAGCACTACAATGTATGGCAAAAAGTCTGTGACGAGGAAATTCTGCACAGGAAATGTATTAATATACCAATAACATTTTTCAGAAATCTTTATATTAAAATAAAACTGTTTCAAGTTAAAGTTCTGTATTAATTTTTATTAATAATCGACGAACTAAACTTCATCAGGAAAAATTATAACAAAATAATATTTATATAATTGAATCATTTTTCCTGATGAAAACGGAGTTTTGAGTTTTATCAAAACGTCGATTACTAATATATATTAATACAGAACTTTAACCTAAAGCCGTTTTACTTCAATATATTATTATTTTTTATTATATTTTATTTAAATCAGTTTCGACGTTCTCTATGTACACCATTATCAAAAAAAAATGATACAAATGACATATACAATAAATAAACAGAACATAGAAACTACTTACTACGTAGTAAAATAAGTAACTAGAACATAAAATTTATAAATTTTTAATTAAAGAAAGCCAAATTTTATTTAAATCAGTTACTAGTCACACTAATTGATGTTATTTTTTTCTTTATAAATTTCTATTGCTTTTCTTAATCTGCTGTTAATATTGATGGGTCTTGCAATTGTAACAGTATCTTCAAATTTTACATCATAACCTCCCCCCTCCCCCCTAAACTCTAATAAATAAAAATCGGACTAAAAACTTTTAAGATACACACTGTAGAACAGAAAAGAGAACAAAGCTAAATTTTGAAATAGTTTGAAATCATGTGATAAGGCTAAATGCATTATTAGCATTGCGTGACTACTTTTTTTTCACCTTCATACTTATTCAGTACTTTGCTTGTTCCAATGTTCATACTGTTTTTAAACTGAAATATAATACTTGTTCTTAGATAGCTAATGCTATATAACTATAATAGCTAGGATAGATTATCATTAATCGTCTCCGCTATTATTACTGTAAAAACTTTCCAGTAAACATATATTCAAGTGGAATTCTAAATTCTTATAACTCGAAGTATAAATAGATGTTTTTATTGTGCTCGTTTATATTAATCAATACATTTATTTATTTATTCATATAATAAAACGGCTTTAGGTTGTAGTTCTGTATTAATATTAATAAATTTGTTGTCAGGAATTTTCAATAAAAGCTAAAATTTGTTTAGTACTGTAATATTATTGTTGGTATAATTACATACATTTCTAAATTTATATAAAGGATGTATTTTGAAATGAATAGATTACACCTAAAATATTTTATTAGTATTACTACGCAAAATATGTACTAAGTCTCATTATTTTAATGAATTATTACAAATATTAATATGCAAACTGTAATTTTACATAATTTGATATGTAATTCTTCATTAAGTAAGCAATTTTGCATACTTATTAGATCATTTTTGACTTATTTTAACAATATAGAATTTTGAGGTAGAAATACAGAATATTTATAGTAAAATGAAATTACATATTTGTATTATTTTTTCTATAATTTCGCTATTTTATTTTACAGTGTATTTAATAATTTTCTGACAGTTTACCTTCCCAAATTCATCTAAATAATTGAATTTTTCTGTAGTACAATAACAATAGCCATAACGTGTAAATGTTCGGAAAAAAAAATGTTTCCATCGCATAAACAAATAAAATATAAATCTTAAATTTGATTTGTTTGTGCGTATCGCAAAGCAGCACGCTGTACTTTGGCTATAAGGTTGAAAATGTGATGTCGACTAATAAAAATATATGAACAAGACATTAAACGATCAAAGACACCGAAAACTTTTTTAAAAATGATGTCGGGTTTCCGTTGAAAACGTAGGAAAAACTACTTTCGAAGCTTCGCGACAGTCGTCGTGTCTCTTTCCTTCTATCTAGGCACACACACACACACACGTAGGTTCGATGTATACATACATATGTTTTATTTCTATTTGTTTCGCTTTGTTGTTATGACTAACACCTACACGATTTACTTTTCGACTGGTTGTTTTCTTCACGATAATAAATATGAAATCGAATATTTTGAAATAGAAAAATGAAATTAAACAATGTTCTGTTGTTATTTATTATAGATGTTGACACAAAAGTTATATAGTTCTCCATTTTAAGCTTCAATAATAATACAAAAGTAAACCAAATATACATTTATTTTTAACTACACATATTTTTAGTTTTTCATTATATTTATATTACATGTTTTAACATTCTTTTCAATAAAATAAAATAATTTCCCTTAAACCACATACAATACTATTTTAAAAAAAGCTATATACATATTTTGAAAGTTAAGCTTTCATCATCAGTAGCAAAAGATAAATCTAAAGTTCTAATCAGTGATCTAAGGTTACACAAATACTCAACGTACCCAGTGGTCAAAGAACACTGTGTTCTTTAAAACTAGGTCATTTGTATATTCCTATTTTATTTTAATGAAAATTCAAAGTTTCGGATTCATTAAACTAAAACATTTTTAATTTTAATCATTTTTTTTTACCCTGTAAAGCTTGAATTACATTATACTTTTTTCGTCTAGATTCATACTAGGTTTCTAGTTCAAGTTTCGTTCAAGTACAGATAGTCGGTTCTAGTATAATGTAAATCAGATTTTTGCATTCAAGTTTCTTTCAAGTTTTCTAGTATAGAAATATACAACATGCTCTATTTTCCTATTCAAGTTTCATACTAGATACATTATACGCATGCGCACGCAATTGTTCCAACCTTATATGTATCCATTTTTGTTTAAATGTGTTTTTCAGTATCTGTCAAATTAAGTACTTTATATTTTTAAGTTGGCGTATTGGCAATACATCGGAAAAAAATCGAAGAAACTCGACAATACATGACCGATTGTGAAAAAAGTATGAAAATTGAACAAAATTTGAATGAAAATTGAACTAGAAATCTAGTATGAATCTAGACGAAAAAGTATAATGTAATTCAAGCTTTATTTAGTTTCAATATTTTCAAATTTACCCGAAAAAACAGATTAAAAATCAGATAAATACATCATTAGAATAAATATTGTATTATGCGTGAAGAAAGGCAAAAGAAAATGGGTGTATAATGCTCCGCCTCGGTACCCGCCCACTTTCCGGTAATTCCAGCGTCGCTCCGGACTTGGAACGTGAAACACGTTCAGCGTGAAACGTGAATGAAACGTGTTTTATTATATATATACGAGTATCTCTCCCCGTTTCTACATCCCAGTTTCACATGTGTTTCTTGTTCTCAGCCACAAATATTTACTTATCTAGTTAGACAGGTGTGTTTGAACATAAACGCATACATAAACACTCTCCAACACAAGTGCGACAATGAATCAGTGATTGTCAAAATGTCATTGGATTTGTTCTAGGAATCCTGCAGTATTTTTCAATTAAATATTAAATAAAAAGTCTACTAGTTTATAATGCATAATTTTCTCGAATCCGTATTGATCATTTTGTTATTTGACAAATAAAGTTGTTATCAGTAATTCACTTTTACTATCAGCTTTGTTTGACTAAAAATTTTATTATTAGTTTTTTTTTATTCGTCAACAAGGTTTGGACCTTGCACAGTATGTACAGTTAGTACGCTGGGCGAGATTTTGTAAATACAACAACATAGTGATAACTTCGATAACAACTTTTGTAGTGGACAATGCTGATTAAGTAGTAGATTACTAGAGTTTAAAACAAATTAATCGTTTAATGAATTATTATCTCGCTTATGAGACGACTTTTACTAAAGCGTTTTAAAGTTTATCGACTTCTTTTTAATTGAAATATCGCTCCTTAAAAGAATACGTAGAATACATGCATATTACATAGAATATAAGAAAATTATGCGTTATAAACAAGTAGAGTTTTTGTTTAATATTTAATTGAAAAATACTGCAGGAATTCTAGAACAAATCCAATGACATTTTGACAATCACTGTAATAGATGTTATGTATATTTGTTGAACATGTGCATATAGACAATATTTACACCAAACACTTTGCTACTTATTCAAATTAAATGCTTCATTAAATAACAAAACACACACACACACACACACACACACACAAACCCGCACGCATTCTTCTTGTCACCTTTATGTATACATAATATAGTAATTAAAATGCGACAAATTTTGCGCATTTAAACACTTATAAATTATGTATTTTACTTTGTCATTGTTCAATTTGTATAACATTACATTAAACAAGATTTCTTATAATAAGAACTCATTTAATAAAGCGTTTTATATATATATATATATATATATATATATATATATATATATATATATATATATATATAAATGTAAGGTTTTGAGCGTAAGATTATATTTAGATAATAGGAGATATTGGGATATCGGTCATCAATGTAGTGCTAAATAATTCAAAACTCTATTTGAATTTAATTCTGAGCTTTCGGCCTTATTTTAAGCCATCTTCAGGGAAAAGTTCGAAGAGATTAGTATTAAGTGGTTGAAGCTCGCGAAAACAAACACAATGGCCCGTATTCTCACCTCATATGAAAAAGTGCTTTTTCAAAAAAGTGCTTTTGACGTTTACTTAAAATCATTTATTAAGTTCTTTATAATAGTTTATTTAAATTTTATAATACCAAATATAATAAAAATGATTAAAAATAGTAAAATTATTCCTATTTGATCAAAAACAAAAGTAGAAACTTATTTTGAAATTAATGATAAAAGCACTTTTTCATGAAAAAGTGAGGTGAGAATACGGGCCAATATCTCTATGTAGAATTCATGAAATTGGACATGGTGTTTGAGATTCAAAATTATTTTTGATTGTTACAAGTTAAAATGAAATAAAGTTATAAATAATAAAAACACATTTTTTTTGTTGATGTATAAAACTTTGTCTGATTTACAAAGAAACATAATAAATTGTTCGTAAAAAATTTTTTTTACTTTTGAAATTTATTTTTGAAATTTTGCGGACTTGGATTTTTTTTATTTGAAATGAAATAATTGTACATTAAGAATAATTACAGTGAAATAATATTAAAAATTATTTTTGTAACTTATATGTTCTTGTTAGAAAATTGAGAAACAATATTATAAATGGTACAGTAATCATAAAGTTTGTAGATTGTACAAATCATCAGTTGAAAAATAATTAAAAACATTTGTACAATCTGCAAATTTTATGATTGCTGTACCAATTTATGTAATTGTTTCTCAATATTTCTAACAAGAACATGTGAGTTACAAAAACAATTTTTAATATTATTTCCAAGTCCTGAAGAAGGTGGAAAGCTTGACACAAAATCTTAAATGAGATTTTGATTCGAACACCTAATCTTTGACTATCTTTCCATCAAAAATTTTATACATATATATATACATACATATATACATATATATATAAATATATATATATATATATATATATATATATATATATATGTATAGACCACTTTGGGAATCATTGGTTTAGCCGTATTGACTAATAGAATCAGTTCTACTTGTCTGTCCAACATAAACCTAAGCAATCGCAAGGAGTTCTATATATACCCGTAGATTGCAGAGAAATAATATCTTTTACACTCTTTATAACCTACAAAATTCACTCAATTGTGCTTTTTATACATACATACATACATACACAATCAAACCATGTACCCAACAAAATGTGGCACAAACTTGTTCCACTATGTCGAAATTATTATCCACCAAACATTTTTATCCAGACAAGTAACTTTTGCTTCATTCATATTCATAATATCTCTCATACATAATCTACTATTCTACCACTTGGAAACATTTCTTATTATTTTATAAATGTTATAAATCAAAAATATATTATAATATATGTACTTCATCGCAACATAATGGCATAAATATACACAATGAAATTGCTAAATTACAATAAGATTTAATTTATCATTCGAAAATAAAAACACGTGCAGCACAAACTTTTGAATATTGAACATTTGAAATGTTCAAAGTTAGCCAACAGTAAAATAGTCGTCAAATATTGTCTGACAGCTGAATTAGAGGAATAAAAATGCCGCCACGCATACAAATAAAGAATTTCGTATGTATGTGTGTCTCTTAAGTAATTTGAAAACAATGTACACGCCCATGTCAGCTTATTTATACGATTTGTTCATAGTTATGATGTATTACAACGTAACATCAGAATTAAGGGAAGCTGAAATAATTACTAGAGCTGATCAAAACGTTATCGAACTTATACAATAAAAAGTACTTTTAACGTCTATTTTAAATGTACTTATTAAGCAATTTTAATTCGTTTATTTAAATTTTATAATATAATATATAAAAAAATATATTAAAAATAGAAATACTATTCATATTTGATAAGAAATTTATTTTAAAGCAAAAAATAAAATAAAAGCACATTTTATAAACAAAAGAGGTGGAAATACGGGTCTTTGTTATTTGTTGTAGATCAAAAACTCAGTCTAGAAAAAAAATTTCGGAAGTCATTATATAAAATAAAACTGTTTTATGTTCAAAAGTTCTATATTAAAATTTATTTATAGTCGACGTTTCGATGAAGTTCAACGCTCGTTTTTATCAGGAAAAAACTGATACAAATGACATTACAGTAAATAACAGAATATAGAAACAAGTTACTAGGTAATAAATAAGTGACAAGATCATAAAACTTTATAGATTTTTAATTAATGGAAGCCAAATTTTATTCAGTGCCTTCACAGTGAAGCATCTGCTATTGCTCAACATACATTAGAATATCTTTATGATGTAAAAATTTGAAGATACTGTAATAATTGCTAGACCAATCAGTATTAGTAGCAGATTAATAAGAAAAGCAATAGAAATTTATAAAAAAAAGAATAATATTAATCATTGTGAAGGCACTGATTTAAATGAAATTTGTCTTCCTTTAATTAAAAAATTTGTAAATTTCATAATGTAGTTACTTATTTTGTTAGCTAGAAACTTTAATATTTACTGTAAATATCATTTGAATAATTTTTCCTGATGAAGACGAACGTTGAGTTTTGTCGAAACGTCGTTTATAAATAAATTTTAAATACAGAACTCTTGAACCTAAATTTCAGTCTAGTAACTTTTTAGTTAGTACAGTGTATGTACGGTATAGAGTAAGAAAATAAGCCGCTTAGGTTGCCGACGGCAAAAATACAATCTGAGTGTCTGTCTATCATTTTTTTTTGTCTGACAGTTGATGGATCGGTACCAGGCCACCAATACTTTGACCAAACCGCGGCCGATTTGCACTAAATTGAACCCGGAACACATAAACTAAACAATGTTTTGTTTTTCTTTTGTTTGTAGATTTTAATTTATTCCCCTTTGTATCTCGCTGCTAGATTAGCCTTTGATGTGCCTGCCTCTGAACATTTGTTTTTAGTTTGGTTATACAAACAAAATTCTAGGTTAGTTTTATTTTAACTTTCATAAGAATATATATACTTAAAGTTTTCAAGAAAATGAACAGTTCTTGTTTATTTCTTATCGGTTAAGATAACATTTTAATATAAATTATAAACATGATTGAACTTTTCGTCTGTAAACTTTTTTTTATAGAATTATTGGTTTTTACCACTTTGATTGCAAGTAAAATTTGAAAGTTAAAAAAATTATATGGACATTAAAATAAAACGGCTTTTGGTTTAAGTTCTGTATTAATATTTATTAATAATTAATCTATTAATTTATTTATATAAATAATTTTGACGCTATAAGTTTGCTATAAGTAATTGGAGTGGTATGATTGAAAGTGTTTTGGGTGAACGGAAGTTTCCAAGTAGTAGGAATAGAAGAGCATATATGACATGAATCAATATATGATTAAATTAAAGTTGCTTGTCTGGATAGGGATGTTTGGAGGAAATTGATTTCGGGTTAGTGGAAAGAGTTTGTGCCACACCCTTTTGGGTACATGGCGTGATTGTGTGTGTATATATGTATCTTGAAAGGTGTCAATTATGCTAATTGTGATTTAATTTATTAATATATTTAATATTAAACTAATTTATTTTTCTATTTTATTTTTATATTACGGCATTGATATATATATTTTTTTGATATTTTTTTGTGTGCAAACAAAGTTAAAATATAGAATAAAAATTATGTAACTGTACGATAAATTGCAGCTTAATGTGATAATTTTTAAAACGGTTTTGTTGTCAGATTTTTAATATCATGAAAATTTGATACTGTGATGTATAATGACAGATATGAATCATTTTCAACCATAAATATTAATTATGGACATTGGATATATCGCATAAATCTTTTCATGCACGACATTATAAGAAATTAAAAAATTCGTAACACATATTGGAACATTTTTAGTTATATAATGATTTGATCAATATTCAACAGTTTTTAACTTTTTACTGTATTAGTGCTAGCCGGAAGGGAGATGTAATATTTTAAAATAAAACTGCTTTAGGTTAAAGTTCTGTAATAATATTTATTTATAATCGACGTTTCGACGAAACTCAACAGCCGTCTTCATCAGGATAAATGATACAAATGACATTTACAGAAAATAACATAGAAACAAGTTACTAGGTAACAAATAAGTAACTAGATCATACAATTTATAGATTTTTAATTAATGGAAGGTCAATTTTATTTAACTCGGTGCCTTCACAGTGATTGAAGGCACTGTGGAAACTTAGTTAAATAAAATTTGACTTCCATTAATTAAAAATCTCTAAATTTCATGATCTAGTTACTTATTTGTTTCTTGCACTTCTTCACACATATTCAATAATCAAATTCAAGCGAAAATAAACAATGCAATTGTCAATTAACTTAATTGAACTAATATTGACATAATAATTTTCTCAATATGACCGCCGAAGAAGTCAATACACTTGACGTTGTAGTTATGTTTGGTGCTGCCCAACAGTGTTGTAAATAGTAACCTACTGCTGTATAATAATGTCATTATTGTACTAGTAACATAATGATCTCTTTCTACATAGGCAATATGGTAACGTAATATTAATATTATGATACGCTTTAAGAAATTAAATTCGTTAAATTCAATTTTTGTAATTCAATCAGGTTAAAATGACAATATAATACTCATAAACTTATTTAAATTAGCATTAAAGATGTTAAAGATGCTTTTTTTTTTACATCTGTTTGTATAAATTTATTTCATCCTTGTTACAAGTAGGACAGTGTTGTATGAATTATACTTCTGATCAGAAAAATTTAATACCTACTGATATAAAACTCTACAAATATTTGAACAAAAAAAAAACACTGATTATAAAATATATCGATCTACTAAAATAAAATATTGCTTGAAAAAAATTACAGCGCTTTAGTTTATATTTCCATGATTTATGATTTTTTTTCTAAATATGTAATACACATGTTATTATACAAACATGTAGTTGTATTTCAAGATAGATAACTATCTATATAGATATAAGCAATGCCAGGTAATATTTTGTAATACAACATGGACATATAAACATACGTGTTTTTTTTTTAATCCAAGCTGAAAACCAAATAAGTAAAATTTTATTATTCTTTTAAACCTAAAACGATCGAAATGTATGCGTACTTTTTCAAATATGATTTAACAATTACTCAAAAAAAAAAAAACTTTTTACAAACTCTTATCTAAAGGGAATCCTCGCTATTTAAAATGGAATTAGGCATTTCTTAAAGTAGAAAGTGGCGAATATTATGTTGGCGCACACTGTCTAAACTGTCCTGGCCTAAACTGTGGTCCGCGGACCTCTGGGGGTCCGTAAAATTATAAAAAATTGTTGCAAACAGTTCAAGAAGACGATGAAAAGGCAAGAAGTGCGGAGTAATAAAAATTATATTTTTAAGGCAATAAATAAAACATGAACCTATGAAAGCTGAAGGTCCCGGATTCAAACCCCGGCAAGATCAATGCATTTTTCTTCATATAAAAATTAACTACAAATATAATTAGTTAAACAAAATAAATAAATGACGGCAAAAACAAAATACTAGGTACTTATTATTACGTTCTGTAATTTTTATATAATTTTTATGTTTTTTTTTTTAATTTTTATATCATATTGCTTAAAAATTATTTAATATTTACATTATTATTTGTATTTTTGTCAGAAGTTGACTCTTTTTCATGTTTCTATATTTTCTATATTTCTCAAGAACGACGTAAAATGTCTAGGGTTGAGATGGATTCCGCAAAAAAAATGTGGTTGAAGAGGAGATTCTAGAACTACATAAGTTTTAAGAACTCCTGCTCTAACCGATAGGATAAATTGATTTTACTGCGGAAATGCTAAATAAAAGGTATTTACATCATTTTCAAAACATTTTGACATTTTTCAGAAGACGAAATTTAATATTTCGACGAAAAAAACATTATTTATTTTTTTCAAAGCTATCTACTTTTAATATTTTTTTTAAATGCGATATTTTTACGCGATTATAGTATACAAGTAACGCGTTTTCCTTCTCTCTCTCACTATATAAGCTGTATTATTTCATGGAGATGCAATGTACAAAGCAATTATATACGATGTGTCTAAAAAAATTATTTACAATGTAACTAAATAATTTTATATGCTTATATGGATGCAATGCATCTGAAAATCATATATACATTATGTCTAAAAAATTTATATATAAAATGTCTAAAGAATATTACGTACTGTTTCTATACAGCCTGTTTCAGAGTAAGCGCCTTATTTTTTTTTAGCCACACTATGGTACCTTCAAAATATTTGGCAGTAATATGTTTCAGGACATTGTCTACACGATGGTGATATCAGATTTTCAATTGGACGAATCATTTCAAAGTGGCGACGTTCAACTTTTTTTTTTTAATGGGATGCCATAATTTTTTTATTATTATTGAGATCCTAAAAACATTCTTTTTACGATAGTATTTCGTTTTTCTTAAAAATTTATTTATTTCCCTATCAAAAAGCAAACTAACATTTTAATCTAGTAGCGCATGAATGTTTTACACCCGATGTTATTTTTGTCCAAATATCAAGTAGCGGTAGACAAACTAGTAGTCAAACGTCAAACTCCACCATTGGACGACGTTTCAATTTATGTATTGAAAAAGAAGGAAAACATTTCGAGCATTTTTTGTAAATACTTAATTTTTATTTGATGTAAATTTTTAATTTTGAGTTTCAAAAAGTTGATGTAGATGACAAAATAAAGTTTAATTGTTTCTTTTGTGTCTACCGCTACTTGATATTTGGACAAAAATAACATAACATGCGCTACTAGATTAAAATGTTAGTTTGCTTTTTAATAGGGAAAGAAATGAATTTTTAAGGAAAACGAAATACTATCGTAAAAACAATGTTTTTAGGATCTCAATAATAAAAAAAAAATTATGGCATCCCATTTAAAAAAAAGTTGAACGTCGTCATTTTGAAATGATTCGTCCAAATGAAAATCTGATATTACCATCGTGTAGAGAATGTCCTGAAACATATTACTTCCAAATATTTTGAAAGTAGTATCCATAGTGTGGCTAAAATAAATAAGGCGCTTACTCTGAAACAGGCTGTATTATGTTATTATACAACTTGTAGTAGTATTTCAAGATAGATAACTATCTATAGATATAAGCAATGATGTGAATGCTAGTCAATATTTTGTAATACATCATGGACATATAAACACGCGTTTTTTTTTTTCATCCAAGCTGAAAACCAAATAAGTAAAATTTTATTATTCTTTTAAACCTAAAACGATCGTAACGTACGCGGACTTTTTCAAATATGATTTAACAATTAGACGAAAAAAAAAAAAAGAAAAAAACTTCTAACGGTGACACATAAGCGAAAAACAACTTTTTAATCTATCTTCCTATTATAGCAAATGTGCCGCTATATGAGATAATGATATGATATAGATAGATTAGATACATGTTATATGTTTGTTCTAATACATGTTTCACATTTCAACTCATTTATTTTCTAATTAATCTACTAATTATTTTCTGAGAATGAAATTAATTAATAAACTATATTGCAACTGCAAATCTAAATGCTTATTAAATTATTTATCGGTATATATGTAATTATGATTGCTTATTTAATATTTATATATATTATTAGATATTTAAAATTGTAACATTTACGACCAGATTCGTAATAAAATTTTAATGTTTCATAAAATAGTGTCGTTTTATTGACGGTAATGCAATTTTGTTGGAAGTAAATTTAATTTAAAACTGAAATAATAAATTTGGCTAGCCTGTTATTTATAATATATAAAATCGTTAATTTGTACAACATACCATGTGTCTTTCTGTCTATATGTCTTAAATTCTATAACTACTACAAATTAACATAGTAAAATATTTTCAAGAATTCATTTTATTAAAACAAAAACTGTTTTATGATTAGATTCTGTTTAATTATTTTATAAAAACGACATTTAGCAACAGACTTATAACAGAAGCAATAGCAATTTATAAAGGAAAAGTATAACATAAATCATTGTGAAAGCACTGAGTTAAATAAAATTTGGTTTTCATTAATTAAAAATACATAATTCTTTTGATCTAATTACGTATATGTTACCTAGTAACTTGTTGCTACGTACTGTTATTTACTTTAATGTTATAGATAATTTTGACCTCTTAAGGACGAACGTTCAGTTTCGTCGAAACGTCGTTTTTATAAAATAATTAATAAACAGAATTTTATCCTAAAACAGTTTTTATTTACTACAAACTACTCAGTAGCGGACTGGCAAATTTTATATAATAATAATAATTACAGTTTTTTTGTTTTTTTCGGGATGATGAAAAGAGTTTGTGCCACACCCTTTTGGGTACATGGCGTGATTGTGTGTGTATGTATGTATAATAGTTACTTTATTTAGCTCAAAAAAATGCTATATAATAAACAATATAAAAAAAACAATAGAATATCGATAATTGCAAGACTAATTAATATTAACATTTTTAATACGTATTTGTAATATTACGTAATTCAAGTTATTTTAATTCAATATCAAGTCTTACAAAAATATATGTTACTATTTACGGACATGTGAAAAAAAATCAAAAGAAATTAGTAAATAAATTTAAGTGCAACTACCATTTTTAAACATATATCAGACCATTATTTTGATAAAGTTATTTATCTACTTGTTTAACATGTTGTATTAGGCAAATGAACAAGATAAATGTCGTGTTTGTAACGAAATCAAATAAAAAAATATAAAAAATGACTCGAAAATAGTCGCAATTTAAAACTGAATATGTATACATATATTAAACTTAACGAATTCGTTATTTATACAGTTAGCTTTCCACTAATGATTCAATATGAGTGTTATACTAATATATCTCTAACTTCTTTCTTAATTAAACCAAATAAGAATAATCTTGTAATATTAATTATTTTTCCACAAATATAATTGTAGAAATTTATAATCATTATATCAGCCATCCCACACCAATTTGTAAAATTCGAAATAAAATTGCTGTTCTCTATTAATATTTATTAATAGAATAAATAGGAATGTTTGGAGGCGACTGATTTCGGGGTGATGAAAAGAGTTTGTGCCACACTCTTTTGGGTACATGGCGTGATTGTGTACGTATGTATGTATGTAATGATCGACGTTTCGACGAACTCAGCGTCCGTCTTCGTTAGGAAAACTGATACAAATGACATTAACAGTAAATAAACAGAACATAGAAACAAGTTACTAGGTAACAAATAAGTAACTAGATCAATTTATAGATTTTTTAATTAATAAACGCCAAGATTTATTCAAATACAGTGCCTTCACAGTAGTTGATGTTATCTTTTTCAATTAGTATAAAAGCACTGAGTTAAATAAAATTTGGCTTCTATAAATTTTATGATCTAGTTATTTATTTGTTACCTAGTAACTTGTTTCTATGTTCTGTTATTTACTGTAAATGTCATTTGTATCAGTTTTTTTTCCTGACGATCGTTGAGTTTGTCGAAACGTCTATTATAAATAAATATTAATACAGAACTTTAACCTGAAGCAGTTTCATTTTAAATTAAATATTATTTCTGGTATTAAAACCTTGTACCACTGAACTGATATCGGTCGAATCTGAGTGGTTCGGAACCTACTACAAGCTGTAAGTCCCTTGCTTAGCTGTGGACTAACAACCCGCACTATTGATAATATAAGTAAAAATTGTTAAGAAACTATGGCAAGAGTGCTTTTATTTTTTGTTTTAAAATATATTTTTTCTTCTGTCTCGTATCAAATATGAATAGTATTTCTATTTCTAATTATTTGTTTATGTCTAATATTATAAAATTCAAATAAACTAATTGAAATTACTAAAAAAATTCACAATATTAATATTTAATGTACCACTGGCCTACGACTGAGTGTCTTAATAAATAATTATAATTATGTTATCACATTAAAATTAATAGGAAAATTTTTTTGAAATATTTCTTCTGAAAAATGGTATTATTTGCATTTTATAATTACAGTTGCTGTATAATTGTTAAAAATTATTCAATTCTAATCGTTTTCAAGTTTAAAATGCTGAACTAACTCATATGGCACCTTGTACTAACAATGTCAATATGAAATATTTATGTACTTAGTATACATACATTATATTTCATCATTCTACAATCATAAAGATACCTATACTAACATACATGTATATTTATAGGCGAAATAGGTATAATTTTAAAAGTTTAAAGTAGGCTATATGTGATTAATGATGCTAGAAACGTAGAAAAAATAGACAATTTATAAACAATAGTCAATCGTTGATAGTTAAGCAACAATTTACGTATACTTGTAAGCAAAACATGTTATTATAAAAAAGGTCGCATCTTCTCTTTTACGTGATATGGATTTTAATTTATAATGAAGCAAGGTATGAATCAAGACATCAAATTTTACAAGGTTGAGCTTTTATTTATCAATTTTTCAAAATTACTTAAAATTAGTTTAAAGTTATTTATAACATTTGGTTATTCAGCTCCACACAGATTTATAGATTCCTGACTCCATTCAGATTGTCCTGAAAATTTGTGATTGTGAATTGTTAAATAACTATAACACTTGTAAGTTTAAAAAATCTAAATATACTATAAGTAAAGTCTAAATTAAAATTGAAAACTTTTTGACTATGTTTCTAAAATTAGTAAGACTCATATCAAACATATCAAGATTATCTTGTTAATTATTGTATAATTGATATATATATATATATATATATATATATATATATATATATATCATGATCATTAATCATTATAGCTTTTTTCTGAGTCAGAAATCATATTTTTGAAATTCACACCATTCCGTTAATAATCATCGGAATGGCATGAATTTTGGACTACTAAAAAGCATATTTCAGTAGCTTTTTGGTGATTATTTTGAAATATTTTTAAAGTAAATACAATAAAAGTTATATACCAAAATGTCCAAAAAGGCGATTTTTACCATTTAAGCTAAATGCAAATTTTGAGCCTTCAACAGGCACGGGTTAATATCATCTGACAGGTCTGGGAAGTGTATGGACATTTTTTTTTATTTATTTAGAGTAATTTTGGCGAGTGAAAGCAACAAATTTCCTACTTTGCCAAAATAAGGGCCACCCTAATATATATATATATATATATATATATATATATATATATATATATATATATATATTATAGGTGAATCTTTGTATAAGTTTGTTCGCGAGAAGTTTACATTAAAGGTCAATGTGTGTCAAGTACTAACAGCTGGTTTGTTCCATGAACAAACTTAAATTTTTGGCATTTATTTAGCCGACAATTATTTCTATTATTCTGGTCCAAATAATACAATTTTATAACAATTCTGTGGTAGTTTTGCTATTTTTCGGGTAAACCTAGCTGAATCTTATTTATTTTTTTTTAAATATTGCATCAAAAAAAAAAAAAATTTTTTACATTTAAATAGCCGATAATTATGATAGGTTTTGTATTTGGTTCTGCCACTCTGTGCTTACTAGATTTACCCTAACAAATCACCCTGTACAATGTAAAAAACAATATTTTAAATAAGTGGAAGTATTCAAGATACGAGTAAAATAAATATAGTCAAATATTGTTTACTCTTGTATGAGAACACAGTAAACAAAATTTGGTTATGTAAACTCAGTGATTTTCTTAGTCATAGTCTTTCAGCTTATATATATATATATATATATATATATATATATATATATATATATATATATATATATACGTGTATAGAAGCAAAACAAATTTCATCAATTTTATCAACAAATTTTCGCAACACAAAATTTGTCACCGTATAAGAGAGAATGTAACATGTCAAACCGTCTGATAAATCTTGCTAGAAAATACAGCAAATTTTAGTTTTTTGTGATATTTAGCAGTCATAGACAAATGATATTGTACACCATTTTGTGAGATTGACACTTTGGGATCTTCTTAGAAATAAATACTAAACCATAAAAAAAAATCGATTTATTTATGTCTATATAGTTCAAAAACCATTATATTAAGAAAAAACTCAGATATATATAAAAAAAATTAAAATAAAACGACTTTACGATTTAGTTGTGTATCGACGTTTCGATGTATAGTACGTACATAATTGTCCAGAAAAATGATACAAATGGTTACTAATAATCTGGATGGACACGGCTGTAGGCACTTGTTGAAACATAATTAAAATTAAAATAAAAATAAACACACAACTCTTGGTTTTTTGTTTCAAAATTATTATTTTATTAATACGATGTACATTTCGGCTTATTAGGCCATCATCAGGTGACGAAAATGTAATACAAAAAATTATACATTTCTAACTATATATACTAATACTTAACTAAAACATAATGTACTAGGGACCTAAAATGGTTTTAGCAGTGGGGATGAAAATAAGTCGGTTTGTTCATTTATTAAGATTTTATTATCAGCCAAGGCTGTTTGTATTTCCATCGCTTCTAAGAAATTCATTCTAAGACCCTTGTCAAGAAAAATAGCATATGTCGGTAGTACAAGTTTAAAAATTGCAAACCAATTAAAATCAAAAAATATTGTTTCTGCATTTTATAACAAAAACAAACTAAAAAATTCAATAGTAAATAATAAAATAACTAATAAAAATATTCTCAACCAATCCGGTATTTATAAAATAAATTGCAGTAATTGCTCGGCTATTTACCTCGGTCAGACAGGAAGAGCTTTTCAGACACGTTTTAACGAACACATTAGGTCGGTTAGGCTGGAAAAAACCGACTCAAATGTAGCCAAACATTGTTTAGATCTAGGACACAAATGTTTTATTGAGGATATGGAAGTATTGCATATTTGCGACAAGGGTCTTAGAATGAATTTCTTAGAAGCGATGGAAATACAAACAGCCTTGGCTGATAATAAAATCTTAATAAATGAACAAACCGACTTATTTTCATCCCCACTGCTAAAACCATTTTAGGTCCCTAGTACATTATGTTTTAGTTAAGTATTAGTATATATAGTTAGAAATGTATAATTTTTTGTATTACATTTTCGTCACCTGATGATGGCCTAATAAGCCGAAATGTACATCGTATTAATAAAATAATAATTTTGAAACAAAAAACCAAGAGTTGTGTGTTTATTTTTATTTAAATGGTTACTAGGTAACAAAATAAGTAACTAGATTATAAAATTTATAAAATTTAAATTATAAGCAGCTAAATTTTATTTAAATCCGTGTCTTCATACTTATCCATATTTTTCCAAATTTTTTCTAAAATATATTGTAATATATTTTAAATAAATAAAATATGTTATTCTCGTCTCACTTTTAAAAGTGATTTTTGTCAAAAGTAGTTTCGACGGTAACTTAAAATGACATATTAAGCAATTTTAATTAATTTATTTGAATTTTATAATATTAAATATAAAAAGAATATACCGGGTGTATACTTGGTTTATGCAATATAGGAAAAACAATGTTATTTTTTTAACATCGTAATTTCTGCCTCCCCGTTAGTTTTAGAGAAAAATTATAAGAGACAAAAATTATTTAGAATTAAAAACTACATTATTTACGCTTAATTGTGATATTACGTCTCAGTAATTAATTATTAATTAAATAAATATTATCAGTTTTCAGCAATATCAGACAGCCATGGACAAAACGCGAATGTATTTTGTTCACAAATGTCAGTGTATTGTCATTTGTAAACAAAATACATTCGCGTTTCGTCCATGGCTGTCTGATTGCCGAAAACTGTAAATATTTATTTAATTAATAATTAATTACTGAGACGCAATATCGCAATTATTTTAAGCGTAAATAATGTAGTTTTTAATTGTAAACAATTTTTGTTTCTTATATTTTTTCTCTATAACTAACGGGGAAGCAGGAATTGCGATGTTAAAAAAATAACATTGTTTTTCCTATATTGCATAAACCAAGTATACACCCGGTATATATATATATATATATATATATATATATATATATATATATATATATATATATATATATATATATATCAAAAATAAAAATACTATTCATATTTGATAAGAGATAGAAATAAAGCAAAAAAATAAAAGCACTTTTTCATAAATTAAAGAGGTGGAAATACGGGGCCATTGTTTTTATATAATCTTTCAATATTTTGCCTTAAAAATTTACTGACCAACGAGCACATGTATTTTAAAGATTTAAAAAATACAGATTTCAGTAAGAAACCGTAATCACTGAATTAAAAACTTGAGTGCGTCTAACTTCGAGCAACAATACTTATTGGAACATTGAGCCGTAGACGTGACGAGTTGGGCACTTTCTCTTCTCGATTTAGTATATATATGGCCTACATACAATCAATTCATGATGTACGCATCATTGTCTATCATACGTGGTACACCTATGTAATCATCAAAATAAGTATATGAAATGATTGAAAAAAAATCTTGTGTACTTACGATGCATCCGTATTCGAAATTAACTATTTACAGTACACTGTAAAAAATATTAGCGAAATTACAGAAATATGGTAGTAAAATTTTACTATAAAAAATCTGCAATTTTATTTTACTATAAATATTTTGTATTGCTATCTCAAAATTCTGTAATTTTTAACATAATTCATAATAATCAAATAAAGTAAGTAATAAATATGTAAAATTGCTTACTTTCTGCAAAATTGCATCACATACTTAATGTAAGATTACATATTGTTGGTATAACTTCTTAAATTATTTACAATTACAGCTTGCATATTAATATCTATAATAATTCATTAAAATAATGAGACTTATCGTTAGTACATATTTTGTATAATAATACTAATAAAATATTTTAAGTGTAATTCATTCATTTCAAAATACCTACATCCTTTATGTAAATTTAGAAATGTATGTGATTATACTAACAATAATATTACAGAACTAAACAAATTTTAGCTAATTATGAAAAATTCCTGACAACAAAACTAAAGTTCTGTAAATTTACTACAAAATACTTCACTAAAAACTACTTATTTAATAAGTGCCATCTAGTAACAAAATTTTATCATCAAAATACAATTACACCCAGCTATAACAGTTTTTTTTTTGCAAATATCTTAGAACATAAAATTTACCAAATAGTGAGTTTTGCATCTATACGACTCATATGTACTTTTCCATTCCGTTGATAATATATCATATTACATAATGTTTGTAATAGTTATGTTGTTATGTATTTTTAAACAATTATATTAAAATTACAGCAGTTGTAGAAATACTGGGAATCATAGTGTCTCATGGTTTATAGGTAAAATTACATATTTTTTTTTAGAGTGTAACTTATTTATGTATGCGTTGAATGTATCGTGTTTCACATGTCACTGATACGGCTATAAATATTCATTATTTTCTTAAATTCTTCGGCAGCTCATTGTGTGTGTGTGTCTTTTCCAAAAATTAATTATAAATTTATAATTCCAATTAGAAAAAAATTAGAAAGTAAAGCTTGTCGATCTATAATAATAAATTTCGATTCATTAGACATAATAATTATTTATTTTTCGACAAATTAACAATTTCCGTTACCTTGCTTATATTATGTTTTCGATTTTAAATTCCATTTCCATACAGAAAAAATTTGTGGACTACAAGATATTATTCTAAAATTTACAATATTGTATTAAAACAAAAAATCGTTGCTTTTTTTATTAACACGTTTTTATTAATTCGCTTTCTTTCCTGTTTGTTTGTTTATTTGTTTGTTCGGTACAAATTTTTCAATCGATTTTAAATTAACTTCCCGATGAGCTAGAGACTTGAAACTTTAAACATGGCTCAGAACAGAATGACAATGCCATATTAACTAATTAATTAATTATGCCATATTTACGAATTTCATACATTCGTGTATTTAGAAAATTATTTTTTTCAAAATACAAAAACTACAGAAAACAACCACTGACAATACAGAACACGCACGCAAGATTAAAAAGCAGAAAAAATTATTTAAATAAAAAAAATAATTAATATACCACGTTTTTAAATTAGACTAAAAAGTATAAAATAATTTCTCCCAGCCCGATACAGATTTATAACCCCATACAGATTCTTGACCCGCATAAAGATTATCCTGAAAATTTGTTTTTGTGAATTTTTAATAGCTATGACAATACTTGTAAGATTTAAAACAAAAAACTAGGAAACCCGTGACCCTTAAAGGGCCACGTTTGAAGTCGAAAATAGTAATGAAACATATAAACATGATAAAAATAAATAAATAAACAAATAATAATAATAATATAATAATAATAAAATATCAATTGCACTATTATATATTACTCAAAAGCAACACTTCTATCATCAGTAGTGTACATAACTTCACACAGCTCTCATTTGACATTTGCATTATAAACATAATTTTTCATCAAATCTTTTGAGAAGCAAGATGAAATCGTAGAACGATGAAACTTGCCGATTCTCAAATAGGGAATGAACCAATTAAAATGACAGCACTCCCATCAAAATCGTTTCCGGGGTTTAGGAGGATATGCTGGAGAAACATATATACATATATTGTAGTATATATATATATATATATATATATATATATATATATATATATATCTACAGTGTGTCCCAGGATTGATGTTACAAGAGGTGTAATGGACTAGAATTTTTTGAATTTCATTTCAAGATTCTGGAATTAAGCCCTGCTTGGCGTGAAACGAATTTTAAGAATTTTTTCGTTTTTTGAAAAACAAAATGGCCGTGACGGTGAAGCAAAAACTATTTTCTTTTCAGGTAAAGTACCCTTTTTGTTTAGGATACGACAAAATTTTATTAAGAAAAGTTGTTTATAATGACAAATCATGGCCGTATACCAAACTTCAGGACGATCTACCTACTTTCATTAAACTGTCTGTTTTAGTTTGAACAAAATAAAAAATAAAAAAAAAATTAAAAAATTAAAATAAAATAAAAAATTTTAATAAATTAATAATTTTAATTAATTAATAAAATAAAAAATTTTAATAAATTAATAGATACCTACAATTTATTTTGTTCAATCTAAAACAGACAGTTTAATGAAAGTAGGTAGATCGTCCTGAAGTTTGGTATACGGCCATGATTTGTCATTATAAACAACTTTTCTTAATAAAATTTTGTCGTATCCTAAACAAAAAGGGTACTTTACCTGAAAAGAAAATAGTTCTTGCTTCACCGTCACGGCCATTTTGTTTTTCAAAAAACGAAAAAATTCTTAAAATTCGTTTCACGCCAAGCAGGGCTTAATTCCAGAATCTTGAAATGAAATTCAAAAAATTTTAGTCCATTACACCTCTTGTAACATCAATCCTGGAACACACTTATATATATATATATATATATATATATATATATATATATATATATATATATATATATATTATTATATACAAGTTTTGTCATGGCTATTAAAAATTTACAATGACAAAACTGTATGGGGTTATAAATCTGTATGGGGGCTAGGAGAAATTATTTTATACTTTTTAGTCCGTTTTAAAAACGTGGTATATTATTTTTTTTAAATTTAAATTATTATTATAATATCTACTGTTTATTAATTTTTTTACTGCATTTGTTGTACAAAAACTAAGTTCTTGAAATTTTGTTATAATATTTAAAATAAAATATCTTGTAATATTATTTACAAACGTTTTTTTTTCTCTTTATATTTAATGTTTTTTTTAGAGTGTACGTTTAAAATAAAATAAATGCAAACAAAAATCAATAAAGTTACCATAAAAATAAAACAGACCTGTCATAAAATACTAGATCTGTTATCTAGTAGTATTTAACATAGTTTTAGAACGAACTCGTTCAATAAAATAGCTAAATTAGTTCAGAAGAAGCGCGCGAATAAGGCCCCGAGTCTCATAATACCTAAGTAGTTTAAATTATTTTTTAAGTCGCGTCGCCGCCATAAATGCAAACCTATAAAGATCTTTACTCCGATAGTGTAGATTAGAAATGTTTATATAAATAAACTATAGCTGGGCATGCAACTAATAAAACAACGATTAAATGCGAATTTCATGAAGAAGAAGTTAGTGTCTCCCCGTTATAGTGGCGGGCGATATAGAAACAGGAGAGAGACACACTTGTCGCCGCGATCGTAAACCCGGAATGACTTTGACCAAATAAAGTGCTGGTTTGTTGCAACTGGTTATCACATGTTTGAAAAGGAAACGCCTGCTAGCTAGCACCATTGACCAATCGCACGAAACCGTACCTAAAACAACATTTTTCATTTAACCGCTTTGTAATTAAAAAAACTTTCGCTGTCAAAAGTCGAACCACATACGTACCTAATACCGTTTGGACTGAACCAAAAGTTCGTTGGTTTTTTGTTTTCTCTTCGATGATAAGTAAATTTCGGAAATGTTTAGTACGGCTTTAATCTTTCATTAATCAAAACTATACATCTAGCAGGAATCGGGTACGAAATAGATTAGTGTATGATGAGTGTGAAATTGAAAAAAATGTTGTAGCAAAAGTTCGATGTTAGTCAGTTAAGATGGTTCGGACATCTTAAATGTTTGGTTAAAATTGTATATGAATGATTTTGAGAGTGTTTTGCGTGAGCGAAAATTTCCAAGTAGTGGGAATAGAAGAGCATATATGAGAGAAATTATGAATGTGGATGAAGCTAAAGTTGCTTATCTGGATAGGGATGTTTGGAGAATATTTCGGGATAATGGAAAGAGTTTGTGTCACACCATTATGGGTACATGGCGTGATTGTGTATGTATGTAAAAATATACATTAAAATAATTACACTGTTAAAAAACTGCCATTTTACATAAAAAAATTTCATATTATTTCAGCAAAACGATAAATTTATGTAAAACTAATATAATTTTGTAATTTTAAGCGAAATAATTAATTTTCCATACTATATGTTTTTTTACCGAAAAAGTAAGTAAACTTACATAAAATATACGTATTTTACAATGTATATAATGTAAAATTTTTCCTGTGACGTATGCAAATTTACATATTAAACTGATGTAAATCAGTTGTCTGACTAACACTTTATATTTAACACTATCTATTTTGAAAGTCGAAATATTAAATGAAAATTTGATTTAAAAATCAATCGATATTAATAGTAGATTGATAGGAAACAATAGAAATTTACAAAATATCATCAATCATTGTAAAGGTATTGATTTAAATGAAATATGGTTTGTTTAAATTAATAATTTATAAAAATTTTATAATCTAGTTACTTGTATTTTGTTTCCTAGTAACTTGTTTCTATGTTCTGTTTATTTATTGTGTATGTCATTTGTATCATTTTTTTTCGTGATGATGATGTACGTAGAGTATGTGGAAACGTCGATTTTTTAATTAAAAATAATACAGAACTAAATCCTAGAGCATTTTTATTTTAAAATATGTTAATATAAAATGTTATGTTAAAAAATATCTCGCAACTAAAGCCAAACTTTTTATGATATCCTAAATTTGTATTCGTTTTTGCTCCGAAAAAAAAAAACTAACAAACTTTTGGTACAACCCAATACATATATGAACAAACAAACAGCAAAAAAAATTCTAATAAATCTATTCACATATCGATAACTATATGTTTATATGTTGGGTAGTAAACGTAAGTCCGAGATGATTATCTCGAAAATTTACAACGACTTCAATTTTCTTTCTTACCTATACGGTATTTATGACTTGTATTGATTAAAAAAAAATAATAAAAAAAAATTAATTGATATGAAACGGTCTTTCAAATGCTTAGATTTATCTTATGATTTAAAAACGATTTTATACATAGCATACAAATTTCGATATTGGTTTTATAAAAATTAATATTCAAGAAACTAATTTTGAAATAGTTATATAGTGGCGATAAAAAGATAGGGACGTCATCAATTTTTGTCACTAGGCAAATAACGTCACTCACTACTATGTTTATATGAGCTTCTTACGTACAGCAGACAGGGGCATTAATGGCCCATTATTTTCCTTTTCTTGTTTAAAATATGAAATGAAATTGCCAAATAACTGTTGACATCTCGCCTAGACCATCTTTTTGCCATAATAAATTACAAAAATACACATTCAAAATATAACGTCAAATGAACTAATATAAACGTACTGTGACTTTTGACATTGAAAATCAATGCTGCCAAATATATCAAAAATAAATAAGTTGATTTCGATAAAAAAAATCCAATAATATACGATATATTTGTATATATTACATTTTAATTTGATTAAAATAACATATGTAAATAGTTTCAAGACGATTTAGTTCATTATACGTAGAATAGAATAAAATTAATTTTGTTCATTAGTGAGTTTTATGTTGTTAAGTTTTATCACGTGATTATGAAGTACCTATCTTTTTATCGTGTCGCGACTATAGTATTTTGTTTTTGCGTAAATCGCCATTATACTATAATAAAACTATAACTTAATATAATACGCCACGTGTAATTAAGAATATAAAAAATAATTTTAGATTATCGCAATTTGGTAATACAAATTTTCCCCGTAAACGCAATGCATGTTGAAGAGTGTAAAAAAAACATTATTCCCCTTCAATCTTCGGATATATATAGAACACCCTGTGAATGCGATAAGGTTTATGTTAGACAAACATATAGAACTGTTTCTACTAGATTGACAGAATATAAGAGCAGGTCAATACGTCTAAAACCATACAGATAAATCTGCTATTGCTGAACATACGTTAGAATATCTTCATGAGGTAAAATTCAAAGTACTGTAATAATTGCAAGACTTATCAATATTAACAGCAGATTAATAAGAGAAGCAATAGAAATTTATAAAGAAAAAGATAACATCAAAGCACTGATTTAAATAAAATTTGGCTTGCATCAGTAAAAATTTATAAATTTTATGATCTAGTTACATATTTATTACGTCTAGTAACTTGTTTCTATGTACTGATATTTATTGTAATGTCATTTGATGAAAACGAACGTTGAGTTTCGTCGAAACGTCGATTATATAACGTCAGTCAAGTTAGCACCCCCCATTCTCCAAAAATTAAAACAAATTAGCTCACATTTATGAGCTATTTATGAGCTATTTTTGAGCCACATTCAAAATTTTTGAGCTGCAAAACTATGCATGAAAATAATGTTTTTCGATGGGGGGTGCTAACTTGATTTCAAGTTAGCACCCACGCTATCAAAAAAATTTTAAAAATTAAAACAAATTAGCTCACACTTATGAGCTATTTATGAGCTATTTTTGAGCCACATTCAAAATTTTTGAGCTGCAAAACTATGCATGAAAAAAATGTTTTTCGATGGGGTTGCTAGCTTGACTTCAAGTTAGCACCCACGCTATCAAAAATTTTTTTAAAATTAAAACAAATTAGCTCACATTTATGAGCTATTTATGAGCTATTTTTGAGCCACATTCAAAATTTTTGAGCTGCAAAACTATGCATGAAAAAATTTTTTTTTGCTATCAAAATTTAGGTATCTTTAAGTTTACATGAATAATAATCCTTATTTAGTTCAAATGCTTTACCAAATACAAAATAATAATATAAAAATACTAATATATAAATGTAAATCATATATATGTAAATATTTTTTAAATCTATTATAAACATAAAAATACTTTATTTAAATAATAATCCTTAAGGCTAATTTTGAATATTTTTATATGTAATTTCTTAAAACTATCAGGTGACTTATTATATATTTGCCCTCTTTTAAACAGTAATGTATTTTGTCCTTGTTTAGTATTTTTTTGAGTAATATCAAATTTATTCTTTTGCCGAGTATTATGATTATGTATATATTCAGTTTTAGCTAATTTATCTTTAAAATAATCAGATTGAGGACTTAATTTTATTTTATGGATTAATATAATTATTTGTATTTTCATTAATTCTTTTATATCGCACTGTACCACTGTAATTCTTCTAACATTTTTTGTATAGCATTTTAAAATTATTCTCATTGATCTGTTTTAAAGTAACTCTAATTTATTTATATAATTTTGACTAGTTAGATACATTATTGAGCCTGCAAAATAAAAATGCGGACAAATTATTGTATAAGAGTTGATTTATGAGTTACTTGAGAAATACAAAAACTACTTTCGTGCTGCATATTCAAAATGGAAAAAAATTATTTTTCAATAATGTGCTAATAAATTTAGGCCATGTTAGCACCCCCGCTTTTAATTATAAATAAAATGGGCAATATTTGACATGAGATTTATAAACTCTTTATGAAGTAGTTATGAGTATCGAAATTTAATTTTGTGCACCACTTTGGACACTCGAAAATTCACACTATTCTGCCCGTGCGAAAAACGAATTTTCGAATTTTTAAAATAGAGCTCAAAAATAAATTTCGACGCTCACAAGTAGCTTATAAAGTGATCATAAATCTCATGTTAGATATTGTACATTTTATTTAGAATTACGCGCGGGGGGGGGCGGTTTGTCATGACGTCAAGATAGTACCCTCCTCCAATTAAAAAAAATATATAATGTAGAATAATTAGCCCCACTATTTATGAGCTCGTTTTGCGTAACTTTTGTAGTGACGAAAAACGTACTTTTAAAACTTACACGCGCGGTGTCAGCTAAGATGGCAATTCCGATGACGGCGATGTAAAATGAATGAAACTGTATTGGAATAAGGCAAAAAGTGCTCGAGTTATTATTACTTTCTAAAAAGCATAAAATTGAACACTTTTTAAGAGAATGAATTGGTTTCAACCAATATCCAAATAATAATAACAATAAATAACAATAACAACAACAACAATGCATAGTTTTGCAGCTCAAAAATTTTGAATGTGGCTCAAAAATAGCTCATGAATAGCTCATAAATGTGAGTTAATTTGTTTTAATTTTTGGAGAATTTTTGATAGCGTGGGTGCTAACTTGAAGTCAAGCTAGCACTCCCCATCGAAAAACATTTTTTTCATGCATAGTTTTGCAGCTCAAAAATTTTGAATGTGGCTCAAAAATAGCTCATAAATAGCTCATAAATGTGAGCTAATTTGTTTTAATTTTTAAAAAAATTTTGATAGCGTGGGTGCTAACTTGAAATCAAGTTAGCACCCCCCATCGAAAAACATTATTTTCATGCTTAGTTTTGCAGCTCAAAAATTTTGAATGTGGCTCAAAAATAGCTCATAAATAGCTCATAAATGTGAGCTAATTTGTTTTAATTTTTGAAGAATGGGGGGTGCTAACTTGATTGACGTGATTATATATGAATTTTAATACAGAACTTGAATCTAAAGTAGTTTTATTTTATCTAATAAGTTCTGAAAGATTTTTTACTTTGTTCAAAAATTCATTTTATATTACGTAATATAATTTAATTTTTTTATATATACAAAGACTTTTAGTCAGCGACAATTTTTAATAAAGTATTTTAATTTAATCTGCAACGCATTCAATTTTAGTAATCAAATTATAATGATATCATATTTTGATGCACAAAAAATAGCTATTAGAATTAAATTTTAAAATATTCGTGTCATATTTATTTATAATTTTCTATAAAATATATTAGACTTTTTATAATATAAATTTATTAAATTATTTATCGAGTGTCCTAAATAACTAACCTGACTATTAATAACTTTTTTCGTTCAAAGAGATAGGTACGCGTTTGAACATAATTACTTGTCGGGTTATTGCTTTTTCAAACGATTATTAAAATTACAAATATTAGTTTTACATCTCATGTAGCATACAATATTAAACATATTAGAAAATTTTGAAAGTCGTGTATTATACTGTAAAAAGAAATCTTATTTAAATATTTTTTGGCGTTGAAATTTGTTTTTTACAATGAATTTTTGTGTTTATTACGCCGTGTATATTTATTACAAAGAAATAATTAAACATTAGCTATTTTTTAGATAAAGAAAAGTATACTCCCGGCAGAGTCAAACCTTTTCTTTATCTAAAAAATAACTAATGTTTAATTAGTTCTTTGTAATAAATATACACGGCGTAATAAGCACAAAAATTCATTGTAAAAAAGTAAAAAGAAATCGGTAATTTTATATAAAAACCTGGAGCAACTCATTTACATTAATTTAATATGTAGATTTACAGACTTTACAGTAAATTTTTACATTATATAAATTTATTTATTTATTTAGTTAAAATTACAAAATTATATTATTTTTACCGAAAATTTATAATATGTAATTTTTTACGATGGTTTTAATGTAAAATGGCATTTTTTCAGTGTAGGTAACAAAATAATTAACTAAATTATAAAATATATACATACATACATACATACACAATCACGCCATGTACCCAAAAGGGTGTGGCACAAACTCTTTTCATCATCCCGAAATCAGTCGCCTCCAAACATTCCTATCCAAACAAGTAACTTTCGCTTCATCCACATTCATAATTCCTCTCATACATGCTCTTTTATTTCTACTACTTGGAAACTTTCGCTCACGCAAAACACTCTCAATCATACCACTCCAACTACTCATCGGACGTCCACGCAAACGTATACCATCAAAATCATTCAAATAAATCTTTTTAACCAAACGTTCATTAGACATTCGCTCAACATGTTCGAACCATCTTAACTGACTAACACCAACTTTTGCTACAACATTTTTTTTCAATTTCACACTCATCATGGTTTTAATGTAAAATGGCATTTTTTTCAGTGTAGGTAACAAAATAATTAACTAAATTATAAAATAAATAAATTTTTAATTAAAGCAATCCAAATTTTATTTAAATTAGTTCCTTCACCTAGCGTCTATAAATTTACATATTAAACTGGTGTAAATCAGTTGTCCCAGGTTTTTATGTAAAAATACCAAAATTTTTTTTTACAGTGTATTAACTTGTTTCTATATTCTGTTTATTTACTGTATATATCATTTGTATCTTTTTTCCTGATGTTCATTGAGTACGTCGAAATGTCGATTATTAATAAAAATTAATACAGAACTACAACCTAAAGCCGTTTTATTTTAATATAAGTTCTAAAAAACTTTTTACTATTCTAAAATTTTATTTCGATAAAAGTTTCATTAATAATTTTCGCAACTTTACTAAACTCTTTTTGCGTAGCGATTATATTACAGATGTTTTCACCTAAATAAACAAAAGCCAAGACCATTGTTTCGGTAAATGCAATTAACACCATAATTTAATGGTGGAGAAAAAAAAGAAGCATAAAGGTAAGTCGTAGTTGGAAATATATACAATGCGACAAAACGGTAGCGGTAGCTTATAACCGATTAAGTCCTTACGCTGTTCCCGGAAACAAAACGACGCGCGCGGAGGGCTGAAGGGGGTACAACAAAGTCCTTTTCTGGCCTACCTACATGGTTTACAGCTTATTCCGGTTTCCGCAAATTTGGCCGCAAAGGTCACAGGTCGGCAAATGTCGCTAGATTATTTCTCCGAGACCAAACAAATGAAAGGGGGCTATACGGTATTTTTTAGAAATATACTCACGCACCAACGAACTAGTCTTGAGTTCTTATCGCACAGAGATTATTTTTGGATTTATGTTGAAAGTTTTACAAATCCGTAAATTTCCTTTAAATAGAAATTTATTTCGGGCAATGACCAAAAATTATAAAATTTTAAAAGTAAATTGCTATTTCGAAAATGATTGACCTTATTTAAGTTAATAATATAATTATGTTGTTTATTTAAAACGGAAATTGCAAATATTTGAATTTTATAATAATAATTCAGTACTTTAAATATAGTATGTTAATTAAAAAAAATACGTGTGACAAAAATATTTGACATAATAAATTAAAATATATGTAATAAATTATTTATTAGGTAGGTATCATTAAGGGGTTATACCTACCTGCAAGGCCAAAAAATACACGAAAGTTTGGGATTTTTTTAAACAAAAACTACACAACATTTTTCAAAACGACTTTCTCCACTTTATTCGGCATGTCTTCCTCTACAAAATGCGATTTTTTAAATTACAAAAATCCGTCCTGGTGCCCCGCACGGCTGCTCCCCGTGGATGATGTTTTTGGGAAACCCTTTTGCGGTGCCAAGTCCCATTCGCGCTAGAATTATTTGAAATCAATAAAACCAAGCGGGTTTTGTTAAGCATGAGTAAAACTAGTACTTAATCGATGGATTTTCAAAAAAAATCATTTTTGACAAAATGGCGGCCTTGTAAAGTTGAAGTATCGATTTTGACCCGTAAAAATTTGTCTGTGATCGGCTATAAAAAATCGAAATTTAATCAGAGACAAAATCCGAACGATTAAGTACTAGAAAAAATAGTTCTTAACAAAATGCGCACACAGCCATCTGAATCGAACGAATAGTTTCCGAGAAATTTTTGGCACCGATTTTGAAGACATGGTTTCGAGATAATTGCGTTTAAAGTTTCAAGTTGTGTTCAGTCCTCTGTAAGTGAATATTTTTGGGAACTTACATAGAATCATCAAATCATCACTTTTTACACTGACATGCAGCCTCGTATTGTGCACGTTCGTTTGAGGTTATGGCATTCAACTTAAACACGCTTTTGCGCATGTCCACGCGCACAGGAATGACGGAGAGCGTTTCCAATGGATCTCGACCCGGTTCTCTTGTACCGCGCATAACTTTGTCAATTTTAATCGGATTAACTTGCGCTTTTGAGAAAATATTCTTGAATATGTATACTTTCGATTTATGCAATAAAAAAAAATCGATTTTTTGAAAGTTTGCAGGTAGGTATCACCCCTTAAATAAATTTACAGTAAATACATAGAAAAAACTATAACGTATAAAAATTTGCTGTGGCCAGCACAGAATCGACTGTCATTGTATTAAATAAGTTTATGGAATAGAAATACAACTACTGTAGTCATGGTAACTAAAAACAAAACTGTCTTGACATAAATATGCCACATATTTACAGAATTATATCATAAAAATATGAAAAATTATTAAAAAAAAATATTCCAAATAAGAGTTGTTAGTTTAGCAATTTTTGTTAAATATTTTTTTTCGAAATATATCTCTGTTACGAAATATTCGTAAAACACATAAGTGACATCAATAAATTACTATTTCCTTTACCAAAATTTACATTCTGTTTATTTACTGTAATGTAATTTGTATAATTTTTCTTGATGATGTACGTAAAGTACGTCGAAATGTCGATTATTAATAAAAATTAATACAGAACTATATCTCAAGTCATTTTATTTTAATACAATGAGTACTGAAATATTTTTTACTATATAAATATTTTAGTTATTATAATAGAATGTTTTTCAAATTTCATTAAATTTTTAATTTACCTATCCTAGAAGAATGCTATTTTTCGTTTTATTAATAAATGAAATTCTTTGCGAACAGAAAAAAAAACAAAAGCAAAACGGAATAAATGAAATAGTTCATATTTTCATTTGGCGTATAAAAGTACTAACAATAACAACTTCGCGTATCTCCGGCATTAAATCTTACCGAATGTTACTAGGAGGTCCGTTTGAAGTAAATAAAAATGAAAATAAACCGAAGAAGAAATGAAAATGGGCAAAAATATGGGTTTGAGTAGTTCCGTTTTCTCACTTAATGGTTCGTACTAGTTACACCATCATCCCTTAAACATATACAGGGGTGTAGCTAGAATGTTACCACACAGTTTATGCGATAATTCTATACGGAAGTGTTTTTTTTTTCACTTAAATTAAAATCTAAATTAATCTGTAAAAGAAGCCAGAGAAGCTCATAGGATAGTAGGAATAGAAGAGCATGTATTAGAGGAATTATGAATTATGAAAAGGTGCTTGTTTGGATAGGAATGTTTAGAGAAAACTGATTTCGAGTGGAAAGAGTTTGTCTCACACCCTTTTGGGTACATGGCGTGATTGTGTATTTATGTAAAAGTAATAATTTCAATAAGCATATTATTAGCAATTAAAATAAAATGGTCTTAGGTGGTAGTTCTGTATTAATATTTATTAATAATCGACGTTACAACGTACCCAACGTACATGTTTATCAGAAAAAAATGATACAAATAATATTTACAGTAAATAAATAAAACATAGAAACAAATTACAAGGTAACAAAATAAATAACTAGATTATAAAATTTATAAATCGTTCTAGTTTCAATTACCATGTTATTGAATTTTATAATTATTTACCAAATGAATATAAATGTTTAAACAAAAAAAAATTCAAAAATAAAATTAAAAACATATTACTTGGTTTGGCTCATTTTACTACAGGGTGATTTATGACGTCCGTCGGGGAAAAACTACACCGGATGATTCCTATGAGTAATCTTAATAAAAAAACTTCAAATTAACATATGTCCGAAAGTTTAAAAGTTTATTACACGTAACATCAATCGCGTTAGCCTTATTTATTTTATCAGAAAAAAAAAACAAAAACAATAATTAAGGTACTAATTTAAAGCAATAATTTAATAATAATAATTAATAATTTAATAATTTTCTCTGACATCAATATTAAATTAATTATGGATGAGTTCACAGTACATGAGTATGCTGATATAATTTTTATTTATGGAATTTGTGATGGAAATGCATTAGCCAAAGGAGGACACTTCTAACACTTACTTTAAGTTTAATCCCAGACGTTCTTGCTTTAAATTAGTACCTTAATTATTGCTTTTGTTTTTTTTTTGTTTCCTAATTTAGTAAATAAGGCTAACGCGATTGATGTTACATGTACTAAACTTCTAACGGCTACAGTTCCGTTAGAAAGCATTTTCGGGCATATGTTTATTTAAAGTTTCCTATTTATATTACTCATAGGAATCATCCGGTGTAGTTTTTCCCCGACGTCATAAATCATCCTGCATAAAAGAATTTATTGATCACTTGAAAAATTAAACACTTTTTTTAGATTTGTAATATTGTAATTTCTATTCGTATTTTGACTTGTGTAAGCACTTTTTAGTGTGTTAACTTAAATAAATATTATTATTATTGAAATAAAAATATGAAATGTCCAGTACACCCTGTATTTAGATTAGTTCTGCCGGTTGCGATTCCTTTTGTATTTTAAATATGCAACGTTGAAAAGGACTATAATGAGATTATGGAAATATAGGCCATGCTACAGTGCAATTATAACTATAGATTCTCGTGCAAATGTTGTGCTATATATCATATCTCTATGTAGCCATAGCATAGCATAGCATAGCATTCTTTTCCTCCATTTGCATAGAATGTTGTTTTTGTTCCCTGATGTGATGTGTTCCTATTCATTTCTGGCCAACGGATATATTTTTCCTTCGCGGCACAAAGATGATAAAATGAAACAAGTTATTTAGACTAGCGAATAAACAATGCCAAACGCGCTTTTTTTACTATTCCAAGACGTAAACGCCACGTATAAAAATCTTTTGTCATCTGTGACTATTTCCTACTTCTTCGTATCTTCTCATTGTCTTTTTTATTTTCTTATTTTCAAAATTTATGTTATCCACTGCACGGCTTACCCATAAAAATGACAATATTATAAAATTAAAAAATAAATTACTTCCTGACTTACTTCCATATTTAATATATAGCTACGAATCCACCAAAGTAACGTTGAGATATTTTCTTTAAGTACACTGAGAAAATTTTTCTAAAACTAGAACTGTAAATTTATTCTATGTGTTGTTTGTTTATTATATATGTCATTTGTATATTTTTTCCGATGATGATTTTTAAATAAAATATATACAGAACTAAATCTTAAAGCTTTTTTTACTTTAATATAATGAATTCAGAAAGATTTTTTTACCACACTGTAGAAAAAAAAAATAGCGAAATTAGAGAAAAGTAGTAGTAAAATTTTACTATAAAAATCTTGTAATTTCATTTTATAATAAATACTCTATATTTCTACATCAACATTCTGTAATTTCTACATAATTCATAATAGTCACATAAAATAACTAAAAATGCCTAATAAGTATGTAAAATTGCTTACTTCCTGCAAGCATCACATACTTAATGTAGAATTACATATTGTTGGTATAACTTCTTAAATTATGTAAAATTACAGCTTGCATATTAATATCTGTAATAATTCATGAAAATAATCAGATTTAGTACATATTTTGTGTAATAATACTAATAAAATATTTTAAGTGTAATTCATTTACTTCAGAATACATCCTTTATGTAAATTTAGAAATGTATGTAATTATATTAACAATATTACAGAACTAAACAAATTTTAGCTATATATGTAAAATTCCTGATAGCAAATATACTGAAGTTCTATAATTTAAAAACTCTAATATTACATACATATGTACTTTTTCATCCCGTTAGTACGTAATGTTTGTAATAATTCTGATATTATGTATTTTTAAACAATTATATAAAACTACAGCAGTTGAGTAATTGTACATTTCTAGAAATACTTTGGGCTTCATAGTGTCTCATGGTTTGTAAGTAAACTTACATAATTTTTTTTAGAGTGTATGTAAACTAAACAATAGAAGTATTTCATTTACTAAAAAATGTCAAAACATTCTGTAACACATCTGATTACAGATATGAATCGAATAGACCCATATTTTTTTAGATGAAATATCCTGCAAAACTATAAATCTTACAGATGCGAATAGAATTGATTCATTCATTTAATTTTGTTCTGTATTACAAATATATATATATATATATATATATATATATATATATATATATATATATATAAAAATCTACTATTATATATGAAAATCCAATGTCCATGTCTACATTTTTCTAAAATTATTGAAAATAATGTAAAATTTCGTATACAATTAAATTGAAACAAAAAAAAAAAAAGCATTAATTATAATTTGTCGGTAATGGCGCACAAAGTATAAGAAGATTATAAAATTATGCAGCTTTTGTGTGCGATTAAGTTTTTGAAAAAATTCTCACGTAAAAAGATTGAAAAATGAATAAGACAGTGCAGGAGACTGTGGTTGTGGTTCTCGCATAGAATTCAGTTTCCCGATGATAGATGCGTTTTTACGAGCGAAAAAAAAGTCTTTATACTCCTCATGGACATACACAATGAGATGACCTGAATGCTGTTTTTTTTTTGTCTAATTTACGAAATGAATCTTCATAATATGCGCGATTCAAGTAACTGGTAACTGAGTGTTATAATTCCTTTAATTATGCTACAAGGTTCCATAGTTTGACAATCATTATTATTAGATTTATAAGCTGTTTTAGTGCAAAAACTAGATTAGTTTAATAAATGTTTTACTGCAAATATATAATATATAAGTTATCGCCATGAAAAATCTGTCCTTTAGGAAAACTAAGTGTACAGATTAATTTGTATTATGATGTAGATGTCTTAACTTAGTTTGGAAAATTTGTATCGCGTATTCATAATTATGTAGAATAATTATGACGACAGGACAGATTTTCTTGGCAAGAACTATATATTTTTTTTAAGATTTTAGATGACTGTTCGTCGCAAAAAGTCGGCTACATATGAAAAATTATTAATGAATTTATGAAAAATCTTTTTAAAGTATTTATTGATGAGAAATTATATTATGTATTTATTGATGCTTCTTGAAAGGTTTATTTTGTTATAAACAAAACAAATAATAGTATATACAAAATACCAAATATTTTCAAAAAAATTGTTCCATTTTAGCTTTATTTGTTAGAATATCTAAAAATGTAATTAAAAAAAGTTGTTTACTATATAATAATAATAATACACCTATATACAAACTATATATCATATTGTATCAAATTTTTTTTATTAAAAAACATTTAAAATTAATAAAACATGAAAAATCATTTCTGAGAAATTTATAATTATATACTATTTTGGTTTTTTATTTTTCGGAATTCAATAAAACTAACTGCAAAATTACGCTATATAATTATAAAATAATTTCTGCTACACGAAATAAAAATATTTGGTATGTTTATTGCGAATACAAAAAGCGAGAACTGTCAAGAATGCATAGAGGTAGTTTTTTTAATTGTAAATTATAGAAATATGTATGTTTAGTTAGGTGCAGATTTATATAAATAAATAAAATAAATAAATCGATATCTATCACCCAGCAATATAAAGTTATGGCATATGTCACAAAGGTAAGGCAATAAATATCTAGAATTGATGTCTTGCAATGTAACTTAATGTAATATATCTGTTTGAAAACGTGTCAGTGCAATGAGCGACATTTTCTAAGGAGAAGTTTACTTTCATACAAATTCCACACACACACACATTAATTTCAAAAACTATATTGCTTAGATATAAAAAATTATTACAGGTATAAATTCACTGTTCGAAAAATTATAAAATATATTTTTTTTACACCAGTTTATAGTTACAAATATCAGTAAACTGTGTGACCAACTATTCCAATATCTATATCTATATATATATATATATATATATATATATATATATATATATATATATATATATATATATATATAGATATAGATATAGATATTATATATATATATATATATATATATATATATATATATAGATATAGATATAGATATTATATATATATATATATATATAAAATTTATAAAATTTTGATGAGAAGGTAGTCTAAAGTTAGGTGTTCGAATTAAACTCTCATTTAAGATTCTGTGTCAAGCTTTCGGTGGTATTTTCACCTTCTTCAGGACATGTTCTTTTTAGAAAATTCATAAACAAATACATAAATAGTACAGCATCATTAAATTTGTCAATAAATAATTAAAAATAATCAATTTTGTTAACAAGAATCAATATAACAAAATTGATCTGTTATTAAATATAATGATATAAATTAATATAATGATTGATACAGAATCAGTAACATTGCAAAAAAAAAATAAATAATATTGATCGATATAAACTGTTCAGTTAGTCAATTTCTTCTCAGGCAATTTCAGATCTAAAAATTGCCTACCCTTAGTCGGATTATTAAATAAATCATAAGGGAGTGAAATGGTCCAAGTCGAAACCGGAATCTAAAATGCTCAGTTGAATATAGATAAAGCCCGTGATTTACATATCACTTGCTTAATTCGCAAATACATTCAGTTATTCAGGAAACCTTTTCTGGTTACGTAATCAGTTACGAGAAAATAGTGAAAAAAATATTCGAAAATGGAAATCAAAATTTATTCGGACATAAATAGCACAATATTAAAATTTTTTTTAAACAGAACTTTAACCTGTTTTAATACAATGGGTTTCTGAATTTTGTTTACTATGTTATTTATAGTACATATTTGTTTGTAAATATAACAAAATATCATTGATAATTAATTTTTGATTTTAAACAATTTAAATACTATCTTATAGAAAATTAGATGCAAATATATATTTATAAAATATATTAAGTACAGATACTTTTGTGTTATTAAATTTGTCACCAATGTAATAACTTATAACGGAACTTACGATAATAATCCAACTATATATTATATACAATATCTTTTTATATACAGTTCGTCTGTGTTTTTTAATAAATTCTAAATTCACAAGAATTTGTTGTACATGTTGTGGATGCTATTAAATGTTTTGCCAATTTTTAATTAGAGCGTGATGTGAGTGCATATATGGTTGATACATACTTGCATTTCTAACAGTGATTCTAAACCCCTGGATCTTCTTTTTAATAAATCACTTTGCTCTACAATTTTGAACCACCAGTAAAAGAATTGCAGATGCTGGATAAGATCAAGTTTAATTTAAAAAAAAATCAAAATATAAAAACTATCGAATTTAAAATGAAACTGCTTTAGATTAAAGTTCTGTATTAATATTTATTTAAAATCGACGTTTCGACGAAACTCATCAAGATAAATAATATAAATGACATTACAGAAAATAACAGAACATAGAAATAATTTACTAGGTAACAAATATGTAACTAGATCATACAATTTATATATTTTTAATTATTGGAAACTAAATTTTATTTAACTTACAATCAGTAACTTCACAGTGATTGATGTTATCCTTTTCTTTATAAATATCTATTGCTTCTATTATCAATCTGCTGCTAATATTGATTGGTGTAACATTCATTACAGTATCTTTAAATTTTATATCATGAAGATATTCTAACGCTTGAATTACATTATACTGTTTTCGTCTAGATTCATACTAGGTTTCCAGTTCAAGTTTCGTTCAAGTACAGATAGTCAGTTCTAGTATAATGTAAATCAGATTTTTGCATCCAAGTTACTTTCAAGTTTCCTAGTATAGAAATATACAACATGCTCTTATTTTCCTATTCAAGTTTCATACTAGATACATTATATATTTGTACCAACCTTATATGTATCCATTTTTGTTTAAATGTGTTTTTCAGTATCTGTCAAATTAAGTACTTTATATTTTTAAGTTGGCGTACTGGCAATACATCGGAAAAAATCGAAGAAACTCGACAATACACGACCGATTGTGAAAAAAGTATGAAAATTGATCAAAACTTGAACGAAAATTGAACTAGAAATCTAGTATGAATCTAGACGAAAAAAGTATAATGTAATATTAGATTTATCTGATAGACGAATTGACTTCTTATATTCTGTTAATCATCCAGATAAATCTTCAATCTGATAAGCAATTTTACATACTTATTAGGTCATTTATATGAATTATATAAAAATTACAGAATTTTGAGGTAGAAATGCAGAATATTTATAGTAAAATAAAATTACAGATTTTTCTATTATTTTTCTGTAAATTCGCTATTTTTTTATTTACAGTGCAGTGATCAGAATTGAAATTTACTTAAAGTTCTTTAAATTTAAAGATATAAGTTAAATTTAAAGCAGATAAAAATAAGTGTAGTGCTGAAATATTGTTTGTAATATCGGATTGTAATAATTAAACCAGTGGTTGAGAAGCACTGTGTCCAGAGATACATAGGGAGTTTTGCAACCGTGGCATTTCATCGGAACGTGAAACGAGTTCCGTTGCAAGAAACTAATAGTAAGAACCATCGTTGTCCGCGCAACGAGACACCACACGAAGGAAAATGGGAATGAATGGCTTCCAAGTAGCTGCCAACTTTAACGAAACTTTGATTAAACACATACAAACTTCGTATTTTTCTTCTTCACCAATTTTTTCCTCTACATACGTAATACGTCGCTATTTCTTTTAGCCGACAATGTATTTATAGCAATTTAAAATAGAAACGGTTTTACGATAAAGTTCTGTATTAATTTTTCTTAATAATCGACGTTTCAATTGATGGTGCACGTTTAGAGCAGGTAGATGAATTTGTGTATTTGAGTAATTTGTTGTCTAGAGATGGCCGTTTTGATCGTGAAATTGAAAGGAGAGTAAATGCTGGTTGTAAGGTTTTGAGTGCTTTGGGAACTTTTGCTAGGAATGTAAATGTTTCCAAAGAAGCCCGTTTGAGTATATACAATGCAGTTTTGGTGCCTACGTTGATGTATAGGGTAGTGAATGTTGGGTTTGGTTGCAAAAGCATAAACGGAAAATGACTGCTGTGGTAATGAGATTTTTACGTGAGGTATGTGGTGTAAATAGGAGAGATCGGGTACGAAATAGATTAGTGTATGATGTGTGTGAAATTGAAAAAAATGTTGTAGCAAAAGTTGGTGTTAGTCAGTTAAGATAGTTCGGACATGTTGAGCGAATGTCTAATGAACGTTTGGTTCAAAAGATTTATTTGAATGATTTTGATGGTATACGTTTGCGTGGACGTTCGATGAGTAGTTGGAGTGGTATGATTGAGAGGGTGGCTTGCGTGAGCAAAAGTTTCCAAGTAGTAGGAATAAAAAAGCATGTATGAGAGGAATTATGAATATGGATAAAGCGAAAGTTGCTTGTTTGGATAGGAATGTTTAGAGGCGACTGATTTCGGGATGATGAAAAGAGTTTGTGCCACACCCTTTTGGGGACATAGCGTGATTGTGTATGTATGTATGTATGTATGACGTTTCAATATACTCCACGTACATCATCATCAGGAAAAATGATATAAATGACATATATAATAAATAAGCACAAGATAGAAAAAAGTTACTATAGGATTTAAATAATATTTGGCTTCCTTTAATTAAAAATTTATAAAAATTTTATGATCTAGTTACTTGTATTTTGTTACCTAGTAACTCTTGTTTCTATGTTCTGTTTATTTACTGTATTTCAATATTGATGTAAATAACTGATTAGTTAAATATAAATATACTATATTATTATTTTGTACAAGTAATCAAAGACAAACCTAAATTTGTCAACTAGATTGTTTTCGGTATATTTAACGGTTCTTGGATGCGTGTGTCCTGATCGTGGTTTATGAAGTAGAAATAGACACCCGCCCCAAAACAGTCACATTAGATAACACCCTTTACGCTATCATGATTAAACGAAAGACGAAACCGACACTAAAAATCTTCAATCTCCGAGTTCATTCTCTTCTTTTTGTTGTGATATCACTCTCATATCGGAATATAACATAAAATCGAGCATAAAATTCGTTTCTTAACTTAACAAGCAACTAAATCCATCGCAAACATCTTGTTCGCGTGGACTCTTACTTAAATACATATACAATCACAAAATAAAACAAGATTAGAAGTATATGGGTAAACTCATATATAGACCACTTTGACATTGTCACATAAATGATAAGAAATAGGAATAAAAAAAATTTTCACCGAAAGTTGGCAACATTGTATTTTAATAAAAATATAATTTATGTGGGCAATAGGAGTAACTTTTTTGAAAATTTGATCGAAATCGGATAAATAATGTAGCCACAATAAATTTTTAAAAACTTTAGTAATTTTGTTTCTCGGAAAGTTGGCATCATTGGAAAAAACCGAAACCACATGACACTAGACAAATTTATCCTGAAAATTTCATTAAAATCGGTTGAACCGTCTAGGAGGAGTTGCAATCACAAAATTTTGTCTGACGACCGAGCGAGCTGACGACGCACATCCATACACCCACATAAACTAAGTTCAGATTCGTCATCTAGAGGCTATATGAAGGATTTCTATACACAATTTTTTTTTGTGAAAATGTTACAGACACCGTACCAAACGCTATACCACTTTTTCCTTGCAGTCAAAGTGGTAATCATATTTTGTACATTTCTAAATATTCCTCTTAACTATAGACAGCTAAATTAACATTATCGTTTATTTACAAAGTATGGGTTTACCCATACTGTTTTTATATGTATTACTTAAATTATATTACCTTAATTTAACTATTTCGTATTCAAGTCATCAGTTTGTAATTGAAGTTTGTCCTTTATTATGCAAACCGAATACCTAATCAGTATAGATTTATATCAATATCATGAATACTAGTTTATATTGCTTATATAACTATAAGTTATATCTGTCTCATGCAGTTTTCATTAGATTTTCAAGAGGTAAATGCATCTGATGTCGTATATTTTGAAATTATTAAAGCTGAAGATGGTTTTTCAATTCTATTATTTGTTTTAATTGATTCCTATTTCAATTATTAAAATTATATTAAAATAAAACTGCTTTAGGTTACAGTTCTGTATTAATATTTATTTAAAATCGACGTTTCGATAAAACTCAACGTCCGTATTCATCAGGATAAATGATACAAATGACATACACAATAAATGAAGTTACTAGGTAACAAAATAAGTAACTACAGCACGCCCAACCAAACAAGATAGTCGGAAAATATGCGAACTAAAAGAATTTTATTTAAAATATTTTAAGCGGCAAGATTTCAAGCATTCACATCGCACAGACGAATCTCGGTACACTCCCAAGAAAAGTATAAGCTGTCATACTTGTCATTGTCAAAGTCAAATTTGCAGTTGTTGTGTCGTTTGAGGTTGTGTCGTTGTATTTTCCTTGTTATTCTGTAGTACTCTACTTAAAATCTGTCTTTTTCAAGACAAAATTACTCGTTTTATTTGTGAATATAGGTATGCCGCCGAAATACTTTTTAACCTGAATGTATCATGAAAACGACAGTGGCTCTTTGCCACGCCCCTCAACTATCTTGTTTGGTTGGGCGTGCTGTAGACTATAAAATTTATAAATTTTTAATTAACGGAAAGTCAAATTTTATTTAACTCAGTGCCCTCTTCACACTGATTGATGTTATCTTTTTCTTTATAAATTCTCTTATCAATCTACTGTTATAATCTAGTATTTAGTTACCTAGTAACTTGTTTCTATGTTCTGTTTATTTACTGTAAATATCATTTGTGTTAACATAGTAAAAAATCTTTCAGAACTCATTACATTAAAATAAAATTACTTTAGGTTCTACAGTTCTTTTTTAATATTTATTAATAAACAACATTTGATTTGATACTCAATTTCAAATGTAACTGATATAGCATTACTTCTTTTTCTCTTAAAATTTATTTCTTGTGTATCATTTACTTTAAATTTGCACAAATAATTTCTAATATGTATATTTTGGTCCCGTAGGTATTGTATGTATTTTTTTTTTTGTATGTATTGTATTATTATTATTATTATTGAATTAATATGTACAGCTCAACCAAGCAAACAAGTCCATCGGAAAATATGCCAACTAATTTTAAAAATTCGTGGCGGTAAAAGTTTAAGCCAATAAAAACAATTTCTGCCGCCGTTGTACATTCCGTAACAAAAGTAAAAATAGCTAGCAAACTGACAGTTTATCGCGTGTTTGTTTTTCTTAATTTTCTCTGCTGATGCTCATTTATAAAAAAAATCAGTCTTTTTTAAGACTTAATCTTATTTGAAATAAGGTAGGCATATATTTTATAGATAATTTAAAGTATTTTTAAAATGAAATTATCGCATAACCTCAAAATATATATTTTATATGTCAAAGTACTATTGACACTGAGTGTACCTCTAGAATACAGAGACAACAAACCACGCCTACCCAAGAGACTTGTTTGCTTGGCTTGACTATATATAACAACCTTTTTATTGTCTGTATTATTTTGTCCTGTAATTGGAATTTTTTCTGTAGGGCAAATAAACAAATAAATCAATAAACATTTCGACGAACTGAACGTTCGTCTTCATCAGGAAAACAAGATACAAACTTTTATAATAAATAAATAGAAGAAGGAAACAAGTTACTAGGTAAAAAATTAAGTAACTTGATCATGAAATTTATAAATTTTTAATTAAAGGAAGCCAAATTTTATTTAAATTAGTTACTAGTCACACTAATTGACGTTATATTTTTCTTTATAAATTTCTATTGCTTTTCCTGATTAATATGTACTCGTACGTTGAGTAAATCGATTATTAATAAATATTAATACAAAACTGCAACCTATAGCCGTTTTATTTTAATAATTATTAATTTTTACAGTTTATATTTGTTACAAAAGTAATACTTTTAAGTTCTTAATTACTTAAACTTTTCTTTTTTATCTTTAAAACATAAAATATTAAAATATAGATTATATTAATTTGTAGCAAAAAAAAAACGGAAAACTAAATATTAAATGTTGCGTTGTTTGAATAAATTAAAAGTTGGACCGTTTTTTTTTTGAAGAAAGAAAGAAGAAGAAAAAACTTGCACGCACCGTATCATTTCAAATCGCGTCGCGTCGCGACGGTTAATGATCACAAGCAAATGATTGATGCGATTTTCGAGTAGTAGGGCTTTCTCATTAAAATTTTCACGTCGAAGAAAACGATAAATTTTGATAAATGACTCACGTAACAAACAAATATATCTATTCCCAGATTTTTCTAACAACTTTACCATTATTTTTTCGTTATATTTGCGTTTCACTTAATATATAGGCTAAAATATTTTTGGAATGTTCTCTAAATTTTTTCTCTAATTTTAAAATACAATAATTTACGTTGTTTGACTTATTTAAATATAATTTAAAGTTAATTATAATTATATTGTCCACGTGTATTACAAAAAAAAAAAATGGTTATATTTTAACACATTTTTATTAACATGTTTTTTTTCCTTTTTGTTTGTATGTTTGGTACAAATTTTTCAATCGATTTTAAACTGACTTCCCGATGAGCTAGAGACTAGAAACTTTAAACATAGCTCAGAACTAGATTACAATGCAATATTAACTAATTGATAATATTAGAAATATTAAGTTTTATCTTGAGCCATATTCACTAATTCCGTACATTTAGCAAAATGTAGAAACTACAGAAAATACAGAACACACACACAAGACTGAAAGACAGAAAATAATTATTTAAATAAAAATAAAATTTTAATATACCACGTTTTTAAAGCGGTCTAAATAGTATAAAATAATTTCTCCTAGCCCCATACAGATTTATAACCCCATATAGATTCTTGACCTCATACAGATTGTCCTGAAAACTTGTGAGTGTAAATTTTTAATAGCTGACAATATTTGTAAGATTTAAAACGAAAAACCTGGAGCACAATGACAGCTACTCCCTACACTCCTTACTATTATCTATTGCATGCGCCTCAAGTTTTTCGTTTTGAATAAAATATATATATAGAACTTGTTCCTAAAACTTTTCTATTTCAATATAATGAGTTCTGAAAGATTTTTTACTATGCTAATAAATTATAATTTTTTAATAAATATTTTTTGTAAAAAAATTGTTTAAGTAATCACAAAATATATATAAAGAAATTTAATTATGCGTAGATAATAGCAGATACGCTATAATGAAATTAAGTTAATAGAGTATCAAAAGTAAATGTAGATCATATTTTTCGTACGCCTACACAATTTACTCCTGAAAATTTCATAATTTAACAGGTAAGCCGTAAACATTGGCTTGTTGACAATTTTCTTGCCACATTAATTACACTACCAGACTAAATCAAAGAACCATATTACATTTTCATCATAAAATTTATATGATAAGATTGCTTAAATACAATATATTAGCTTAAGTATTATATAATATATGTATAATATAATTTTTATATAAAAATAGTTTTTCTTCAAGCATATCATATTGTTAATATTACATTACGATGTGGCCCATATAGAAATAGGCCATTCTGTTAAGTACAATAATGACATTATTATACAGCAGTTAGTTATTATATACACTACTGTTAGCAGCACTAAAGTGATTTCATCTGACATCTTTGGCGGCTATATTGAGAAAACTATTACCTCAAGTTAAGTTAAGTTAATTTGCAATTGCATTTCTTATTTTCGGTTGAATTTTAATTTAATTATTGAAAATGTATCCAGGATCGTCACAAACTGCATATTCATAAACTTATTTTCAATAGAATTTTCTCTTGTAATAGAATTGGGCAAACGTCAGCTTTTCTTATACACAGTATCATTAATTATAATATTCTGTCAAAAGTTGTGCTTTTCCATGGGAAAATATTTAATAAACTGCGTATAACTTAATTGGTCATTTGATATGTATAATTTATTGTGAAGTATTAAGTGTGATAATTAGTTTATTACCACGGTTGGTCTGATTTATTTTAACAATTGATTAATTAAAATATCTAGATACATCTAGCATGACTTAAATATTAAAATAAAAAATCATATAATATTAAAATTATAATATTGGAAATATATTAAATAATATTTAATGATAATTCAACAATCTATAATGATAGTTATTCAAAATGTATTAAATAAAAATTTTGATATACATATTTTTAGTTTTTATTTGTAATATTTAATAGATTATAAACATAAAAAATATTATATTGTCATTTCGGGTTAATTGAAAGAGTTTGTGCCACACCCTTTTGGGTACATGGCGTAATTATGTATGTATGGATGTATGTATTTCACATTAAGTCGTTGTCATGGAAACTTGCTATTTCAGGTAATGTAACTTCTATATTTTTTAGATTTTTGTATACACAAAATAATGCCAAACCATGCGTTTTCCGAAAATTTCATTTGTATAGACTAGAGGAACCTGTTACTTCCTTAAAAACATGATTTCTGATGTTTGTTTTGATGTAAAATTATCAATTTTAGCCATATTGGATTTTTTTTAAATAAGGCTACCCTAATATATATATATCAAAGAAAATAATAATAAATTGATTTCAATATATGAAATTAATAGCTCTTGTTATTAAAACAAATAATGTTTAAGTAAAAATACTAGTATTTTACAATTAATTATTAATCAGTAGCAGACCTAATGTAAATAAGTAATTTCATGTACATACATAATATATTAAAACAAATACTAGTAACATTTTCTAGCAGTACTATAAAATATATTACATATGTATAAATTAACGACACATATTTATCGATTTGCAATTTTACCATACAGTTATTAATTATTGAAACGATATTATGAATTAATAAACACTACATCTAGAGGTACGTTTATTTAGATACGTTTGCAGATTTATCATTATACAGATATTAGATCCTATGATTTTCGAAAATGGAACATGAAACTATAAGTTATGTATATTGAATCAGAAAGTTTCAATAACTATTGTACTTGGATGCAGGTTGTTAATTCATAGTTAACAATAGAATTACTAGAGTTGAATATATACCTAGTTTTACCGTATCTATCAATTTAACGAATATTTGGAAAAATGTTTTTTTTTTGTTTTCGTTACTAATTTATTTACTACTAGCTGTGCCCGGCATGCTGTTGAGGTGTTAAACGACGATTTAAATAAGGTTCCGATACCTGAAAGTTATTTAAATCAAGTAGAACACTAAAAACTAAGCGACACGTATTTTTTTTATCGACAACCGTCAAGGTTTAGGGGGTAAAAATCATCCTCAAAGTTTAGAGGAAAATTGGTTTTTACAATTTTTTTTTCTCGGAAACTATGCATCCAAGAATAAAAAAGTTATCCACCGATGGTATTATTTTTTTTCTATACGATTTATAAAGTTACCTTTTTGCACCCCTAACATATATTTTACCCCATATTTAATTGTTAAATAATTTTTTTCAAAATTTTATTTTATATTAAGATAGCCCAATTAAAAATAAAATTGAGGTGTTTTTGATTTTTTAAATTATTTATTGTTTTAAGGGGTCATTTACCCCTTATGTAGACACTCGTATATACTCATAAGTATGTTTGATTATTTATATCTCGTTAATATTACATGATAGAAAAAAAAAGTAGTATTTTTTATTTGTTTTATATAAGAAATTCTATAAAATATTTAAAAAAATTATTTATGAATTTTAATTCTTTTCATAACTCATCAGTTTCTTATATTGATTATGTCGGCTGGTCGATTCAAGTGAAGACTTCGAAATATATCGAAAAATAAGCATCGGATGAAAAGTTAATATTTTTGAGGGGGCATTCAATCATACCAAAATTGAAGAACTACACTGTAAAAAAATTTTACAATGAAAATCATTGGACACTTTGTTGCCAACGATAATCATAGTAAATTTACAAAAAAAATGTATTTTTACAAAAATTATTTTTATATGTAAAATTACAATTAAAATATGTAACACATTTTAATATTACATTTGCTAAGTTAATTTACATAACTACTTGTAATATTTCCACTTTTTAAAGTAATTATTACATTTCTGAATGTAAATATTACATTTATGCGTACATATTTACATTAATAAATTTAACAATTACATTTACTGTTGTAAATATTACATTTATCAATATAAATATTACATTTATTAATGTCATTATTACATTTATAATTTTTTACATTTTTATATAAAAATATTTGTATAATTACATAAAATAAGTATTCAAATGTAAAAATACATAAAAATTGTAAAATTCAAATAATATTATAAAATTTCTGTAATATTTACGGATTTTAGTAAATTTACAAAAAAAAAATGAAAATTACAGTGAAATTCATTGTAAAATTACCATGATTATCATTAAATTTACACCGATTTTTTACAGTGTACTGCCCACCTCTTTGAGAGACTTTGTAATATTAAATTGAAATCTTCAAAAATAAAAAAAATACATTCACTTATATAATTAATACGTAATATAATACGCCATGTAAACATGTGATATTAAGAATATAAAAAAAAAACGACTACATTCCATCGGTCAATATTTGAATCATTCTGATGGGAATGCAATGATCGCATATGTGTGTACGTATGTTATTTGCATGAATGTGAACCGGAACGTCGTGTCCCGATATGTGTTTGACTGCCACCAATTGGGGTACATACCCAACCCCCCACCCCCACACCACCAATGCCCAACATAACCTAGTTCCCGATTCAATTTCATTTCTCTCTCTCTCTCTTTTGTCCTCCTGCTTCCAAACCATAGTCGTTTCAATTCCGGAATACAATCGTTTCAACCCCCCCCCCCCCCCCCCAATTTAACTAGCCACTTTCATAACCACAGAAACGCTTCCAACTATCACACGTTCCTAGATTGTTTCCACGTAAAAACCTGTGCCCCACATCTTTGATTTAATTATCTGATAAACATTATTCTGCGTAGTGCACGCAAAATATATATTAGAAAGAAGATTCATATTTTTAATTTGATAGAAAGAAAAATTATATGCAAAGCTGTTGCTGAAATTACATTTAAGTTGATTTATATTTATTAAAAGAATCTTTCAGAACTCATTATATTAATAATAATAATAATAATTAAATTGGAAAAATAGTCGACTGTTAATAATTAGTAATTAACGAAATCCAGTCTTTCATTTGTTTTTATTGTCTACTAAGCTAACGTTTCAGTAATCTCTATTGTCTTCTTCGGCGCTAACAGAATATTTTTGTAACGCAAAAATACATTATTTGTTAGTTAATTTAAAAATACAAAAGTTGATTTATATATTTAGTAAAAAATCTTTCAGAATTTATTATATTAATAATAATAATTAAATTTGAAAAATAGTCATACATACATACATACACAATCACGCCATGTACCCAAACCCATGTGGCACAAACTCTTTTCATCATCCCGAAATCAGTCGCGTCCAAACATTCCTATCCAAACAAGCAACTTTCGCTTCATCCACATTCATAATACTTGGAAACTTTCGCTCAAGCAAAACACTCTCAATCATACCACTCCAACTACTCATCGGACGTCCACGTAAATGTATACCATCAAAATCATTCAAATAAATCTTTTTAACCAAACGTTCATTAGACATTCGCTCTACATGTCCGAACCATCTTAACTGACTAACGTCAACTTTTGCTACAACATTTTTTTCAATTTCACACTCATCATACACTAATCTATTTCGTACTCGAAAAATAGTTGACTGTTAATATTTAATAAATAATTCGTAATTGACGAAATTCAGTCTTTTATATACGTACATACATACATACATACACAATCACGTCTTTTATATGTTTTTATTAACTTCTAAGCAACGTTTCAGCAATCTATATTGCCTTCTTCAGTGCTAGCAGAATATTTTAGTTGATTATACATGTAACGCAAAAATACATTATTTGATCAGTAAATTTATAAATACAAAATATTACTGTTACATAAAAAGCATGTCAAAAAATCATTTTATTAATAAATGTAATAAGAATAATAATTATATTTATTTTATTTATTTTTAGGAGCGTAAATACGAGTAGAAAACCTGCAACATCTGACCCACAGCCACTGTTTGGTAGGTATTTTTATTTATTTTTTGTATATGTCACTCGGAGTAGAACGCTCTTTAATAGTATATTGAAATTATTACTTTAACAAATAAATAACAAATATATTTATATTTTACTAGCAAGTTTATAATCAATACAAATAATATTGAAAAGACATTAGTTTTAAATTAAAATTACACATAAAACGTATCAGTAACGATAAGTATTTTGAAATTATAGAGAAATGTAATTACAGAGTCTGTAATTTTTATTTAGCACTACATTATCAACCATTTGAAAATCGCTTTGCTTTAATCTCAAACACTTTAATTATATATGTTGGAAACTTAAAGAAAAAGCCGTTTACGCTGGTAAAACATGGTATAATTATTATGTATCTATACATTTATAGAGAAGTATGTACTTTGTGTAGTTTTTCCATGTAAATTGTAACTATTACAAGTACTCGTACATGTTTGTCTAGCTTTCTGTCTAACTATCTATCTAGATAAACACTCATACAATGCTAGCTTTACAGGGTGCGTTTTTCGATATAAATAATTATTTAAATAAAAAAATTTAATATACCACGTTTTTAAAACGGACTAAAAAGTATAATAATACTCAAAAATATTGATATTTTATATTTTTCCCAAAATTTCACAAGATACTCAGTCATTGAATCGGCTTGTTAGGCTATGCATCAATGACTGGCCAGTTTAACCGTAGACACGTGTTTCGGTCTTTAGGACCTCATCAGTACGGTGCTGTGATTGTGAATTTTTGATTGTGAATTTTTAATAGCTATAACAATTTTTGTAAGATTTTTGTAAGATTAGATAAAGTTTCACTTAGATCTGAGTTATTGAATAATTTCGATAATAAAATATAACTTTAATTAAATAAATATTATATAACAAATACAAAATAAATTACATATAAATTTAGAGATAGAAATATGAATCCAGAATGTAAGTTAAAACTGAATTTTTGTTCGTAACTAACTCAGTCTTGATGGTAATCCCTTTTTAAGTTATATTTTGACCATCAAACTGGACTCTTCGAGGTGGAAATAAAGACATAAATATCTAGTTTACTATTTTAAACATTATTTCAAAATATATCGAAATTGCAGACAGTAGCTCAAAGTTCGATGCACTAAAAAATGTTTGATAAACGTTTAAGTTTTGTTACAATATTACTAAATAAATTGTAGGATAAAATAACAAAAAGAAGTGATATTTATGTTTGGCTGAGATTCAGAAAACGAAAACACATGCTTAGATCGACTATTGCAAATATGCAAAATCGCGTGTGTTGCATGTGTTGCACTATAATTTAATTACAGAACTTGTAAAGCGCCACATTTATTAAATTTGTTTTTTTTTTATCTCCTTCCTCTACATAAAGTACACTGTAAAAAAAATATAAGGAAATTCTATTGTTAAAAAATCTGTAATTTCATTTTACTGTATTTCATATTCTGTATTTCTACCTCAAAATTCTGTAATTTTTATATAATTCATAATAATCACATAACATAAATAAAAATGACCTAATAAGTATGTAAAATTGCGTACTTTCTGCAAATTTTTCATCACATATACTTAATGTAGAATTACGTATTGTTGGTAAAACTTCTTAAATTATGTAAAATTACAGCTTACATATTAATATTTATAATAATTCATGAAAATAATGTGAGTTAGTACATATTTCGTGTAATAATACTAATAAAATATTTTAAGTGTAATTCACTCATTTCAAAATACATCCTTTATGTTAAAAAGATTTATTTTAATGATTTTGATGGTATACGTTTGCGTGGACGTCCGATGAGTAGTTGGAGTGGTATGATTGAGAGTGTTTTGCGTGAACGAAAGTTTCCAAGTAGTAGGAATAAAAGAACATGTATGAGAGAAATTATGAATGTGGATGAAGCGAAAGTTACTTGTTTGGATAGGAATGTTTGAAGGCGACTGATTTTGGAATGATAAAAAGAGTTTGTGCCACACCCCTTTTTGTTACAGTGTACGAGGCAATTATATACGATGTTTCTAAGAGAATTATGTAAAAGTACATAATTTCTTTTTAGAGTGTACAGAACACTGTAACGTGTCTGTATCTTATATATAACTACGTGTGGATGCAACTTGTTAACTTGTTTTTCCTTTTCGATTTTGATATGGGATATAGTTTGCGTGTTTGACGAAGAAATCGCGTCTTCGCGTGATTTCTTTATCTTTATGTACACGAAATATCATTTTTATACATTGTCCAATTCATGTTTGACATACAACGTCCGGTTTTTCACTTGAGGAACCTTTCCATTAGATTTTTATTGAGTTATATTTTACGAGGATTAACTTGGTAGCTATTTTATAACATAAATAAGAAAAAAACTATTAGATAAATATTTTAAAATTTATTTATATTTTTATTTACATGCAAGCGAGTTTATGTTTTGTTATGGTAGGGCTGAAAAAAATCATGATTTTTTTTAAAAAAATCAAAAAAAATCGGATTTTTTTGATTTAAATCGGATTTTTTTTATTTAAATCAGATTTTTTTGATTTTTTTCAATTTCATGTGCACTGTTCATTAAATAATTAATCGGATTTTTTTGATTTATCGGAATTTTTTGATTTAAATCAGATTTTTTTGATTTTTTCAATTTTATGTGCACTGTTCATTAAATAATTAATTGATTCTTACTTGTATTACAAGTAGAACTAAAAATTCATAAAACAATCCCATCTCAATACCCTGTATCGCCGTAATTAACAGTTTTGAATTTCGCGGTGAGACGTTCGTGCCATCATCGCTACATCTGTACGGATTGTTAAATGAGAATGATATTTTATTTTGTTAGATTGCGTTATTATATTTTATTAAAATCAGATTATACTTTTTTATTTCACTGTGTAAAGAATAAAATATTTGTTTCCTCACAATAACATTTACTTTATTAAAACCTTACTCCTCAGCTATTTATTTGTTTTAATATATATAAAAAATGTGTCTATTAAACCACTTGATTAAATCAGAGCGAATTTTTTTTTTGGTTGATTTAAATCATTGATTTTTATAAAAAAATCATTTGATTTAAATCGCGATTTAAATCAATGATTTAAATCACTTGATTTAAATCATCGCAGCCTTATGTTATGGTAATGTAAAAATATAATAGAAGAAGCATTTTAATTTAAATTATGAGTTTTGAAACTTAAGTTGCACAAATGTAGCAAGCTACTCGTTCTTAATTAATATTAATTTGCAATAAGTGGTGGTAATACTTTGAAATTTTCAAAAAACCATTTTTTTTCTATTTCTTAAACATATTATGTATCTAAAATGGCAACTTTTTTTACAGTGTATATATTAATTCACTGCAATTAAGTGAAATATTTGTAAAACAGTAGATTGATAAAAGATAAGAAACAGATAATATTAATCAGTGTGAAGAAAGTGATGTAAATAAAATTTGGCTTCCTTTAATTAATAATATATAAATTTTATAATCTAGTTAGTTGTATTTTGTTACCAAGTAACTTGTTTCTATGTTTTGTTTGTTTATTATTTATGTCATTTGTATATTTTTCTTGGTGATATACGTAGAGTATATCGAAAATTCGATTTTTAAATAAAATACATACAGAACTTAATCCTAAAGCATTTTTTTAATTTCAAACACATAATATTCGAAAGAACTATTTAAAACTGTTTAGTTTAAAAACAAACCAAAGTATTTATAAATAAAAATAAACATAATTATAGAAGATTTATCTTAAAATTAAACCACGAACATAAAATTACATGTTGAACACGTAAAATAAAATTAGAAAGAACTACTTAAAATTGTTTAATATAAAAAGAATAAAAATCTTATATGAGTAATACAGAATTTGTAAGAAATTTATATAAGATTATATAGAAAAAGATTCATTCTAAAATTGAACCACGAATAAAACGGTTTATGCGGTGCGCAGCGCGCGCAGGACAGCGCAACGGATAAACGAGTTGCCAAATTACACGAAAGAATGCAAAACGAAAAACGAATTAAAATGCATATACATACGCTTTACGTATGCCATGCTATCCCATAGTTTATACAGTCAGTTGTGTCTTGAATATGCTTCTTTTTTTTTCGTTGCACACAAATTCCGTTATTTGTGCTTGTACTCAGGGTTGGACTAGTTATAAAATTAGGCCCACGATAGGTCCAACTTTACATCCCAAAATTATTCAAATACGTTATGTTTTTATAATTTTTTATTCTAATAAACATGGAAAAGACATTACGGAAAAATAAAGATGAATATGAATATAAAATTAAATATAATTCTTTATTTAAATCTAAGTTAAAAGACGATTTAATAAATAAATTTTTTGAATGATATCTTCATTATCTAATTTTTCCAAAATATCCTTTTCACATTACATGAGTATGAAAGCCTCGAAATTATCCTGACTTAAACAATTTCGCAATCTGTTTAAAATGTACTTTAATTTTGAAAATATTCGTTCGCATCATACTTGAGTGAAAGATAATGTTAACACTATAATTATAGACAATGACTAAATTAGCGTATGTCAATTTCTACAAATATTACTACAGTTTGTTACATTGATTTCAGCTTCTTCTCCGGTTTCAGTTTGTTCGTCATCGGATTCATTATAAATAAAATATTCATTTTCATCATTTAAGTTGTTAATAAATGTGTCCCATTTTCTTGAAAAAATCTAATAACTCAGATTTTAAATTGTTCTTTTTAATATTTATGTTTAATTTTCTATTAATTAAATTTGTCATTAATTCAAATTTTTATCGAAAATATTAACACTATTGATTTTGGAAAAGTTATTAAGATCTAACCAATAAACGTCATTCATATATACCGTCATTATCGATGTTTTTGGAGTAATCTGTTCTTAAATTTTTGTAAAACTCAGAGATCGGTTATAATAATTTGACAATCGCCGGTCACGGCCCAACGTGGAAAGCCCGGTGGGCCAGTCCAACCCTGTCTGTACTGTGCGCGCATACTGTGTCGTCGTCTTTTAGTATTTTGCCAGAAATATGGCGCTCTCGTTTCATAGTACAACTGCACAATTGCTGTTACACCGTCAGAGATGGATCTAGAATATTTCCAAATTATCTTACGGACACTCATTGAAATAAATCATGAATAAATATTTGGAATTGATTTATTTTCACTAAATATCAGGGATAGATTTATGAGGATTAGCGCCATTACTTTACATTGCCAGCCAGCTGTTTACAATCATATTAAAATAATACAAATATTGTACTTATTATTTAAATAATTAATAATTTTTATTAGTTGAATAATAAATTATAGTCCGATTTGCGTAAGTTCCGTTGACGTCATCCAAAAAAGTTACTAAATTTATCTCATCATCATTGAGTACGTTTATATTAGCTTATAATAGTAATTTAAAAGTATTAGTTATTTTCCACTATCCACTATCCTAAAGTCAGAATTTGTACCACATTTTCTTGGGTACATGGCGTGATTGTGTATGTAATATTTATTTTTTATCTTTATCTATATTTTAAAAGTAAATTAATAATTATTTACTTCTATTAGAGCTGTAAAAACTGAAAGAATTATTATCTCGCTTATGAGACGACTTTCACTAAGGCGTTTTAAGGTTTATCGAGTCCTTTTGAGGTGTACTATCGCCTCCTAAAAGGATTCAGAGAAGACTGTAAACAAACTATATAGTTAGTACATATTTATTTGTAAATATATCAAAATATTATTTATAAATAAATCGACTACATTAATTTTATTCAAATATATATTTTTAGATGCTTTTGAACTATAAGTATTTAATTATAACAAATATTAGCAAATATTTGTTTTTCAGTAGCTGAAATTGCAGCGTAGATCCGGCGCTGACTGCTGCTGAAACTTTTACAATCTTGTCGCAAAATTATCGCGCACGCGCGCAATTGCATATAAATCAAAATATAAGATTTCATGTTTTATGTATTATATCTACTGTTTGTTCTATATACAAAATTTATTGTTTTACTGTCCATTTTTTAATAAATTGCCGCATAAAACAAATACGAAAATTTAATAGAAAAATTGAGGTTTATATCTTTCCAAAAACAATGTTATATCTCTTATAAACAACAGCCATATAATTTCCATATAGAAATTTATAGCAAAACTAAATCCGGCCCAAAACTTAAATAATAATATATTATCATTCATTATCTAATAAAAAATTTATTCATTATTAAATTAATGTATGAACTGTAAAAATATTTTATTTTAACATAGTAAAAAAAAAATCTTTCAAAACTCATTATAGATACCTAGATACACAATCACGCTATGTACCCAAAGGGATGTTGCACAAACTCTTTCCACTATATTAAAATCAGCTTTCTCCAAACATTCCTATCCAGACAAGCAACAGTAAATAAGGTAATGTTTTGTCTCTTTCTATCAAATTAACAATTCTTTTTACTAGAAAAAGATTTTAAAAATCTGTTGCACTACATAGCTGTGCAGAATATCATCATGAAAAACTTAGACAATTCGCTGATTATATGTTATGTAACTCAATTTTGTAAAATCTGTCCGAATATTTCCTTTTATTTAAAACTCATACTAAGGTACAGCAAAACTAATTAACTCTGATAATTGGACTTTACGTAACCTTAATTAATGAACTAAAATTCTGACACTATAAAGAGCGGCACACACTAGGGATTCAAATTTGATTTTCAAGGGTTCGTAAGATTATTTCTAATACACTTGTTATTAAATATAATTTAAACTTCTCCGTTTCACATTCTGAAATAACCGTAACCAGTAACCCTAAAACATATTTAGAAATTTGCTTAACAGTTTTCTTATTTTTATAAAACACTAAATGAACCTTTTGTTTACAGTAAAATATTCAATTCAATTTTTAAGTTTGGCTATTTAATTTTGTAATAAAATAGTCACAAAATTAACATCCAATATTATTTATTATTTTTGTAGATTATATACACTATAAAAAAAAAACAGCGAAATTACAAAAAATAGTAGTAAAATTTTACTATAAAAAATCTGTAATTTCATTTTATTATAAATATTCCGTAAATGCCTTGCCATATTATGTAATTTTACATAAAATGTAATTCTACAGAAGTTGTAGTATTACTGAATATTATCTGTAATAATACTTAAATTATTCTGTGAAAATGCTATTATAATATAATTATAATCTTAGTCCTATACAAGGAAAATGGAAAAATACATAATATTCATCCTAATTCTCTAACGAAGTTGCTAAGTTTTAACAACGTTGCTAAGAACATTAGCCAATAATATTAGCTGACACTAAATAAAAAATCAAAATGACAGCTGTTATATTTGTTTCTATTGGTTAGAGTTGTTAGCAACGTTGCTAAAACTTAGCAACTTTGTTAGAGAATCAGGCCGTTTATCTGTTGCAGCACAAATTTACATAAACTTTTCTGAAAATATGCCAAAAATATGTATATCTGCTATTTTATTTTATATAATATTTTAATTCCAAAATAGTTTTATGAAATTTACAGAATAAATATAGTAAATTTGAATTATAGACAAAATTATATAGTTTTTACTATGAAAAAAATATGTAAATTTACAAAGGTCTTTTACAGTGTAGTCATGATCTTATAAGTTATGCACTACATTGCTTAAAATAAAATATTAAAAATCCTTAAATTTAGCACATTGTGTGGTAGTTATCGGCATGTCACTTAAAAATTGTCTAAACAACAATAATACATCTTAAATTTGACTATTTAACTTAGAAACATCTTGTAGAATTAGAAACAAAATCAGTTTTTTTGCTCATAGAGAGACATTTACAGTAAATAAACAGAACAAGTTACTAGATAACAAAATAACATACATTTGGAATTTTACATAAAGGATGTATTTTGAAATAAATGAATTACACTTAAAATATTTTATTAGTATTACATAAAATATGTACTAAGTCTCATTATTTTAATGAATTATTACAGATATTAATATGCAAGCTGTAATTTTACATAATTTAAGGAGTTATACCAACAATACGTAATTTTACATTAACTATGTAATGTAATTTTACAGAAAGTAAGCAATTTTGCACACTTATTAGATCATTTTTACTTACTTTATGTGATTATTATAAATAATGTACAAAATTACAGAATTTTGAAATGGAAATACAGAATATTCATAGTATAATAAAATTAAAAAAATTTTATAGTAAATTTTACAAACAATAAAAATATTTACAAAATAATTATCAAATCATTGTAAAATATACATATTACTATCCAGCAGAAAGATAATACCATATAATCTATACATAATATATATAGATAGCTTTGCAATAACCGTGGCTAACCTAGATCACGTATCTGTGCTGTTCATATAGATATAATAATAACAAACTCCGCTAATGCTCGGATCGGATAGATCCCGTCATTACCGACACGATTTTGTGTGCATGACAGTTAGTTGCAGTTGCAGTTTGCATTATCATCATCATCATCATCGTATCATGTTAGTCATTTACAGTCAATCATTTCAATATACTAAGTGCATAGGTAACAACTGCTACTGCAACATGTAGTTACATAACACCATTATATCATATCAACTATAAGTACACAGTATTATCAATTTATTATTATTTATCAGCAATAAAGTGTAAATTATTTAATATATTTGCCATTCGTGAAAAATTTTACTAATAAAAACTGCAACGCATGTGATATTATATTCCTGTTCAATCTTGGTATATATATATATATATATATAGAACACTTTGCGAATGCGGTAAAGTTTATGTTGGTCAGCAGTGCAGGATTTACGTATAAGCTAAACAAGCTATAGCTTACGGCCCCCATTTTCTTGGGGGCCTCAAAAAATATTTTAGTTTAATATAATTCCTTAATCCTTATAACATGTTTCAAGAGATTAGATAATAAGCCTTTGTAAATTTTGCCTGTTAAAAGAACTTTTGTTTCTTTTTACCAGAGTTTGCATTTTTAAGTGTGTTAGAATAAAAATGATTTTAAGTTAAAGATTTATTATTTCGCTATCAATAAACGGAAAATGACTGCTGTGGAAATGAGATTTTTACGTGGGGTATGTGGTGTAAATAGGAGAGATCGGGTACGAAATAGATTAGTGTATGATGAGTGTGAGATTGAAAAAAATGTTGTAGCAAAAGTTGCAGTGTTAGTCAGTTAAGATGGTTCGGACATGTAGAGCGAATGTCTAATGAACGTTTGGTTAAAAAGATTTATTTGATTGATTTTGATGGTAAAAGTTTGCGTGAACGTCCGATTAGTAGTTGGAGTGGTATGATTGAGAGGGTGGCTTGCGTGAGCAAAAGTTTCCAAGTACTTAATAGGAATAAATGAGCATGTATGAGAGGAATTATGAATGTGGATGAAGCGAAAGTTGCTTGTTTGGATAGGAATGTTTGGAGGCGACTGATTTCGGGATGATAAAAAAAGTTTGTGCCACACCCTTTTGGGTACATGGCGTGATTGTGTATGTATGTATGTATTGTATTAAAATAAAAACTGATTTAGGATTAGATTCTGTTTAATTATTTCATAAAAATGACGTTTCAACGAAACTGAACGAAGACAAGCGTTTAGTTTCGTTGAAACGTCGTTTTTATAAAATAATTAAACAGAATCTAATCCTAAAATAGTTTTTATTTTAATAACTTTAGTTATGTAAATTGCATAATCCATATTATATTTTCAACGTTCTTAATTTATATGTAGAAAGGCAACGACCCTGTTGTGACGTTGTAGGTAATATTAAATGCTGTGATGCATCTTGCAACTGTAGTTCACATCGCAGGATAATGACATCCCGCGTATAATATAATTATGTGCAAGCGTATACGTGCCAATCTGCATAGATACGTTTTCCATGTCATATCTATTATAGGTATAAGCAATATTGCACGTACCATCAATTCGTTTAACTTAAAATCAAAACGATTGTGTCTAGAAAGTCTACAAATTTTAAAATATAGCAAAATTACAGTAAAATAGTAGTAAAATTTTGCTATAAAAAATCTTTAATTGTATTTAACTATAAATATTCTGGATATCTACCTCAAAATTCTGTAATTTTGTCCATTATTTATAATAATCACATAAAGTAAGTAAAAATGATCTAATAAGTGAGCAAAATTGCTTACTTTCTGCAAAAACACATCACATACTTAATGTAAAATTACGTATTGTTGGTATAACTCCTTAAATTATGTAAAATTACAGCTTGCATATTAATATCTGTAATAATTCATCAAAATAATGAGACTTAGTACATATTTTATGTAATACTAATAAAATATTTTAAGTGTAATTCATTTATTTCAAAATACATCCTTTATGTAAAATTCCAAATGTATATTATTTTGTTACCTAGTAACTTGTTCTGTTTATTTACTGTAAATATCATTTGTATCTTTTATATACGTCGATTATTAATAAATATTAATACAGAACTTAAATCTAAAGCCGTTTTAATTTATTGAACATCAATTACCAATATAAACGCATTATTGATACGGATTCATATTTTTTGCCACCGTAGATTTACCAAAGAGTATCAAATGCATAATGTATTTCGATGTTTATGTTCAATTTGGATGATTAACAAAAAAAACTGAACGCGTAAATCAGAAAAAAATCGAAGATTATATTGAGTAAGAACAAGTAAAAAAAAAAACGGGCAATCTATCTCTGTGTAAAGTTGAGTTCATGTAATAATGATATCATCATATAGATATATACAATGTAGTCCAGCAATATAGCAATAGGTTTTGTGATGAAGCAAAGAGAGAAAAAGAGGCAACGTGATAGAAAGAGTGAGTGATGGGGTGGAAGGGTGGGGGAGGGGGGAGGCATACGACCGATAAAACTAATCCATGAGCTTTCGGTGGTGTCATTGACGTACGACTATTCGCTTTTTCCAAAGACCCGAACCAACTTTTTGTCTGCCCCGTCCTGCTGTCTGTATTTGAGAGCATCCTCGCCCAAACTGAATTGCTACCATATAAACCAGTGTTTCTTAAACCTGCCCAACCATGAAACGCAACGGTATCTATATTATAACTTTGAAGGATAGTAATATACGTTTATATCCTATCGAATCTATAGAATTTATAGTAAGTTAACCACAAATAGAACAAATAGAATTTTCGTTTTCAAAATTTTAAAAGAAATCTAAATCATTAACATTATATTAGGAAAATAGCTCACTTACTAACTTTAATAAATATATAATAAATAGTAAAAAATCTTTCAGAATTCATTATATTAAAATAAAACAGCTTTAGGTTGTAGTTCTGTATTAATATTTATTAAAAATAAATAAACAAAACATAGAAACAGAAAAGTTACTAGAAATAAGTAACTAGATCATATTTATAAATTTTTAATTAAGTTAGTGTCTTAATATTTTTACAGTTTTTACATATATTCTCATAATTTAAAATAATTATATTAAAATACCTTCGGCACATACAGAAATAATATTAACATTGGAAAAACGAGCAATTCGAATACTCTGCTCTTTAGATTGGAAAGAGAGCTGTAGAAAATATTTTAAAAAAGAAAAAATACTAACAGTTACAATCATGTTTATACACGAGTGTTTAAAATATATACATTCTAATAAAACTTTCAATCAAAAAAATTCCGACAATCACAATTATAACACCAGAGGAAATTCTGAGTTAGTAATTCCATATTGTAAAACAAAAAAATGTCAGAACTTTGGGGACCAAAACTGTACAACATTCTTCCAGATGAAATAAAAAAAATCTAGATTTACAACAATTTAATAAACATTCAAAATAGATGCTCTTGCAAAAGACTATATACGCATTTGATGATTATTTTCTGTATTTGAAAAAATGACATATTCTTTTGTAAAAATTGTCCTTTTAAAATATTTTGTTTGACATATCATGTAAAATTTGATGATAAAAATAAAATTATTATTATTAATCTTTGATCATTAAGTACTACTGAATTAAAAAATAAAGGCAAAATACATTTAGCGACCTTTAATAGCAGGACTTTGGAGCTGAAGCCGGAGTTCGCAGCTATGAAAATATTAGCTAGCTACTCCAATGCTCCATTCTCAGCAACATTTTCATTGTAATTTTTGTTTTGTTTTTAATTTTTCATTGCATTTTTAAAAATATATTTTATTGAATTTTTTGTAATTTATAAATTTCATAGGCCCGTATTTTCACCACATTTATAAAAGTGATTTTTGCCAAAAGTGCTTTTGACGTTTACTTAAAATTATTTATTAAGCACTTTATAATAATTTATTTAAATTTTATAATACCAAATATAATAAAAATGATCAAAAATAGAAAAACTATTCATATTTGATCAAAAACAGAAACAAAAAATTATTTTGAAATTAATGATAAAAGCACTATTTCACGAAAAACTGAGGTGAGAATACGAGCCATAGTTTTTTCACAAAAAATTTTTGTTATTTTTTTTGTGTACAGTTTAAATCAGAAACAAAGCAAAGTAGAGTGCTCTAAATTGCTCCAAGGCCCTATTTAATAAAAATAACTATGAGAAATTGAATATATCGGTTTTTCACATATTCCCTTACAAAACAATGCATTTGTTTATATTATTCAACTAGCTTCTGTATTCGTATAGAAAAGAAGATTTATTTTATTCAAAATAATACGGATAATGAAAATTTTGCACAACTTTTAGGGAGGAACTGAAAAATCTTGACTTTGGGAAGCACTGCCCTATACTATATTCGTCTATATCGGGTGCTATACGCTACAAACCATCTCAATCAAGTGACGTTACTTAAATCGTTTGTACGTTCATCCCCTTTTCGCTCTCTATCCTTACATTCTATCCACGCATTTTCTCTTCATCTTTCTATATTCTTTTTCGTTGTCAAGGCCACAGACTATAGCTACTATCCCCTATATGCTGTGTCGGTGTGTGGCGGGCGTACGTAAAACCACCAAATTCTAAATGAACTGAGAGAATGCCAAATAATGGACTATCTGAATCCAATTCGCTAAGAAGAAATTAATAACGCGAAAAAGAAAAATGTTCTCTACTTTATTTAAGAATATGTTTTCGATTAACTTGCTATATATAGTACCCATATCGAATTTTCTTTCGAAGTAAATTGTCTGTAGCAATGTTTTTAGATATTTATCTTCAAAATATGATTTAAATTTTAAAAAATCGATTTTTTTTAAATTTTTTTTAAATCATGATTTTTATGCAACCCTGATTTAAACTGATAATTACTAGTTTTCAAGTAGTAGGAATAAAAGAGCATGTATGAGAGGAATTATGAATGTGGATGAAGCGGAAGTTGCTTGTTTGGATAAGAATGTTTGCAGGCGACTGATTTCGGGATGATGAAAAGAGTTTGTGCCACACCCTTTTGGGTACTTGGCGTGATTGTGTATGTATGTATGAATGTATTACTAGTTACGCAATAAAAAAATACTCCTATATATATTTTCTTATCAATTATTTATGACAAATTATATGAAAATGTAAAATATGCAACAAAATAGTTTTAGAATGTATGCAATAATATTTTAATTTATAGTATTCTAATTTCTGATAATATTTCAAATTTATATACAGAGTGGTCCAGAATTATGTACCGTAATTGCTAGAGCTGATATTACGTTCAAAAATAAAGGTACCTTTTTATATACACTTTTTTCCAAAACTCAATAATAAGGAAGATACAACCCTGTAAAGGGGTGAGAGACAAAATCGAGCAAGAATTTCCAAACTTACAAAACAATGCAGTAACATTAAATGGAATAATGCGTTCACTAAATAAAAGTATTAGATTGTGTATACAACAAAATGGAGGACATTTTCAACATCTGCTGTAAAACATTATTTTGGTGACTAATTAATATTAGTATTATATTCTTTTGAAAATTGTAAGTTTTCATTAAGTTTGATTAAAGTGTTAAGTGTTGAAAAATGGTTTTTATTTCACCCTTTTACAGGATTGTATCTCCCTTATTATTGAGTTTTGTACAAAAGTGTATATAAAAAGGTACTTACCCTTATTTTGAACGTACTATCAGCTCTAGCAATTACGGTACATAATTCTGGACCAGCCTGTATATAACAAAAATATTAATCATTAAATAAAATTTGTCAATCTTAATAAGCACATTGAATAGCATCGAAGTGAAGTTGGTTGCAGAAACTCTATTATAGTTGCCAAATTAATTTAACATTATCAAGAATAAAAGAAATTATTGAAAATAAACTAACAAATGTATTTGATAAAACTCTGTGTTAATTGACTTATTTGTTTCTGTATAATAATGTACTTTTTTCTTCAAGCGAATTAAATAAATTATTGATATTACGTTACTATATTGCCAATGTAGGACGTCATTATGTTACTAGTACAAAAATGTCCATTATTATACAGCAGTTAGTTACTATATACACTACTGATGGTAGCACCAAATGACTACATCGTCAAGTGCATTTAATCTGACATATTCAGCGATCATATTGAAAAATAATTCCGTCAAATTAAGTTACTTGACAATTGCATTGTTTATTTTCACTTGAATTCTATTTTTGAAAATGTGTGAATAAGTGCAAAAAATACAATGTGCATCGCCAGATTTGTTAGAAACTGCATATTTGATCAAAGAATCACGGTCAAGCGTATTTAATTTGGCATCTCCGACGGCTACATTAAAAATTATTAAGTCAAGTTAAGTTAATTGACAATTGCATTGTTTATTTTCGCTTGAACTTTAATTTGATTATTAAAAATGTGTGGAGAAGTGCAAGAAATGCAATGTGCACTGCCAGATTTGTAAGAAATTGTATATTCGACCAAAAAAAAAAATAATATTTCTCACAAATCACGTAACAAATATAAATAATATTCTAGAACTGTTAATAAGGCCGAAAGTACCTGGGCCCAACACAATAAAGCTTCTGCTCCTCATAATATAATATACTAATAATTATTTCAGCAACACTTCTTATATCATTTTCAAAAGTACTTTTGTTTATACAATAGTATAAAAGTAAAAAATACAAATATTTGTTTGAGCCAGTTTATCTATTACATCCTACATAATAATTATAACTTATTTTCAAAAACAAATTATTTCTATCATAAATTTCAGAAACCAATATATTCTCTTTGTCAATATGCACAAATTTTATATTATCAATTCTTGTGTTAGGCCATACAGATAAGTAATATATAGGCATTTTGCAATAAAATTTATATATATATATATATATATATATATATATATATATATATATATATATAGATTATTTATTTAGAACGTTGTATTTTAGTATAATATTGTATATGAACTATTTTAACTATCCAGTCTTATCACACCTGTCACTAAATAAAATATGATTGCACAAATACTTGTATAATTATTTAATATTTCTATTAAATTGTCTATGTATTAAAATAAAATGGCATTAGGTTGTAGTTCTGTATTAATATTTAACATAAATATTTAAATAAACAGAACATTGAAAAAAACTTACTAGATAACAAAATAAAGTAATAAAATGAAATATATAATTTTAATTATTAATTAAAGTAATGCATGTATAATCTTAATTAAATTTAATTAGAAAAATTGTAAATGAAGTTCACGAATATATTATCATATGAATATACAATTTGATTGGCAACTTTCTTATTATTGAAAAATATGAATGACAAAATATCGATGTATTAGTAAATTACACATCAGTTTAATGACTGGACAAGAATTATCATTATTCAAATACATGATTTGCAGATTAAAAATTTTCCCAGTATAACTATTTAGAAAACTATATTTATTGAAATATAATAATAAATATTTACGGCCGGTTTGCGGTTTCATAATAAATACTTGAACTAAAGTCAATTTTAAACCAACCAAAAAACATTGATTTTTAAATTTTACTATAATAATAATTATTGATCAATAAAACGATATTTTTTTGTCTATTACTTGTTACCAATAAAACAAAGCTTTTTTGAAAGCTTAAAGTCGACTTTAGTTAAAGTGCTTATTATGAAACTGTCGGTTAACATAGTAAAAAATCTTTCAGAACTTATTAAATATTATTATTTATAAAAATAAAAAATAGAAAGGCTTTAGGATTTAGTTCTGTATTAATTTAATTAAAAATAGATTTAGGAAAAATGATACAAATACTATATTATTATTATATTTATAAAATATATTATTTGAATCATTTTTCCTGAAGATTAAAATAAAACTGCTATTGCTGTTGGTTAAAATTCTGTATTAATATTTTTTTATAATCAATGTTTCGACAAACTCAACGTCCGTCTTCGCCAGGAAAACTGATACAGTAAATAGTAAAACATAGAAACAAGTTACTAGGTAACAAATAAGTAACTAGATCCATAAAATATTTTTTTAATTAAAGGAAACCAAATTTTATTTAACTCAGTGCCCCTTCACAGTGAGTTGATGTTATCTTTTTCTATATAAATTTCTATTGCTTCTCTTATCATTCTGATGATGATGTATGTAAACGTCGAAACGTCGATTTTTAATTAAATTAATAGGTACAAAACTAAATCCTAAAATCTTTTTATATTAATAATAAATATTTTTTACAATTAGACTTAACGAATAACACTATTAGACACTATTAGACAAGACAAACTCAGATACCCTAAGATTAGACACGGTTAGATGTCACCGTTAAAGCGTCTAATCCGATAATTAATTATTCCATAAAATACCAAGCTACAGCAGTTAAATTATAGAATAGTTTAGTTATCATATACAGGGTGATTCAGGACTAGTGTAACAAACGTTAACAGCTTATTCCTGAGGTCATTTTGAGCCAAAAATGTCATATGAACATAGGTCCTATTCCTTCTAGTTACCAAAATACAAGAGGTTGAAGTTCTATAAATAACACGAAATTTTCTAATTTTTGTAATCAAGATACTTTCGGAAAACAAGAGTTTTATTGAAAAGTCATACTTTATTTGTCATTACATTACATAATCCATAAATAAAAAATCATATCTGCATATGCAGCAGTACTATAACCATCCATTATGAAACAAAAATACAATCAAAAGTATAACAATTTTTAATTAAGACAAATAAGGTATAACTTTTCAATAAAACTCTTGTTTTCCAAAAGTATCTTGATTACAAAAATTAGAAAATTTCGTGTTATTTATAGAACTTCAACCTCTTGTATTTTGGTAACTAGAAGGAATAGGACCTATGTTCATATGACATTTTTGGCTCAAAATGATCTCAGGAATAAGCTGTTAAAGTTTGTTACACTAGTCCTGAATCACCCTGTATATATAAATAAATAAAAATATCTTTTATAAAAACTCCAAATATGAGTTTTAGCTGTATTTAAAATGGATATTATACCTTGATATGCAACGCGCATAAAATAAAATTGTGAATTCATATTGCACCATAATTTGTGTTTGAATAGATTTCGTAATATGTTTTATATTTTAAAAGTAAATGTCAATAAACGTTTATGAAAATAATTTGTTTTCACATTGCTTATTAAAAATTACATCGAATTTGTCGCACACTATATAAAAATCAATAAAAATAAATATAAATAAAAGAAAATAATATATAAGAATCTAATCTATAAGGTAAATGATTTGAAAATTATTTATTAGTAATTGGTGTAAAAAAATTATTTTATCTTTAATGACACTAAGACTGCTGTAATTCAATTTAATGTAAGTAACTATAAACTGAACTAAAGTTTAAAAACTATGCAAAAGTTTGTCTCCTGTAAAACTTGTTAGATACATCTCAAAAATGTATTATTATGCTGCTTTTTATTCTAGAATTCAATACTCAATTATTTCCTGGGGAAAATCTTCAAAACTAAGTGGAATTTTTGTACTTCGAAAACGTATTATCAGAATTATGTCTAACGCATCGTGGAATTCTCATTGTAGAATTTTATTTAAAAAATTGTCTCTAATGACAATTTCCAGTATCTAATTATATATATATATATATATATATATATATATATATATATATATATATATATATATATATATATGAATGTTTAATCCACACAAAAATGCATTTAGAAACCTTTCGTACAATCTCAAGTTTGCTGCACAATTATAACACGAGATCTATTAATATATTCCAAATTCCAAAACATACATTAGAAAAATTTAAAGATTTACTCAGATAGAATTGTGTTATATTTTATAATAAGCTGTCCACAAACTATAAAGACATCTAAACTCAAATTAAAGCAATTTCTAATAGAAAATTGTTTTTATTCTGTAAATGAATATTTAAATTTGTATATTTTGTAATTATTTGTGACATATTCGTTTACCTAGGTGTTTTGGTCAATAGAGTAAATAAAATATTATTATTAATGAAAATCGTATAATAATTTACACATTAAGTTGTAATTTAACTGTCTCGTTAATTTTGCCTACTAACAAAACAATTGACAATCTAGTTACCTAGTTTACTCATTGATTAAGTTAACAATGCTTTGTGCAACTTGGCCTAAATTTGTAGAATATTTTACTCTGATACATAAAAGTATAATTGATAAAATAAAGATAAATCGACAAAAAATATAAGATTCGTATAGTTATTTGACACATTCACGGTTAGTTCTGTACGACAAGGAGAAGAATAGTGAAATACTTGAAAGTTTTTAAAGTAGGCATAAGAGAGACATGCGGAGTGCAATGACAACAGTTTTAAGCGGTTGTCCTCGAACCAGCTGGTTGCTGGTTAGCTAGAGAGCCGGCCGGTAAAATGTACCATACCGTGCCGTGTCGTTGTCACGAAACATTCAGACAACATCTCTCAGGAAACATTTCAAAAATAACTCATTTTTTTCAATCACGCTTATCCAAAAACTGTTTCAACATTTGGTAGAAATTGCACGTTACAGAAATATGCCACTACGTAAAATTATTGTTAGCATGCAACTGTGCTTCTTCTATCATCGGACTATCTTATTTTTTTTTTTGCAAAATGTCGAAATGTTGAGGTTATATTTATATATGTATCTTCCATTATTTACAGTAAAATTTCAATAACTTTTTCGGTAGTAAATGTAAAAAAATTTGAGTAACACATGGAATGTCATTTCTCTAATTGCAGATTATGTTTACAAATATTAAATTCTCTCGAAGTCCTGTTGTTGTTATTTGAGATTATGTTTTCATATTTAACAAAATTAGACTGTATAATAAGTTTCCAATCAGAATATAAATTTAATTTGCCTTATTAAGTTACTTTGTCTAAAAAATATTTTTGTAAATATGTGTATAAAATATTAAATTTGTGATTATGTTTAATAGGTAAACATAACTTGGTAAACTTCTTGGTAAAAAATCGACAATTAATTTGGTAATGTACTTTCGGTTACTGAATTATTCCGTCATTAGATTATGCTCATTAATATCTCTAATTTGTAGTAAAAGTTTTTCAATAATACCAGTTACGTGACTGAAATTAACGAAAACGCGAAACTGTGATACTGCTTATATATTTTTGGAATATACAAAGTCTTAGATTTTTTTCGGTATTACTACTATATATACATGTTTTAATAAATATGAAATTGTTCTTAAGATTATGTTCATATAAATTCTGTAATTGATAGTGAAATCTAATGAATAAGTGATGAATGTTTTCCATAAGGGCAATGTGATTTCATTGACTAGGTCATATCCATCCGCAGATTCTATATAGAAATGAAAGAGAATGGTAGCAGAAGTGGAATAATAAATAAATAATCAGATCAGTCACGTCATGTGTGTACTTACAGTTTGACAATATTCGCGGGCAAATCGTGCGGTATGGTAGTGAAACCGGCCGCACGGCATGTATATTCTCGGCTCGTGCACTGACACTGTTCCAGCGTTGGTGTAATGATGCAGGAGGCCGATACCGCCACCGCCGAAGCGGGTGACGACGTCGATGCCGCCGGCGTTGCAGCGGCGGTGACACTTGGTGCCCGATGGCGGTCCATTGCCGCGAGTACAGCAGCCGCCAGCAGTAGAATCATTATTCCCCTTACACATTCATATAAACACTCTATCTATCTACAACACCATGCACACACACACACATTCACACACGCGGTTGCGCGTACACGGTTTTTCGGAAACCGTTTCTCTATGCCCGGTTTCTTAACCTCTCTCGTTGGTTTTCTGTTTTGATTTCTCCGATCTCCGATGTCGTGTGTGTTCTAGACGCAATGTCTGCTTGAAACGAACTGACTGACTCTCGCGTTTGCGGCGGCCTGCTGCTGCTGCTGCTGCTGGTGTTGTTCGTACGTTCGGCTGTTCGGTTGTTCGCGGTCCCGCTGCGTCACCGCACACCCGCGTCCCATTCGCGCGCTCTCACTCCAGCGACGCTGACCTCTTCTCACTCTCTCTCTTACGTGCTCTCCTCTCGCATGCTGCGCTCTCTCTCTCTCTCTCTTTTTTCTCCTTTTCCTCTCACATTTCTTCTCTCAACACCTAACTGACTGCTGCTGACGTCATTGCAGATTTGGATTTTGTTTCACAAATTTCATACTTTACTCTTCACATATACTCTTTGAATTTTTTAGATTTTTACAATATTTCGATAAATAAGGGTACCCGTATTTAGTGATGATTACATTGGTCCACAATGTAAAATCGTTCACGCATTATTCTGGGTGGATTAGGCTATTTTCGGGATGCTGATTATAAATCTGATTTGCTTTTTTTTCTTTTTCTAACATAACGTTTTTCGTATGAGACCATACATTGAGTGCGAAAAAAACTATAATAAATTATAATCAGAACAAGGAATTACTTAAGTACTTTTTGAACTTATTATGTAAGTACCTTTAATATTAGAGTACGTAGTATTTGAATTATAAGTACTTATAAAAGAAACGTATAATTAAGACTTGTACTTAAATATTATAAAAATACTTATATACTTTATTTGTTAAAGTACTTAAGTATTTAATTTTTTTCAATAAACCTTTACAAACTAAAACTGCTATAAAACACTACCTTTTTTATTTATTTTTTTGTTTGAACAAAATAAGCTACAATAAATTTTTGCTTGTTTTAAAACAAATAATACTTATCATCGCATTATGTAAAATATAACAATTTATTTAAATTAAAAGTAACTCTATTTAAAAATTTAAGGTTAAAGATAATTTGGGTTTTAAATTAAAATATAAAATTATTTTCACTCATTATTTATTATTTTTCATATACAAAAAATAAACTAAATAAATAGATTTGCTAGTGATTATAATCACCTTATATATATTAAAATTCAGTCCAAACACACTTTTTTCGTAACATTTTGTGTGCACAGTTTAGATCAGTCATCTCCAACTTTTTATAATCAAAGATCACTTTTATATTACATCAAACTTTAGGTCTACTCAGGGTTGGACTGGCCCACCAGGACTTAAAGTATCATGCGAACGAACATTTTCAAAATTAAAGTACATTCTAAACAGATTGCAAAGTTGTTTAAGTCAGGATAATTTCGAGGCTTTCTTGCTCATGGCATGCGAGAAGGATATTTTGGGAAAATTAGATAATGAAGATATCATTAATGATATTTCCGGGAACAGTAATTTATTAAATAAAGAATTATATTTAATTTTATATGTGTTATTTTTACAATTCTTCTTTATTTTTCTGTACTGTTAATTCCATGTTTATCAGAATAAAAAAATATACAAATATAACGTATTTGAACAATTTTGGGATGTAAAGGTGGGCCTATCCTTCAACTTTCCCCGGGCTTAATTTTTTATTCAGTACAACCCTGCGTCTACTTATATATAAATAATATCAGAAAATTATTTGAGGAGCTCAGAGAAAAATTCGGCTAAGTGAAATTTTTTTAAGTTGTGAGAAAACAAGCTCTAAAGTTTATAAACTGAAAGTACAGTTTCTTGTTTGAACTATTAAAGTTATACTTAGTTGATTTTTTTTGTAATATATTTTAATTTCTAATTTCAAAAAATAACCTATATTGAAAATATCCAAATTCGTAACTTGACATAATTTTTCTTTGAACCCCCTCTCATTTATTAAAGTACCTTATCATATATTTATAACAAAGATAAATAAAATAAAACATTTTCAAATCTATTCACTCATTTTTAATGTGATCTGAATACAAAAGTTCTGTACCTACGTGAAGTTGGCACTTCCATATTAGAATTCCGAAAAAAATAAAAATATATTGCATAATTTTACCCAAATTATGCCCAGTTTAGTCCAACATTTATTTTATTTTGTCCAACTCCCCTTAACTAATGAGTCGAAAATCGAATTTGATAATGATGATTTGTTAGTAAAAAGTTTTGTCCAATGTCAAAATGTATTCCACAACATTTGATTTAGTCAATAAACACCGAATAAATAGACATCTAATTCGATTATGGGGGTGCCACACCATAGAAATTCAATTTTTGACTCGTTAAGGGAAGTTGGACAAATTAAAATAAGTGTTGGACAAAACTGGGCATAACTCGGACAATATTATGCAATATTTTTTTCGACATTCTAACATCAAGTAGGTAATTTCTGTTATTAACAAATCTTGCACTGTTTTATTCAAAAAATACAAGAAAAGAAAACATGGCGTATGTCACGTCAATTTGATTCGTTGAGATCATGGTGTAATATCCTTAGAGTTGATAATCTTAAAATCCCTCGAAAGAGATTCTAATTCTGCTTCAAATAACACATCGTTAATAAGTTTTTGTGCAAAAATATTTTGTCTAGCGTTCAGATTTCTCAGCTTGTTGGCAACGTATGTACCAAATAGTTCAAACGAATCTTCGTACTTCTGATATTTTACATTGTCACCAACGAGAGTCATCACTTCGGTTGTAACTTTCTCATCGTCAGAACATTGCAGCTTTTTCCTTTTGAATGGCTGCACATTATAAGAGGACGATGCGCCGTTAATTGACGATAGAGGATCTACAGGTATTACAGGTGTTACAGGAGGCGAGAAAGAAGAGATCTCTTCGGGATCTTTCTCGTATTCAAAGACATCATCCTCCGAAACGAACTGTTCCTGAAAGCAAATATAAAAATCGAGAATAAGTCTTTGATTGAGATACAATTAAATAATGAAAGGTACACTCACTGGAAAAAAAAAAACTAGCGGAATTACAGTAAAATAGTAGTAAAATTTACTATAAATATTCTGTTTACGTATTCTACCTCAAAATTCAGTATTTTTTACATAATTCATAATAATCACATAAAATAAGTAATAAGTATGTAAAATTGTTTACTTTCTGCAAATTGCATCACATACTTAATATAGAATTACATATTGTTGGTATAACTTCTTAAATTATGTAAAATTTTAGCTTGCATATTAATATCTGTAATAATTCATCAAAATAGAGAGACTTAGTACATATTTTGTATAATAATTCTAATAAAATATTTTAACTGTAGTTCATTAATTTCAAAATACATCGTTTATATAAATTTAGAAATGTATATTATTATACCAACAATAATATTACAGAACTAAACAAATTTTACCTATTTTTTGAAAATTCTTGACGACAAAACTTAAGTTTTGTAAATATACTAAAAAGAATTTTACTAAAAAAAAACTGTAATATTACATACATATATACTTTTTCATCCCGTTGGTGTAATATTATATTACATAATGTTTGTAATATAGTTCTGACATAATGTTTTTGTAAGCAATTATGTTAAAATTACAGCAGTTGAATAATTACATAAATAAAAATATTGGGCTTGTAGGTAAAATTACATAGTTTTTTTTAGAGTGCGCATACTCAAATATATGGTTTTCTACAGTTTCGAAAACTGAAAATGATTGAATAAACATTGAAAAGAAATTCGAAAATAAATGGCAATTTTCTAATTATTTAAATGCTATAGTAGGCAAGCATGTGCGAATTATGCCACCTAGAAGATGTGGATTTTATTTTTCATTTAATTTGTTTTAACTATAAACACACACACACAGTATGGTACTTATAGCTATAGCAAATATTAAAAACGAATTTATATATTGCGATGTAGAAATAAATAGTCAAATAACACTCGGCCACACATTTGAACTTTTTTTCGAGAATTTGATGAGATGTTTTAAGAAATTTTTATTCCCCTTCACAAATATAATAGTATGTAAGTAGAAATTTTAGGTTGTACTAAGTACTCAAATATTAAATATTAAAAATATTTAGTACCAAGTACAAAAAACAGTAATTTTAGTGCCCAGGTCTGATACTACACAACTTACTAGGTAAAAAATGTCCTAAGAAAATTATGAAGCGAGAAAATAATACTGATGGCTTAGTTAGGTGTGATCCAAAATTTAATACATAACCGAGAACGTGGTGAATGTAATTAAGTTTTAAGAAACGCAAAGGTAGTTTGAGATACACTCAAGGTATATTTTAATAACGAGGGTCTAGCACCGTGAGAAGATAAGATTATTATAGCATGAAAATTGATGCTATTAATTTGTAGCATTATAAAATTAAAGAAATATATTTGAGACGGGAGACGCTCTGTTTTAACTGTGTAGTTTGAATTGTGCACTAAAATTGTAGCAAAATTTGCACAGTTTATCGATAATTCATTTTGAACATGTGCTATATATAATTTTTACTCATCTTTTACAACATAACTAAATATTAACAATAAAATAATACTCCCTCTGTCCCAAAATACTTAATAGTTTTTCTCCTTTTTTCTTGTTCCATATTACTAGATATGTTTGACAAAAAAAGTTAGTATATCTTTATTTAAGAGTAGTTTATTTTTCAAAAATGATAGCTATTACATAAGTACATCAATAAAGATAGTTCTACTACATAAGTACATCAATAAAAATAGTAGGAGTATTTATGAAAATGAAAATTTTTGTTTATTTAAAACAGAAAGAGCATTTGCTAATACTTCTGCTTTTACTTCTAAAGATACAGGTAACGTGCCATTGTTGATTTGACGATCTTTAGCCATATGTGGTTGCTTGTAATTATTTCCTCCATTGACTTAGATGGTTTCAATCATACAATCTTGAAGATATAAAAAGAGTTTATTTAATTATAGAGCATTTTACCCTTTTTGGGTAAACTATTCAGTAATGTGGGACAACAATTTTCGGAATTTTTGACCTTTTATGAAATAATGATGAAATAAAGCAAGAAGATATGGTTATATTTAGGGTAAATGATGTTTTTTTATAAAGAAGTATGATCAATTAAACTCATAAGAAAAAAATATTGAGATATATTTGTGATAAGCCGCGGCCACGAAACGAAAACTATCAAGTATTATGGGACAGAGGGAGTAATAAACAAAATAAATGGGACATAATCTGGGAAAATATGCAACAATCATACAGAACTACACAATTAAATTATTGACATCGATATCGGACAATAAATTTTTCGTTCGATGTCAGCCGATTAAATCAAACGCATAATCACACTTTTCAGTTTTACCACTTTTCACTAAATTATTTTTATGAGAGAATATAAAATTGTATCGTTGTTAGTAAACTACAATTATTATTTATTGATAAAGCATAGTTAAATTTAATATATGTTTGTGTGTTTCACAGTTATCAGGATAAAAAAAATACACAAAATATATATTTTTTAAATATTTTTACACAGATACTTTTCTACAAATCTTAAATCATTAGATTTGATATAGTAGGCACAATTTAATGTCGCTATGTATTAGAGACGTCCTTAAAGGTCACAAAATGCAAGAAAAAAAAATGTAGGTATGTTATTTACATGTTTTGTGAATGTAATGTTTCATAAAAAAATGTAATATTACGTAAATTATCAAAATGTTGTTATTTTTACTGTTAAAACTTATGTAAAATTAAATAAATTTAAGATATATTTTTTACAACGTAGATGTACATCCATATATGTAATACTCCTATATTCCGCACTGTATATGAAACGCATTGATAAAAATTCTGCCGATGAAAGGAGACAAAACATATATCGGACGCACCGTTGATCCGACGAGACACTATGCGCAAGCGCTGAGATTACCAATCAATTATGTACTAAAAATTTAGCGGTAAAAGATTTTTAATTCAAATAATATTTTAATATTTTTTTTTGTAATAACAATTTTAATATTCTCGGATATTGTAAAATAATATGCATTAACATTACACTTAATATTTTATTAAAAGGTACGGGAATTACAATAAAATTAATAGTAATAAAGTTTTTATTTCCAACATTACACTCATGAAGAATATATGAAAATTACAAATTACAAAACAGCAAATTATAAAAAATAACTGGTAAAAATATAATACAGTCGATTCATTGGGACTAGGGCATTTTACATAAAATTAAGCAATCCATATTTTCCTTTCAATAATTTTATTTTATAAATTTTTGGAAAAACCTATAAACTACATATAACCAAAAAAATATAAACTGTTAAGAAAAAATAATAATAAATTCCAAAATAAAATAATAAATAAATACATACATTTTTAATTCAATTCAAAAATGTGTCAAGTGTAGTCTGTCTTTTGTTTTTGAAACATTTCACTTCTACAAAATCAGCACAAGTATTCAGTGCGGCTCCCTTCATTTACTTCCTGCATAAAATAACGCTGTAAGAAGGCCATATATTTTTTGCCTCCTGGTTAGTCACAGGCACAGGTGGATCATCATCATCGTCATACTTCATACGTGAATGAATGTGTTGGGAAAAAAGTTCACAGCGCGCGATACTAATGTAATTAGTTGATACATATTTGCTAGTTTTTTAAATATAATTTTCGATGTTGTGAATCAAAAAGATATGAAGCGTATCATATTAAATTTTTTGTAAATATTTTTTCTTGTAAATATTTGTAACATAATATATACTGTGATCTTAAAGTTACTGTCCCAATTAAGCGGAATGTTGTCCCAATTAAACATGTAAATTTACTGTTGGTTCCTTGGTTTGGTTTCTGTTCTTTGAGATTTGGCCCAAATAAGCCGCTGGCCCAATTAAGCGGAATCAACTGTATATAACATCAAAATCAAATACTGAACACATATTTTTACAATTATTTAAAATAAATCTTATTGGTTTTTAAATAAAATTAATTTGGTGTATTTTTGTCTTATATAATCTTCTTTGGTGGACAGTTTTTTTGCTTCGTGATGAAATCTTATATTTATATATGTCTCTGTTATTAATTTGCATAATTGGGTCCGATGGTTGTCCAACCAGTGTTGACTTGATATATGATTATTCATTTCAGAGTTATTAAAAATTAAACCACTAATATTAGAAAATACTTTATTTACAATTAATTGCTTTAAATTTTTTTTAAATAGACCTGAATTACATTCTCTGATAATGGCTTCAGATTTGCAACATATTTTTATTACATCTTCTGCTGGTGCCACATATGGACCAAAATTTTTTAATTGAGACAACAATGGCATTTGGTCATCGGGAGCAATTAAATTGTTTCTACACACTCCACAATTAATTTTTTTTAAAACCTGTTTCACAACATAGCCTGATATATATTTGGTAATATTTTCTACAAATGGACTTAACTGTAAAAACTTTGACACAATATCGTTACAAAATGATAATTTTTCTTGATTTAACTGAAACCCTATATCTTGAATAGGCGAAAGCATCTTTTCTTTACTAGATGATACATGCAGTATATCTATATTATCAAAAAGACAATTCCCACCTTCAAATTCTTTCAGTTCATGTCTAATTAGTAATCGCTTGTAGGCGCTTTTGAACTGGAGTGCATCGGGGTTATTATTAAACCCTCCACGACTCCTAATTGCACAAAAAAAAGTTTCCAAAAAGTCTTGCGACAATTTGTATGTCAGTAAATATTTAATTTCATTTTTTTTTAAGATGTTATATAATTCAAACATATTTCTTAGGCCTATAATGAAACCGATAAAACCAGTTTTCCGACTACTCTCCAGAATGCATTTTCCGGTTTCGTCCCGCAAGCTGCATATATAGTGCTCAAAATCTATAGCATATTGCTCAAGTTCTGCGTAATTTTTTCTGCGTAATTCCGAGGGAAATCGAGCTTCTGAAAAGAAACGTTTTCTGGACACGCTACCTCCTTCATCTACAAGAACAAAATATTGTTTAGTTATAAAATAGTTCGTTTCTTTAAATCTGCTCTCATAATAATTGCATAGTCTTTAAATCTATATTAATTTAAACAAATTTTAAAACCAAGTAGGTATATTTATAAAAAAGTTTTAAATATTGATTGTCACTTGAATCTATTTTACATTTTCTATAAAAATCTATTTACCTATATTTTTTGCTGCACATGGGCTATTTATTGACAAATTACTTGGAAGATCTATTCCAACTGACTGTTCTACTGTAGATTGAACAAACTGAGACGTAGATGGTAAATCAGTTACATAATCTGCCTTTGTTAGTATCTTCTTTCTGCTTGGAACTGAACCAGGTCTTAACACTGGCTTGCCACCTAGTTGTTTCCAATTTGGTTCAAGATAGGCCTCAGATGCAAAATGTAAAGAGCAAATTCTAATATTTGAAACATTATCATTTGCATTCAAATAACAAATTTTATACCATAACTCACGGGTTTTTTCGCCACGAGGGAACCTAAAACAGTAGAATACAAATTTATCTTCCTGACATGTATGTTGGTTATAAACCGTATATTCCAAAATTAAACGGTACTTGTGTTCATTGGCAGTTAAAATTCTAGTCGGCTGAATTTTGACAAACCAAAATTTCAGATACCGTGGTTCGAAATGAAACCGGTTGCATTGGAAATAAGCAATTGGTTTAACTGGTTCGCTTTTGAAATATACGGAAAAATTAAAAATTAAAACTGTTTATACTCGCTGTAGCAAACATTATTATTGAATCGTCAATTTTGTTTTTTTTTTTAAATTGATTGAATTAATTTTTACTAGTATATCACAGCTTTCATGCAATACCCGAAATTAATTTTTACTTACTTATGAAAAGAAATGCCGCATCGTGGTTTCTCATCACACAAAAAACACTTCCAATTCCCCATTATTACAGGTAAAGATAGTAAAAAAGTATTTAAAATTGCACTGTTAAACGAAGAACTGAACAGATTGCTATATATTGCTACGCAAAGAACAAACTCGAGATCGCAAACAACATTCAAAGACGAGTGATGAGGTTAAAATCATGTCAGAATCACGTCAAAACACTATTATTTAGCGCATGCGCATATAGTTTAGTTGGACTAACGGTACATCCGATATGTTCTGTCTCCCTTCATCGGCAGAATTTTTGAACGACAACTATCAATATAGGAGTATTACATATATGTGTACATCGCACAAATAATACAATTAGATTTCAGTATATAGCTTATACTATCGAATTGCCGTATTTTATCAATCTAGTGACTATACAAATCTAACTCTTACCGCAATCTCTCGTTCTCTCAATAAACTACTTGTGCGCGGATTTTTAAATTTTTTCTTTAATGACGCTTAGATATATTAATTTTAATCAAAGTTTAATTATGTTAATAATAAATATAAATGTCACTTAAATTATTAACTAATAATTAAATTATTATATGTATTTAATGATATATTTTAAACAACATCTTTCAGAATTCATTATATTAGAATAAAACGGCTTTAAGTTATAGTTCTGTATTAATAAATATGAATACAGAACTGTAATCTTGAGTCGTTTGATTTTAATATTTTAAATATTTATTTGAAAGTTTACTATGAAAAAATTAATGAAATTTCGGTCGAAAACAAAAAAAAAATGGTTTTGATTACGACTACATTAAGACCAGACTAAATAAAAATAATATTATAAAATTAATATTATAAAAATCCCAAAACCACACTTAAATTAAAATAAAGCTAAATACGTATTTCGGAAGCTAAGCTTCCATCTTCAGTAGCAAATAAATTTACAAAAATCTTACCTGTGATCCTAGTACATGAACACTTAAGCACTTGTCAAAGGTCACTGACCAGACTACATTAAGACCAGACAAATTCGTAAAACAATGACATTTAAAAAAAAAATTAAATTGGATGAATCAGCCGACGTCAGATGGAAATTTTATTATTGAATATCAGTGCTAGATCTGACTGTACCCTTATAATTTGCGCAGATAAATTCTCAAATTTTAGTCAGTTCGAAATTTTGAACTAAACGGTACACATTTTATGATATAAGTGTGAAATTCTGGTCTGTGCAGTTATCACTATACAAATATATATATATATATATATATATATATATATATATATATATATATATATTATATATTATATATATATACAATATATATTATAAATCAGGGTGGCCAAAACTTTGTGAAAACCAGTTTCGCTGACTTTTCTCATTTTCCCCTGACTTTTATTATTAAACAAATGTAAATTCCTAAATAATGTGAATCACATAAATAAAGATTTATAAGTATATAGGTGTGAAAAAAATTTGGATAATAATAATTTTAATATACTAAAAGTGAAACTGATTAATTTTTGGTGGATATTATAATAATACAAAATTTGTGTTTGTAATTTTGTGAATTCGTCAAACAAATTTTTTCCCTGACTTTTCCATAATCAATCTGTATATAATTTTATTTTACTCACATCGTCCTGTGGTTGTTCATCTTTGATATTTGTGCATTTTCGTGGCATTTCGTGGTCTTTCAAAAAGCTAAAATGATGAAAATACCACAGTGAAGGTGTATGAACTTCGCCAGCAAGTTGAGCTTTCTTAACTTTTAAAAGTTCCTTCCGATAAACGGTTCGAAGTGAATTAATTTTTTTCGTAACTACATCTCGTGTAGCATCCGGCTCGACTTCGCTATATTTTTCAACCAGAATTTCGTACGCTTGATTTTTTCTATTTCTATCGCTATATTCCTTCGATTTTACTTTCCATAAACATGGTAACGATCGATAAAGTTCGATAAATTCGTGTAAAAACTGTCGATTACACTGCCGTAGGTCAGACATAATGAAACAACCCGCAAATAAGACTACTTTTCAACCGATTAAATCAAATAGAAAGATGAAATCATGTCTGTGGAAACGTACACATGCAAAGACAAATATGTAAAAATCGTCAATATAATGTTTTTGTGTAGAGTTTACTTAAGTTATGATAAATCTAGGGTTTTATCGTCTACACGTAACGTTTTATATGCAACGTCTACAATTGCGCACGAAACTGCGCACATAAAACGTGAAATACTGCGTTTTGGACCTTGATTCTAATAGCTCAATTCCATTTGATTACATAGCGCTACACAACACGGTAAACTTGACTCAGTGCAGTGTTTAAAAAGCGTAAAGATAAGAGGTGCGATATGGCACCTTGCAACGCAGTTTATAGAATATACCTAATTTGGGGCAGAAAAGAAATTGATAAAGTTACCATTATCCATTTATGTTATCAGTATTATTTAAGTTGGTAATATTTAATTAGTTTCTCTGTCAAAAGTTGCATTACTAGTGTTTTATTTTAAATAGGAGAGTTTTTCCAATTTGTTTTTGAATTTAAGAGGGGACACCACCCATGAGCACTCTAAAAATAGGTAAAATTTGGGAATTTTTTTCGGGTAGACAAAATAAAGTACATGTTCCGTGGTTTTTATATGTTTTAGAGCTTTATTTGGTCTACAATTTAGAAAAGTTTCAACCATATTGGTTTCAGTGGTGAGCTGTAATTCGGTCATTTGTCGACTCGTGTTTAAAAAATAGTGGTCAGTTGTCCAACCTCCCGGGCAGCACTCAAACATAGAAAAACATTTTTGGTAACTCTGCCCAAAAAGTAAACTAAAAAATCTATGATGTTGAGTAGGATTATTTTATAACTCATAAAACTTTGAAAGCACATAAAAAATCGAAAAAAGTAGATATCAAAATTTTTTTAGAAAATTCAATTCTCTTTTTTCTAGAAAGAAAATCAAGTCAATGGGACCAATAGTTTCCAAGATATCTTCTGGATAAGTTATAAAAATAAGATTTTCAGAAAAATGCGTTTAGTTTGAGATACCCTATCGGTTGGGCCTGACACGACTTTGTAAAACTCGCTGCAACTCCGCAATAAGTTCTAATTTCGGAACACCAATTTACCCAAATATTCTGCACACTATAAGCTTTTAAAAAATGTAAAAAAAATCGTTTTTTTGAAAATTTCAAAGTGGTGCCCCCACTGAACTATATATATAACGGGAAAGATTATACTAAAATAAATATTACCCCCACATGGAGATTAAGTTGGTATCATTGCGAAACACATTTCTATACTATTAGCGCGTAAATTTGAAAATAATATTTTATTTATTTTAAATTATAATAAATATTTTAAGAATTTAAAATGTAAAACATAAACAATAGCAAATTGATTAAACTAAAGCAAAAAAAATTTTTATTTTAAATTATTACATTACAATTATTACAATTATTACAAGACTGTTTTTTCTTCAAATCCTTTAAAATATCATGTAAGGAATTTACTTTCCTCTTTAACACCTTATTTCTCTTCTTGGCATATTTTAATTTGTTCTTGATGATAACGTTTTTATTTTTTTGAATAGTCACTTGTTTATGAGCATAAGTAGGAGAATGGCTAAAAATTTCCAAAATATTATCAACAATACACAATATAAAATAGCTAAAATAAAATATATGCATAATAATAAAAGTTACCTGTATGAATGAAACAACTTCGTTAATTTTCGTTTTCTTTCAACAGAAGAAGAACTACTTTTTGTTGGAGATTTTTCAAATAATTCAGGAGTTTTAAACGTTTTGCTTCGGCTACTTGAACTATCAGTTGAAACCGAATCGATTTCTTTCACTTTTGATCTCTTGCTAAAATGATGTAAATGTAAATAACAATATAATTTTTATTTTTTTATACTACGTACCAGTACGTATGAAATTTATAATTTACATTAGTATCTGTAAATGTGACACTGGAATTGGAACTAGAACTTTCTGCTCTAGTTGCAATCCTAAAATCAAAAAAAGTAAATTATAATATTATTTTATGATTTAAATAAAAATAAAATACCGTTTACGTAGACGTTCATCTTTTAATATATATTCACAACCACTTTCTTCAGGCTCACTTGAAAGAGGAATAAGTATAGGTGAGGGAAATTTACTAGTGCTTGGCTGTGAGTCTGCAGATAATTCAGCATCATCAAAGATTAATTTTTTATTACAATGTTTTGATATGTTCATAGTAGGAATTGCTCCTTTTCTTAATCTTTTAGCAGATCCTCGATATTCGTAATCACTTTCTGTGAAATGTAACGAGCAAATCACACTAAATTCAGGAATATTTTCATCCGAATTTTCACCAATAGCTTCCAACCACGTTTCTATCATGTTTGCTGGAAATCTAAAATATCAAATTTATATTTTGTAATGCAATTAAAATAAAACATAACCTACTTACTTATGAAATTTTACATGTTTCGGTTTTTTTCTCTGAGTTGTTGTACAAGAACGCACAAAGCACTGAGGCATTTTTTGTTTTTATTGTTATTAAACTTCAATATTGATTAATTAAAGTATAACACAAAACAAAAATAGAAATTTAAAGCAACAAAAGCTGAACAATAAAATGTATACCAAAATCATAAACAAGAATAAATGACAGATTAATACCAACAAATCAATTGTAATATCACTAGAATTGTGTTTCGCAAGCTTGCCAACTCATCAAAATGGCGGGCTCCATGTAGGGACACATAATGCAAGGTGATTTTATATGTGATCGTCATTCCCGTTATATATATAGTTCAGTGGGTGCCCCCCCTTAAATATAAAACGTCAAATTGAATATATATTCTTATTATTTATTCAATGATAGTGCCACTGTACACTGTCTTATTCCATTCAAGGTCACGGAGCAGCCGTAATGCGTGTACCGTGACACGTGTGTGTGATATAATCGAATGGGAAGGGATCAGTAAGCTTAATTTATTTTTGAAAACGTATATTTCGGGTCGATCCACACACCCTTATGCTATATTCTATGCGTATAAGTTACTAATGGAAAATGAAACATCAAAGTTGCCCGCGCGATTAAAGTACCATTTTCCAACAGCTTCTACGGCTTCTACCCTCAGGCTGGTGCAGTTTTAATACTAAAATACTGTTCAGTTTTTTAGTTAATCGTGCATTGTCCCACAGAATGGAATAAGACTAATATAATTTTAAAATCAGAATTAAAATTGTACTTGCAGAGACATCTATTGTCTGCAATATTATTTACAACTTTTTGAAGAAAGAATTTATGTTTGTTAAAATTGGAATGTTTATTTTTTTGTTATTTTATTTAAAATATAATTATATTAATTTTTGCTCCTATATTTTAACGTGATTTAAACAAATTAGGTTATTTTTGTTACTATTAATTATTTTAACAAAGTTGGCAACATTGAACATCACCTCTTGGAGGGAATTAAGTGTCAAAGTAGTTTTTAAATATTGTTTATATCAAAATAAATTAAAAGAATAAACTTAATTAATAATAATAATGGATGCAATGGATGAAAGTATGGGAGTTGAAGAAATACCAATGAAAGAGAAAACTATTAACGGGGATAAAACGATCGATAAAGCCAAATCTTTACCATGGTATGTAAAAATTGAGGTTAATACATTTAATCAAATTATTGTTTTGTTTCGGTTATTTCATTAAAATGGAAATTGTTTCGTTTTTAATCACACATCTAATTGTTCTGTTTGTTTTTCATTTTATTAACTTATTCGAATTTGTATTTCTGACATACATTGTATTATACAAGTGCACGAAATTTGTTTCACTTGCAATTTATACCGGCGTTATAGTGGGTTTTTATTACGTAATCGATTATTTTAAATTTTTTTAAATGTTCTGTGCAAGGATTGAGAAATATCGTCCGAAAATTTTCAATGATATACTTGGCAATGAAGATACAGTGAGTCGTTTATCCGTATTTGCAACACAAGGAAACGTTCCAAACGTTATAATATCAGGACCTCCTGGTGTTGGTAAAACCACAACAATACTTTGTTTAGCTCGCATATTATTAGGTCCAGCTTTTAAAGAAGCCGTTCTTGAGTTAAACGCATCGAGTGATCGTGGAATTGATGTTGTTCGGAATAAGATTAAAATGTTTGCACAACAGAAAGTTACTTTACCTCCAGGACGACATAAAATTGTTATATTGGATGAAGTGGACAGGTTTATATAAAAATATATATTTGTTTATTAGACTGTGCAAAAAAAAATATATTTTTTTCTCTTCGCAATAGTATATTATTCCCCGTTTAAAATCATTCGAATTTGAAGCCAATCGGACAACATTTAGAGGTCCATCAAGTTGAAAACGTGTTTTTAGAGATTTTTAATAATATTTTTCCAGATGTTTCAATGGTATTCTGGCTTTAATCGCGAGTTTAAACGAATTATAGCATTCGATAATAATGTATTGGATGTGTTTTACGTGACAGAGTAATTCTTTGAAGTTTATTTTGAAGAATTAATCCATTTTTCACGATCGAAAAATAGTGATTTTAGCTTCTTTATTGAATAACTATATATTTTTTGTTACCTAATGTATTCTATAATAAATAAAAATATGATCTTACTGTGGCGAAAAGTTAAATAAAATAAAAATAAAATTTATCCTTTAAACCACAAACTATTTAAAAGGCTATATACGTATTTCGAAAGCTAAACTTTCATCTTCAGTAGCAAAAATTAAAATTAATTCTTGCCAATGATCTTCGGCTACACAAGCACTTGGCAGTCAAAGAGATATTGGATTTTTAACTTTTAATTTTTGCTATTGAAGATGAAAGCTAGCTTTCGAATTACGTATATAGCCTTTTAAATAGTTTGTGGTTTAAGGGATAAATTTTATTTAATGTATTCTATGGAGTTTTAAACACTTTTGCACATTCAATAGTAGTAGTAGTAAATATTGATTTTTTTGGCACAGTTTAAATGTACTTACGCATAAATCTTGAGTATTTATATTTTATAGTATGACAGAAGGTGCCCAACAAGGTTTACGTAGAACAATGGAGTTATTTAGCAATACTACACGTTTTGCATTAGCATGTAATTACAGTGAAAAAGTAATTGAAGCAATACAGTCCCGTTGTTGTGTATTACGATATTCGAAACTATCAGATGAACAGATTTTAGCACGAATTATTCAAATATGTCAAATTGAAAATGTAAGTTTGTTTTTCAGGGAGATCTTTATACATTTTCGACTTCATTTTATTTATATTAATAAATCAATCTTATTTAATTGACAATTGAAAGTTTAATTATTACTGGATTTATTGCTATTGTAGAAAATACTAAATTAAAAAGTGTTAATTTATTTAAAGGTTTCCTACTCGAAAGACGGTCTCGAAGCGATAGTTTTTACATCGCAAGGTGATATGAGGCAAGCTTTAAATAATTTACAGTCAACCGTGAACGGTTTTGGCCATGTAAATAGTGAAAATGTCTTTAAAGTTTGCGATGAACCTCACCCGCTGTTGATTAAAAATATGTTAATGTTTTGTAAAGACGGCGATATACGTAGTGCTTATAGGGTAGATCTCATATTATTTTTTAATGTTCGTTATAATTTAGAATAAAATTATTTTAGATAATACAAGGTTTATGGCATTTGGGCTATGCAGCCGAAGATATTATAAAGAATATTTTTAAAGTTTGTAAAACTCTCGAAGTTCCGGAACCGTTGAAATTACAATTTATTATGGTAAAATACAAAAACTTATTTTAATTATTTATAAATAATAAGTAATAGATGGAATTCAGTCAGTTAAATATTTTTATTTTCTTTAATTTTCTGACCAAGTTATGTATACTTTGTGTGAATAGTGTCATCAGCATAGAAGAAAATAAAAATATTTAACTGACTATTTTCCAATTTAATTATTTATGTTTAATAATATATAATATTTATAGGAAATTGGAAAAACGCATCAAAGAATTACAGATGGTCTTACATCGTTATTACAAATGTCCGGATTGGTTGCAAGACTTTGTATTAAAGGGAAAAATTATGTGGAATCTGACTGAAATTGTTTCATATCATGTTTAAGTTAAATATGAATTTTTTTCTAAATAAACTTTTTTTGTACTTTTCAATTTTTTATCAATTTACTTTGACCTCTAATTTTTTCCGAAAAAACGAAATATTTTATTTTCAGGGTGGTCAAAACCGGGAAAAAATTTGTTTGGCGAATTTATAAAATTGCAAACAGCAAATTTATGTTTGTAAGTCAAGGAAACTGGTTTTCACAAAGTTTTGGCAACCCTGTTTATTTTTAAAAAATCTAATTATTTTTAATTTACTTCTGGGTGGTAAATTACATAATAATGGTGATATATATATATATATAATTACAAAACTATACTACAACAAAAATGATAAAATTCACGACGAAATTGGTATTTCAAGACAGAAACGAGAAATTGTTCAATAAAATTACTATATTGAACGATAAATGTAGTACGACAAATTAATAAAGTATTTTTTGTTTGCTTAAGATTTTGATCAGATTCATTGCTAGATACATTGTAGGTTGGGATAAGATTTTGCAAATTTATATTTATAGAATTTATATATAATATATAGAAGAACCATAAGGTGACTGCATCAATTTATTTAATGTTTCATAATATATAACTACAATAACCTGTTTAATACAGATATTTATTGATTGAATACAGTTTTAATTTATTTACAAAGAAAATTAATACATTCTAATTGGATATAACATAGATTTACGAATCGGTAGATTCACCTTCAAATTTAGTGTTATAGAATGGAATCCATGTGACGAAAACTCTCCAATCGGTAAAATATAATAAACCACAACCTGCAGCAGCTCCGAAAGTGGCAGCTGAGCCCATCCTAGAATAAAATAGATATATGTTAAAATTTATAAATTATTACGTAAGTCCAACAGTATTTAATACCATCGTTGGGCAATTTCAACATGTTTCCTGCCGATTACACCTAATACGCCAGACATTATTATTTATTTGGCAGTTACGATTGCTGTAATTAAAATAATTTTATGTTAATTACGAGAAATTATCGAAAAATAATAAATATATACCTGTCACCAAGTTGTAGGTTATGTGAGAAACCGTGAAACAGTATTGATAATTCACTAACTATATATTTCCCTAGATTTAAAATCAAATTCCCTAAATAAATTTTATAATGTTGAAAATAATTTATAAAAATATATCATATTTATATGTTATTAATACGTTTATTATTCTATATATTTATTGTTAATGTATAGTTTAAATTTTTTTTATGAAAAATTTAGAGGAACACTTTTCCGGTTTTCACCCGGAGTCTCTGGGTTTTCAATTGAATTTCCGGTCTCCGGATTATTTGTTGTAATCTCCGGATTAAACTAAATTTAGATGTACTCATATAGTTTTAAGATAAAAAATAAGTAAATCATTATAAGTCAGTGATAAATTTATTAGTCAAATCAAAATATTATTTAGTTTAATTGAAACGAATTTCAAAATTTTATGATTGTATTCAAATTAAAATGTTTTTATATTTAAAAATAGTAGTTTTAATGTATTGAGTTTTTTAAACAATTTCTTGTTTATTTTAAATTATTGTTGGTGGTTTAAGGGAAATTATTTTATTTTATTAACTTTTCGCTACAGTAAGATCACATATTTTAATTTATTATAAATTTTAATGTTTCTGTTATTTATAAATTTGCTGAATTTGTGGTACTGTAAATAAAAATATATTTATAAAAATGCTGACGTATATTTTACAAAAAGCAATTACCGAAATATATATATTTTTATGTGTTTTTTGATATTTTTGAAACTTGAAAATAACATTTTTCAATTGTTTATCTTTTTCATTATAAACTAATTTACGTATTTTTCATAAATTCATTGCCAAAACTTAATTACTGAATGTAATGACCTTACAAATTTTGAAAAAAATAAATTCATATGGCCAGCACATGACTTTCAATAAGTATATTATTTATATAATCAAAATATATCAACTAGCTTCGATTATAAAAATATTTCTATAGATAAATATTTTTAATAAAATTTTCTAAAATTAATCTATCAATTTTTTAATAGACTCAAAGAAAATATAGTATATATATATATATATATATATATATATATATATATATATATATATATATATATATATATATAGTACATTATATATTTTTTATGGTTTAGCAATTATTACTGTATCTTCAAATTTTACATTATGAAAACGTTCTAAATATCTAGATATCTGTGGTTCAGCAATTGCAGATTTATCTGGATGATTTAGACGAATTGACCTTTTATGTTCTGCCAATTTAGTAAACGGCTTTAAGTTTAAGTTCTGTATTAATAATCGATGTTTCGACGGACTCAACGTCCGTCTTCATCAGGAAAACTGATACAAATGACATTAAAATAAATAACAGTACGTAGCAACAAGTTACTAGATAACAAATAAGTAACTAGATCATAAAAATTTTATAATTTTTTCATTAATTGAAGCCAAATTTTATTTATATCAGTGCTTTTACAGTGATTGATGTTATCTTTTTCTATATAAATTTATTATTATTTATTTTTAAATCTATTATAATATTATAAAAATCCCAAAACCACACTTAAATTAAAGAAAGTGGTTATTTATAAATACGGTATGTATACGCAATTTGCTATTTATACATACAGTATTTTTACGTAATTAGCTATTTAGGGTGGGTTAGGTTAGTAGGTTGGTTTAGGTTTTTTTTAGTATGTATAAATAGCCATTTGCGTATACATACCGTATGTATAAATAGCCTCATCCTAAATTAAAATGAAGCTAAATATGTATTTCGGAAGCTAAGCTTCCATCTTCAGTAGCTAAATAAAATTACAAAAATTCTTACCTGTCATCCGAAGTACATAAATATTGTTATAATTTTGGTTACATCTCACAAAGTATAGACATATTCCGTCTTTTATCAAAAGAAAAATTCCATTTACTAGAAAAAGATAAAATATTTTGTAAAGTTACAAGTCTTACAAAAAATTTGTATTCCGAAACAAAGCCAAGATTCCTAATTCTATTTGTAAAAACCAAGTCAGTAATATATCTGGATATCTTTATATCTCTCCGAAAAATTTGCGTCTAGATTACCCATAATCCCTTTTATAGTCCATTTTTAAGCGCGATTAATTTCATTCTACAAGGGATTTTTTATAATATTTTTATTTAAATTTCGCCATAGTAGATCATTTTCTAATCTTAAATCTATTATGTTTGTTTTTTTCAATATGACTATCATTTATTAATTTATTATTAATTTTTCTTTTAGCAATAAAACTAAACTATTATTATTATTAATTTCAGGAGAAGGTGAGTGTTCGGTGTTATCCTTTGTTCTGTATTAAATGTAAGTATTATTTCAATTTTTTTATTCCTCAGAATAGTAATTTACTTTAGCAGGAAAAAAATTTGTTAAACATATTTTCAAAATAGAAGTTCGTATAGCGATAAACTTTTTCGAATGTTTTTTTCGCGAAAAACCAATAATGATATATATTTGCTTGATTACATTTATTAATTACATAACATGAACGACAAATAATCATAAAACAGTCACATTAATTTAATCATAAAAATGTTATAAAATTATGAATATCTAAAATTTATTATGTAACACGTTTTTACTAACTCGGTGTCTGTTTGCCTGTTCGGTACAAATTTTGAAATCGAACAAACTTCCCGATTAGCTAGAGACTTGAAACTTTAAACATCGCTCAGAACCGGATGACAATGCAATATTAACATACATACATAACCACACCATGTACTCAAAAGAGTGTAGCACATACTCTTTCCACTATATCGCAATTCGTTTTATTCAAACATTCTATCCAACCAAACAACTCATATAGAAACTAATTAAATTAATTAATTAACGAATTAATAATATTAGAATTATTAATTTTTATACATACATACATACATACACAATCACGCCATGTACCCATATGGGTGTGGCACAAACTCTTTTCATCATCCCGAAATCAGTCGCCTCCAAACATTCCTATCCAAACAAGCAACTTTCGCTTCATCCACATTCATAATTCCTCTCATACATGCTCTTTCATTCCTACTACTTGGAAACTTTCGCTCACGCAAGCCACTCTCTCAATCATACCACTCCAACAACTCATCGGACGTTCACGCAAACGTATACCATCAAAATCATTCAAATAAATCTTTTTAACCAAACGTTCATTAGACATTCGCTCAACATATCTGAACCATCTTAACTGACTAACACGGCAACTTTTGCTACAACATTTTTTTCAATTTCACATTTTAATCAGTGTAAAAAAAGTGGTATATAATTTTTTTTATTTAAATAATTATTAACAAGTGATAACCGAATTTTACATAATATTTGTTTTTTTCAATAAATACGCAAACTACAACAAAAATTAGATACAGCAAAAATAATATAATTACTTATTGTTAGTTACGATAATTAAATTTCAAAAAATAAACGATTCTTTTACGTTTCCAATCAATGATTTATATATTTAAATGGGGTCGTTGTAAGATAAAAAAATTCAATGTCTATAATTTTTCAGAAATATTTCATAAACTGTCATACCAGGTAAAATTCGATTCATTTTATAAACGAAATTACATAACAAAAAACTTGTGTATTAGTCACATTAGTTCTAATGGTTGTATTATGATTGTTTTATCAAAATTTGCGTTCGTAATATATTGAAAATTCTCGTATAAATAGCTTGGTGTCGAAAATATTTAGCCAGTCTAACAGCATATTTATATTAATATCGTATCATAAAGATAGTTTTAACAAAAAAACAAAAATGTTAAAAATTTTCTTTTTGGTTACTGCTATCACCGCCCTTACTCAGGTAACATTTTTTCTATTTTCTTAATTTATATTAAGCGTGCAATACTTAAAAAATAAATATTAATTAAAATTATTTTTTAATTAATTTAAAACTCATTTTTGGTAATTGTGAGGTGAAGGTTCACTTAAATTCAAAAAATATAACAATGCTACCGTCCTTAGTACAAGTATCATTTTTTTAAATAAATCTTAAATGAAATTTAAAATATTGAAAAAAATCGTTTAAAACTCAACAAATAATTCAAACAACTTTTGTATTATTTTCTTTCCTTAGTTACTTTATAGTTAATTGCTTTTTTTTATATCAGTTTTTGCTCTGAAGACTAGTGTGTCATCAAAAGTTTTAATTATTTAAACAAAGTTTATTTGATATTTTACGTAATAAATTATTTTATTTATTGTTTTTCCTTAATTTTGGATTTTAAATTATGTTACAAATAAGTAAAAATGACTTAATAAGTATGTAAAATTGTTTACTTTCTGCGGATTACATTACATACTTAATGTAGAATTACATATTGTCGGTATAATTTCTTAAATTATGTAAAATTTCAACTTGCATATTAATATCTGTAGTAATTCATCAAAATAATGAGACTTAGTACATATTTTGTGTAATAATGCTAATAAAATATTTTAAGTGTAATTCATTCATTTCAAAATACATCCTTTATGTAAATTTAGAAATGTATGTAATTATATCAAAAATAATATTACAGGACTAAACAAATTTTACCTATTTATGAAAAATTTCTGACAGCAAATTTACTGACATTCTGCCAAATTACTAAAAGAGACATTACTAAAAAAAACTGTAATATTACATACATATGTACTTTTCCATTCCGTTGCTAATATCATATTACAATAATGTTTGTAATAGTTCTAATATGTATTTTTAAACATACATACACAATCACGCCATGTACCCAAAAGTGTGTGGCACAAACTCTTTCCATCATCCCGAAATCAGTCGCCTCCAAATATTCCTATCCAAACAAGCAACTTTCGCTTCATCCACATTCATAATTCCTTTCATACATGCTCGTTTATTCCTACTACTTGGAAACTTTCGCTCACGCAAGCCACCCTCTCAATCATACCACTCTAACTACTCATCGGACGTCCACGCAAACGTATACCATCAAAATCAATCAGAAATACTATTCATATTTGACAAGAGACAGAAGTAAAAAATTATTTTAAAGCACTTTTTCATAAATTTGTACAATTTTTTTTAATTATATTTTTTTCATCAGGCTGCTCCCCCCGCTTTTCCAAATATACAAACTATTGCACTAAACATAATAGAATATGGAGGTAGATTTCAAAGAGGACTGACTTTAGCGAACGAAAATGTTATTGATTTCATTCGATTGACATGTAACATAAGGGGTGAATTTACTCAAAATCAAACTCCTTTATCAAGTTCGCAAATCGATGCTTGTCAGCTAACAGAACGTACAGCATTTGAAAATCTAGTAAATTCAACAGCGCAACAATTGCAAAACTGTTATAGTAGTCTTCCGAACGAAGCTACCCAAATAGTTACAAATGGTCAGAAAAATATCGATGGAGTGACAAATAATGTCACGAATGTCGTAAGACAAGCCGTTAACTGTCTTGCTGGCGCAGCCGGAGATCTTACAAAATTATTAGGATGCGCAAATAAACTGAGAGGACCTGTTGTCCAAGTACTTGAGAACGTTATTGCTAATGGAAATGCAACTTTAGCAGTTGGGTCAAAATTAGGTAATAAGTTTGTTAGTGCAACAACTGACTGTGCTACACCAGCTTTACAGAATGCATTTAATAGTTCTGTCACGATTTTGTCCAATTATGTCAAATGTCTTGGTTGTCAATAGATTATAATCGCGTAATTATAAGGAAATTAGTATTTAAATCATGTATATTTCCTACCGAATAAAGTGTATTAAAAAGTACTATAATATTCCTTTTTATTTATGTTATATAATTTTATCTGTAGATAATAATTATCATGAACTCATTATGAAAATACATAAATTTTAAGTTTTTTTGGAGAATCAACTTAAAAACAATACATTAAAAAGTAGTACTAAAATTTATTTATAAGATAAGAATATATTTTCTAATAAATTAGTAAAATTATATAACTGAATTTATAACAAAAGAATTTGTAAGAAATTGATAATTTTAATAGTCTTGTTTATTTCTATATAAACGAATTAGTTTTTCAGGACTAATTAATGATTTTAGCAAGAAGGGGGAATATAATTCTAAGAGTGATACATAAACGCCATATACCCAAAAGGGTGTGGCACAAACTCTTGCCATTATCCCGAAATCAGCCTCCTCCAAACATTCCTATCCAAACAAGCAACTTTAGCTTCATTCATATTCTTAATTCCTTTCATACATGCTCTTCTATTCCTACTAGTTGAAAACTTTCGCTTACGCAAAACACTCTCAACCATATCACTCCAACTAAAGATAAATATATGAGAAAGTGACGCGCAAGGAATGTAAAGTTATATTTTTTAAATGGAAAGGTAAAAAATAAAATAAAAATGTCTTAACCTTGTTACTAGATTAGTAGATAATAATATAATGTAAATTATATATACATGTATTGGTATTTTATTCTTTATTTCATATGAAACTATTACATATTTTTATCTGTAATATAATTGTTAAGATACATATACTTATTCATTTCGTAAACAATTTTTTTTTAACTTCAAATTTTATAACTTTACTATGTTATTTTGGTAAATTGTGTTATGTACTGCATTTATATTTTATTTAAAATTTCTGCTCCTTTTTCTAAAGTTCCTTGATCCTAAAGACAAGAAATTTGTAATTAAGATTAGAATAAAATAATTTTAAAAATTTCTAAATAAACATAATATTTGATTTTTTATAGTAATTTGATAGCATATTAAATGAAAATGGCAAATTTCAGAAAATCCAAATATGCCTACCTTTATAAAACAAACTCGTACGTAATTTTCTCCCAAATCCTTGTTACAATCATCATAAAAACCCGACGTAGGAATTACTTGTACACCGTGTGTTTTAACAAGCCATTTTGCAAATTTATAATCTCTATATTTATCTTTTTCATTTTCTAAATTTATACGTGACTCTAAAAAACATAGGTGCATTAATTTTATATTTATTACAATTTTAAAATCTTTAAGCGGGGAAATACATGTAAAAAATTTTTTTATCGAAATTTTTTTGCATAAATCAATTGTGTATATATTCAAAATTTATCGTGTAAAATATCTAAGCGGTCGGAAATGTATTGACCGAGATATAACCGTTTAAAATCGTTTATAACCGTTTAACCTTATATCTTACTTAAAACTTTAATTTTGAAATGGTATTTTTTAAATTTTCGTACAATCAATTTTCATTTAAATGAGTTTTAATATAGCGCGTCGGAAGGATAATTGAATTTTATTCTATATGAACCACTAATATGATGAAATCATTAACATCAAATAATTTTTAGGGGTGCCAAAAGTCCGAAAAAAAAAATAGTAAAAATTTAAACATTTTTTTCAACCTCAAGTGAAGATGAACGTACGTGTAATAAAATGAAAAAAAGATACCGACATTGTAAACCGTTTTGTTTCTCAAAAAAAATTCTGAAAAACCTCGATTTTACTTGTTTACGGTACAGATTTTTCGTTAATTCAATTGTTGAAAAATATCAAGAAGAAATTACAACTACATAATTAAATATATTAACCTAAACCAGTCCAATTAGTGAGCATAAAATAGCCTCCATCAGGCACAACGACATTCATATTAGCTTCGCGTAGAAATTTTGCGGTAAAATTTCGTTTCTCTTCTAATTCTTTTCGCATATTCGCGAAATATGTATCCGAATCGGATTCCAATGCTATCGCTAGAGCTTCCTGTAATGGCGAATTAGTTGAATAACAATTCGTTTGATGTACAGCACGTAAATTTTTCAATAAATTTGTTGGACCATATGCCCAACCGATTCGCCAACCGGTTACGTTAAATGATTTCGAACCGGAGCATATTGTTATAGTTCGCTCCCACATGCCTGGTAATGTGACTGCAAAATAAAACAAAAATAATTGATGTATCTACTAAGATAAAAGATAAAATCTATTAAAAAAAAGTCCAAATTTTAGTAATTCAAAGTCTGAAATACTTTAATGAAATTTGATACTATAGATTTATAGATTAAATAAATTGTATAGTAAACATAGTCCTATTTATTTTTGTTGATAACTTGCCAAAATTTTAATCATTCGAAATTTGAAATTCGGACTTTTACTAAATTGTTTTTAATAATCATAATTATATTAAAGATTTCAACATAGATATTCTTGTTCTTACAATTTAATTTTGAATATTTAAAACATAGGTACTTGCATTTTAATTTTGTAAAACAAAACCCTTAAGTTTAAATAATGTAATTTTACTTCTTTTTCAAATTCTGTATCTTAAGATTTCAATATTCTTTTTAATGCTTAATTTCTAAGACAAAATAAATAGCTTTTGATTATCTACATAGGTATTCTACTGTACGAAATTGCATCAAAATGTTTTTTTTTTCTAACTAAAAATTAAAAACTTAATTAGCTGTATTAATAAAAAAATCCATATTTATAATATGACTCATTATATTTAATAAAATTTACATATAGTTATTAAACTCAAAACAATAACAAATATACTTAATAATTGCTCTAGATAGAGATATTATCATCGCAGACCACTTACGAGTAAATTATAAGTCAAGTAAACAAGATTATGTAAATTTGCAGACAATTATTTTGTAACAAGTGTTTTTAATATAAAAACGTACTGGTTATCCCAAATAATATTGCGAAATCTCGAAAGCCATAAAATTTATTAGATACCGATAATATGCCAAATACTTTTTTCTGAAGTAAAATTTGGAGAAATACTTAGAATACTTTTTGATAGGGAATAAAAAGTTAGGAGTATATAATTAGGTTTTAGTTTTAATTTGTTAGCATGTGCCGTTTGGGCGCTAGAATTTTTTTTTTAAATGTTTTTTAGAATTTTCAATAATTTTTCCTGCTAAATCAGTATGAGTTGGGGAAAAAAGTTACTTAGCTATTATGTAGCTAATATTTTTCTCTATTTTACTGATTTTTTTCAGATTTTTTTGAGCAAATTTTGAAAAAAGTTATGTTTAGAAAAAATTCATGACTTTTTTTTAAAATTTGCTCAAAAAAATCTGAAAAAAATTCAGTAAAATAGAGAAAATTATACATAATAGTTAAGTAACTTTTTTCTCTAACTCATACTGATTTAGCAGGAAAAATTATTGAAAATTCTAAAAAAAAAAAACATTTAAAAAAAATTCTAGCGCCCAAACGGCACATGCTAGCAAATTAAAACTAAAAAGAAATTATAGAACTTTTTATTCCTTATCGAAAAGTATTCTAAGTATTTCTCCGAATTTTACTTCAGAAAGAAGTATTCTGCATATTATCGGTATTCCATGTTATTGCCCTATATCAACCTGGCAAACAAACACCCTGTATATATATATATATATATATATATATATATATATATATATATATATATATAAAATGTTTCAGAACTTATTATATAAAATAAAACCTCTTTTGGTTTAATATATTATTAATAAACATTATTAATAAATACTAATACAGAACTTAAACCTAAAGCCGTTTTATTTTATATAATGAGTTCTAAATGATTTTTTATTATGTTAAAAATGTTTATATTTACTGCCATATATTAAATAGCCAATAAACAATATCTATAAATATTACCTAATAATTAAATGTTAATGTCTCAATAGCCACTTTAAATTTAGTGAATTTTTAAATATTTCTTACATTAAAAGATTAGAAAATGATCTACTGTGGCGAAATTTAAATAAAAATAAAATTATAAAAATAATTTTATAATTTTATTTTTACTTCTTACATTCTCAAAAATGTGAATAACATTTGAATCTATATATAAAAATTATAAATAAAACTTACCAATTCTTATATGTTCTTTAGGTGGATACACTAATCTTTCATATACTTCATCCGAAATACATAATACATTCCATTTTATACATAATTTTGCAATAAATTCTATTTCCTCTCTGGTAAATACTTTACCAGTTGGATTATGAGGTGTATTTAATAATATCATTTTTGTTTTTTCGTTAAATAATTGTTCCATTTCGTTGAAATCAAAAATATAGTCAGCCGATGTTAACGCGTCACAGTTTGCTTTAGGATTCTATATGACAAAAAAATAATATATATATATATATATATATATATATATATATATATATATATATCGGTCATTCATAGTTTTAAAACTAGTAATTTTATTTTATAATTTAAAACTTCATTTAATGACCAAACAATTTACTTTGAATTGATGCTGGGGACCTGGGTACCAATTCTCGAGTTATTGTATATTTGGTGAGATGAAATGAAATATTTCATCTCATTTATATCTCATTTCATAGAGTTTTTCACTTTTTCTTTTCATTTAACTGTATTCTCGAGTACATGTGCAATTAAAGTCGTGATAACATTGTTTTCTGTTAAAATTTATATACAAATATATCTTTAATAATCTTGACCAAATAAATGTTCGTATTGGTCATTGTGAAATTTAATATAATAATACTCAAAATTTCACTCAATCATTGAATCGGCTTGTTAGACTATATGCATCAATGACTGATCAGTTTAACCATAGACATTTCATCAGTTGTCTTTCAGCCACTGATCAAATCACCATACTGACGAGCTCCTAAATATCGAAACAAGTGTCTATGGTTAAACTGGCCAGTCATTGATGCATATAGCATAACAAGCCAATTCAATGACTGAGTGAAATTTTGTGAAAAAATAAAATCTCAATATTTTGAGTATTATTACAAATAAATTCTAAGATACATTGACAGATAGAAAAAAAATGAAAAATAGCTTTTTTTGATTATATTTTATTGATATAATATAAATATCATTTAAATATTGCAGCTGCAATTTCTTATTCATCAGCTATTTCTAAAATTAAACAACAATATTTATAATACTAGGACATTGAACAAATAAACGTTCGTATTGTCATTGTGAAATTTAACAATATTTATCTAATTAAATTAAATAAAATTCATATTTGTAAAAGGTAAATTAAATATTATATTCAAATTATTTAGAGGTCAAATACAACGTAAATAAAATTTAAAAAAATGCTCGAGAATAGAATTTTTTTTTTCACTCGATAAGAATATTTCACCGTTCGAGAACACGACCTCCAGGTCCCTACTGCAAAATGTGAACAAAGTTTAGAAATCTAATTAAGTAATAAGAAATTTAAATTACAATTTTCAAAGGAATGTATCGTATTTTAGCTCCGACAACTTCGCTAACAACATTATACGTATCGAAAAATGGCGCAATTAATATAATTTCATCGTCTTCTTCTAGAAATCCCATCAGAGTAGCAAATAGTGCTTCTGTAGCGCCATTCATTATAATAATCTCTTCAGCTGGATTTAATTGACGACATATTAATGGGGAATATATTTCAGATAATTTATTTACTAATCTAGGATGGCCCTAAAAAATAAATATATTTACGATAAAATATAAATCAGGGCTTCGAACCGAAAATCGACAAAAATAGTTATTTTTTGCTGGAACACAAATAAATTAAATTGCATTCTTATGGGGAAAAATGGATTTTTCTTTGACTGATTGTGAATTATTTGTAAATAAAAATAACTATACTGTTTTTAAAATAAATGGTTTAGATATGTTGAAAATGGTAAAATTTATTTCTTACATTATTCGGTGCATATTGATGAAGCGAAGTTTGATTATTATTCGTCACTTGTTTCAATGCATTTACTATAATATCAGGCGCAGGAAAATTTGGTGCACCCTGACCTAACATAATCGGTTTGTATTGTCGCGCTAAAGTTGAAAATTCGATCCTAATCAAAATAATTCAATTAAATTGGCAATATAATCGACTGTTAATATATAATAAATATTTAGTAATTCACAAAATTTAGTTTTTTATATATTTGTATTATATACTAAGCCAACGTTTCGGCAATCACTATTGTCTTCTTCAGGATTCTACATTATATGTACTTATATTTGTATGTATTTATATGTATTAGGGTAGTTCTTATTTTGGCAAAATCGGTAATTTGTTACTCCGACCCACCAAAATTATTCCAAATAAAAAAAAATGTCCATACACTTCCCAGACCTGTCAGATGATATTAACCCGTGCCTGTTGAAGGCTCAAAATTTGCATTTAACTTAAATGGGGAAATCGCCTTTTTAGACATTTTGGGATATAACTTTTATTGTATTTACTTTAAAAATATTTCAAAATAATCACTAAAAAGCTAATGAAATATGCTTTTTAGTAGTCCAAAATTCATGCCATTATGATTATTAACGGAGTGGTGTGAATTTGAAAAATATGATTTCTGACTCAGAAAAAAACTATAATGATTAAGGATTATTAATAATTTTTATTTTATTTATTTGGAATAATTTTGGCGGGTGGCAGCAACAAATTTCCGACTTTGCCAAAATAAGAACCACCCTAATATGTATACATATTTGTATTAGGCAATAGTGATTGCCGAAATGTTGGCATAGTAGATAAGACTGAATTCCGTCAATTATTAATTATTTATTTTTTATAAATAAAACAATAATTCTAATTATAACTTACCACATATTCACTTCAGCTGGTTTCAGTTTCGAAGGAAGTTTGAATTTTTCAGTATTCATATTTCGTCTTTTTTGTCCTGCAAATCACATTAAACTGAACACTGATTTACAGACTAAACCAGAGAGAGAAATATCTTATTAATTTAATAATTTCTATTATCTTTTTATCTTATCAAATTATTAATTTTAGTTGACAATAATTTGCTAGTACTTAAACACGACGCGCAAATTTTAATTAAATAAATTTAGACCAAGATAAAGGCTATATTTTATTACGAATATACAGGGTGTATACAATCTTCTTTGTATATTTTTAAGGGGCGATAGAGCACCTGTTCTGCTCAATTATTTATCTAAAATCGACGTTTCTACGAAACTCTTCGCTCGTCTTCAAAAGGATAAGTTATTTTTCGACAATTCCGTCGAAACGTTATTTTTAAATAAATAATTATACAGAATTTGAACCTAAAACAGTTTAATTTTAAAACAATGTGTTCTAAAAATTGTTTTACTAGATTAATTTGTTTTAAACTCTAGTAATCTACTGCTTAATCAGTATTAATTTATGCATTTCTCCATAAATCAGCATCATATCGACTATTTCGATATTAGAATATCGATGAGCCATTGCGATTTTTAAAGAACAAGGTAAAAATAATAAAAAATTTAGTTGAACAAAGGTGATAGTAAAAGTGAATTATTGATAAAAACTTTACCTGTTAAATAACAAACCTAAGTAGTAGATTACTAGAGTTTAATACAAATTAATTTAATGTAAAAACTAAAAGAATTATTAGCTAGCTTATTAGATGACTTTTACTAAGGTGTTTAAAGGTTTATCGACTCCTTTTGAAGTGTACTATTGCCCCTAAAAAGATAAAGAAAAAACCGTGAACACCCTGTATATTTTAAATGATTTATATACGTATTGAATCAATTTTCTTTGAAAAATATTTACAATAGCAGTGTTGTTTTAATGAAATTAGTTTGTCTTTTAAAAGATTTTTTCGTAAAAGTTTAATAAATGGTAGCTTTTATTTTTACTTAATAATCAATTATATCTGTTGACATTTTTAAAATTATTCATTGTCAATAAAAAAAAATAGTTTGCCAAAATTTAATATCAGTTTTCGAAAGATTAATAGCAGTTTTAATATTTGAAAGAAGTACACTACATTATCTAAGAAATTATTTTTTTATTATCATTTTTTCGAACTTAAATTACTTAAATTATGTTGATTAACATGATAAAAAATGTTTCAGAACTCATTATATTAAAATAAAACAGCTTTTGGCTATAGTACTGTATTAATATTTATTAATAATCGACGTTTCAACATACTCAACGTACATCTTCATCAGGAAAAATGATACAAATGACATTACAGAAAATAAACAGAACATAGAAACAAGTTACTATAGGTAACAAAATAAGTAACTAGATCATAAAATTTATAAAATCAGTGCGATTTCAATAAAATTTGGTTTCCTTTAATTAAAAATTTATAAATTTTATGATCTAGTTACTTATTTTGATATCTAGTAACTTGTTCCTATGTTCTGTTTATGTACTGTACATGTTATTTGTATTTTTTTCCAGATGAAAACGTACGTTAAGTTCGTCGAAACGTCGATTATTAATAAATATTAATAGAGAACTTAAACCTAAAGTCGTTTTATTTTAATTTATATCACAATTTTTTACTTACCAGAACCAGAACATTCATTAGTAATAGATCGTTTATTTAAATAAATGTATAATTTTCTTGCAATATTTTGTATATTTTTAAAAGACATTAATTTCCATTTTTTATTTAATTTTCACTTTTAAATATCTAGAATAAAAATACGATACATAATAAAAAATAATTAAAATCTATTTCATTTTTAGTAAAATTAAAATATACATTGTCAATCTAATTAATATAATGTCAAAATACCTGTGCTTAAATTAAAATCAAATTAAAAAAATGAATTAGTCACATATTTTTAATTGTTTTGATCATAATTTCATAATCATAAAAAAAATTCAATAATGTAATTGATATAAAATAAAATAAAAAAACTGCTGTTGCCACCACAGAACTGAGCGTCATCGTATTAAATAAATTTATGGAATAGAAAAATTTCTATATCAATAATTACTGTAGCCGTGGTAACTAAAAACAAAGACCCGTATTCTCACCTCACTTTTAAAAAGTGATTTTTCGTCATAAGTACATTTTACGTTTACTTAAAATTACTTATTAAGCAATTTTAATTAGTTTATTTAAATTTTATTCATATTTAATAAGAAGTAGTAATAAAAATTTATTTTACAGCAAAAAATACAAGCACTGATGCCGTCAGTAGTGCAATATAGTAACTAACTACTAGTATAATAATATTCACATTATGTTACAAGTAACATAATGACTAATATTAATGTCAAAAGATAAACTTTTGTTCTTTGGTCCTGAACCTGCGTTATGATTAATTATAATGTTATTAAATTAACTATCAGGTTCGTTATTGTTTTTAACAATGTTAAAAACTATAACGAACCTGATAGGGAATTTAATAACATTATAATTAAACATAATGACTTCCTATTTAAGCAATATAGTAACGTAATCTCAATATTTTGATACACTTAAAGGAAAATATATTAACATAGTAAAAAAACTTTTAGAACTCATTATATTACAAAAAAACATCTTTAAGTTTTAGTTTTGTATTGATATTTATTAATAATCGACGTTTTGACGTACTCACAGTACATCTTCATCAGGAAAAATGAAGATGTAAGTTGGGTTCGCTGAGTAGGTCGATTATTAATAAATATTAATACAGAACTACAACCTAAAGCCGTTTTATTTTAAAATGTATTAACGTTTACAATATTGTTATGCACAAAAAATGGACATAAATAATTTAGTTTTCATGAATGAAACAAAAAGTAATGACATTTCTTAGAAAGGTTTAACCTTCTGTAAGTCGGTAAATAAAACATATTTAAAATGAAAGTATTTATTTAACATGTATATACAGGGTGATTTATGACATCGGGGAAAAACTACACCTGATGATTTCTATGAGTAATCTAAAAAAAAAACTGCAAATAAACGTATGTCCGAAAATGCTTTCTAACGGAACTGTAGCCGTTAGAAGTTTATTACATGTAACATCAATCGCGTTAGCCTTATTTATTATATCAGGAAAAAAAAACAAGCCATAAACTTCTGAATAATTGTAAAATTACTGATTGATTTTCTAACATTTTGTTTAAACACTAGTAAACCAATTTACTAGTTATGACTTACTGAGTCCCGACAAAAATTGTCTTCGATTTTTAATTATTGTAAATTGTTTATTAAATATTTATTTATGTGTGTACAAAAATTTATAATTTATTAATATTTATTTATAATCGACGTTTCGACGAACTGAATATAACGTCTTTATCAGGAAAACTGATACAAATAGCATTTACAGTAAATAACAGAACATAAAAACAAGTTACTAGGTAACAAATAAGTAACTAGATCACAAAAATAGATTAAAAATTTACCTAGAAAAATGTTCCGTTATTCGCTGTAAATGTCATTTGTATCAGTTTTTCTGATGAAAACGGACGATGAGTTCGTCGAAACGTCTATTATAAATAAATATTAATACAGAACTTAACCTAAAGCAGTTTAATTTAATATAATGAATTCTGAAAGACTTTTTACTATGTATATCTATATATATATTGCACAATTGTAATAAATAGCTATGTATACATGTCTTTTGCATAAATAACATAATTAGATTCAGTTATTATTTTAATTATAAGATAATTTTAAAAAGTATACATGTATTTAATTTATATATGAATATTTTACGTGAATTTTTATGTATTTAAGAAAAAAAATATATAAAAAGTAAGACATTATTAATTTTACGACAAAATTTACAATTTTTGCGATATCAGTTATAATTTATGTTTGTTGGTAATTCCATTTTTTTTTTCAAACTTCACTGAGTGTATCATACTGTATTTATATGTAATTACTACTGCCATTATAATGCGCAAATATTAAAACATATTTTCTAGTTTCAGTGTTAAATAAACTGTGTGAGTTATAGGTAATGTATGTATATTAATGTTTACGATTAAGTTACTATTTGATTGCAGTGAAATGTATTTAAAATGTTGGAACATTAAGGACGAAGTTGATGATAAATTTGCACTAATTAAAGGAACATGGCTGCAAATATTCGTGGCGTTGTCTGGTAATATATATCTTAATTATTTTTGTACAGCGTAATTAAATTTAATACAATCATATGAAAAAAAAATTATAATTGATTGAACAAATTGCTTTGTTTCAAAAATCTATTAAAGTTGACAAATTTTATCTAGCTCATATAAAATTATCTGTTTCTAAGGTTCAGATATATTGTTATGAAACAAAAAATAAAATTACATATTTGCGGTCCAATTAATAATTCAAATCAATAAATAATCACAGTAAAAAACTGCACATTTTTTCGATTGTTGATTAACGTAGCCGGGGTATAATCGTTCCTTTGTTTACTCAAATATGAAATAAATAAACACGTTTCATGTAAAGTGAAAAATAATAAATTTCTTCTTATCTAATTTATTGAATTTTAAAAATATATTTGCATATATCAATAAGACTAATGTTTATTTACTGTTACGACTTTTACGTCATAAGTTTGTAAAAACTATAACAAAAAACTATAATTGTAATTGTTGTCACTCACGAAAAAAAGTGATAGTTACGAAAAAATGTGAATGCAATAGAGATAAATACTAGTAATGCGACGAATAGTAGTTCGGCTGAATAACGAATATTTGGCAAAATGACCAAATGACCAAATAGGTCAAACACCAAATAATTTCAGCTTCGGTTCCATCTCTAATAAATATTGTGACTTACCATTATATCATGTGATTTTATTTACTACTTAAAATTTATCATAATTAAGCAATTCTACCGTTGGAAAGTGCATTTATTGAAGTTTTCAACAGTATTTTGTTTTTTTCAAAAAAGTTAAATTTTCACTTAGAAAACTGGCGTTAACGTGATCTCTAAATTCATCAATGCCATCATAAACACATTGAGCATTTTTTAACAGTTAAATAACTTTTGACAGCTAATATTCTAATAAAATATACATCTTAGTTTGTAAAATATACATTATTAACAGAATAATTATTAATTTTTTTTTATTTCTTTATAGTATCATTAAGTAATATGTGTGATGGTATGAGCGTAGGATGGATATCCGCAAAAATTGCCGAACTAACAAACACAAATTCAACAACACATATATCATTAGAAGATGCATCATGGATTGCAACCGTACCACTTTTCTCATCATTATTAATGACGCCATTTGCCATATACAGTGCAAACGCAATTGGCCGAAAATATACAGTAATTTGGGGTAGTTTTTTAACATTTATCAGTTGGAGTTTTGTCGTTAAAAACGATCAACTTTCGTTTATTTTAATCGGTTCAATATTTCGAGGTTTAGGTGGTTTTATAATCTATACTATAAGTCAGATCTATATTGCCGAAATTTCTCAGTATCATATTCGTGGCGTCTTGGGTAGTTTTACTGCAATTTCTATGAATCTAGGTATTTTCCTTTCGTATGTTTGTGCTATGTATTTTCCATTAAGCAGTATCGCCAGTATTAGTTTAATGATAGGCGCAGTAGTTTTTCCTGCAATGTATTTCGCTCCTCTATCACCTTATTTTCTGTTTATGAAGAAGAAACCAAAAGCAGCCCGGTCATCGTTGATACTATTACGAAATGAATATTGCGATATTGATAGCGAATTGGATGATATCAAATATACAATTGATAATCGTGAAGACGGTACTGTACGAGAATTATTTATGGATGCAAAGAATCGAAAAATATTGTTTCTTGTATTAATGGTACAAATATTTCAACAATTAATTGGCATTGACTGTTTATTAATGTTTCTTCAGGTGATTTTAGACGAATCAGGTGGAGCGCTATCTAGTAGTTTGTCGTCGGTTATATTTGGTGCAGTTAAACTATTTTCCTGTAGTGTTGGTCTGGTTCTAATAGACAAACTTGGTCGAAGATTATTATTAATAACTTCTTCTATATTTGCAACAATAGCTTTACTAATTTTAGGTGGATATTTTTATCATAAAGATGCACTTCATCAAGATATGTCTTCTCTATCTTGGCTACCATTGTCGTCTTTAATATTCTATGTTTTATCGTATAATGTTGGTTTAGGTACTGTGCCATTTATACTTGGTAGTGAAATGTTTCCACCAAAATTTAAAGCACTCGGTGTAATAGCTAATCAAATTGCTTATTGTTTATCAATGATATTAACTACTCAATTTTTTGCGTGGCTTAAAGAAAATTATGGATTTCATGTTGGTTTTTGGTTTCTATCCAGTTGTGGATTTGTCGCTATAGTATTTTTTATATTTTTTATCGTGGAAACCAAGGGAAAAACATTTAAAGAAATTTTAGATCAATTAGAGTAAGACAAGTTATATAAAAAATTTGTTCAAAAAATTACTACACTCTAAATAAAATTATGTACTTTAACTACTGTAACGCGCGGAAATGGTTGTAAAAATATTTAACATTAAGATTAACTAATTTTGAATAATTAAATTAAATATAACTAATAAATTTAACTAAATAAAATATAATTAAATAAATATGGCATCGTGATCGTCTAGTCTAGTGGTAGGATTACGTTGTGTGATAATTGAGTAATAACTGAGATTCATAATATGGAGTCGTGGAACCTTAAAGAGCCGCCGAGGGGTGAGGTGAGACAGACAAACATAAATAAGGAAATAATACACAGATATCAAACCACAGCCACAGAGGCCCATTTATTGACAATAAATATGTTTGTATAGCAAAATCTATTGATGGACATTCAGTGCCCCGTCGGTTGCAAATACACAAATATGTGCGAGTAATTTAGAATATGAATACTTGACCATGGCATCATCCTACAATACATGCGTCGTATGTTGTGTGAGGCCCTTAACGTATAAGGGGGACGATGACAGTACGTATACTGCGCCTATGTCTCTGCGTGGAGAGAACTACCTTGGGTGACGTACAACCCCGTTGAGAGCTAAGCTAAAATTATGTGTTTATACTGCAAGAAAACAACACAGCCAAAATACTCATTAGCCAAAAGAATTTATACAAATTGAAAGGAATGCTCCGTCGTGCCTACCGACGATAGACGATATCCCTTGGCCTACATTTGTGCAGGTTACAGGCTTTTATTTAATTGTGATGAGGAACGAGTAAAAGTATTCCAATCATAAAATTATAACATCAAATATTATAATATTGAAATGTAAATTATCCGACGGTTTACTTTATGAAACATCTTACAATAAATAAATTAATAAATAATATTGAGAGTTACGTGTAGAGTGTACGTGTAAGTGTATGGGCATGTGAAATATACAAGTACGACGTCATCTCGGAATGGACCCTGGACTGACCCTTTTACAATAGTCTTGGACACGTTGATAGGACATCAAATAGCCAACGATATCAGAGCGATCGACAATAGTTTAACCAGTAGTAATTGGGCAATGGCTTGGCCTTGATGTAGCCGCGAGTATGATAAGTTTGTACCGGGCTACGTGGCATCGCGTTCGGGCGAAGCATCAGCGATCGACGAGCAATAACAACAGGCCGCATCAACGGACTGGGCAAGTAATTGACATTGGATATTAATCGAACAGCATGGCGAGCGGTAGACGGACGTGGATTCGACTTCAGACGGACAGCATCTCGACTTAGACAAACGGCATCTCGATTCGCAATTGGGCAGAGTTTCGCCTTGGTAGTTGAAGAGAAGTCTTGAGGTACTCGGTAGCTAAACGATACTAGAGTCCAAAAGGCTTCTGGATTCTGATCGAGACCAGAATCCGAGTTCTCTACTAAAGTGTTGGCCCTAATATGGAGCAACTCCCACCACGATGGACAGTAAAACTCCCACCCGTAGAACCCTTTGCAACAGAAATAGAAATACATCTTTATTTTAGTAAGACAAAAATATAATATATGGTAGTGGTGGAACAATACTTGCCTTCCAATGAAACCAAAGTTCTTTGTTCTAATTAACAAATAATATTCCCGAAAAATGACATCACTCCGATTAGGTTCAATTCAAATGTTCGCACAGGCAGGATATGGTAGGGATTGAAGAATGTTCATAAGAACAATTAGTAGGACAGAGATTGACCCATATATGTCTATTCTTTTTAAATATACAACTCTCAAAGAAACGTGCACGTTAGCAATATCAGTATTTGTTTATATGTTTACGTTACGTCTAGCCTCGCGTTTCAATCTTACTTATCGAAACAATAATACTATACTATGCGTCATAAAAAGTTAAAGAATTTTTGTATACATTATATAAACCAAAATTATTTTCTGTATAAAAATTAAAATTAAATAGCATAAAATGCTGCCTATTACAATCGCCCCCTATTTGTTACCAAAGTGAGAAAGAATGACGAATTTTGTAACAAATACTTCCCTTTAGAATTTTAAAGATAGTTATTAATTTTGAAATAATTTTGATTGGTCGTTGCTGCTAAATAGTTTTGAATATTTCTTGTCTCTTACAAAATTTGGTTTGAGATAGAAACGTAGACATAATTTGGAACGGATAAGTTATAATAAAATTTACGACAGGAATGGTGATGTCAATTTTCAAAAATTTATACGTTACCAACTTATACGTTTTGTGTATTCTGTAATTTTCCTTACTGCGTTCGATTCCAAAATCGTTTAACTTCCTTTGATATGTTTACTTGCAGAGATATTTTTTTTTTAAAACTAGTATTTTTCTTTCCTTTTGGTATTTGTATTTGTTTAATTTTATTAATTCGTTTTTTTTTTTTTTTATTTATTTTTCAAAATACATCGTTCAATCTAAACTCGTACCTAAAACAGAAACATTTTAATTATTTTGCTCGAATGAATTCTTACCTGAACTGTTGAGTAATTATTTTATTGCTTAGAATATTACACGCCCCCATTGGTTAGATTTCTGAGACCAGTATATATATTTTTTCCTCAAACGTAATATTTCTTTCTTGTCAGTGCAGTTTTAATTTCTAAATTTAAATTATTTTTTTCTTTGTTTGATTTTGTATACTATACATGTTCATCTGAAATATAAAAATTTATATTACTGCTGAAAGAAAAGTTTATAATTATTATTCTTCTGTAGCATATATGTTGATCTGATAATTAAAATTGCTGGAAAGAAAAGCTAATTATTATTATTATTGTTTTGGAGGCGCCCCCTATAATTCTGTTTGTTGTTACAGTACTGTATTATTATTATTTTAATTTGTCTGCAGCGCTATATTTCTGAAATAAATTTACATATTATATAGTTAGTTTCCATAATTCCTACGTAGAACATAAAGCTATATGTTCGTGAAACGGATCGTACAGTTTCTTAATAGATTTTTTCAATGTCCATGTTATGAGTGGTTAGCTCACAGCCAAGCAATAAATTTACAACTTGTAGTGAATTCCAAATCAATCAGTCGCAGCAAATTTCAGTTCAGTAGTACAATGCTTTAAAAATCCGACTTTTATACTCTATTATTGGTTTACGGTTACTTGTAAATTATTTATTAGTCCATCTGAAAGAAAAGAAAGTTATATATGCTGAAATTTTTAAATTTACATATTAGTAGAGCTGAAAAATAAATTATTATTTATATTTATTTTGTAGGCAAATGTATGTTGTGTGCTTTTATTCTTCTGCTTCTTTGTTATCCTAAAAATAAAATCTGTGATTACAGTGTAATTTGTAACTCTGTGTATTCCTGAACTGTCTCTCCCTCATCCTCAACATACTCAAGTTCCAGCTTCAAAAAACTCCATATCCTGGTCTGAGGCACCAAATAATTGTAACGCGCGGAAATGGTTGTAAAAATATTTAACATTAAGATTAACTAATTTTGAATAATTAAATTAAATATAACTAATAAATTTAACTAAATAAAATATAATTAAATAAATATGGCATCGTGATCGTCTAGTCTAGTGGTAGGATTACGTTGTGTGATAATTGAGTAATAACTGAGATTCATAATATGGAGTCGTGGAACCTTAAAGAGCCGCCGAGGGGTGAGGTGAGACAGACAAACATAAATAAGGAAATAATACACAGATATCAAACCACAGCCACAGAGGCCCATTTATTGACAATAAATATGTTTGTATAGCAAAATCTATTGATGGACATTCAGTGCCCCGTCGGTTGCAAATACACAAATATGTGCGAGTAATTTAGAATATGAATACTTGACCATGGCATCATCCTACAATACATGCGTCGTATGTTGTGTGAGGCCCTTAACGTATAAGGGGGACGATGACAGTACGTATACTGCGCCTATGTCTCTGCGTGGAGAGAACTACCTTGGGTGACGTACAACCCCGTTGAGAGCTAAGCTAAAATTATGTGTTTATACTGCAAGAAAACAACACAGCCAAAATACTCATTAGCCAAAAGAATTTATACAAATTGAAAGGAATGCTCCGTCGTGCCTACCGACGATAGACGATATCCCTTGGCCTACATTTGTGCAGGTTACAGGCTTTTATTTAATTGTGATGAGGAACGAGTAAAAGTATTCCAATCATAAAATTATAACATCAAATATTATAATATTGAAATGTAAATTATCCGACGGTTTACTTTATGAAACATCTTACAATAAATAAATTAATAAATAATATTGAGAGTTACGTGTAGAGTGTACGTGTAAGTGTATGGGCATGTGAAATATACAAGTACGACGTCATCTCGGAATGGACCCTGGACTGACCCTTTTACAATAGTCTTGGACACGTTGATAGGACATCAAATAGCCAACGATATCAGAGCGATCGACAATAGTTTAACCAGTAGTAATTGGGCAATGGCTTGGCCTTGATGTAGCCGCGAGTATGATAAGTTTGTACCGGGCTACGTGGCATCGCGTTCGGGCGAAGCATCAGCGATCGACGAGCAATAACAACAGGCCGCATCAACGGACTGGGCAAGTAATTGACATTGGATATTAATCGAACAGCATGGCGAGCGGTAGACGGACGTGGATTCGACTTCAGACGGACAGCATCTCGACTTAGACAAACGGCATCTCGATTCGCAATTGGGCAGAGTTTCGCCTTGGTAGTTGAAGAGAAGTCTTGAGGTACTCGGTAGCTAAACGATACTAGAGTCCAAAAGGCTTCTGGATTCTGATCGAGACCAGAATCCGAGTTCTCTACTAAAGTGTTGGCCCTAATATGGAGCAACTCCCACCACGATGGACAGTAAAACTCCCACCCGTAGAACCCTTTGCAACAGAAATAGAAATACATCTTTATTTTAGTAAGACAAAAATATAATATATGGTAGTGGTGGAACAATACTTGCCTTCCAATGAAACCAAAGTTCTTTGTTCTAATTAACAAATAATATTCCCGAAAAATGACATCACTCCGATTAGGTTCAATTCAAATGTTCGCACAGGCAGGATATGGTAGGGATTGAAGAATGTTCATAAGAACAATTAGTAGGACAGAGATTGACCCATATATGTCTATTCTTTTTAAATATACAACTCTCAAAGAAACGTGCACGTTAGCAATATCAGTATTTGTTTATATGTTTACGTTACGTCTAGCCTCGCGTTTCAATCTTACTTATCGAAACAATAATACTATACTATGCGTCATAAAAAGTTAAAGAATTTTTGTATACATTATATAAACCAAAATTATTTTCTGTATAAAAATTAAAATTAAATAGCATAAAATGCTGCCTATTACACTACAAACCATGAAATACTATCATGGCCAGTATTTCTATGTATAATTATTCAACTGCTGTAATTTTAATATAATTGTTTAAAAATACATATCAGAACTATTACAAATGTTATGTAATATGATATATCAACGGAATGGAAAAGTACATATGTATGTAATATTAGAGTTTTTTAGTCTCTTTTAATAAATTTGCTGTCAGGAATTTTCCATAAATAGCTAAAATTTCTTTAGTTCTACAATATTATTGTTGGTATAATTATATACATTTCTAAATTTACATAAAGGATGTATTTTAAAATGAATGAATTACACTTAAAATATTTTATTAGTATTATTACACAAAATATGTATTAAAGTCTTATTATTTTGATGAATTATCACAGATATTAATATGCAAGCTGTAATTTTACATAATTTAAGAAGTTATACCAACAATATGTAATTTTGCATTAAATATGTGATGCAATTTGCAGAAAGTAAGCTATTTTACGTACTTATTAGGTCATTTTTAGTTATTTTATATGATTATTATGAATTATGAAATATTTATAGTAAAATGAAATAATTATAGATTTTTTTAATAGTAAAATTTTACTATTTTTCTTTAATTTTGATAATTTTTTTACAGTGTAGTTTGCCAAATGTCGTAGACGTCCTAAAATGAGATTTCATTACTTCCAATCATTACTTCCAATTCTAAACAGTTTTATTTAAATCTGTACAATACTTATTACTATTACTTAATACGTAATTAATTTAAATTTTAAAAAATTATACAAAATAAGTAAAGATTTTTGATTGTTTCATAATTTACTATAAAATGTTTCGTAGCCGTTGACAAATTGTATATAAATCTAATTGTGCTCATACAAAAAATAGCAATTAATTAACAACATAATTAATATTATATAGGTAATTAAAATATGTACTTATTTACTGCTAATATATGATGTACCCACATACATTTTAACATGTACTAGAGAAATATGTTATTTTTATTTCTTATTTTTAGTAATAACTATATAATTTTTTTGTTTGTATAAAATAAAAAATTTACACAAAATAATTTTATGACATTAAGAGACTCTAAGCACATTTGCTTTCGTAAGTTTTTCAATATTTACGATATAAAATTTAAGTACACTAAATTATCTGTTTTAAAATTTTAGTAGAGCAAATTTTTTTTCGAATTTTGAAAAGTTAGGCAAACTGTATGACAATATGCCAATTTGACCACAAGCGGGGTCACGCGTAATAAGATTATTTAAAAAAAATCAAGGTTATTTATGTAGATCATATACATAAAGCAAATTATTAGTTTAATGTGATAAATAAATAAATAAAAATATCCATGATTGTATATATTGAATTAAAGTTCGATCAAAAATATGTAAAAGATTTCCTCGAAATAAATACTTACCAAAAATATAATATGAGATGTTTTAAATCACTTATTTACTTAAAATACTTAAAATTTAATTCGGTAATATAGTTAAATTATAAATAATTAATATCACAAATAATTTTTGACATAAATATTTTGATTGTAAAAACAAATGTTGGCAACACTGCGTACATAACACACATAACCTAATTTGTAATCACAGAACTGTCAAAGTGAAATTAGAAATATAAACACGTGTTTGTAGTGTTTTATTAATAATATAAATATAATATTGTATATATTTTGTTGAAAATATAATTTATCACAATGGCAGAATCTGCTAATTTTCATATAGAAAGGAGAATTCCGGAATTCGATCAAATGAAAAGATTGAAACTATTCAAGCAAGATGAAATAGAGTAAGTTTATCCCTTTTGTTGAATATAATTAGATAGATTGATAATCGTATTATTTTACAGTGAAATAATAAAAAGACGAACCGATTTCGAACATAAATTGGAACGCACGAAAAAAGAAAAACAAGATTTTCTATCTTATATCAGTTACGAAGTAAAATTAATACGCGATATTAAATTACGGAGAGATAAATATAAAATAAAAGAGAAGAAAGATGAAATTGAATATTCAATTATGAAACGTGTCACAAAATTGTACCAAATAGCGTTATTATATTTTAAATCGGACGTTAAATTATGGATGTCTTATATTAATTTTTGCACGCAGACTAAATTTGTTAATTCCGTTTCGGAAGCTTTAAAACAAATGTTGCAGGTATGTTTAATATTTATTTTTTATTCTTTATTGTTCAAAGTTTAAAAATACAAACACGCGAACTTGTAATATGTTCAATATTACAAGCTTTAATATATATTTATTTAAAAGATAAAGAAATTATGTTCCCTGATATATATCGGCGGTTCGATTCTGGTTTTTGTTCCGGCAAAAATTTTTTTCAGTTTTTCACTTTTCATTAAGTAATTTTTAAATCTTTTCAATGTTTATTTTCTACCATAATTCAGAATTTGATTTCTGCTTTTATAATAAGCATACTACGTAAATTGATATGAATAACAATAATTATTAGTTAATTAAAAGTGTATTAATTATATAATAATAAGATAACATATGTTAACGTAACAAATTCTTGTATACAGAATTTTTATTTATCATTCAAACAATTTAAAGATTATTAAAAGCAAAGTTATTATCGAAAAATACACCTTTCTCAAAGTGATTTTTAATTTCATTTTCAATTTCATTAACTAAGTATTCATTCACAAAAAATAAAAAAATATTTCAACATGTATTGAATCTAAATAAACCGATATTTTTTTCGATTCAGTTCCAATGAAAATTACTGTTTTTTTCCGGTTCAGTTTCGGTTCGAAACTCTGCTTATAAACAAGACATGTAACCGATAAAATATTGTTTAACGGTTAACAATATTTTAGTTTTTGTTCTTTAAACAATTTTTTTTTTATATTCTAAAGTAGATGTTAAAATAATGTAAACATAAATTTATTAATCAAATTTGATTGACAAATTATTAAAGTTTATAATCAATGTTTTGTAAATTAATTCGGTTAGCAAATCATTATACAAATTTTGTATAAATATCTTTGAAAATGTTACTTTTATCATCGGGCGTTTTACATTTAAAACGAATGCTTTGAATGTAAAGAAACACTTCAAAATCCAAACCGCACGACATATTTGAATGCACAATATCTAATAAAACGAAATATATTGTGTTTTTAGTATAAATGTAATGCTATTGACTATAGCTGTGTTTTTTTTTACATTTCACTCAGATCAGTAAATCTTTCAAATGACCTGAGCTGAGCTGAGTTTTGCTGAGTGAGTTGTATTGATAAATAAAACAGTTTACTAGGAAACCCGTGGCCCTTAAAGGGTCACGTTTGAAGTCGAAAATAGTAACAAACATAACACAAAGACACAGTATATAAATATAAAAAAATAAAGGGCGCGCGCACGCGCGCGCCCCGTAGAAAGTATTACGTAAATATAAAATAATATATTCAAAATTTTTGATTTAAGCTTTTCTTTTTTATCCGACGACAGATTTGAATATTCCATCTTCATTCTTTTGGCAGTTTTATTGCCGTTTATATTAGATTTTGCTCGTTTGGGCATGATACAAAATTTTTATAATACAACAATATTAATGAAATGTACTTTTTACTCTTATTTTAATGAAAAAATGTAAGTAAATGCACTGATATATGTAAAAAAAAATGTACTTGCAATATATTGTGACAGCTGTTTATTTATTTATTTCATTGTAGAAAGTATTACGCAAATATAATATAATATTTGTGATATTTTTGATTTAAGCTCTTCTTTTTTATCCGACGAAAGATTCAAATATTCCATCTTCATTTTCTTGGCCTTTTTATTGCCGTTTATATTAGATTTTGCTCGTTTGGGCATGATACAAAATTTTTATAATACAACAATATCAATGAAATGTACTTTTTACTCTTATTTTAATGAAAAAAATGTAAGTAAATGCACTGATATATGTAAAAAAAATGTACTTGCAATATATTGTGACAGCTGTTTATTTATTTATTTATTTCATTCATTTTTTTCATAGCTATCTAAGTTTATTTTTGACATTTGCATTATTAACATAGTTTTTCAAATTTTTGAGAACCAAGATGAAATCGTAGAAAGATGAAACTTGCCTATTCTCAAATAGGGGATGAACCAATTAAAATGACACCACTCCCATCAAAATCGGTTCAGGGGTTTAGGAGGAGATGGAGCAGAAACATATATACAAACATACATACAAACATTTGTCAATTAGAGATATGAATTTGAAAATGACGTTTAAAATCTAAGTTCCATATATTATATAACTTAAAATATTAGATGTATTTGGGTTGTTTGCGTTGATAATTTATTGCAACTCGCCGGGGATATCTATTGTTTGATTTCAAAATAAAATATTCAAATAAATAAATGTCAACCAGTATCAAACACGTTATCAAATCTTAAACTAGGAAAATTTAAATTTCGCATGTGCACTCACTTGAATCTCAGCTAAGCACTAGCTAAATATCAAACTCAGTATCCGTAACGGGGGGAAGCAATTCACTCACTTCCAACTCAGTTACGAGACGATAAATAAAACAGCTATTATTTCAAGGTTACTGATATTTGCTAATCTGAGCTAAGTTTTTCGGTAAAGAAAAACATAGCTTATATCGTTTTCGTTATGTTAGGTCCACAGCGATAAAGTCCATCTCTGGCGCTATGCATCGAAATGGGAATTGGAAGAAATGAATAATACGGAAGGCGCATTAAATTTTTTGAAAACCGGTCTTCATCATCATCCATCGTCTCAAGAATTATACACCGAAGCATTTAGCGTGGAATTGTTATCGGGATCGCAAAAGAACTCTAGTATAATTGATGCAGAAGACGAACAAAAACGGCAAGATAAATGTCTGCAGCGTGCCGAAGTACACTTTAAAACATCGATTAAAGTTGTTAAAGATGACGTACAATATATTATCGGTACAGTTTATATTTTATTTTGTACTACTGTATTTTTTGATCGATTTATTTAGAAAATGAAACAATAAGTAACAAGTGTTCATATAATTGAAAAATTACATGTTAAATTACAAAAAATAGAAACTTTATTTCTCTGTCTTATGGTCTCTGTCTAAATTTCAGGTCTATTGGAAATTGCAACCCAATACGATTACACCGAACAACTTCAAAGACAAATTGTGGAACATTTAACGACAACCTGTTGGAAAAGCGAACTAATGTGGCATACGATGGCTCAACGCGAATTAAAAGGCTATCATTATGATAAGAACAACGAAAATAAATCGCGTATTCAGCTTTGTATAGCTGTTTATAAATCGGCCATTAAAGTTCTACCGACGGCGCTAATGTGGGAGAAATATTTGGACACATTGGTCGATTTATATCACGATAAAAGAAAGAAATCGATTAGGGACACATTGGAAGCGGCATTTCAAGAAGCGTACGATGCTGGATTTCTCGTCGAGAAACACTATTTGGAATGGGTACAATTGTTCGAGAATGATAATGAGAAACATTTGAATATTTTGGTAATGGCTACTGCAGTAATGCCGCATTCGTCTGATTTGTGGATTATGCGATTAAGACATCATTTGGCACGGGAACAAGACGAACAGGTTATTATCAATTAGAAATCTATATAAGTTTTTATTAAAAGAAATTGAACTGTTATGTAATCGATTCTTTTCAAACTTTACATACCGATAATTTTGCACATTCCATGAATATAAATCACAAAATTTAAATACAATATTAAAACTTATTTTGAAAATTTGTTTTCAAAACTGCTGCCATATTTCGTCCATGTTTACATAATTACTAGCAGATACTGTTATTTTTAATTTCCTTGCAGTAAAAGTGGTAAAAATATGCTTTGCAATTGTAAATATCATTTCCGCACTAAAATTTTGCGGTTTATATTCTTTAAAATGTGCAAAATTAGCGTTTTGAAAAACAATCAATTACATAACCGTAAAGTTTAGCTATTTATTTGTATTGCTATTGTTAATATATTATTTTAGTTTTTAATTCATTTTTAAAACAATTCAAATTTGAAACATATACATAATAAAATAAAGACGCACTAGGATTAAGTTCTGTATATTTTTTCCTGATGATGATATACGTAGAATATATCGAAACGTCGATTTTTAAATAAAATATATACAAGAACAATTTGGCAACGTTAAATTTAAAATTTACAATTGATTTCATTTAAAATGTCCAATAGAATTGGATTTAGGTAATCTCAAATCAATTATATTATGGTAAAACGGCTTTAGGTTATAGTTCTGTATTAATATTTATTAATAATCGACGTTTCGACGAACTCAACGTTCGTTTTCATCAAGAAAAATTATAGGATAAAATTATTTTCTTTCATTTAATCTATATGATACAATCAAAATTTTACGGTAAAAATATTAATAATAATAATAAATAAGTATTTTATTTAGCAAAGCTATTCCAAATTACTTTTACAAATTTTTACATATATTAATACATTACGAGTGATTTCAATTAGTATGTAACATAAATTTCCTTAACTCTAATTTAAATTTCTTAAGATCTAAAAATTTTATATTATTAGGTAACTTATTATATTCACTGACACCTTTCACTAATACTGATTTTTTTTAATTGTTCTTGTATTTTGAAATCAATATGGAAATGACTAGCACTTCTAGTGTTGTAATTGTACAATTCTGAATTTTTTTATTAATTATTTTAAATTTTTTTATTCCGTTACAGGTTTGTGAAGTGGCACGCGAAGCAATAAAATCGTTAAAAGAAAAATCTTTAGAAATTTACAAAACTCTGCTTCAATTTTACACGGTTCGTTCAGCAAGTTTCAGTGAAATGAAAACTATCTATGAAGAAGGCATCAACCGTGAACCAGAAGTTTCACTCGAATTACGTCCCATGTACATCGAATGGCTGTTTCTCGTCAAGAATATCAAAGCCGCACGGGCTGAATACGAGAAAATCGCGAATAATACGCCCTATTGTCTGGAATTGCATCGGAAGATGATATTTTTGGAATATGGCCGGAATGGCTCATCGTGCGATGATGCTATTAGAAAGATACATAATTTAACGTGTCACCAGTTTGGACGTGATCGCGTTGATGTCTGGATTGATTATATTAAGTTTGAAATGTCGGCGAATCCACGCGCTGTATCTGACATTTATGCAAATGCAAAAAATACGTTAAAAGATCATTTAGTTGTGCAGTTTACTGCAGAATTTGCATTGTTAAATACTTCGATTTAATAATGATGTTATTTTTTTATGTGACTATTAAAGTTTTATGAAATAAAATATTCTTATTTTTTTTTTTCGTTTTACTTAAAGTTAGTGTTAGTAAGTTAAGATGGTTCGGACATCTTGAGCGAATGCCCAATGAACGTTTGGTTAAAAAAATATTTATATGAATGATTTGAAGATATATAGTACGTTTGCTAGTGGACGTATGATGAGTAGTTGAAGTGGTATGATTGTGGGTGTTTTGTTTTAGAAGAGCATGTATGAGAGAAATTATGAATGAAGCTAAAGTTGCTTGTTTGGAGGAGACTGATTTCGGGATAATGGAAAGAGTTTGTGCCACATGATTTTTGGGTATGTATGGAAAAATATACAAATAATATTTATACTAAATATGTAAAGATTTAAACACTCGGTAACGACGTTATAAAGAATTATAGTTAACAATCCAACGTTTCTAAACGATTTGGTCATCACAATGAACTAATTTAAATTATCAATGCATTTTTTAAATTTGTACTAATTTAAATAATTAGTTAATTGTGATGACGAAATCGTTTAGAAACTTTGAATTATAATATTGCATAATTCTAAATAATATTTTACATCAGATACAATTTTCAAATTATATTTACTATCTTTCGATTATGTCTATCGTTTGAAAATATACATTCAAAATATCGAATTATATTTGATGAATATAAAATGAATCTCTATTTTAAACAACTTTTAAATATATATATTAGATATTTAATTTTTCTTTTTTCTAGCATATTTAAATATAGATAATTCAAATAAAAGTAACAATATAGACATAACTTCTCCAAATACTAATAAATAAAAAGCTGCTTTTAGATGCCTTATACTTATAGATTTTTGACCAATATTTTGACTTTGTTTTATCGGCGTATATCTTATATCTTTGTCCCATTTATCAATAAGACCATTTTCCCATAAACCATAAATAATCTCGTTCATTCTGTTTATCAACGGATATCCTTTCACTGCATGAAATCTGAAAAATAATTTTAGCATACTCAATTAAACTAAAAATACTTTCTTTTTCGATAAAATTACTTTCAAGCGCTTAACTGTTTTTAGATAGACTTACATCATGCTAAAATAGTTAATTTCAGGGCTTCGAACCGTTATATTTTTCGTTCCGGTTCAATTAAAAAAATATATTATATCGGTTTGGTTCCAGTTTTCGTTCCGGCAAAAATAACGTTTTTTTATTTTCGGTTTTCTGTTTAATTCCGAGTGATTAATTTTTAAATCTATTTATTTATATTTTAAAACTTATTCTGTACCATAATTTAAAACATTTTATTCCTACTCTTATAATAAGCATACTACATAAATTGATACAATAATATAATATGAATAACGAAATTTATATAATTCGTACTTATGTTTTAATTATATAATAATAAGATAACATTATATTAATGTAACAAATTCTTGTATGCAGGATTTTTATCCATTTATAATTAGAAATAATGAGATGTACCACTAATTATTAAAATATTTTTCAATATATTTTCATTTAAACTATTTAAAGACTATTAAAAGCAAAGTTATTATCAAAAAATACATTTTCCTCCAAGTTCGAAGCCCTCGATTTTTTACTTAGTTATAATCATAATTATAATAATATATAACGTACATATTATCAATGTACTAACATACCTCAAATAAGCTATTTCTGTGTACTCGTCAATTTCATAAACTAATTTTCGTCCATCGGGCAGTGTCCATTTATGTGCTAGCATATATTTCATCGTTCTTGCATTACCAACCATTCCAAAATCTCTTATATAAGCAACTCGCTCCATACATTCGAACACATCTGGTGTACAATCAACGCGTTTTTCAAGTAAATTTTTTTCAACACTCAAATCCAAATTAAATCCACTCGCTATAACATCATGAAAACCAAATTTAATATCTGAATTTAACATTTCATTTACTGTAGAAATTTGATGTTCATAAACCGGACTAGTTAAGAAACTTATCAATGAAGAGGAATACAATGTGTAAAGTAACATACTTGATAAACACCAAATGATAAATATCATTCTTAATAGATTCGATTTCGGAAATGCAACAGAATTTTGAAGTATAACATAAAAGGCATTTAATATGCAAAAAGAGACTTCTTTATAATTTGTATTAGTTTCATAGGTCCTTCCAGTTATCCACCAGATAAAAGCATTCGATAAAAAACTAAGAACAATCGCTGTCCAAAGCATTTTCGTGAATATCATAATAATATTTTTCCAATCGGGAATTTGCTCAGCTGTAGGTACCCACCAATTTGCCTTCTCAAAAACATGAATAATTGTTGAGTCAAAATCATTAGCTGTTTCATCATTAGCAAAAGCGAAACCGCCCATAATATCATAGCTTCTGTTTTGTATTAATCCATACATACCATTATAGGTACCATTTGGAAACTTAATTCCCCAACGGATTTTTTCATTTCGGTATTTAGAAAATATAGGATTAAAGTTCATTTTTTGTGCAACTACGTACAAAATTGTTATTTCTAAACCAGCTTTGTTTGGGTCTTCTAAATTAGCTGTTATATTTATTACTAATGGCGCTATAATAGCGACTAATATTTGTACTTTACACTGGTTTAAATCCTGCGGAAGTTTTGAAGGAAATAGATATCTGTTTAAATCGTTGCAATCTGATATCATTTGTGGTGTATAATTTTCTCCACAAGAATTATTTTCGAAAGGAAAATACGTGAATATATATTGTTCATTTTTGATCACGATAATATTTAACACACTATACTTCCAACACATTTTAAAGAAATTCTGTAAATCCATTATTGTTGATAATATTACTATAAATTTTGCTAGTCCATTCCAAGATTGTAACAATATTAATTTATCAAATATATTTTCAATATCATTATCGTTATTAACAATAAATATATATAAATTATATTTGTCAGAATTCTGAAAAAATAATTGCAGATAATGAAAATTTTTATTTAGATAAAATAGAACTTTTGTAGTATTATATGTTATAATGCTTTGATAAAATTCGTCATGGTATTTATCTAGAATTATTGCTGTATATTTATTGGAATATTTCTCTAAAATATTTTGTAAACATTTGTTAGATGAATGCGAAGGAACAATCTTATCAAATGAAATTGAATATTTTAAAAATAAAATTAAAATGAATATTTGGAACATTTTCATATTTTAGTTTCTTATAACTATAAATAAAGTTTTACATTTATATATATATATATATATATATATATATATATATATATATCACATTAATTTAATATGTTTATCTGTGACCATAATTTCATTATGTTATTAAAATTAAATCAAAACTGTATTATCTATAATATAGATTACTGTATAAATAAAAAAGTAATTTTTCTGTGCGGAACAAATAATGAAACGTATAATTTATTGGAGCAGTAAATATTTTCTTTACAAATTCCACTGTTGTATATATATAAAAAAAAAACTTGTATTGTTTTTCAATAAGTTTTTTTTTTATTTCAGTAATATCATTGACTAAATAAATAAAGTATATATTTCTTTAATTAATAATAATATTCATATCAATTACATACCCTTAAACTTTTTTTATTAATTAACAAAACGTACAATATTTATATTTTACAAATTATATAGTAAGTTATTTTGAAAAAAATGTAAACAATTAACAATATTTTCGGTTAGAATAATAGGCATATATGCTAAATTGTAATTGTTTTCAATTAAAATTTAGCAATATATGCATGTGAGACGTTGTGCGGAACAAAAGTATACAATTTCTAAGTATTTGTAAGTACCTACACATGGATCTCCAAAATTTGCAAAACTTGGTGAAACAAAACAACTCGGCTGATTGTCGCAACTGAAAAATAAATTAACAAAATTATAGTTACATGTTAAGTCTTATTAGTTTTGTTTTTATTTTAAATATAAAATATTGTATATTATGTGCATATAATTACGTACAGTTGTCTTATTACATCAAGTCCCGAAACACAATTCGTATTGGAAATTTGTGATGGTACATTGGGACCAACACAAACGCCACTGTTTTGACGACCATAATTTCCACCTAGAATTGTTATGCGTTGTCCTGCAGGACACGTTATTGTGACATTATTACCATCACAACCATATACAGTTTGGGCTGTTGGAACTAAAAAATTAATAATAACATATTAAGTAAGATTTATAGTATGCTTTTTTGTTTTTTTTTTTGTTTAGGAGTAAAAATTATACATTTTATAGGTTCCAACGAAAGTTACATATGTTACAAGTACTAACATCTAATTTGTTTTTGTTTTAGAAATATAGAACGTGAGTTTTATCTGCCACCATTAGCAAATCTGAATTTTTACCTAATCACTTTGATGCTATTATTTATGTAAAAATTTGACTTTGAAAAAAAAATACTGTTGAAATCTTCAATAAATACACTTTCCAGCGGTATAATTGATGTTTACTGCAAGTGTTGCAAAAGTTCCAAAAAAAATATCAACATTTCAACACCTAAAAAATAGATGCTACAAACGCAAATACCTCCTTAAGAGTAACATGTTACGAAATCCAAGTCAATCATTGACTTACAATCTTGGCTAATTTTCGATAGTAAAAACACTTAAAATGATATGTAACTTCATTATCATTAATGCAAGTTTTTTTGAGTGTACGACAAATTTAGGTCTACATTTTATTATGTGACCTGCCACGGACAAAGAGACTTTATTTTCGCCCAAGACAATATTGACTTGTTAGTGTGAATAAAAGAGCACGAAATTCTCAATAATTCGATATAAAATTTGTTAAAAAATTCTTCAAGAATTGTTTAAACTATTCCTGTTTGAATTGGCAAGTTTGAGAAAAAGTGTTTTATACTTACTTGCGACACCAGATGATGAACATGGAGAAGCATTAGATGAACTATCAGACGAAGTAGATGAACTGCACGTTGAAGCACCAGGTGTAGCACACGCTGAAACGCATGCTGAAGCGCAGGATGCAGAGCAATCTGAAGCACACGTTGATGGGCAAGCTAAAACAACTACCAAAGAGTAGATACTAAAAAATAGGAATGCAAATAGAAATTTGTGTGAAAACATTTTGACGTGTTATAAATAAACTCTTCAACGATCAGAAGTAGTATAATATTTGTAACAATACTTAACTATATTTATACTCATTACAAATGCATTTAACCGTTATTTACAGGATAATAATTTTCAAATAAAATTTATTATTGTAGATAGCATTGCCCAAAATAACTAGGACATTTACTGCCTTCAGATAGTGGACTAAAAGGCTATAAGTTTCGGTTATTAGTTGACAAATAATTTTTATTGTACATTTTGAGGTGATTGAGCTTTAGCTTTGTTTTACATAAATTGAACTAAAAATATCTTTTTCATGCGTTAAAGCAGTAGTATTAAAATTGAAGAGTGCAAAAGTCTTACAACTAATAAAATAAGGTTGTGAAGTTTATAAAAAAAAATCAATTTTATTTTATTAAATTATAATATTTATTTGCGAGTAAAAACGAATATTTTGTCGCACAAATGATGACATATTTTTTCTAACATTTTAAGAAAACCAATCATTATGTAACAGTAAAAAATCTTTCAGAACTCATTATATTAAAATAAAACTACTTTAAGTTAAAGTTCTGTATTAATATTTATTTATAATCGATGTTTCGAAAAAAAAGTCATTCAGCTAAATCTGATGTAAAAATCTAAGATACTGTATTAATTTCAAGAACAATCAATATTATTAACAGATTGATAAGAGAAGCAATAGAAATATATAAAAAAAGATGTCAATCACTGTAAAGGCACTGATTTAAATAAAATTTGGCTTTCATTAATTAAAAATCTATAAATTTTATGATCTAGTTATTTATTTATTACCTAGTAACTTGTTTCTATGTTCTGTTATTTACTGTAAATCTCATTTGTGTAATTTTTTCTCGATGAAAACGATCGTCGAAACGGCGATTATAAATAAATATTAATACAGAATTTTAATTTAAAGTAGTTTTATTTTAATATAATAAGTTCTGAAAGATTTTTTTTACTATGTTAAATAATAATTTAATTATTATTTACTAATTTTTATCTATTAGAGAAACTAACTTAAAGCTTTTTTGTTTTAATACACCTAATAAATTCTGGAAAAAAAATTTATAATATAAATATGTATTTTATTGAAAACCAAAAATTTTATAAATAATTATAATATATTTAGAGGGTTCTTTAAATATTTTAGTCATTTTAAATTTAAAAAATTGATAGATAACTAGGTTTGCTATATTAATTAAATGTAATTAAATATTTATTCTAGTTTGTACATTTGTCCAATATGTTAGATTATTTATCTAAACTTTATTTGAAATATCAAGTCTGTATCTAGATAAATAATTAATTATATCCAACTAATTTGAATTAAATGAAACTATATATATATAGTATATATATATATATATATATATATATATATATATATATATATATATATATATATATATATATATATATATTGTATACAATAAAAATATTTTTGAGCAATTTTTTGTCATCTGTGATTTTTTTTTAAGAAATAAAAGAAAATGATTTTTCCCAAAAATATATTTGAAAAAACTTTGACGGGGGACGCTCAAGTAATTGCTTTATTTTAAGTAAAGCGTTTGTAAAAAAAAAAGTTTGAAAACAATTGTGTTCAAATATCAAAACATCAAAAAATACATAATTTACAATATAAAAAAAATAATTCTTCAGTAATAAATATTACTAATTAACCTAGAAAATTGATTAGTTTTTTAATAAAGTTGTTTGTTATTTACTTGTGCATTTATTTTTAGTCCTGCTTATATAAACAAAATCATTTCAGGTGTAACATCAAACAGTTAAATAGAAAATATATTTGCGATTGACAACTGATTACTGGTAAAAGAAATAAACACAGAAAAGAAAATACTAAAAAAAAAGATAAAAAATAGAAAATGTATGTCCATTGTCTAAAATACTAAATTTATTAGTAAATTAGTGTCTTGTAAAATGGGCTTAAATACGAGTACATACCGGGTGTTGGTTCGTCAAGTTCGTATATCCTATACCTCAAAGGGAATGTATTTCTTAGTATTAATATGATAATGTAAAGTGATTTTATATATGCGTTTATCCATATGGTTTTAATCTTGTTTAATGTAGTTGTTAAATTACAATATAATATATAATTTTTACATAAATATTCATAATTCGTCACATCGTTCACCAAGAAATTCTTCTTCATCATATTCGACAGGTTTTTGGAATTTTTTATATTTTTTTAGAATCTTTTTACATTTTTTTCGCATCGCTGAAAATTTCACATACATATAAATTATTAATATTATTGTACTATACAAAATAATAGTTTATTATAATAATTTAAATAAAACGGCTTTACGATAAGTTCTGTATTTATAGTAATAAACCTTGAACAAATAAATGTTCATATTGTCATTGTAAAATTTAATATAATTACTCAAAAATATTGAGATTTTATATTTTTGAGTAATTATTCTGTATTTATATTTATTTAATAATCTATGTTTCGACGAACTCAACGTCCGTCTTCATTAAGAAAAATAATACAAAAGGACATTTACAGTAAATAAACAGAACATAGAAACAAGTTACTACGTAACAAATAAGCAACTAGATCATAAAATTTATAAATTTTTAATGAAAGGAAGCCAAATTTTATTTAAATTAGTGCCTTTACAGTGATTGATGTTATCTTTTTCTTTATAAATTTTTATTGCTTCTCTTATTAATGATAAAATGTTTAAGGTATCCTCAAAAGGAGTCGATAAACCTTACAACGCCTTAGTAAAAATCGTCTCATAAGTGAGTTTTTTTTTTACATTAATTTTTTAATTAATTTGTTTGAAAATCTATGGTTCAATTGTTATTAATCGTTTTCAGTAAAAACTAAAAGAATTATTATGTCGTTTATGAGACGACTTTTACTAAGGCATTTTAAGGTTTATCGACTCCTTTTGAAGTGTACTATCGCCCCTTAAAAGGATACAGGCAAGATTGTGAACACACTGTAATATAACTTGTGTAATAGAATGTACATAAAAAGCATATTTACTTCTGTTTTTAAAATCGGAACAAGAACCATTATTAAAATCAAGCAGTTCTTTCCAGTATGGAGGCTTTGGATCAACTTCACAAATAAATGGTAATTTTTTGGCACAATTAACGACCCGCCATGTTTTATCTGCATCTATGATTACACAATCATCTTTGCGACGTTTAGGTCTTGGGTGACCTGGTGCCCACGCTCTGTATCTACAGTTAAAAATATGTGTTAAAACTAACGTAAGTGATTATTTCTTGTTAGCTAAACTTAGTTTAAATTTTGTCATTTGTCAGAAAGACGGACGTTGAGTTCGTCAAAACATCGATTATAAATAAATATTAATACAGAACTTAAACCTAAAGCAGATTTATTTTAATATAATGAGTTCTGAAAGATTTTGTACTAATTGCAAGTTTATAACATTTTTGTTTCGTAATTGTTTCATTTTATTCAACATCCGTGTTATTTTTTGATTATAAAATATTTTTACAATAAAATTGAGAAACAGTTTTATAAAAGTTGGGACTACTTTGGCCAGGGGCGTAGCAAGACCTTTGTGGGCCGGTGTGCCACTGGGATTAAGGGGCCCCTCTTTACTCCTTGTATTGTTTAAAATTTTAATGTTCTTTTGGCTCATTTTAAATACTAAATGTCATTTTTATTTTGTCAATTTGTGCCTTATTCGAAAAAAATTTTCAAATAAAAGTTGATTTATTTTTATGATAATCAAAATTAATTAAAATTACTTTTTTTTTAATGCAATTTGTATTTTCAAAATTAATAAATTAAAGTAAAATTCCTAAAGAAACAACTTGCCAAGAAATATATATGTATGTACCTAATAAAGTTGGCTTAACCATAAACAAGAAAGATGTGAAGATTTTTGATTTAACAGTTCAGAAGATAATTTTAGGGTAAACGTTTTTAACGCTACGTTAAATATTATAATTGCACAATTAAAAGATAGATTTTCAAGTTTTACGGAAATAAATAAATTATTTGGAATAATTTTCCCAGAAAATTTAAAACAATTATCTGATGATGAAATAATTGATTTATGCCAACCTTTACTAGACAAATATACTGACGATTTAACCGCTGATTTTAAGGCACAGATATTATCTTTTAGAAAAACCTTTAAAAAACAGTTAGAAAATATTAATTCGGTATTTGAATTAAGAGAATTAATATTTACAGATTATTCTATTCTTAGTTCGGCATTTCCGGAACTTTGTACCGCTCTTATTTTGTTTTTAACATTCCCCGTATCAACTTCTAGCGCTGAAAGATCATTTTCAAAATTAAAACTTATTAAAACATATTTAAAAAACTTTATTGGGTAGAATCGTTTATCAAATTTGGCGATTTTGAGCATTGAAAATGAAAGAGCACGTAAATTAAATTTAAATGAAATAATTCGCATCTTTGCTTCAATGAAAGCGAGAAAAGTTAAGTTTAGTTAAAGTTAATGAACTATGTTTGTAAACATAAACTTTAAATTTGATTTGTACTGTATGTTTTTGTGTTTGTAAACTTAAAAGAATCTATGAAAATGTATTTAACTTACTTTAATAAACTAATTTATATAATAAATATATTTAATCATATGAATGGTATTTTATTCCTCTTCTTTGTTTTTTATTTATTACAAAAAAATTAAAATAAACAAAAACAATGGTAAGTATTAATGAAAATAAGGCCCAATTGGGCACTTTGGCTCGTGGGCCCCTCTCGCTCATGGGCCCGTGTGCACCGCACTCCTTGCACCCCCGGTTGCTACGCCTCTGACTTTGGCCAGATAGTGGTTGTAAAAAAATTAGTTTCGTTTTGAATATGCAAAAACTGTAATGTATAAAGTATAAAATTGAATTACCGATAACAGTTGAGTGGTTCATCCAATGCAGTTACAAATACACCTTCTTGATGCATATCATTTAAACCTATATATGCCGCTTTATACCAGTCTAATATACGTTGCGATAGAACATTTGCCAAACCAGAAGTACGAGATTCCGTTAAAATATGAGCAAGATTTCCGCCTGTTGTACGACAAATATTCTCAGCTTTCGTATAATTTTCTCCATCCAAATTCACTTGAAAAACGCCAATGTTTGGTACGCAAGATGCATTGTAAATTGCTTAAATAAATAATCCAACAAATGCTAAATTACTTAGTAGTTTTGTTTTTACTTTATATTTATTAATTAATTATTAGAAGGCCATGAATCTAAACTTGGACATAATTTTTAATTCCTATCAACTTATTGTCCTGTATTTAAATTTAAAAGCACTTTACTCTTCAGTATAAATCAATATTTTTGATTTTCTCTGTATGAACACTAAATATTTTACAAATTTGATTCTTGATTATTGATTTATATTATAAAAAAATTACCCATTTGTTGCCAACTTTTTCAGATATACTGTATAAATTTGTTGCCCAGTATTTGAAATGGGGTAAAATATGTTGAAATTCTACTATTAGAAAAGTAATAGTAAAGTGAAACTCACCTTCTGTATTACCATACAAACTATAATAATCAAAATGACTGTCATTGACAAGATTAGTTAAATTGTCAACATCTGGACAGGCAAGAACTTCACAATTGGCAAAAAAATACTCATCGTCTTGCCTTTCTTTGTATGGACTAAAATTTATAGCCAATCCCTTTTTTTCAACAGCAAACGAAACACATTTACTAAACGAGTTTAAATTCGCTCTTGCTATAATAGATTTGTTAAAACGCCTGCAAGATTTTATAAGAAAAAATTGATTCATAACTTTGTCTTCAATTAGACCGCATTTTAATATTGCAGCTGTCCATGAAATTAAGATTATTAGTAGCAATATTTTGAAAGAATAATTAAATAGAAAATGTGAAAACATGTTGTGATTTGGAGTTAGCACTGGAAATAATAACCATGAATGTTGATTATAATTAGAGAATTTATTAAAAGAATATATTTGTCATATGTTAACGAATTGAAAATGTTAACAATATATCTGTCAAATTAACTTTTAATACACATGTTTTTTTATTTATAATGAGATATAGTCATGCGATGAATTTAATAGTACTCTAAAAAAATTATATAATTTTATGATGTCCAGTATTTCTATAGGTATAATCACTCAACTACTCTAATTTTAATATAATTGTTTAGGAATATATAATATCAGAACTATTACAAACATATGTAATTTGATACATTAGCAACGGAATGGAAAACAGTACATATATTTATGTATTATTTTTAGTAAAGTCTCTTTTAATAAATTTACAAAACTTCAGTAAATTTGCTGTCAGGAATTTTCCATAAATAGTTAAAATTTGTTTAGTTCTATAATATTATTGTTGGTATACTTAATTACATTAAACTTAAAATATTTTATTAGTATTATTTTTACACAAAATATGTACTAAGTCTAATTATATCGATGAATTATTACAGGTATTAATATGTAAGCTGTAATATTACATAATTTAAGACGTTATACCAACAATATGCAATTCTGCATTAAATATGTGATGCAATTTCCAAAAAGTAAGCAATTTTACACACTTATTAGGTCATTTTTACTTACTTTATGTGATTATTATAAATTATGTAAAAATTAAAAATTTTTTTAGAAATACAAAATATTTATAGAAAAATAAAATTACAGATTTTTTATAGTAAAATTTTACTATTAGTTTTCTGTAATTTCGCTATTTATTTTTTTACAGTGTAAAATTTGTGTATTTTTATTTATACTGATTTGAATAAAAATTTTAAGCTAAAATATATTTTCTTAGTCCTGAAAATAGTTGTGTTATTTTATACAGTATTAACAATTTTTGAAGTAAAAAAATAGATTTGTAAAATTATAAATTGAACCGGAACGTGAATTTAAACCAAATCGAACCGGTACCTATCTTGAACCGGTTACTAAACCAAAACCGAATTCCAATAAAAATAATCTTCAAATTCATCCAATTCTATCATCGAAATCTAATAAAAAATGTATATAAGTAGACATTATTTTTATACATACATATAGTTAAAAATATTAATATAGAAACTTACCTGTAGAATTACTGACCACATTATTATGACCGGATATTCCCAACATAACAAGGATTATTATGAAATGATTCCAAACTTCATATAATTTTAAAATTATAATGTAATTTACATTTTTTTCAGAAAAAACTAGATTTCTTGTATATTTGTATGTCAATTTAGAACTGTCAGATTGTAAAGACGACAGCGCCCCTACCTTCACCGATTGAACTAACAAATGTGGCGGGGAGGGTTTTTGAGTTAGTTACATTTTTGAAATAAATATTTTATTTATAAAAACAAATAAAAAATAATAAATAAATATACTTAATGTATTTTATTTTTGTTTTATAAATAAACTGCTACATAACAGTATATATACCTTGTATTATTTTAGATGAGACTTACGTCATAAACAAGACTGTATGAATCAAATCCAATTTTCCGGGGGTAAATTACGCCCATCACTGAGCTTAGCCATACCCAAAGAATATTATACTATATACTATATCTATGGTCATACCTCTCGCATTGTAAAATATTTAAGCGCAGAAAAATACAGCGGCGGTACCTATATATTTTCATATACATATATACTTTACTGTAATAACTTGTATATAAAATTATATTTATTTTCAATAATTTTTTTTGTGGTTTTCTACAATAATGTATTTTGAAAAAATGAATTATTTTTTGCCAAAATTAATATCATATCAGATAAATTCTAAATAATAAAATAAAATTCATGTAATAAATTTCTGAATGTATATTAGTTTTAAGTTTTAATTCACAATATTTGGTAATTTAATAAATAAATATTTATAAAATAATAATAAAATGTATAAAAAAATCTAGTTACTAATATTATTAATTTATTGTCATATATATAAATACTTATAATATTACATTTATATAGATATTAAATTATAATAATCATAATAAAAGTAGAGGTAGTATGTAAAATAAAAATCAATATTATAATGAAAAATCATTTTTATTCGTGGTCACTATCACTATCAATACATCATCATTTAAATTATTAAATTCGAAATAATAAAATAAAATATTAAATTTATATAGATATTAAATTATATTAATCTTAATAAAAATAGAGGCAAAGCATGCAAGGAAGTAAAATAAAAATCAATATTATATATAATCAATATTATATATATCAATATTATATATAATTGAAAATATTAACAGATACTTACATCGAAAACAGCGTCCAATGGAACTGACAAATTCTTATCTTCTTTTTCTTTACAAAAAAATTTGTAGACATTTAAAATTATTTGTCGTGCTTGGCTTTTTAAAATATCACCCGGCATCGTAGAAAATAATAATAATAATAATAAAACAAAGTAAAACTGTATTATAAATACAAATTGAACTTTACAAATATTAAAATCGTAGAAAATAATAATAATAATAAAACAACATAAAACTGTATTATAAATACAAAATGAACTTTACAAATATTAGAATCGTAGAAAATAATAATAATAATAATAAAACAACGTAAAACTGTATTATAAATACAAAATGAACTTTACAAATATTAAAATAGCGTAACCGTATAGTAATCTATGTAAAATAGTAATGAAATATAGAAATTTTTGGATGCGCTTATGTGTGACCTTGTGGGGGTTACTATATATGCCTCCCTCACTCAGTCACTTAGGCGGAGCCAAAATTTTGTTGGATTATGTTACGACACTTTCAAATGAAATACAATATATGTTGAGCATGCCTATAACAGAGATAGCACATACAGCTATATGCGTATTCTATTTCTTACATTTTCTTTCCGTATTACAAGCAACAAGAAAAACATTATTGAGAATATCAATTAGTAGAACAGAAATAGATACATTGTCTGTTGTTATCTTTTTCCTACTTACTGAATGATAAAGGACAGAATTTTGCAGACATTACCTACAAAGCAATCGCTATAAGAGCAGCTGTAGGAAAGAAAGAGAACGTATTAAATAAGTTTGTGATTTCTCATACGATCGATTGTGACGTAAGTGTCATCTCCGAGCCTACAAAGAATATTAATATTGCTTCATGTATTCTAAATAAATTTTCAATGTATTTTATTATTATTTTAGGCTAATATATAAAATAACATTATAATAATTTAATAATGTGTCTATTTTTCCTAATAATGATATACGTGCAGTATATCAAAACGTCGAATTTGATTTTCTAAATTTAAATATGAGTTCTGAAAGATTTTATACTAAATTGTATTAAATTGTATTAAATTGTATTATAAAGAAAGTAACGTTATTTGTTAAATAAAATATAAAATTGTTACAAAATTGTGCAATTTTGTAACTGGTTTGAAAATTGTAAGGGCGAAATATTTTAGCTAATTTCTGAGATATAAAAGCCCTACTCCGCTACATCCGCAACATTGTATTCATTTTGCAATGTATAACCTAAAATGTTATGGAATAAAAAATGTATTCATATTTTTGTAAGGTAAATTAAAACTTTAATACTCCTATATTTTATCATTTTACAGTAATTTAAGTTGATTCTCAAAAATCTTTTTCAATAGACATTTCTCTAATGCTTATTCTATATCACAAAAATTATAATGGGTTTCCGTTGAAGCAATGAATTTTCTCAGTTGAATTTAAAGAGAGGCTTTATAGCATAGATTCTTAAAGAAAATGCAATTTTCCATGAATAATTTGATATGTTAATATATGAAACACTTGTTTTTTTAATTTCAAATCGAATTTATTATCAGTTTTCCAGGAGAAATCGATGAAAAATAATAGATTTCTTTGACTATAGTTATGTACAAGTGTTACATTTTGTATTTGGTTGTTGATATATATTTAATATCTGTAGTAGATTTATAAATATGTATTTTTTTAACATGTTAACATTTTCAGAATAAATGAAAAATTTGCATACACCGTTTTGATATTGAAATGATTTATTTGACAAAAAAAAATGGAAGCTACTTTGCAAAATAAAATGTGGAAGTTTTTGTATTTGACTATAAATTCAAGACTCTAAATCACACAATGAAGATCGATATATAATAACTTACAGTGACTTCCAAACTACACAGATGGAATTCAAAATAAATAACGTATATGTATATTTGAAAACGTAAGTTTTTCGTTTTTTAAGTTCGTTTTGATTGGAAAATTTTATATGGATAGGTACTTATACCTTTTTTTTAGAAATGTTTTATGTTCAAAATGCTTTTGAATTTATTTCAAATTACATTCTTTCATTTGTCATGTAAAACTGTATCTCAAATCACTATCAGAAAACGTTCGTTTTTATCAGGAAAAATGATAGAAAGGCGGACGTTGAGTTCGTCGAAACGTCGATTATTAATAAATATTAATACAGAACTACAACCTAAAGCAGTTTTATTTTAATATAATGAGTTCTGAAAGAATTTTTACTATGTTAACAAGTTCGGTCAATAGTGTTTAATAAACAAATTAATGAGGTAAATACTTTAATCTTATTAAAAATAAAGTATCTTAATCGGATTTACAAGATTGTACTAATGTGTAATTATAAAGGTATTATTTATATTTTTAATAAATAATTTGCAAAATTGTGTTCATATGAAGTTGGACAATTTTTAAGGAAAAATAATTATTTTTTTTATATATACAGGGTGATTTGTAAGTAATTGGAAATATTTTAACTGGAGTATCCTGGGCTCAGAATATGAAGATTTGACCCAAAACACTTAGATAAAATGTGGCTCCTTACTGAGCTACAGGGTGTTTTATTTAAAAATTTAAAAACGATTTTTGCCCAGTACTTAAAAACTATTTGACGTATCCTTATCATACTTGGCAGAAAGTGTAGGTACCGTACACCATACTAAATTATGTTAAACAAAAGTTTCTGGCTAGTGCCAGTGGCGTACAACAGGGGCAAGTGAGAGGTTGATCCTTCCTAAATTCTACGCCACTGGCGGAATTGTCATTTTAGCACAATTTTTCGATTCTCCAATACTTTCTGTGTAAAAAATATACTCTTTCTTCGTAACGATAAAGTCACTATTTTTCGAGATATTTAAAGTTAAACATAAAGCTGCACACTTGGGATATTTTCAAAATTTGCTCAAAAAAATCTGAAAAAATTCAGTAAAATAGAGAAAAAAATTAGCTACATAATAACTAAGTAACTTTTTTTTCTAACTCATTCTAGTTTGGCAAGAAAAATTATTGAAAATTCATATTTTTAACAAATTAAAATGCAAAAAATATGAATTTTCAATAATTTTTCCTGCCAAACCAGAATGAGTTAGAGAAAAAAGTTACTTAGTTATTATGTAGCTAATTTTTTCCTCTATTTTACTGAATTTTTTCAGATTTTTTTGAGCAAATTTTGAAAATATCCCAAGTGTGCAGCTTTATGTTTAACTTTAAATATCTCGAAAAATAGTGACTTTATCGTTACGAAGAAAGAGTTTGTTTTTTACACAGAAAGTATTGGAGAATCGAAAAATTGTGCTAAAATGACAATTCCGCCAGTGGCGTAGAATTTAGGAAGGATCAACCTCTCACTTGCCCCTGTTGTACGCCACTGGCACTAGCCAGAAACTTTTGTTTAACATAATTTAGTATGGTGTACGGTACCTACACTTTCTGCCAAGTATGAAAAGGATACGTCAAATAGTTTTTAAGTACTGGGCAAAAATCGTTTTTAAATTTTTAAATAAAACACCCTGTAGCTCAGTAAGGAGCCACATTTTATCTAAGTGTTTTGGGTCAAATCTTCATATTCTGAGCCCAGGATACTCCAGTTAAAATATTTCCAATTACTTACAAATCACCCTGTATATATAGAAAAATGTAGATTTTTTTTAAATATATTATTAGACACAATTTATTTAATAATTATTCTATTATTTATATATATATATATATATATATATATATATATATATGTACACACAATCACGCCATTTATCCAAAAGTATGTGGCACAAACTCTTTCCACAATTCCGAAATCAGTACAGTAAATATAGATGTATATATTGAGTTTTGTGTCTTTTTCTATAAATCATCAAAAATTGCATCATTTAGTACAATTTTTTTTTTAATTTAATATATTTCTAAAATAAAACGTCTTTAGGTTGGGGTTCTGTATTAATATTTATTAATAATCGACTTACTCAACGTACGTCTTTATCAGAAAAACTAATTAATTTTCTTGATTACGTTGATTATCAATAAATATTAATACAGAACTGCAACTTAAAGCCGTTTTATTTTATATAAGTTCCGAAAGATTTTTTACTATCTTATTTATATTATTTTGTTTATGATCAACATAAAATATTAAATGAAACGAGTTGTTAAATAACAAATACATTTTAATGATAATGATATATTTTATAAAGTTTTAAGTAACTTAGCAATGATTTTAACAAAGTCCTTTAATATTTATTTGACTGGTATATTTTATTTAACGACTGTTTTATGAATAAGGCTGTTTATCAATTAAAAATACTGTTGATTTAATTTATTTAATGCAATTTTCTAAAATTTATTATATATATATATATATATATATATATATATATATATATATATTATAATCAAAAATTAAAATATCAATATATTTTTATATAAAGAACTTTTTAGAATTCATAATACATTAATGAAATTCAGGGTTTCTAAGCGGAACTGAACCAAAAAATAAAACTATTATTTTTTCATGGCAGTTGTCTCATTTTTTTATTTTCAGGATCTCGTAGCGTATTCGGAAATAGTGCCAGTTGCGTAAGTGCCAGTTGCGTAGAGTCATTAAATAGTGCCATTTGCGTAAAAATAGGGTCAAACCCAGGTAGTAAAGCTAGTTAGGCCGAGTACCAGATGCGTACAGCCGTTATATAATATTTATAATACGCTATACATCGCACATAATTTTTACAAATAATCAAGTCAGTATTTAATTTTAAAATTGACCAAGTTTATATTTATTGGTTTAAATTTGATTTGTGTAGATTAATATTTAATAAATTCATATCGTTTACCAACTTCGTTTCTTTTTACTATATTATGGATAAATTATGCTTAAATTCGTGATGTTAAATTTTAAATATTGTACATATTGTCGATGAATAGCGAAAATATAATATATCATGTCAATTAAAATATATTGTAAAACTTAATCAGTAAAATTAACATTTGTAGAATTGTAGATGATAAAAATATAGAAAGATCTAATCTTTCTATATTTTCACTATTCATCGACAATATGTACAATATTCAAAATTTAACTAAACATGTGACTCACTGATTTCAAAAAAATTTTAAAAACATGGTATGTAATTTTCTTAACATATTTATAATGTATTATATTGTAATAGTATTAATGTACTAATGTATTTAAAAGCTGAAGATGGCTAGGATTTCTAGCCCAAACGATCAATAAAATTTGTTAACATTTATTGTTCAAATTATTTCATCCGATCCATATCGCCAATTAATTCATTAAACTATATATAAAAGGATCATCATACAATTTTGTTAATTTTTTTAATAATTAGAGGTAATTTTCATTTTGTTCTAATTATAAATAAATAAAAATCCTGTATACAAGAATTTGTTACGTTAACATACGTTATCTTATTATTATATAATTAAAACATACATACAAATTAAATAAGTTTCGAATAATAAATTATATTATTATCATATATTATATACTTCTAATTATTATATCTTCAATTAATTAATAATTATTATTGTTGTATTAATTTATGTAGTATGTTTATTATATAAATATAAAATATTCTAAATTATGGTAGAAAATAAGTTTATAATATAAATAATAACATTGAAAAAATTTAAAAATTAATTATTCTTAACTGAATCAAAAACCGAAAAAAAAAGATTTTTTTGCCGGAACGAAAACCGGAACTGAACCGAAATATATTTTTTTAAATTGAACCGGAAAGAAAAATATAACGGTTCAAAGCCCTGATGAAATTTATATTTTTATACATTTTGAAGTAAGTTTGTATTGTTCGACAAGATTGTTGTATACAAATTGGTCAATTTTTAAGTTAATTTTGTTTGTGAAATAAAAAAAAAATAACATGATTAAATATTGATGTTTCTGCACAGGTAGCTGAAATTCCACAAATGACACTATTAAGTAAGCTCCACCCTTCTTAACAATCTACCCTTCGGAATATATTTCAACCCTCCACCGACGGAGTTCTGACCTGGCTATATACAATTTGAACTCCTCCCTTAAAATAGGGGTTGAAAAATTGTAGGTACACAATTAGAGAGGTGAAAATTTTTAGGTCCATATTCTCATCTCACTTTCTTTGTGAAAAAGTGCTTTTATTATTAATTTCAAAATAATTTTTTGCTTCTGTCTTTCATTAAATATAATTAGTTTTTCTATTTTTGATTACTTTCATTATATTTTTGATGTTGTAAAATTTCAATTAAGTATTTTAAAATGATTAATAAATAATTTTAAGTACTTTTGGCAAAAATCACTTTTATGAATGAGGTGAGAATACGAGCTTTAGTTTTTTTTTTCATAAAAAAAAAAAAAATTTGTTGTAAATAATTAAATATTTCAGAAAAAAGTATTTTAAATAATTGTTATTTTTCCTGATAGTTTTTTAAGAATAAATATTTGCTATTCTGACATAAAATGTTTATAATTTTATAATAAATGCTACAAATTATAAATCTTTTTATATGTATTTAATTGTGGATTTAAAACAAATTTAAAAAAATTGAATTTGACAAAAATATGATATTTTTATTGAACTATATTTTTATATAAAATAACAAATTTAGCTGAAATTTTAATATGATTTACAATATTTTGCATTTTTCTTCTTTCTCCGATTTTGACCGAATATGAACCACGTGAAATAACTTTTCGTGATTGTGTTTCTCCCTTCTTTCTTCTCTTCCAATACTCTTTCATTCTTTCTCCATGTTGTTTTTTTCTTCCGTCCATTTTGCTTTTGTTCCTGTCTTCTTTTTTGCCTTTTCTTGAAAACTCTGGACACCTCTAATCTTTTCGCTGAATTCTTCTCTTCTCTCCACCTCTTCACCATCTATTTCCATTTCTTCCATGTCTTTTCTGTCGAAGTAGTAAATATTCTCTTTATCAGTCTTTTAACATTCATTCTTTGAATGTGTCCGTAGAAAATCTCTCTTCTTCTCCTCATTGTGTCTGTTATTTGTTCTGTTTTTGTGTAAATCTCTTTGTTGCTTCTCAGTTTCCATTTTCCATCGTCATATTTTGCTCCCAGGATTTTGCATTTTATTTTATATATAAATGAATTTTATGTTATAATTCCAATAATTCTCTCATCCATTTTTATCTTACATTCAATTGTTATAAAATTTGATGAAGATATTTGGAATTATAAGTATTTTAATTATATATTACAATTTTCTTTTATAATTAAATATTTTATTCGTTTTAACGTAAATTGTATTATATTAAATATTTGATTATTCTGTTTATGTAGTTAACTAGATTAAAACTGAAATATTTTAAGTAAAATAAGTATAAAACCACAGATATTATGTATTTATTATATATTTTAATATCAAGACGTTATGATATTAATTTATTTGAAGAAAATTGTAATCGGAAAATATATCAATGTTTAATTAACTATATTTGCTATATAAAACGAAAAAATTGGATAAATTTTTATATAATGTGTACGTAATATTATAAATTTGATTTTGGTATTAATTTTTTTCATATAAATACATTTTATAGTAAATTTCTTTGATAAGTCGCTCCGAAACTTATCTATATAAATATTTCTCGTAATATATCTCCAATTGCTGTAATATTGGGCATATATCTTAGAAATTACACATATTTTAATTATTTATTAAAATTTAATGTTACAATTATGTAGTTTATTTATTTGAATAAAATTTAGACTGTGCAAGGTTTAAGTTAGGGTTACAATATTTCACATACTTATTACTTGAATAATAGTTTATATTACAAAAAATTGCTACAAAACGATTATAATAATTATATATTTACTTCTTAATTTAATAACAATATTTTAGAGCATTGTTGATTTTTATCAAAATGTTAGAATTTGCAGTATCATAGGACAGTGATATATAAAATTTCATTTTTATGCATTTCTGAGGAATAAAAAAAAATTAGGGATTATTTATTTCATAATAAGGATAATATTTAAACATATTCCTATTAAGATCTGTAATAATTAATAAATATTTAATTTTTTTTATTATTAAAATTATTTATTTCCAAAAAGCGCACTCTATTATTTTTCAAACTAACTAATTTATCTACTTCTTATATCCCAAATAACCGCCAAACCGCCATTTACCACTTAGATGTTGTCCTGGATGGAGGTGCTTTACAATGTTTCTGATATAAAGTGTTTCACAATTAATTATTTACTGCTGCATGTGGTATTATTGTAAGAATGTGAATTAATTTTTATATAAAATATAATTAATATGTGTTTAATGAAGAATATCAAGATTTGGCTGGGTGGTATGTACATTTTATTTTATTATAAGGTCCTAAATTTATATATTTGATCTAATAATCTGTGATTATATTTTGTGTTCTTGTAAAAGTATATTAGAATTTTCTATTATTAATATAGATAACGTAATTCATAATACATATAATAACTTTCTTTGTGTAAAGGTACCCATTCACGTACAGTCTGCCGGCCGTCCGTGGTCGAATACTTTGGACTGACGGGCCGATATCGTTGCTCAACACACACGAACAGTCTGACTGACGGGTAATGGCCGACAGTTTTATATCGTATACGATTTTTGCCGGTCAACTGTACATCATTCAGTATACACGATCAGAATTTAATCGACAGTTTCATTTAAAATGTCAGAAGAACATGCAGCTGCAATTGTTGTTATATTAGCGGAGCGTAAAAAAAGAAAGAGAAAAAAAATTTGGGTAAAGGAATGGTTACAAAAACGTAGTACTTTGTCACATACGAATTTAATACAGGAACTTGATACAAGTGCAAGTGATTTAAAAAATTACTTGAGAATGAATAGTGAATCCTTTGATTTGTTATTAAATCTCGTAAAACCTTACATTACAAAAACAGATACAGTAATGCGACAAGCAATTAGTGCGGAAGAAAGATTGTTAGTTACTTTAAGATATCTAGCAACAGGACGCAGCATGGAAGATTTAAAATTTAGTGCCATTATTTCACCTCAAGCTCTGGGAAAAATTATACCAGAAACTTGCAGATATATATATTTGGCCCTGAAAGAAGAATATTTCAAGGTTAGAATAAAAAGTATATATGAATCTAGTGTTATTATATTTCAAAGTTAATATTATAATATTAATTCTAATAATAAACAAAATATACCAAGTTTTTTAAATTATTGTCTTTAAAACAATATAATAAAAATAATAATAGTAAATTGAAAATTAAATGAAAAAAATCGTTAATTTCTAACTTATATATATATATATATATATATATATATATATATATATATATATATATATATATATATATATATATATCTATATCTATATATATATATAGACGTTAGTTTTTCGTTATTTTAAATTGTAAAAATGGATATTATAAAAATAAATAAGCTTTAGGATTAAGTTTTGTATATATTTTATTCAAAATCGACATTTCGATAACTAAATAAGATTTATATGGAAAAATACAATGTTTTAACAATATATTTAATTGAACGTCATATGACAATTTATATTGTTAACATCTTGTTCCAGTGATTTAGAGTGCAGATGTAAATGTGTGTGAGGTTCTTTGGTTGCTGATGCTGCTACTGCTTGCGTGCTGAATGATTGTAATTGTTGTTCAGAAGGTAACTCAGTAAAAGTTGCTAACTGAGTAACAGTCGGTAACTGAGAAATATTAAAATTATGCAATTATGATTGTGAAATTGTTGTGTTATCATTCAACTTCTTAGTTATTCCGTAATGTAAAATAGTATTTATTAAATGTTCGGCCACATTTCGCTGATCTTCCGTCATTCGTCGAAGCTTCCAAGCAACATTTGTTCCAAAGGCTTTAAATTCGTCATCACCTCTATTTAAAATTTCATGTGCTTTTGCAAGCATAGCATCACTGTTGTCGCGTTTTTTCCGAAGACGTGGTGTAGCTCTTGGTGTAGTTACTGTGCTTGCTGTGGATATTACTGATGATGCCTGAGGCGAGAATGGGCTGTTTGGTTCTTCATTTTCTAAATCATATACCAACTGAAAGAAAGAAAATGATATATTTTTTAACAACCTTATATGTTTTTCAGTTTCCACAAAACTCTGAAGAATGGCAAGAAATAGCAAGAGATTTCTTAAACAGATGGAATTTTCCTAACTGTGGAGGTGCTTTGGATGGGAAACATATTCGCATAGTTAAGCCAAGAAACAGTGGTTCATACTTTTTTAATTATAAGGAGTACTTTAGCATTGTATTGCTAGCACTAGTCAATGCTAACTATGAATTTATTTATGTTAATGTAGGCTGTAACGGTAGAGCATCAGATGGCGGTGTCTTTGAAGCTACTGATTTATGTGACAAGCTAATTAACAAAACTTTGGATTTTCCAGTTTCCCAAGATAATATAGAAAATTTGAATTTTGTTATCGTAGCTGACGATGCATTTGCGTTACACGAAAATCTATTAAAACCATACCCCCAAAAAAATTTAACCCCAGAACAAAGAATATTCAATTATCGTCTGAGTAGAGCTAGACGAGTTGTAGAAAATACATTCGGAATTCTCGCAAATCGTTTTAGAGTTTTCCATACCGCAATAAATATGGACCCGAAAAAAATCGATCTTGTGGTGTTAGCAGCTTGTGCACTGCACAATTTTTTACGCAAACATGCAAAGATCTCATACACATCTTAAAATTCTTTTGATCACGAAATATTAGATAGAGGGGAAGTAATACAAGGTGAATGGAGACAGGATAAAAATTTAGATGGACTGCAACCTGGCTATAATAAAAATGCAATGGAAACTGCTAAACAAAATCGTGAAAAATATAAGGATTATTTTATGACTACGGGAAAAGTTGCTTGGCAAGATAATTTTTTGTAAGACATATTCTCATGTCATTAAAACTCGTCTTGTATAGAATATTTCAACTAATTTTTAAGAATTTCATTCTAAAGTAAATGTCGCAATTGGTGTAATATATTCAAAAATTTTGTTCAACAATTATGTAATGAAAAATTGTCTGAATTGAAATTGCATGAGTAATAGGAAGAAATGTTAATATCAAATAACTGAAAAATAACTTTTATATTATGATAAATGTTATAAATAAAGAAAAAAACTGAATAGTTTAATAAACGTGTAATTGACTTTATTTGTGTCAATCAGTTTTATGTGTTGTTTGTATCTGTCACATAAGACTGTCCCTATTTGTTATACTATAAATTTTCATATTTATTCATATGATAATATTAGTTTAAAAAAAAAAACAAATAATTTTCTCTCCTAAAAATTTTCAGCGCAAAACAATTTTGAAATCAATTTCAATAGTACATTACAGTTAAAAAATAATAAAACTACAATTTAATATAGAGCATTTTGTTTATAGATAATGAATATTTTAATTGTAATATAAATATCAATAGTTTTCAGTTTTATTTCGTATAAATTTTGTCTGACTAATACAAACATGAATTCTAACGCAAATTGGTCCATTTACCTTATCTTTTAAGTTTACGATTAACGTTTATAAAATATTAAGAGAAATATTGGGTAACTGATTTAGTTAACCAGTTTTTTTTTACTTGTTTTAAATACAACATTATCCAAAACAGATATTTAGAATTGTTCTTTTAAATAAAATAATCACTGAATAAATACTTACTTCAAATTCCTGTTTTTCACTTTGTTGACTGTCATTTTCCTCTTTTATGGGTTCTTCCTGTACGTTACTACATGAAGATTGCGTTTCCCGACATTCTTTGTGCTCGATTGTAAATAAAAGTAAATCATAATACCACAATGAAGGAGTATAAATATCATCTGTAGACGAACCACTTCGTTTTGATTGCTTTACTTTTTTAAGCTCTTTTCTAAAAGCACTTCTTATATTGTTTATTTTGTTTTTCACTAAATCAATGGTAGCTTCCTGATCAATGGTTTTGTAATGCTGTAGTAATTCTCCGTATGCTTTCATTTTAAGTGCTCTATTACGGTATACAGCATCTTTTACTTTCCATAAGCATGAATGCCTACGATAAATAGAAATAAATTTTTTAAGAAAACTTGGCTGATTCGCCATTTTATATGCATATGCTGTGTAATTATCGGATGAAATTCTTGTCCAGACTAAAATTAAACCGGCAGTCCAATATCGTCCGGCGAGACACTACACACATAGCGATAATCGCAAAGGAGGGCGTCCGGCAGGCTTAGACCTGTCATCGGCCGGTGCGTGTGTAGTTGATAACGTTCATCCGGCCTTCATCTGTCAGACGAAAATCGGCCGGCGAACTGTACGTGAATGGGTACACTAAATCTTCTATGTAACATTGTTTGGCGTCCTTTTGCGCGTTTTTTTTACCGGCCATTTTTCAGTTATTTTCTTGACCAATCAGAGCGCAGATTTAGCAATTAGTAAAGTTTTTATACCAGCCAATAGAAAATCGCGTCACTTTTCTAACGGTTGAACATGGTTCTGGTATTTCATGTTAAGTTGAGCTTAATAATTATCGATTTTAATTGATTTTGTTTATTCGATTCAAAAAATAATAATAAAAAGCTTGTTTACTGTTCAAATGTGTTAAGTTAAATAAGTTTTCATGAATCGATGGGTGTTGTGTTTCTAGATATTTCTAGGTTTGTTAATTTCATTATATTTTTGTACAGGTGTTGATTTGTTTTGTTTTTCCAATTAACTAAATGATAAATTTAATAATTTGTGATGTAATATTAGGCAATTAGTGTTATGTTTTAATGCGCAAAGGCTAGTGATTCTGAACAAAACTGTTTACTTAATAACTTTCAACGTAAATGCATGGATATTAGTTGTTGATTTTATTGCAGCCAAAATGGCGATTCTAAATCATTTTTTAACAAATTTTTATTGTTTTTAATGTAGTTCAGAATCAATTCAGAGTTGAAATTTTTTTACTTTAACTGCTTACGAATGAGCCAATAATCTGCATCCATTTATAACATTTTCAATCTCTTAATACATCTTAAAACATAAAACAATAATTTTGAAATAATTATATTGTAAGGAAAAGTGTAATTTAAATTAAATGAATTTATGCAGTCATGATTATATAAGTTTTATAATTTTACAGAAACACACAAGATGGAAGATCATCTTTATTCTGGTGCTGGCCCTAACAATAATATTTAACAATACATCAATTATATTTGGTTCAAGAATTCTTTTTGGTTGACCGATCAAACAATTTTCAACCCGGGACGTTGTCACTCAGCTTAAAATGTGAGTTATATTTTGTTTTATTTTTGATTTGTTTTGTCTTTCTGCGAAACTATAAAAGATATCAAATCGCGATTTTTTTTTTGGGGTTGAAAGAAGGTTTTGAAATTTTTTCGGGAATTTTTATTTTTACTTTTTTTTGGAAATCGTCTCGAGTTCTAATTTTTTTTTCAAAGCTCTACAAAACCGGACGACTGTGTGGTAACAATGTAACAATGATAACTCCTTTATATATATATATATATATATATATATATATATATATATATATGTTGGATGAGATGGAGCAAATCCGAAATAATAAAGTGCCCGTTTGGATAAAATCTAGTATAATACAAAGAAATATTTTTCGATTGATAAGTTTCGGAAAGCGATTTGGAACTAATTAATTAATGGCGTAAGTGTCTTGTGTAAAATATCTGTTTCTTAATTAATAACATAATAACATTATATTACTGGTTTGGTATTAGAGTGAAAATTAATTAATGTTTCAACTTGACGCAGAGCACAACTTTAACGAAAGACGACAGATCAGCGAAAATCAAATCACAATCGCATAAAGTTGTTGATGAAACAAATGAAAGTTTACAACACGATTTTCGTAAACATGTTCCATTGTTGTGTTGTGTACACCAAAAACAATTCAGACCAATCGGACAACTTTCAGTCTTATGACGCCCAGTGCTAGCGTAACTCATCCATCACTAGACCAAACGGATATACCAAGTGTTGCAGCCGTAACAGCAAGTTGCGATGCAAACGCAGTATTTCAGTACAACTTCTGCTGGCGGCTTCAACCACCGCGACAAGAAATTATTTCCGATGAGTCTCTGTGGTGGTTGACCAATTTTTCTGTTGTTCTTTTATAGAAAAGTTGGCCAACCGCCACAGAGACTCATCTTTTTTCGCGATGGCGTCTCCAATATGTCTAAAAAGGCGAAAAATCTACTATCTGGTTACTTATATAATACAAGATTAGAAGTATACGGATAAACCCACTTTGACATTATCACATAAATGATAAGAAATAGAAAAAAATTTTTTTTATCGAAAGTGAAATAATTATCGCTAATTTTAACATCAAAAGCTAAGTTATTTATGTTTATTTGTTATTTTTCGAATTTAAAATTTATACCAATTAGCAAATGAATTACGGAAATCTTAAACTTTTGTTGCACAAAAAGTCAGGGAAAAAAATTTTTAGTCCTCTAGAAAACCTGGAAAAGTCAGGGAATTTTGTTTCTGAAAAATAGTGGACACCCTGTCTAAGATATTTGCAAAAAACTGTTAAAGCTGGGTGTAATTGTAATGTGATGATAAAATCTTGATACTAGATGGCATTACTTATTTAATAAGTGCCATCTAGTAACAAGATTTTATCATCAAAATACAATTACACCCAGCTATAACAGTTTTTTTGCAAATATCTTTGAAAATAAAATTTACCAAATAGTGAGTTTTGCATCTATACGACTCATATACCCTCTTAAGTTTTCGAAAATAACTGTAATTTTCTGTTTTTAAATAGACTTTATTGCACAACTTTTGCAACTACTTGCATTTTAATATTTGTATCATTTTGTTAATTTATTTATTTAAATAATTTTTCATTAGACGAAGAAACTTTAGTCCATATTCTCATCTCATTGTTAACTTTGACATTCATTTAAAACTATTTACTAAGCTCTTAAAAATCGTTTATTTAATTTTTATAATACCATATTGCATATAATTAAAAATGAAAGCACTTTTTGCATTTCAATCATGATTTAAATTAGGGATTTTAATCATTTGATTTGTTTAATAAAACATTGATTTAATTAATTAGTTTTTTTACTAAATTTTATTTTAACAAGTCATTAATTAAAATATTTAGATACATACACAAAATCATATTATATAAATAATATTAAAATTATAATATTCGAAATATATTAAATAATATTTAATGATAATGCAAATCTATAATGATAGGTATATTTTTAGTTTTTATTTTTAATATTTAGTAAATTATAAACATAAAAAATATTTCATTGTCATTTCACATTAAGTCGTTGTCATAGAAACTGCAACTTCTATATTTTTTAGATTTTTGTCAAATTTTCTACTTAAGTTTGTTGTATATTTTATCTACTACTCCGTTGATACCAATTATATATGTCATGGACACTATCTTCATGTATTTAATAGACATTATCTTCAAAGAAATTTGTGCACTAGTTGGTAGATAAACTGTAAAACAAATTTACATAGAAAATTTGACTAAAATCTAAAAAATATAGAGTTACAGGACCTAGAGTATCAAATTTCCTTTAAGAGTTACTATCAGGGTCAAATAGTGTGAAGCAAATCTGTATAGATATCTCTGAATGTAGTATGGAAATTGTCTTATATTACATAAAAGGAATAAATTTAAGATAAATTATTTGTCGATCGTGTAATCTGGACTACTTTCTCACTATTTCGAAGATTTTGAAATATAAAAATTTTAAATAACCATTATTAATTAACAAAAAAAAAGTATAATATCATTTTATAATTATAAACCTTATATAAAAATTTCAGATTTTATGAACGTGTAATTTGAATAAGAGAAAATAAAATATGCAATTTGCTTGGTAAATGTCAGGTTTTTCTTGATAAAAGTCAATCGATCTCTAATTTCCATCGTTCGTAAAAATTCAAAAAAAATTATATTATTCTGTATAACATTTCACATCTCATATATTTTTTCGAAACAATAATAATGATTAAATAAAAATAATATTATAAAAAATCCCAAAACTACACTTAAATTAAAATAAAGCTAAATACGTATTTCGGAAGCTAAGCTTCCATCTTCAGTAGCAAATAAAATCTACAAAAATCTTACCTGTGATCCAAAGTACATAAACACTTAAGCACTTGTCGAAGATCACTGGCGAGTCGGAAAAAATAAAATATATTAAATAAGTAAAACTATGGTGAGGGGGTGGGGGTGTTGGTTAGTTAGTATGATAAAGCATTTTATAAAAAATAATTTTGTTTGTTTAAAATCTAATTTTCGAATTTAGTGATTTATTAAGTTTTCATATTAAGTTTTTAAATTCATATTGTAATTGAAAATTAGATTCGATTAATTTTACTTACTACATATTAAAATAAAAGTAACATATTTTTGATATATTTTAATTAAAATTTCAGATATTGAGTGACCAATTGAAGACCAGTGCCAGTTTCCAAATAGAATGATGAGCTAATTACATCATTCATTGTCCAATTCACTCATAAATCGTCTCTTTGAGTGATTCGTAGACTTTTACAAGACCTACAATATGGACATATTTGGAATTATCACTCATAAATTGTCTCTTTGAGTGTTACGTAGGACTTTTAACAAGCCTACATTGTTCCTCATAAATTGTCTCTTTGAGCGAACATATTAGACTTTCTATAAGTCTATAATATATCAAAGTAATATTCTGGATTTATTTGGATCATCATGATGGATCGCAAAGTCAGGATTTCCGTGAGTCAAATTCAATAGCAGATTCCAACCAGAGGCTGTAGATGGCAACATATTTCAGCAGAAGTCATCTCTAAAAATGTTTGGTGTATTACCAGGTATTTAAAATGTATTTCTATTTCTTTAAAATAGAAAATACATAAATTTTCGGAGTTCGATTTATATTGTACCCTTGCATTTTTCATTTAATATAAAATATATTTACGTCCAGTAGTAAATAATTTTATTTTTCGAAATTTCGTTGCTGACAAATTAAACTAAATGATAAATATGTTTTCTTTATTTTCTTCAATTATTTCCACTGAAAATTAATATTATTCAGCGTTCAAAATATAGTTTATAATCGAATAAGTATATTGTTTTATCATCTGACTTTGTTAAAACATTGAATATTCAATAGGATTTTTAGCATTTAGAATGAGTAACTATTTTCAAAATTAGATTTAATTAAGTTTGATACATTTTCAAGAGGTTTTTCAGTGCTTAGCATAAGCAATAAACATTTTTTTAAATATATTTTTGATGAAATAATTAGAATCATATTTAGAATTTATATCAGCAAGAACAATTTCAACATTATTTTTTTCATGCTTTTTTGACAATAATATTTTCTTTCTGAAGAAATACATTTCCACACATTATTGAAGGAGTATTTAGGACCATTTCTATTTAAGTTTGATTTCATTTTCAAGAGGTTTTTGAGCACTTAGAATAAGCAAAGGAATTTTTTTTTTTAAATATATATGAAAAATTTTTGAAGAGGACGAAATAATTAGAATTATATTTAGAATTTATATCAGCAAGAACAATTTCAACATTATTGAGTAATCTTTTCAAGCTTTTTTTTTTTTGTCAAACATTTCACAATAATATTTTCTATCTGAAGAATGTAGAATAAATATCGAAGGAGGAATTAGGACCATTTCCGATCCAGAAATAAATGGCTATAAAAGGGATGCCGGCTACCATTTATAGGATATATTTCAACTTTTGAAGCTTTTCATTTTGCGGAATAATGTTTCTATGGTTTTGCATCAATTTGTGAAGATCGTGAAGGGTTCTAAAGATATTGATCAAATTAATTATATAGGGCTCAGAATGAGTAAATTTGGAACCAGCTGATCAACCAAGGACACACTTTTTTCCTGCTGTATTTGAAGAATTATATTTTCAAATTTTGAAGAGAATTTTCACTGTCCAGAGTGGACAACGGATTCAAGCAAATTTATTTTATGAAGAAGTTGAGACACGAGACCAGCAGACGTTCCAAATAAGGATTCAATTTTAAGAAGATTATAAGCGGACAGATAGAGAGAGAGAGAAAAATAGGATTTTTCAATAAATCAAGAGATTGGATATTTGGAATCAGATAATTAATCAAGCACTGAAGTTTCACTGCTTATTTGAAGAAATTTCTACAAAGAATCGCCCCAATCCCAATTGGACGCTTTTTATATATGACGATTATTATATCAGAATAAATTTATTTTCTAGATATATCAAGTTTCATTTTTTCGTTGGCTATTTTGCTAAATCTACAAATTCAAATTTCAAAATTTACATCAGCTTCCGTATTGAAAAGTTACAAGGACTTGATTTGTTGAATTTTAAAATCTTTACATTTGCTTTTAGTTGTCTGTCATAATAAATATATAAAACAGCTAGGTCAAATGTTTAGTTTTTATAAATTTAATTAAAATCAACAGTAACTTTACCTTGAAGAAGCTCTGTAAAGAAATTAACTTTCTAGATTTAAAAGCAATAATAATAGTCATCCAAAAATCTGGAATTTATAAATTTAGAAAAGATGTAATTCTGATGTAATATTAATCATATAATTATTAGTTGAAGATTTTATTGTTGACGAGGATTTTTTAGTGTTCAGAACGAACAATGGAGTTTATGAAGAAGTTTAGGCACATTTCCGATTCGAAAAATTACTTCACGAGACCAACAGATGTTCTAATATTTTTTCCAAATAAGGATTTATTTATTAAGAAGATTATTGGAGTTTATGAAGAGATTTAGACACATTTCCGATTCGAAAAATTACTTCACGAGACCAACAGATGTTCTTTTTTTTTTCAAATAAGGATTTATTTATTAAGAAGATTATTGGAGTTTATGAAGAGGTTTAGACACATTTCCGATTCGAAAAATTACTTCACGAGACCAACAGATGTTCTAATATTGTTTCCAAATAAGGATTTATTTATTAAGAAGATTATTACCGGACAGATAGAGGGAGAAAAAAAGATTTGTTTTAATAAATCAAGATGTTGGATAATTAGTAATTTTATAATAATTAGATTTTATTTCGCAATTGAACTTTATAAGCATAAATCTTAATTAATTTCGGTTGTTACATTTTTTAGAAGAGTGTCATTATACAAAAATAAAAAATGTTTTTTTTTAATACAATATTCAATTTCATTACAATGCTGTTATTGTTTTTTTGAATTTTTTATCATTAAATGTGTTTCATATATCATCAAGTATGACAGCTTTTATCTGCAAAAGCGTAAAATCTATTTAAATTTAAATCCCGGGTTCAAACCCCGGCAAGGTCAATTAACTAATGATTTAATTAGTTCATCAAAATAAATTAGCAACCGATTTAAACAAAAAAAAACGATGCTTCAATTTACAATTTTTTGTTATTTCTGCTTTTATATTTATTTTCTTGTTATATCATGATCAAATGTGTTCTCTGAATCGAATTTGAAGGTTTCTAACTGTGTTTGCTCTACAGAAAATGTTTTTACAATCTTTGCATTTGATATTTCGTAAGAATTTGATTTTTATCTAATTCGTTACGGAAACGATTTTAATGTTTGCTAGTTTTTTTTTGTTTTTATGTATTTATATTATTGAATTTCAGTCATATATTAGGATTTTATAAAAAAAATTATTATTTTATATTTGTATTGCTTTACTTAGTTAGCTGATTTTGTATAATTTTAAATTTTTTCAACCGACGACCTAAAATTTAAATATCTGTGAGTTTCGATCTCACACACACAAAAATAACTGGAATATTTTGTGAGTTCAGAGTGGAATCAGTTGATGAAATTAGAATAACATTTGGTGGTCTTTATTTAAGACATTTAAATATTATTTTTCGGCCAAAATTATTAGCAGCTTTAAAAGTCTGGAGATCTGAGATCGTTAGCACGCGGGTCGGGCACGTACTGTAGGCCACTGAGGATGAATTTAGTACTCCTTGGAATCACCGGTTTCGACGCTGTTCGGCACCTGCAACGTGCCGGATCAAATTTCTTTTGAGTTGCACCCTTTTTTCAATCTTTATAAATGTAGTAATCAAGTTTCGGACAAAATTTATATTGACGTTCTTAATTTTTTAAACTGTTTCCAAATTTTTTTCTTCAGAATAAAACGTTCTCCAGTTTACAAAGATTCAATTTCCTAATTCTCAACTATGTAAGCAATATTAATAATAAAATAGCAATTTTAATAATGAATAATATAAGATTTACGTTCGATATTAAAAATATACTGAAACTAAAACTAGTAAATAAGTAAAATCATTTTTCGCAACGAAAGAAAATTTAATTGTTTATGGATATTAAATGTAAAAAATAATAAAAACATTGCTATAGAGAGTTAAAGAGAACAGAAATTTTTCAAATTAGTTTTACAGAACAGATCAGAACATGATATAACAACAAAATAATCTCATATTACAAACTTTTTTGCTGTACGTAAACTAGTCTCTGAATCATACCATCTTCAACTACTCATTGGACATCCACTGGCAAACGTATACCTTCAAAATTATTCATGTAAATCGTTTTAATCAAACGTTTATTAGACGAATTCGCTCAAAATGTTCGAACCATCTTAGCTGATTAACACCAATTTTTGCTACAGCATTTTCTTTTTTTCAATTTCACACTCATCCTACACTAATCGATTCGTGCCTTCGATTCCTCCTAGTTACATAAATGCCACGTAAAAATCTTATTTTCACAGCAGTCATTTTTCTTAAATGCTTTTGCAGCCAAACCCAACATTTGCTAAACATCATTGTATATACTCAAACAGGCATCTTTGGAAACTACATTCCTAGCAAAAATACCCAAAGCACCCAAAACATTTCAATCAGCATTAATTTCTTCGACCATCTTTACGATAATAAACTAGCCAAATACACAAATTCATCTACTTGTGCTCTAAACATGCATCATCAACTCTTTTCAAAAACGATTAATTTGCACTTATTCAACACAAGATTCATATCTTTACCAATAATATTAATTCTATCAATCATTTTTCGCAGTTGCTCTTCTGATTCAGTCCAAACAATCACATCAATATTGTATTTAATTGCCAAACAATTTTTGTGTAATGTCATTTTTTTTGATGATGTATAATAACTTAAATCGATTAAGATTATGTTAATGAAGCTTAATTGTGAATCAAAATCTAGTATTTATATTATTATTTGAAAATTATCTTTCAAGTTCAGAATGAGAATGTAGAGAGAATGGATTGTTATCGGAAAACTTTAGAACACATTTTAATTAGATTATTTAAGAAGATTATGAGCGAATTTAATATATCAAGAGGGCGAATAATTAATAATTTTAAGATAATTATCGGATAGCTTTTCTGCGATTTTTTTATCGCTCGATTCATCAATTTAATAGGAAGGATTCTTCATTTATCTTTAACCGATACGAGAACGTACTTTACTATATTTTTGATCATTGCATTTATTGATTTATTAGCAAGAAATCTTCTCCATCTTAATTCATCGGAATTGCGTTTTACGAAATTTTTTATAGCTGCAAGGACTACATTTTTTAACGTTCCACTTATCAATTTATCAGCTAGGAATCTTCAACCATCTTTAACCAAAACTAAAACACATTTCACTACATATTTTATGGCTGCATTTATCTATTTATATCAGCAAAAAATTATCTTTAGTCAACACGGGAACGCACATTACTGCATTTTTCATGGCTGCATTCACCAATTTATCAATAAGAAATCTTTATTCATCTTTAGCTAAACTCATATTAGAACTAGAAATCTTCAACCATCTTTAACCAAAGCTACTTATTTTATGGCTGCATTTATCTATTTATATCAGCAAAGGAATTTTCTCCATCTTTAACCGACGCAAGAACGCACTGCCAACTACATTTTTTATAGCTGCATTTTCATCTATTTATCACCAATAAATCTACTCAACTTACGTCACCGCATTTTTCAAAGCTGCATTCATTTATTTATCGGCAAGGAATCTTTACTCATCTTCAGCCAACACGGAAACTCACTTCACCACATTTTTCATTCCTCTGCGTTCATCTATTTCTCAGCAAGAAATCTTCATTCAACTTTAACTCACTAAACTAAATTTCACATCGATGGATTGCAACATTTCTCCGCTAGGAATTTTTATTCAACTTTAAAACCAGCTTTGGAACACAGAAAAATATATTTCACACCGATGGATTGCAACATTTCTCAGCTAGGAATTTTTATTCAACTTTAAAACCAGTTTTGGAACACAGATGAATATATTTCACATCGATGGATTGCAACATTTCTCAGCTAGGAATTTTTATTCAACTTTAAAACCAGCTTTGGAACACAGAAAAATATATTTCACGTCGATGGATTGATCCATTTCTCAGCAAGGAATTTTTACTCAACTTTAAAACAAGCGGTGGAACAGAGAAAAATACATTTTTTATAGCTGCATTTATTCATTTCTCAGCAAGAAGTCTTCATTCAACTTCAACCAGCTTCGGAATGCATCAATCTACATTGTACATCGCTCTTTATTTATCTATTTAGCAGTAACGAAATTTTCATTCATCTTTAATTAACGCGAGAGCACATTTTGCAGGATTTGTCATTAATATCGGAAAACAACTACCAAATTTATCGCAGCTGCATACATCAATTTATCACCGAAGAAGTCTCGTTAATTCTTAGTCACTTTTGCGGATATAAACTTTATTTATCGTCGCTGGATTTATTATTAGCAAGAAAACTTCTAATTTTTATTCATCGGCTGTTTTATTTTCACAGAAGATAAACACTATTTATAAACAACATTGATTTTTTTTAATTGTTACGAAGAACATATTTTTGTCAACCGTAGTAAAACATTTTTTTATCAGAACTATTCTTAATGGAAATTTATATTTAGATTATTTTTATCAGTTTCAAGTAAGCTTATTATATAAAAAATAAAATAAAGAAATATATTAAATAATTCCAATCAAATTTTTTTTAATCACACATGGTACAACATAATTCGAACTTAATTTTCTCTGTAATTCCGTTTCGTAAAAATATAATCCTACCTTTAAAATCGCGAATTTATTTTGCAAATACATGTAAAATTAGAGTCCGTTAATAATTAATTCAATTAAATAATTGCAAATAAAATCACTAAATAACTTATTCACTTGTCAAAATCATCGTCAATTGCGTATTTATTTTGCAAATTCAAATAATCTACATGTAAAATTAGAGTCCGTTAATAATTAATTCAATTAAAAAAATAGCAAATAAATTCACTAAATAACTTATACACTTGTCAAAATCATCGTCAAGAAGACTCAATTATGAAGATATTTAGAAGATCGTACAACACACAATAAACACAGTAAATTTTCACTGAACTAAATTGAGTAACTCTAACCTAATTTCCCCAAAAATTTTGCCCAGTAAACTTTAAATTCGCGTACGGGATATTTTTAATAGCGCGGCGCGATAAACACTCGTTCTACGACTGAAATATTCAGAGCTCAAATCGTTTCGGCAGCTCTGTTAGGGTCAAATTGCATATGCTTAAATAATTTTCTAAATTTTATATGATTCAATAATTTCAACTAAATTAATGTAAATAGTTTTTAAATGATTCAAAAATGAAATTTTAAAAATTTTACTAAATTAATGTAAATATTTTTTAAATGATGACTGGATATGCGATTTGAAGGAACTACAAATGGTAGTTCCAGGCTTTTCAGGCATCGTGGGACCACCTTTTATCATTTTATCAACATATATGTGCATGGCTTGAGTAGAATAGTTACCATTTTGCTGAATTTCAATTGTGTTTTCTCTTTCAGCGCACTGGTATACAATGCCATTAGTTGGCTGCGATACCAATTCTTTTAAAGTTCGTTCCGTTTCGCCGCTGAAATAAATTTAGCTCTAGAAAATAGACAAACAACAACAACAAAATCAGTTAGATAGGATTTAGCTACAGTGTTACGGGCCCGCGTGCTTGGTGGCACAACTTAATAGGTTCGCAATCTGCTCTTATCAATAGAGTTTCGATTTTAGATTCTCGTTCCGTTGTGGGCAGAGTTCTTTAAGGTCGCCCGTGTTGTCGCGGTCGCGTTAATATAAAAACTTAGCTGATGTGTTTAGGTAGGCTTCTCCATCCTTTTGACTGCAAAGAAATGTCTGGCCAGAACGAGGCATAAGAATCAGATTGCAAAACGCATGATTGCTAGTTTGTAATCAAGTTGTAGTTGTAGTCAATTTGTAGTTGTAGTCAAATTTTAGTCGTAGTCAAATTTTAGTCGTAGTCAAATGTTGTAGTTGTAGTTTTATTAACTTCTTATTTTGTGTTAGTTTTTTGATTTAGTTTGTATTTTGTAGCGGATCTTGTAGCGCATATATTTTTCATGTTTTAATTAAAATTGCCTTTTAGCAGAAGATTTAAAGAAGACATTGGTGAGTGATTTTTTTATTTTTAAGCTTGCTTTTGTGTTAATGTTTTTGTGCTACAAGACCGGAAACTATTATCAGATTTTTAATGCTTTTTTGTTCTATTGTTTCAGGTGTTTCTCATTCCGGAAATTCTAGTTTCATATTCTTGTTTTATTTCCGTGCTTGTTTTGTTTAATTTTGTACTAATATTTGTTTGTGTGTGCAGATAATTTCTTGGTACTCATTTTTTTTGGTTAATTAATTCTGGCTCTAGTACTCCAACCCAGACGCAAATTGGATATCGATTTGGATTACAGTGGTGATTTGGATTAGTGCTGGTGATTTCTATGGGCAATTGTGTGGAATTGTGTTTAGTGAATTATGCTTTGTGATGGGCAATTAATAAATTGTGCTTAGTGCTTTGTGCTTTGTGCCTTGTGCTTAGTGTTTAGTGACGTGTACTTCCAAGGGAGTGTGATTCCTTCAGTCAAAAGCAGCAAATAGTAGCAGCAACTTCCTATGGAATTAAATTCCAGCCCGGAGCAGTCCATAGCAGCAGCATGACTTCAGATTTCAACAGAAACCACTAGGAACTTTCAAAGACGTCTGATTCATCCAAAGCAGTCCATAGCAGCAGCATGACTTCAGATTTCAGCAGAAATGTTCCAAAAATGTTTGCTGTATTTACCAGGTAATTATAATTTCTGTTTCTTCAAAATGGAAACTATATCAATGTTTTCAGTCAGCAGTAATTAATTTTATTTTTCGGAATTTTATTGCTGAAAAATTAACCTAATAACTTAAATATGTTTTCTCTTTATTTTTTCAATTATTTCCACTGATTTCGTGCTTGTTTTGTTTAACTTTGTATTAATATTTGTTTGTGTTTGCAGATTTTCTGGCACTTTTCTGATCAATTAGTTGTGGCACAAATACTCCAACCACATGCAGCAAGAAGAAGAAATTGGATGACCTTCTGGTACATTATCCACTTTGAAAATACGGAGATCCCAAAACTATCTGTAATATCGTAACTATAAAAATAATTTAAATTGTCATTAAAAGAAAAAAACAAATTGGTATAAATTTGTAAGAAAATTTTGCAAGTAAAAAAACAAAAATGAATTGTACAATTAATGAATTGTATTAATAAGGACAGGTCGGGTGGTTGACCAAACAAAAAAATTAGTTTAGATTTTTAAAGAAGAAAAAAATGAAAATTAAATTTTTAACTGAATTTTATAAACTATATATTAAGACTGATAGAAAGCAAATTGAAAGGAAAAATATGTTATATGCAAATATTAAAATTTAAAAACAAGTATATATATTAAAATCAGTTTTAGTAGAGGACAAATTATTCAAAGTATGATATAAATATTCAAAATACTTTTTAAAATACACATTAAAAAAAATATGCATCTTTTAACATAGTAAAGAATTTTTCAGAACTCATATTAAAATTTAAAAAATACATTTTTATTTAAATTATATTTAAAAAATATTAATTTATTGCAAAATTTATTTAGTTTGATTCCAAATGTTTGCAAAAGCAATTTATATATTGCGTAATTCATTTTATCTATATATAAAAAATTCTACAGAAATTGTAATAATATCGGAACAATTTTAATTATAAATAACAATTATAATTACATTATTAAAATATTATGCCATAAAATATGGAATTTGGTTAGGATAACAGATTTACTCAATATAATTTTAAGAAATCCAGAAATATGTTCTTGTAGAATATTTTAATAAAAAAAAGTAACATACATATTTCATTATATGTATATTTACTGAGTTCATTTCTCAGTAATACGAAAATAGATAACTAGTCGAAATCATATTAAAATATAACTAAGAATAAATGATAATCTATAGGATCTAGTTACAAGTTTAATAAATAGTTATGAACATAAATTTGGAATAAGCAGAAATCAATAGAGCAAACTAAAAAATACGTAAAAATGTATTTAAAAAAATATATAATTGATTTTACATATATATTTTAAAACTTACAAAATATAAAACTTAGGTAACAAAATAGATGAGTCAAATATTCAAAAATATTATGTAGATAATATTTGAAAACATGTATGAAAATTTAAATTAAATTTAAATAACAATTTAATTTAATTTCTGCTGCAAATGCAGAAGGTTTCGGGTTCAAACCCCGGCAAGGTTAAAACATTTTTTCTTTAGAAATTGATATACAGAGAAATTATTGAATCTTGATATATTTTTTTTGTTCCTGGAAAGATTTGATGAAGCTAGAATAATTATATCAAAATATAGAATAAAATTTAAAAATTTGGGAGATCAATCCTCACACAACTATCACGAAAAATTGGATAAAAAACTAATAACATTGAATATATAATCTTAGCGCGAAGAGCACCGCAATTGGGTGGTGTCCGGATTGTCCGGCCTGAGCTGGGTCGGAGGATTGGCATTGTGCTGAGCGTAACCGGTTACTGCTGGAGAAACCGGCTCTGCTTCTCTCACAATCAGGGCGTAACCGGTCACTGCTGGAGAAACCGGCTCTGCTTCCCTGACAATCACTTCGAGTTGGCTCTGGTAACTTATAGGAACCAGGAGAGCAACGACGGGACCATCACATAAGGTGTCGGACCTAGGTTTATAACCGATGGTCTAGTATCCGAAGATGAGTCACCGAAGTAGACCACATGGCGTTGCTCTAACTAACTGAGTCGACGCGCTCAGAAACAAATATGTGGATATTGCTTAAACTCGTGACCTATCCTGAGGTTGTCTTTGGATAACAACACAGGGACCAATGCGGTAATATCGCTTGAGGTGTCGGGCCTAGGAATAAATAGCCGATGGTCTAGTATCCGAGATATTGCCCCATAGATGGGATTGAATTGACTCATCCGAGATTCCCAGATGCGGTGTCTATCTAAATGCTCTAGACATGGCGCTGGCCTCCGATGAGTTGAGTCTCTTAGTTGGGTAACGGCGGGATCATCGTTTGAGGTGTCGGATGCTCGAAGGCACGCGAGCATCTAGTATCCGAAGATGAATTCCGGGGTAGACGTATTAGATGTATTAAATATATATTAATTGTCGACGTACTCAACATACGTCTTCATCAGGAAAAAGAAATACAAATAACACATAGAAACTAGTTACTAGGTAACAAAATATTACTAAAATAAAATGGATGTATTAAAAATATATTAATAATCGACGTACTCAACATTCGTCTTATAACATACGTCTTAAACAAACATATAGGTATTAATAAATTGACAAACTCAAAATACGTGTTTATCAGGAAAAATGATACAAATTATAATATTAGTAATAATTACCTTGCTGTTATGATCTTCCGGGAGAAAATTTCCAGTTAAATTCGAAAAAAGAATTATACAAACTTATGATTCATAAATTAAATTATACATGTGTATTAATTATAATTATTATACAATTATACAGTGGAATTAAGGGATTCGAATCTCTCATAAAAAATATATATTTTTATTAGAAAAATATTTATGGCAAAGAAAGAATCATAATTAATTTTCGATTTACATCATGCTTAATAATTAATATATTCGACAAATGATAATTAATTTATTTTAAAATGAAATTTATGTAGCTATGATGGTACATTTACCAACTGGGCTCAGGCGGGAGTAACTATGACTCTGTTCAGGCGTCCAAACGGCTCGTGGTCCAGTTTATGCTGATAAGTCGCCGCTGAATTGGTCACGGGTCGTGGGGGTGCCTGGGAGAGTCTTAGTTCTGGCATACCATCAGCCACACTCCAAACAGGGCTTGCCCTGTTTCCAAGCACGTCGTAAGCCACGAAGCTCTGATGGAAGGTACTGCAATGTAAGGTGTTATCTCCCGCTGCATTGGGTACCTTGCTGGTGGGAGGGCCGAGTGGAACTACTTACGATAGCGGGATTACGGATGCGCAAATTAATCGCCTCTCCGTAGTTCAGTCGACCGCACAGCAGCCTTCTCGTGGCGGCGCTGTTTTCACAAATGTTGTGCGGATCAACAATTTTTTAATTTTATAAAATCAATAATAATATTAGAATAAAACGGCTTTAAGTTGTAGTTCTGTATTAATATTTATTAATAATCAACGTATTCCAGCACATACTGAACATACATCTTCATTAGATTTAACTAAAAGAACAAAATACTATGACCTAATATGTAATACGCCATATGTAAGAATATAAATAGATACAAATAACATTTACAGTAATAAACTGAACATAGAAACTAGTTATTAGGTAATAAAATAAGTAACTAGATCATAAGATTTCAAAATTTTTAATTAAAGGAAGTTAAGTTTTATAATATCAATATGTGATACTAAAATAAAACGACTTTAAGTTGTAATTTTTTTTTTTTAAATATATATTAATAATCTTGTAGGGCGCAGTTGATTAGCGCAGTTTTTGCGAAAGCAAAAGATTTCGGGTTTAAATCCCGGCAAGGTCAATGCATTGTTCTACATTTAAAAATTAACTAATAATTTAATGAGTTCATCAAAATAAATTAATGGCGATTTAAACAGAAAACAAAATACTATAACAAAATAACATTTACAGTAAATAAACAGAACATAGAAACAAGTTACTAGGTAACAAAATAAGTAACTAGATCATGAAATTTTTATTAATTTTTAATTAAAGGAAACCAAATTTTATTTAAATCAGCGCCTTATTTTAATATAATGAGTTCAAAAAGATTTTTTACTATGTTATAACTATAATATTATTTAAAACTGTTAGTTTTATATTATTGAAAAGTTAAAAACTTCTACAAATTTAATAATAAATTAAATTAAACAACATGAGAGGTGGTCTTGGTGGTTGGTCGGGTGGCGGAATTAGGAGGGCTTCAAACCCCTCATAAAAATTATTTTTATTAGAATAAATATTTATTGCAATTGTTTCAAGTTGTTTTTTCATTCCAGAAATTCTGGCTTGATATTCTTGTTTTATTTCCATGTTTGTTTTGTTTAATTTTGTACTAATACTTGTTTGTGTGTGCAGATAATTTGTTGATGCTCACTTTTTTGGATAATTAATTCTTGCTCTAGTACTCCAACCCAGACGCAAATTGGATATCGATTTGGATTACAGTGGTGTTATTACGGTGATGTGATTTCTAATGGCCAATTGTGTGAATTGAATTGTGTTTAGTGAATTATGCTTTGTGATGAGCATTTTGTGATTTGTGAATTAGTGCTGTTGATTCGTGTTTTTCGATTTCTGATGGGCAATTGTGTGCATTGTGATTTGTGTTTGTGCTTCGTGATTGGCAATCAGTGCTTATTGCTTTGTGCTTTGTGCTTTGTGACGTGTACTTCCAAGAGAGTTTGATTTCTCCAGCCAAAAGCAGCACATAGTAGCAGATCTTCAGATCTCAGCAACTTCCTAGAGAGACTGATTCCAGCCAGTAGCAGTCCATTGCAGCAGCATGACTTCAAATTCCTGCAGAAGCCACCAGGAACTTTTAAGGCCGTCTGATTCCAGCCCGTAGCAGTCGATAACAGCAGCATGACTCCAGATTTCGGTGGAAATGTTCTAAAAATATTTGCTGTTTACCAGGTAATTATAATGTATTTTATGTTTCTTCAAAACGAAAAATATATCATAATACAATATTTACGTCAGCAGAGTAATTAATTTTATTTTTCGAGATTTTATTGCTTAAATTAAACTACTTCCTTAAATATGTTTTCTTTATTTTTTCAATTATTTCCACTGAAATTATCAGAATTCTAATGCTTTTTTGTTCGACTTTTTTCAGGTGTTTCGTTCGGGAAATAGCAGTAGATAGCAACAGATTCCAGCCGTCTGATTTCAGCCCGGAGCAGTCGGTAGCAGCAGCAGCATGACTTCAGATATTACAAGGTTATACCATTAAAATTCAAACTAATAAATAAAATAGTCTAGATTTTGTTGAATTAAAAATTCTTTGTCAAATTTAGAATATTATTGCAGCCAGCAAATTAAAAAGAAAAATAAATTATAGGCAATTATTAGAAAAAACAAGTAAATAAATTAAAATACACATTTAAAAAATATATATACATTTTTTATCATAGTAAAGAATACATTTTTATTTAAATTATATTTAAAAAAATATATATATTAATTTATTGCAATGTTTTGGTTCGATTCCTAAACTTTGCAAAAGTAATTAAAAACTTAGAAACTTCTACAAATGTATAATAAATAATTAAACAACATAAGAGGTGGTAAGGTGGATGGTTGGGTGGTCGAATCAGGGGTGGGGCGGCTTTAAATCTATCATAAAATTATTTTTATTAGAAAAATATTTATTACAAAACAAAAAAATTATAAATTATTTAATATGATCAAACTAAATTACAAATTGACGGACGATACAATATTTATAATATTCTTTTAGATACAACTTTTAAATTTATATTTAAAAATATATATACATTTTATTCATATTAAATTCCAAAAAAATATTAATTTATTTGTAAATCCTAAAGTTTTGCAAAAATAATATAACTAAATAACTATGTAAATAAATAAATATCCAAACATTTTTAATTAAATTACAATTATAATTACATTATTAAAATATGAAGCCAAATAAAATAGAATTAGGACAGAATAACAGATTTACTCAATATAATAATATACATATTCAATTTTCAGTAAAATCAATAAATATTTTTAATACGAAATATAACTTCGATTAATTGATATTTATCCTACTATATACTACGGCAAGTGAAACTAGTTAGGAGTTAAATTGTTTTGATTAGACCTAACTAAAACACATAATATAAATGATTTTAATTAAAAACATAATTTTTGAATGCTAAGTGAAATATAAAAGTTTATAATTCAATTTCCAAACAAAAGTCAATATTATCAAAAGATATCTCTACTTCACTACTTCAGTTAAAAATTTCATAATTTATTTTCACGGAAAGTTTGACAATTAAACGTATATAATTTATGTGATCATTGGGAGAATCTTTTGTGAAAATTTGATTGTAAATCTAAAAAAAATAATATTAGCTACAATTAATTTTTAAAAATTTTATAAATTTTTTTCACAAAAAGTTGGCACAACACAGTATTTGGCTTAAAGTATATAATTTATGTGGGCACTAGAAGATAACACATCAATAAACCTTCATAGTTGTCCAATAGTAAGTTCAGATTTGTTGCCGTACGCTGCAAGTACGTTGCCGTATGTAGCCCATACGTTGCCGTTAGGTGCCGTATATTTGGCCGTATATTGCCGTATTATGTCCGTATATTTGGCCGTTTCAATACGTGCTTTACGTGCTTTGCGTGCTTTACGAGCTTTACGGTGACCTTAAGTTAGCGTATGTGCACTACGTTACCGTATTTTGCTGTATGTTGGCGTGTCAGATAAGAAATTATACAATTTTTATAATGAATGAACTTGGAGGTGGTTTGATGGTGTTGGTTGGGCAGTGCAATTAAAGGGTTTAAATTCATCATAAAAATTAAGTTTAGTGAAAAAAATTTATTGCAAAAAAAATAAATAATTTGAAATTTATATGATCACTTACTACAGAAGAAATAATGGAAAAAAAATCAAAATAATGTTCAAAATAAAATTTGTGTAGATACTCTAGAAGAAATGATAACGAAATAATTAAAAAATAAAAATGTTTAACATGAAATTTATGTAGATATGATAGCGAATAAAGGGTTAGATTCCCAAAAATTCGCTTATAAAAATTATAAACAGTTTTCAAATTTATATGATTAACTTATACTCTAAAAGAAATGATTAAAAAATAATGTTTAACATGAAATTTATATAGATATGATAGCGAATAAAGGGTTAAATTTCCAAAAATTCGCTTATAAAAATTATAATTAATTTTCAAAATTTTATAATCAACTTACTCTAAAAAAAATGATGATGGTAAGATAATTTTAATTCAACAAATTTTTTATTTTATAAAATAAATAAAAATATTTAAAACTGTAAAATTTATATTAGTATTAAAATATTGAGTATCTTTCAGAACTTATAATAATAAATATTACTTTTCGTTCTGTTTAAACTTAAAACAAAAGTTGTTTTAAACAGTATTAATATTGTTTATAAGTTATTTTATAATTAAATTGTGAAGAAAAATTTGAAAATCGTAGTAGAAATGTATAATTAAATAGCATAGTATTCTGTAATCATTTACTATAACAGAAAAATTACAATTAGGGGCTTCAAAACCCTTATAAAAATATTTATTGCAAAAAAGTCATAAATAATTTTTAAATATGATTACCTAATTACTATTTCAAAAATAATATTTAACATGAAATTTTTTGTAGTTATGATTTTTGGGTTCAACTCCCACATTTGGATAAAAAAATTATAAATATAATTTTCAATTTCATGAAGAATCGCTTACTATAAAACAAATGATAATTGAAATATTTAAAAAATAATTTTTAATAATGTGTTTCGGTTCTATTGTTTCAGGTGTTTTTTTCATTCCGGAAATTCTGGCTTGATATTCTTGTTTTATTTCCGTGCTTGTTTTGTTTAATTTTGTACTAATACTTGTTTGTGTGTGCAGATAATTTGTTGGTACTCCAACCCAGACGCAAATTTCATATCGATTTGGATTACAGTGTAATGGTCTTCCGGAGACAAAACACCCAACGATTTGGATATGAGAAGGGATATGAAATGTTTGGATATTCTGGATGGAGAATGGAACAAAAAGCAACTGCCCGGTTTGGATAAATTATAATTTTAGCAAATACAAAGAAAGGTTTTTGATTGATAAAGAGAATTGGAAACTAATTAAATTAATTGGTAAGTGTCTTGTAGTAAAATATTTATTTCTTATTTAATAAGTATCTCGTAGCTTGCACCATTATATCGCTGGTTTGTGACATACACTGTTTTGTACACTCTACTTAAAAAAAAATGTAATATAATATAAGCATATTTACTTATAAATTGATAGAATAATATTAATAATTATTAATTAATTAAAAGTATTCTAAACCAGTATGAGCTAGCGAAAAAAGTTACTTAGCTAATATGTAGCTAATTTTATTCTCTATGTACCAGAATTTTTTTCAGATTTTTTCGAGTAAATTTTGGCAAGAAAATGGTCTTATTTTGAAAAAAAAATCTTAAGAATTTTGCGAAAATTCAGTTTTTTTTTTTAAACTATTATACATCGTAGAATATTGACTCAATTATAGTACTTATTATTTTACATTTTACAATACCATGTTTGTGGTTTTCGAGAAAAAAAATGAAAACGAAAAAATCCAAAAAAATTTTAATGCCTAAACGTCACATGCTAGCAAATTGAAATCAGAATCATTTTATAGAACTTTTTATGCTCTATCAAAAAGTATTCTTGCAAAATTTATATATATATATATATGTTGGATGAGATGGAGCAAATCCGAAATAATAAAGTGCCCGTTTGGATAAAATCTAGTATAATACAAAGAAAGATTTTTCGATTGATAAGTTTCGGAAAGCGATTTGGAACTAATTAATTAATGGCGTAAGTGTCTTGTGTAAAATATCTGTTTCTTAATTAATAACATAATAACATTATATTACTGGTTTGGTATTAGAGTGAAAATTAATTAATGTTTCAACTTGACGCAGAGCACAACTTTAACGAAAGACGACAGATCAGCGAAAATCAAATCACAATCGCATAAAGTTGTTGATGAAACAAATGAAAGTTTACAACACGATTTTCGTAAACATGTTCCATTGTTGTGTTGTGTACATCAAAAACAATTCAGACCAATCGGACAACTTTCAGTCTTATGACGCCCAGTGCTAGCGTAACTCATCCATCACCAGACCAAACGGATATACCAAGTGTTGCAGCCGTAACAGCAAGTTGCGATGCAAACGCAGTATTTCAGTACAACTTCTGCTGGCGGTTTCAACCACCGCGACAAGAAATTATTTCCGATGAGTCTCTGTGGCAGTTGACGAACTTTTCTGTTGTTCTTTTATAGAAAAGTTGGCCAACCGCCACAGAGACTCATCTTTTTACGCGATGGCGTCTCCAATATGTCTAAAAAGGCGAAAATCTACTATCTTGTTACTTATATAATACAAGATTAGAAGTATACGGATAAACCCACTTTGACATTATCACATAAATGATAAGAAATAGAAAAAAAATTTTTTTATCGAAAGTGAAATAATTATTGCTAATTTTAACATCAAAAGCTAAGTTATTTATGTTTATTTGTTATTTTTCGAATTTAAAATTTATACCAATTAGCAAATGAATTACGGAAATCTTAAACTTTTGTTGCACAAAAAGTCAGGGAAAAAAATTTGTAGTCCTCTGGAAAACCTGGAAAAGTCAGGGAATTTTGTTTCTGAAAAATAGTGGCCACCCTGAGTGATGTTATTAGTGGAATTAGTGCTGGTGATTCGTGTTTTTAGAGTTTTGATGGGCAATTGTGTGCATTGTGATTTGTGTTTGTGCTTGTGATTTCTAATGGGCAATTGTGTTTAGTTAATTATGCTTTGTGATGGTATTTAGTGATTTGTGATAAGTGAATTTTGCTGTGTGATGTGAAATTAGTGAGATTTGTGTTTAGTGAAATGTGATTAGTGATTTAGTGACGTGTACTTCCGAGGGAGTTTGATTCCTCCAGCCAAAAGCAGCAGGTCTTCAGAGTCCAGCAGAAATAAATTATCAGCAACTTCCTAGGGAGTTAGATTCTAGCCCGTAGCAGTAGATATCAGCAGCATGCCTTCAGATTTCAGCAACTTCCTAGAGAGACTGATTCCAGCACGTAGCAGTCGATAACAGCAGCATTACTATAGATTTCAGCAGAAATGTTTCAAAAATGTTTGCTGAATTACCAGGTAATTATAATTTATGTTTCTTCAAAATGAAAACTATATCATAATTTTTTCAGTCAGCAGTAATTAATTTTATTTTTCGAAATTTTATTACTGAAACATTAAACTAATAACTTAAATATGTTTTCTTTTTATTTTTTCAATTATTTCCACTGAAAATTAATATTATTGAGCGTTCACAATATAATAATAGACAATTTTCAACAAAGTTCAAATGTGTATCTGTGAAATTGATAATAATCAAATGTTGAATTATTTTCCCTATGATTTCACAAGTTACTCAATTATTGAATCAGCTTGCAACGCTATGCATCAATGATACTGGCCAGTCATTGATGTATAACTTTGCAAGCCGATTCAATGATTGAGTAACTTGTGAAATCGTAGGGAAGATAATTCAACATTTGATTAATATAATAATACTTATTATCAGATTTCTAATGCTTTTTTGTTCGACTTTTTCAGGTGTTTCGTGCGGGAAATTCTGGCTTGATATTCTTGTTTTATTTCCGTGCTTGTTTTGTTTAATTTTGTACTAATACTTGTTTGTGTGTGCAGATAATTTGTTGGTACTCGATATCAGTCGATCAGCAGAAATGTTGCATAAATATTTGCTGTTTTACCAGGTAATTATAATGTATTTTATGTTTTTTCAAAATAAAAAATATATCATAATACAATATTTACGTCAACAGTTAATTTTATTTTTCGAAATTTTATTGCTGAAAAATTAAACTAATAACTTAAATACGTTTCTTTATTTTCTTTAATTATTTCCACTGAAAATTAATATTATTGTTCAAAATATAATAATACTTATTATCAGATTTCTAATGCTTTTTTTTTTCGACTTTTTTCAGGTGTTTCATTCGGGAAATTCTGGTTTGGTTAATTAGTTCTGGCCCTAGTACTCCAATCAGTTGCAACAAGAAGAATAAATTGGATGGACCTTCTTCTGGTACTTTTTCCATCGTGAAGATGCCCAAAATTTGATTCATTCCAAAACTGTCAGTAATAATTGTAACTGTATAACAATAATTTAAATTTTCATTAAAAGAAAAAACAAATTGGTAAAAATCAAGTCAATTAATAAATATTTTTAATTCAAAATATAACTTCGAATAAATGATAATTATTCTACTATGGCACGTGAAGTTAGTTCTAATAGACCTAACTAAAAACACGTAAAAAACTTATTTAAAAAATATATAAATGACTTTAGTTAAAATATAATGAAAATTATCTGAATTTAGTTAGGAGTTAAATAATTCTGATTAGACCTAACTAAAAATACGCAAAAACATATTTTAAAAAATATAAATGATTTTACTTAAAAACATAATATTTGAATGCCAAGTGAGAGATATAAAAGTTCAAGATTCAATTCCCAATAATCAAACAGTAAGCAACAATAATTATTAAAATTCTTATAAAAAATTTATAAACATACAAATATTTGGAATAGAAAATATTAGTAAATAAATGATCAGATAATATTATTATTTAGCATTCAATAACATAAATATTTATAAAATAGTAATAAATATTATTACATAAAAAGGAGAAACAGAAACTATATATTTACAAAGAAAAATAATTATTTACCGTAACAGAAAAATTAGAAAAAAGTTATATAATTTTATTGTTTAAATTAAAATTATATATTCATAATTTTTGTTATTGAAAATTTTGAGTTTAGTACAAATTTTATATTTAGATTATTTATGATGTATAATGTCTTAAAAATTACGTAATATGTAGTATATTTTTATTTATATTAAAAAATTTATAAATCTACAACATTGTTAATTATTCAGATCCTTTAAAATTTTGTTTATTCCATACTTAAATTGTCTTTCCTATCCAAATATCACTCCAAATTATCCAAATATCAAATTTAAAGAAAAACTTTTTAAATATACTTAATAAATTTATTTAAAAAATAAGTAATAAAAAGTAAACCATGTTGTTTGATTTTTATAATTAATTCAATCACTTTATTATTTTCAAGTTTACAATAATTTTTTTTTATCTTACGTTAAAATATATACTATTTTTTTGCATTAATTTGTTTGAAAATATATGTAGTTTTCAAGAAACAATTGAACATAATAGCCAACAATATTCCAGCACTTGAATCAGAACGAAATTCGAATTGACAAAATATTGAAAATCCTAAACCGAACCAAACAAATTTTGAAGTAATTTTCAGTTGAAGACTTGAGTGGATACAAGAACTTTACAATCGCAGAGAGTTAAACTTCTATTTTGCCAGATTCTGTCTCACCGTCAATCAACTGGTAATGTTTTTTTTTAATGTTTCTATTCGTTCTATATTAATGATATTATATTCTCGAATTCGCATTGTTGTATTTAAAGATACCCGTCTATATCGGTGCGTATAATTCACTGACAGTCACTCCAGAATCTGACGGATGTTACGGTAACGACGGATTCGGCAATGTACCCGATAAAGATCCACCTCAATTATCGGAAGCTAAGCCAGAACACGCAGTCGATGAACTGGTAAGATTAGTTGCGGAAAATCCAGGCGGAATTGCTGTTATTGCACTTGGACCACTAACAAACATCGCTATGGCAATTAGAATGGACAAAAATTTTCGATATAATTTAAAAGCAATTACTGGCTTGGTGAAAGCGTTAGAGGTACCAAATTTTTGTTTTATTTTAAATAATATTGAGAGATTAAACAGCAAAACGACTGTTCCAAAATTATCAATTTTTCCGATTTTAAAAATATAAAGACTTTATGTACAGTCTTTTTTCACCTAACAAAATGGATAATGAAATTGTCATGCATAATCTAAACATCTTACTTTGATATAATATAAATATTTTTTAATAAAATTCCTACAAGTAATATAATAGTGTATTTAACAGTTTGCTCGCAAATGTATAATACATAAAAAAAGTTACAATTAAATGTTTCTAAAATTATTTTTACTCATAACATATAATTTGTAAGATAGTAAAATTTATCCACTTCAATTATAAAATATATATTTAATAATTATAAATAATCTATAAAATTATAGTCACAATAATTATTCATAATCTGTAACCGGGTTCGATACCCTGGCAATATCAATGCATTTTTTTTTTCATTGAAAAATTAACTAATGATTTAATTAGTTTATCAAAATAAATTAATAGCGATTTAAGCAAAAAACAAATTACCATAACTTATTAAAAAAAAAATTTATTGTAAAATAATTATATGATTACTTACAAATAGAAGAAATGATAATGAAAAGCTTCAAAAATAATATTTAACATGAAATTAAAGTTAATCTTCATAAACATTATTAGAAAAATATTATTGTATAACTTAAAATTATATATTCCAAACATTTGTTACAGAAAATTTTGAATTTGTAGAAAATTGTAAGTCTTAAAAATTAAGTATTTTTATTTGTAATACACAATTTTTAAATTTATAACAATTGTTAATTATTCAAATTCTTTATAAAACATTATTTTGTTAGTGTATCAAGGAAGTAAGTTGTTATTAAAATTTTGAATTTAAAAAAAGTTTCATTTCATTTATTCTAAATTTAAATTTTCCTTTTTAACTAAAAAAAAATAATAACTTTTTAATTTTATTTAATAAATTTATAATATAATAAAATTAAGTGTTAAAAACAAATCTTTATATTTTTTTTTTTAATTTAATGTGTAATGTCAATATAATAAAAATTTAAAATGTAGTTTAAGTCAGTATTTAAAAAAATTTAAGTTTTATAAAAGCTATGTTGCAAAAGAATTTGTTTAATTTCTAATTTTTTGTTATCATCTAATTTTTTTAATAGGTTTAGATATTTTGTTGTATATATAAACAATTACAGATAACAATCTAACATCTCTAAATAATTTGTCATCACAATAAACTAATTTTAAATTAGTTTTATTGTGATGATAAATCATTTAGAAATGGTAGATTATTAACTGTAATTATTTAATCAATAATATATATTCATTACTTCAAAAATATAATTTACTGCAGATGTTTGAGGTATGCGTAATGTGGAATTAACTCCGTGTAAAGTTGTAAACTATTTTCATACTTTTAATACTTTTACAAAAGTATCTATCTAAAATCTTAAAACTAGTTTACTATCAATTGAAACAACTTTTTACTAAAATATATTTTCAAAATCTTGAAATGTTAATATTTTTTCCAATTATACAATAAACAACCTTTTTACAATATTAGTTGTTGTTCTGGTTTATCTTTTGCATTATTCATATGTTATAAATAAACAAAAATGACCCTGGTTCTTGTTTGCTTACAAATTTTAAATTAGAATGTGTTCTTTACCTGCAACTTTTGAATTAGTGAAAATAAAAATAAATGTACAAATTTATTGAAGTACCTAAAATTGATATGAACTAATATCAAAATATTAATGTACTGATAAATTGACTTTTAATCTTATCAAATATCTAAAATATTATTTCATTTTCACTTTTGTTGTTAGTCTATAAATAAATTATGGCGAATAACGTTAAATATTCAAAAATACTACAAGAGGAAAATGATGAAAATAACAGTATACATAATGAAATACCAAGTGAAACTATAGCTTCAACTGATTCATTAATGAAACACCATAGAAGATTTAAGCATTGTCATTCGCATTGTGATGTTTGGGAAATACGAAATCTTAACTCACATTTAATTGAAGCTATTATTGAAAATAATTTTAACCAAGTTCAGGTGTAAGTATTTATTGTTTAAATAATATTACTTATTAAATTAAAGTAGTAAAATATTAGCAATATTATCAATTATTACTCGAAATTGTATAATCTAGATCTAGATAGTACACATAATACAGGTAATTTTTATCTAAAAGTGCATATTTTGTCGAATATAAGTAACATGACTCATTTGTAAATATGAAGGTCGCGTTTTATTATCTTTATAGCTAGCACGTGGTTTTTATTTTAAATATAAACAATAAACTTTTTAGTTTGGTTAGATCATTTAAATTTTTAAAAATTCTGTATAAAATCTACTATAATAAAAAAAAATAAATAAAGAATTAATAAATTTTAAATATAGATTGCTACAAAAAGGAGCTCAGCCGAATGCAAGATGTAGAACTTACAAGTTTACAGCCGTACATTTAGCCGTATTAGTAAATTCAACTGAAATACTATTGGAATTAATTGAGAAAGGTGCGTTCATAAATAAAGAGGATAAATATGGCCAAACACCGCTACATTATGCTGCCTGGTATAATTATTACGAATGTATTGAAATTTTATTGGAAAACTTAGCTGACAGTGATCAAAGAAATGCATTTTTAAATAAAAGAAAGCAGGAAAATAATTATGAAGTAATTAAGGAGGAGATTTTGAAAGATTCTTTAGATCATAAATGTTCTACTATTAAACAAAAGGTTTGTATCTTTTCTTATATTTAATAGTAGAAAATTTGCAAAGATTTTCAAGGATAAATTTTCCTACATCAATGTTGTTTTTGACATCTGAACAAATTTCAAATTTAAACGGACGCGTGTCATGTAAAAAGTTTATTTATAACATTATAACTAGAAATATACGTATTTTAAACTAATTTTTACAAATGTAAATTATATTAGAATAATATTTATACTGCTATAATAATAATTTATATAGTAAAAAATCTTTCAGAATTCATTACATTGAAATAAAACTGCTTTAGACCAATCAATATTAACAGCAGATTGTTAAAAGAAGCAATAGAAATTTATAAAAAAAAAGATAACATCAATTACTGTAAAAGACATTGAATTAAATAAAATTTGGCTTCCATTAATTAAAAATTTATAAATTTTATGATCTAGTTACTTATTTGTTATCTAGTAATTTGTTTCTATGTTCTGTTATTTACTGTAAATCTCATTTGTATCATTTTCCCTGATGAAAACGGACGTTGAGTTCGTCGAAACGTCGATTATATATAAATATTAATACAAAACTACAACCTAAAGCAGTTCTAGTTTAATAATTTATATCATATAATAGTTTCTAAGTCAACTTTTTTACCCTAATAATGATAGTTTATTTAGTTTTAAATAAAATTTTAATTTTCTACTGATTATAGAAACTTAACTTCTGAGGTTTATTTATTTTATTTTTTTTGTATAAGAATATTTATCGTAAATTTATTATTTTATTTATAAATTTTTAGCACAGTATATCATATTATAATATATCTTTGTTCATTAAAACTTAGCGTAATTTTGTATTTAATAATCAATGATTTAATTCAATTTTCAGTTGCCGCACGATCTTGAGACCGGCGTGACGGCATTACATTTAGCATGTCAAAAACTTTATCTAAAATCTGTAGGAATTTTATTAAAATATGAACAAGATTTTAATTTGAGAGACGATAGAAATTTATCTGCATTTGAAGTAATTGGAGAAAATTTAAGAATGGTTAAAAATGATGTTAAAGAAAATGAGTAAGTATATTAAAAGTGCATTGAATCGAAAGCTGAAAAAAAAACCGGAACCGAATATATATATATATATATATATATATATATATATATATATATATATGTTCGGTTTCGTTTTTTTTTATTGTAACAATTTTATTGTTATTTTAATTGAACCGGAACGAAAAATATAACGGTTCAAAGCCTTGCATTTGATGAAAAACAGATGCAAAGAGTTATTTTAAAATTAATTATAAAAGCACTTTTTTACAAAAAAAAAATGAGGTGAGAATACGGGCCATTGTCTATTAATTTTATTTTACTTTTGTTCCAGTTTAATTCAACTAGTAACCCTTATGCCTCGTCCGAACAGCTACAATTCTTCACCGCCACATTATTTCACTCCAGTGCACGCTGGCGTAATGCTCTCATCACCAACCGCTATTAAACTTCTTATAACCGCCGGTTTCAATCCAAACCTATTGGACCATCGTGGACAGACACCGATTCATTTAGCCATCATAAAACAATTAGCCGATCCGTTGAGTACTATGTTGGATTGCGTATCGGACGTGTCCGAATTGCGAAATGCACAAGGTCTTACGCCGTTTCAGTGTGTGGTTGAAAGGCAGTGGTTGGGTGGTGTGGGATTATTATTGAGAACGAATGTTGATTTGACGGAAAAGGCTAAGGATGGTAGAACTGTTTTACATGTGGCTGCTTCTTGTGGCAATGTAGAATTGTTAGAAGACTTGTTAGAATTGGATGAAATTGAAACGGTAAGTATATATAAATATGGATGCTAATTTTATGATCTATTAATAATTCAAATATTACCTATAAAATTTTATATTTTTACCTATAGAAAAATGAATCTTTTACCTATTAATAATTCAAAAATAATCTATAGTAAAAAAAAAACCTAAACCAACCTACTAACCTAACCTAACCTAAACAGCCAATTACGTAAAAATACTGTATGTATAAATAGCCAATTGCGTATACATACCGTTTGTATAAATGGCCACTTTCTTAATTTTATAGATCAAATTTTATAGATCGATAATTATATCAGTAGGTATTTGATTATTTCCACAGGTCGATAATTATTTTCATAGGTCTATCAATATTTCTATAGATCAATAATTAATTTTATAGGTCAAAAATTAAAACCATAGATTAATTATTTAATACATAGGTAAACTATTATTTTCATAGGTACTATTCGGTAGATCATATGTTTTTTCATAGGTCAAATGTTTTTATCTACGTAAATTAATATTGACAGAATGATGAAAATTTTGAAGAATTTTTTTTGTTTGGGAACTGTTTATAGATAAAAAGCTCATAGCAGATTGCATTCATTGTTATCATTAACTAACTTTTTGTCAAAAATAGACTTACACCACTTTCAAAGAAAACGGCTCATTTTTTCATTTTAGTCAGTAAAAATTTAAAGTTTTTTTTATGAATTAATATTAAGTAGATATACGCATTGTAAAAAAAAAATAGCGAAATTACAGAAAACTAGTGATAAAATTTTACTATAAAAAATCTGTAATTTTTACATAGTTTATAATAATCTCATAAAGTAAGTAAAAATGACCTAATAAATATGTAAAATTGCTTACTTTCTGCAAATTGCATCTCATACTTAATATAAAATATATATTGTATGTATGCGTATATTGTTGGTATAACTTCTTAAATTATATAAAATTACAGCTTGCGTATTAATTTCTATAATAATTCATGAAATTAATGAGACTTAGTACATATTTTGTGAAATAATACTAATAAAATATTTTAAATGTAATTCATTCATTTCAAAATACATCCTTTATGTAAATTTAGAAATGTATGTGATTACACCAAGAATAATATTACAGTACTAAATAAATTTTACCCATTTAAGGGAAATTCCTGACAGCAACAAACAAAACAGAATAAAAAAAAATTATTATATAAATAATAATAATTTAATGGAATATCATTACAAACTTTAGTATGTTTAATTTTTTTCCGAGATTTTTGCGTAGAGTATTTATAACTGGAAAAGATTAGCTAAATAATTTGGTAAATATTGTTAATATGGTTCGGTCATTTTGAGCGAATGTCTAATGAACGTTTGGTTTAAAAGAATATATATGTGAGTGATATTGAAAGTATGTCTACGTAGACGTGTATATTTAAAAATGAAATCATTTTACTGTTTATTTATTGCAGATATTAAATACACAAAATAATTTAGGCGAAACTCCGTTATTCTGCGCTATAACAAGCAATAATTTGGATTGTGTGAAAGCGTTGTTAGAAAAAGATGTAGATCTAGCTATTAAACTTGACGGCAACATTAATATTTTACATCGAGCTGCTGAACTAGGTAATGAAGAAATACTTTCTGCTTTACTGACAGCTTGTGAAGAAAAAAAAGTAGAATTAATAGACGAATTAGACACTCTAGCTTGTTCAGGATTAACACCACTGCAAATGGCAGCTTTAAATAATCACATTGAATGTGTAAATGAACTGTTGTACAAGAAATGCGATTATTTTATGAAATCAACATCAGTCGTGCATTCAGGTATGTTTATTTTTATTTTAAAATAAAACTTACATAAACACAGGGTTGGTCTGATTGTAATTTTAATTAATTAGGTCTTTTTACTAAATTTTATTTTAACAATTAATTAATTATCTACATATATCTAGTACAAAATAAATAGTAAAATAAAAAATCATATAATATAATAATATTAAAATTATAATATTCAAAATATATTAAATAATATTTAATGATAATGCAATTCATAATGATAGGTATGCGAAAAGTATTACAAATAAAAAATTTTATATATATTTTTAGTTTTTATTTTTAATGTTTAGTAAATTATAGACTTTTTTATAAACACATTAAAAACTTGCTACTCCAAGTCCTGTAACTCCAATATTTTTTAGATTTTTTGTCAAATTTTCAACGTAATAGGTAAATCAAAGAGATTTGTGATATAGGTGGTAGATAAACTGTAAAATGTATTTACGTACAAATTTTGATTGATTGAAATCTAAAAAATATAGAGTTGCTGGACCTAGAAAAGTAAGTTTATGTTAAATATTAGATGTATAAAATTATATGTTATATTTATAAGTACATAAAAATAATTAATAAACTCTTATTTTCGAAAATCGTAAAACAAATTAGTAATGAACCTTGAACAAATAAATGTTCATATTGTCATTGTGAAATTTAAGATAATAATACTCAAAAATATTGAGATTTTGTATTTTTCCCAAAATTTCACAAATTACTCAGTCATTGAATCGGCTTGTTAGGCTATGCATAGACGTTTACGGTTAAATTGGCCAGTCATTGATGCATAGCCTAACAAGCCGATTCAATGACTGAGTAACTTGTGAAATTTTGGGAAAAATATAAAATCTCAATATTTTTGAGTATTATTGTAAAAAAATTAACTGATTAAAAAAAAAAAATACCAACAGCTCAATCCTGCATAAACACAATAAAATACTAACATATTTTTGAAATGAAAGATTATTATATTAATATTTAAAATATTTTAATTGACTAGTGACACATGCATAAATTTACAAATGATAACCATATATTTTTTTTAACAAGGTGCTACTGCAATACATCTAGCAGCTGAAAGAGGAAATAATATAATTGTTGAAATATTTTTGAAAGAAAATAAAGACCTTTTGTGGGTCGAAGATGATAAAGGTCGTATACCTCTACACTGTGCCGCCCTTCAAGGACATAGAAAATGTATCGAAGTATTTTTAAACAATGGCGCAGATCTATCAACTCTTTACGTTGATGAAAGTGTTTTAGATATTATTTATAGAACAATTTCAAGACCTACCGAATTTCTAAATCATATTTTCAACAATTGCATTGGAATTGATGATAAAAATACGTTGATAACTGATCAAAACTGCATGATTAATATTAATTTCGATTTGCTAATTCCAGAAAATGATAAATTTAATCAAATGAGTATTTTATTGAATATTTTGACAAATAGTAGAGGTTTAGAACAGAAAAAACTGTTATTACATCCGTTGATTGAAAGTTTCTTACATATAAAATGGAACAAAATGAGTAAAATTTTTTGGGTTTTACTTATTTTGCACATGTTATTTGTTCTTGTTTTAACAGCATTTGTTGTCAGTTTATTTTATTTTGATGATAGCAATAGACCTGTTATTTTAAACATTGAAATAATTCGAGTTAAACTAATTGGATTTCTTTTATCAGTTACTATACCTGTAAGTTTCATTCAAATTAATATTAATAAATTAAAATATTATCTTACTGTAGCGAAAACTTAATATAATAATTTTCTTTAAGCTACAAACAAACAGTAAATTAATATTATTTGAAAAACTAACCAGTTATAATTTATTTTATTTATATGATCATTAAGCTAATATTTTATTTTAAAGAAAAACTCTTATTATTTCTTGAAATAAAGTTGTAATTAAAGATAAATATTGTTTATTAGGAGATATTATTGGCTGCACAAAGATTAAAACAATACAAAATAACAATGGAAAGAGTAATAAAGTGGTCTTGTATTGTATTGACCGCCACAATGATATGGGCACATTCATCAGAACATGATGCACCATGGCTTCGGCATGTTGCTACTCTAGCTTTACTTTCATCTTGGATTGAAATGATGTTTATGTTATCAAAGATTCCAACTTGGGGTTATTATGTACAAATGTTTTTGAAAGTATCAAAAAATGTAATTAAGGTAAGCAGCACTAATCTGTACACCGCAGGTAAAGGGAACCAGACTTTTATAAGACAGTATTTTCTAAGATCTTTGCATTTTATAATATACTCTAAAAAAAATGCAATTTTACTTACAAACTATGAGGCACTCACTCACTAAGTTTTCCCGAATTGCAAAGTATTTACGTAACACGAAATTTATTTACGCTTTTTCACAAATTTGAAAATATTTCAGCTATTAAATAAAATATCCTGAAATTGTTCTTGAATTTAATATACTCTAAATTAAAAGAAATTATGTAATTTTAACTGCGAACCATACGACACTATGATGCTCAGTATTTCTAGGTGTAATTAATCAACTGCTGTAATTTTAACATAATTGTTTAAAATTGCATAATATCAGAACTATTACAAACATTATGTAATATTATAGTTTTTTAGTAAAGTCAGTTTTAGTAAATTTACAGAACTTCAGTAAGTTCGCTGTAAAGAATTTTCCATAAATAGGAAAAATTTGTTTAGTTCTGTAATATTATTGTTGATATAATTACATACATTTGAAAATTTACATAAAGGATGTATTTTGCAATTATTATTAATACGCAAGCTATAATTTTACATAATTTAAGAAATTATATCAACAATATGTAATTCTACTTAAGTATGTGATGCAATTTGCAGAAACTAAACAATTTTATATACTTATTAGGTCAGTTTTTATTTACTTTATATGATTATTATAAATTATGTAAAAGTTATAGAATTTTGAGTTAGAAATACAGAATATTTATAGTAATATAAAATTCCAGATTTTTATAATAAAATGTTACTATTATTTTTACATTGTAATACAACTTTACAATTTATATTTGCAGGTTATGACAGTATTCAGTTTTTTAGTGATAGGTTTTGCGCTAGCATTCATGATTGAATTCCAAAATATCGAACCATTTGAAGATCCACTTCGTGGTTTTATAAAAACTATTGTAATGATGACTGCCGAACTTGATTATTCCGATATGTTTACCGGAGAAAATCGAGAAAACGCACACGTTATCAATTTAATAATTTACGTTGTCTTTTTGCTTCTGGGCACAATTGTTCTAATGAATCTAATGGTTGGTTTAGCTGTCAGTGACATTCATGATTTAGAAATTATTGGCAAAATTGACAGGCATGCTCAGCAAATTGATTTTCTCAGTATGTTAGAAAGTAATACGCTGGCAAGATTCTTACCCGAAAAATTTCGTAAGAAATTAATCGAAAATAAATGTATACAAGATACTATGAAAATATATCCATCACATCCAAAGTGTAAAGTAATGAAAATATTATCACCCGAATTAAAAGAAAGTATTATTGATATTGCGGCTGATAATTATAAAAGAGAATCAGAAATAACTATGGAAGATTTATGGGAAAAAATGAATGATATTATGGACGCTATTAATATTTTAAAACAAAACAACAGCAGTGTAAAATTAAAACTATAGAAATCTTGAAAATAATATGAAATTCTGAATTATGTGTAATTATTATAATAAATAAAAAGAAAATGTTCCATCAAAACTTGAACAAATTACACCTGAAATATTTTTAATTTAACCATTTTTCAATATAAATATTGTTTAAATATCTATTCCTGAAATTGAATACAGTGTGAAAATTAATTATATATAAAAAAAAATTATCTTGTTTCTATTAATGATATTGTTAACAGCATAAGACGTTCCAAAAAAATAATTTTTTAGTAAATTATTATTCAGAAAAACATTACACTAGTGTATTGCAAATTTTCTACAATTAAGGCGTTGTATGCAAAAAAAAAGTTAATTGTTTCTTGTAATTTCTATATTTCTGATTACGATGATAGTTAATACAAATTTAGATTAGAAACATTATAAATACATTTAATATATATTCTATAATATTTTAGTTATAGTGCATTAATTAATATCATTTAGCGAATAGCATATATTCCTATTTTTATTACATTTTATTTTTACTGTAGCAGAGATTAAGATAAAAAGTTAGTTGTTTAGAGAAAATTAATACACAATTTGTTTTTTAATAGGACAAATAAAAAAATTACTTATGCATTAAGATTTAGCACATAACATAAATGAAATATCTTTATGCAAAAACAAAACTTAATACTTTTTTCAAATGACGTGTTTAATTTGACTGCTAATTTGTTCGTTGTTAGACATTCACATTTTATAAAACAACAAATTTAATATCTTAAGAATTTTAAGTATCTATAGTTTTTTTAATTAATAAATTAACGAATTCTATGTTATGCTCAAGGTATATTTTATTTAAATAATACAAGTAAAATATGAATATATATATACAATAAATACATAAAAAATATAAACATATTAAAACTATACAGGTAATGTAGTTGAAACTGTTTTTGAAAACATGTATGAAAAAAATTTAATCCCAGATGATCCACCAGGCACTCCCGATAAAGCGATCCATAAAATTGTTACAACTTGTCCGATTGCGCATAGCACTGTCAGTGGAGTACTTTGCAAGTGTAATGCGCAGTACAATGTTGCAAATAAAGTTGTAAGATATAGTAAAGTTAAACATATTCGTCCCCGTGAAAACATATATTTCACATATGTTAACGGTCCCCAAAGGAACGAGAAACTGAAATGAATTAAAATGATTATTACAAACATTGGCTGATATTATAAGTTCGGTTTTTGGGTGGTTTAGTTCATTTGTTTAGTCCAACTCTTATGACAGTTACGTTGTTTTAAAACCGACCTCTGTTTATATATTGAACATTATTTCCAGTGAAGTAATTTTAAATTGTTCTTCACCACAAAGTTTTAAAACGAATTTCATTTAAATATAAATATATTTTGAAAAAGAATTTTAAAATAAAACTATATAATTAAAAGAATATAACAGAATTACAAACATAATGATAAGTTAGAACAATTTATATTATCTATGCGTGATCAGTTCCATTCAGAAAAAAATAGGAATAAGTTTTATCAGGATTTTTTATGTAAGTATTTATTATCAGTTCTATTATTTTTTGTCTGAAGCTATAGGTAGCGTTATACGCAATATTTATCAATGTCGTGGCTTTTTCTTATTAGTTCAATAATTAACAACTTATAAATGTAAAATAAAAAAAAACCTTCAAAATATATATGAATATATGGTACAGTATAAGTTTAGAATATTCGATATTGAAAAGAATATACTATAAAATAGAATATATTTGGTGTCACAGTAAACCAAACAATAAATGATTACTAATTTGAAAATATAGCATTTATTGTGTTAATCTCCGATTTTAACTTAGTTTTATAATATCCTAATAAAAACTCCGTAAAATAACACATGAGAAACTTAATCTAATAAAAAAACATTTATATTTTTCGTAAAATAACACATTAAATTAAAAGTTTTTGTCATATGATATATATTAACATAGTAAATAATACGAGTATTAAAAGAAACATCGAATTTATTAAAAACACAGTACACATTTGTCCAAAAAACATAAAATGTTCAATTCGATTTCGTTAATATTATTTATTATTAAAAACTTAAAACAATCAACAAATAATCATATATAAAAATACTTACCTAAAGACAAAAAATAAACTTCCTAATGTATATAATAGCGAAAATTTTCTGGCTTTTAGTAATAAAACTGGAATATATAAGCAAGATAGTCCAAAACATAAGAAACCCATTAATAAACAGATTATAAAACCAGTGATGCGTTGTAGACGAGTCTAAAAAAAAATATTATTTAAAACATTATTATTATTATTTAAACATTTTTACTTATTTATTCGCTATATACTATACATACCATTGACGGACAGCATTCATGCTTTGCTTCTTCAAACCAAGTATTATTCGGTATTTCTTCGTTATTTTTCCATTTAGATAAATCTAGACTTGGTACAGTTGGAAATTTCAAACTGAACGATTTTTTTGTATCAGATTTAAGTAATAGATACTCGTCTAAATTTTTTTTCAAATCTGTCATTTTATTTTATATGTTAATTCTATAATATTATACAGTAATTGTGAAATTTGTATTTAATATTTAAAGTGCTTTGTTTGAGTTAGAAACCAAAATATATTTGTGATTGGAAATATCTGATACTAGTCTGACACACGAAGATAAATATGAATGAAGTATGTCATAAAATCTCTCAGACAACAAAAACTACTACAGAAATAAAATAATGTACATGAGATTAATGGTTTTTTAATCTGTGTTTGGATATTTTATTTTTAATAATGTCAGTTAAATTATTTACAATATCGTTTTTTTTTTTTTTGACATATTAAAAAACAAACTTACTAAGCTTGCCAAATTATTTTTGTTTATTAATTTAGATGTAGAATTTTATCTCCTAAAACTTATATCCAAAGCTGTTTTGTCTAAAATAATACAATTATTCTACTTCACTTTTATTTCTCTGGAACTATAATTATTTATTTATCCAATATTGGGAATAAAGACAGATTACAATAGCTAGAGAATCGAGCGATGAGAATCATACTTAGCTGTAATCGTTATTGCAATATCAAATTAATGCTCACAACATTGAAACGAATTGAAATAGATAAATTTACGGAAATTAAAAGCATCATATTTATACATAAAATTAAATTAGATTTACTGTCACAATATTTTTCTAGTATATTAAAGACCTTTCAGAAAACGCATATTTATCAAATACGAAATATTGGAAATTTCGTATTAGAATCCAGAAATTACAAACAAACACAAAACCCTATATTCTTTAAGGCAGTGGTCAAATACAACACCTTACCAAAAAATGTTAAGATGTGCAATTATAAATTTTTTTGTAGAGAATTAAAAGACTTATATATAAATGATTTATTTTAGTTAAGATTATATATTTTTTGTTGTTTACATATTATTCAATAATAATAATAATAATATTTTTTATAATTGTATTTCAATGTATTCTGTATTAGCGCATGCTATAATAAATATTATTATTATTATTATTATTATAAATACCTAAGGAAACAGAAAATTACAAAATTTGATTTTATATGTTAATATTTAAAAATAAATTTACTATTGTTATACTTTGCAATGTATACAATTTTATCATTCGTATATGTTTACAAACAGCATCGCCTGTATTACGACATGAAGTTTGTATGATGGCTTTTTTTTTGTCATATTTTATGGTCTTATCAGCTGTCATATAAATTAGGTTAAAAGTGCATTATAATAAACAAATAATTCGATTATTTCGAAGAAATTTAGAATATTTTACTATGTAAAATAACATAAATATTCAATGGCGATGCGTGATAATGATTCTTGGAGTCGCCAACAATTTGTAGAAGAAATCGATTACAATGAAATAAGTCGAATAAAGGTTTTAATTTATAAAATTTAATTGTACTTCGAAAGATTTATAAATCGTAATTATTAGATTGTAGGTAAAGGTACGTTTGGTGTAGTTTGGAAGGGGAAATGGCGTAATATCGATGTAGCTGTCAAACACATCGATACTGAATCGGAACGTAAAGCATTTGCGGTAGAAGTTCGACAATTATCTCGAGTTTCACATCCAAATATTGTTAAACTTTACGGAGCATGTACGAAATTACCGAATGTATGCTTGGTTATGGAATACGCTGAAGGTGGATCATTGTATAATGTTTTGCACGGCCGTAATAAACCGAAATATTCAGCTGCTCATGCGATGTCATGGGCATTACAATGTGCACAGGTAGTTATTATTAGAATGACAACATATTTTTAATGACCAAGTTGATAATAATTACGAATTTAATTCAAGGGTGTTGCGTATTTGCATGCGTTAAAACCGAAACCATTAATTCACCGAGATTTAAAACCACCAAATTTACTGCTGGTTATGGCTGGTACTATTTTGAAAATATGTGATTTTGGCACAGCGGCTGATAAAAGCACCTATATGACAAATAATAAAGGTTCTGCTGCTTGGATGGCACCTGAGGTAAATATTTTTTATATATTATGTGTTGATAAACAAAAATAAAACTAGTGTAAACTTAGTTGATTTGAATAAAAAGTGTAAGTGTAAGTTAAATATATGAGCTGTTTTCTTTGTAAGTGCATTTCATATTATGTGGAGATATGTAAGGGTTTGTATTTGAATGGTAACTACGTAAATTAATATTAATAAAATGTTGAAAATTTTTGAAGGGGAACTGTTTATAGATAAAAAGTTCATAGCAGATTGCATTCATTGTTATCATTAACTAACTTTTTGTCAAAAATTTTCATTTAAGTTAATAAAAATTAGAAGTTTTCTGTGAATTAATATTAAGTATCCATATACGCACTGTAAATAAAAAAATAGCCAAATTACAGTAAAATGGTGGTAAAACTTTAGTGTTAAAAATCTGTAATTTCTTTCTTGAAATTTTATAATTATTTTATAATTTATAATTATCACATAAAATAAGTAAAAATGACCTAATAAGTATATGTAAATTGTCTACTTTCTGAAAATTATATCACATACTTAATATAGATATTAATATCTGTAATAATTTATCAAAATAGTAGAACTCAGTACATATTTAATAAAATAATTTTAATAATTATTTATTTCAAAATACAAACTGTAAATTTAGAAATATATGTAATTATACTAACAATAATATTATAAATTTTACTAAAAGAAACTACAAAAAATATTACATACATATGTACTTTTCCATTCCGTTGATAATATCATATTACATAATATTTGTAATAGTTCTGATATTATGTATTTTTAAACAATTATTATGTTAAAGACATTATAGCAGTTGATTAATTATACCTAAAAATACTGGGCATTATAGTGTCTCATGGTTTGTAGATGCGGACTACATACGAATATGAAAAATATTGTGGAATATTTTGATGTAAATATAATTTTGTTAATAAGTTAGATAATATTTTAAATTTGAAGGTTTTCGAGAGTTCGTCATATACGGAAAAATGCGATGTATTTAGTTGGAGTATAATATTATGGGAAGTTCTATCGCGTCGAAAACCATTTGAAGAAATTGGTGGATCAGCTTTTCGTATATTATGGGCTGTACATAAAGGACAACGACCACCTTTATTAGAAGGTTGTCCTCCACCAATAGAAAAACTAATGACATCATGTTGGCATCAGAATCCTTCATTAAGACCAAACATGCAAGAGGTAAATATTTATTATTCAACGTTCATTTTTTCCTATGTATTGTAATTAAAATTGTACATTTATAATAATAATAATAATAAGTTTATTTATTTAGCATATGTTAATAATAATATTACAAAATTAATACATATTATTATTGTATTATATTTATTATCTATTTAAGGGGATACCACTCTGACATTTTCAAAACATCTATTTTTTTTAAAAAAATTTGAAAGCTTATAGTGTGTAGAATATTTGGCTAAATTAGTGTTCCGAAATTAGAACTTGTTGCGGAGTTACAGCGAGTTTTACGAAGTCGTGTACACCAGATTTTACAAATTTCATGTATGATTGTTGAGATTGTAGTCATTCTTCGTTGATTTTACAGATTTTATATGAAATTTACAGGATTTTTAGAATGTTACAAGATTTTTAAGAATATCTTTACGGATTTTAATAAATTTGTACACTAGATTTTTACAAGTGGTTTCCCCCTCGTGTATCTCAAACTTTAAAAGCGTTTTTCTAGAAACCATGTTTATTATAACTTATCCAGAAGATATCTTGGAAACTATTGATCCAATTGACTTGATTTTCTCTCTAAAAAATAAAAAAGAAAATTGAATTCTCTAGGATGTAGAATAGGACATGTTTGATATCTATTTTTTTCGGTTTTTTATATGAAAAAAACACCTTTTTTCCAAAATGCTGCTATTTTGGTAATTTTAATGAAATTCAAAATAATCCTATTCTACATCCTAGATTTTTTAGTTTCCTTTTGGGCAGAGTAACCAAAAATGTTTTTCTATGTTTGAGTGCTACCTGGGCGTCTGGAAAACGGACCATTGTTTTTTAAACATGAGTCCACATATGAGCGAATTACAACTGGTTGAAACTTTTCTAAATTGTAGACCAAATAAAGCTCTAAAACATATAAAAACCACCATTCTGTCTACCCGAAAAAAATTCCCAAATTTTATCTATCTTCAGAGTTCTTTTTATTTTTAGGTGGTTGATACAATGCAAACGTTGATCATTTATTTTCCCGGCGGCGATCAACCAATCGAATATTCTTGTAAATCAGCGCTAGATGAGAATAATAGCGACTTGGATGACAACGAAACTGGATCGGATTCAAATGAAATAATTTACGAAGAGAACGATTCTAATCAATTTATTCATGAAATGGCTGAAGCGATACAAAATACAATTTATCTACCACAACCATCTCAAGATATGATGACACCGTTACATTTAGATGTTGATCCGGTAAATTATTGCTTAATTTTTAGATTGTGAATAATAATTGTTTGTATTGATATTAGAATTTGTTTTATAAGAAAACGATGAACAATTGCTTAATACCTAACCTTAATATACTGATCAATTTCTATTGATAATTTTCTAAGTTAAATTAGAAATAAAATACTAATTAAATAATTCAAATCCTTACACATTTTATATATATATATTTTATAATTAATTATATTGTTATTAAATTCCCTATCGGGTTCGTTATTGTTTTTAACAATGACGCGTTTCGACTTTTCAGTCATCTTCAGATTTTCCAAGATCAGAAAAATCTGAAGATGACTGAAAAGTCGAAACGTGTCATTGTTAAAAACAATAACGAACGTAATAGGGAATTTAATAACATTATAATTAATCATAACGCAGGTTCAGGACCCAAGAACAAAAGTTTATCTTTTGACATTAATATATTTTATATTTCAGAATGCCTGGGACTTTGATAATGAAAATTCGGACTTAGAAATACGTACAATGGCTGGATTTGATAAGATGTTTCCAAAACAAGGTAAGAATTTAATTTATATATAATTTTAATAAATATTTTAAATTATTTGTACTATGCATACTAAAAACTGATAGAAAGTACATTGTTTAGAAATTTCCATTTAAATATATAATTCAATGTTGATTTTTATTTATTTATATATATATATATATATATATATATATATATATATATATAAATAAAAATATGATGATAATAATATGATATGATTCCCTTAAACCACAAAATAATTTTAAAAAGCTAAATATGTATTTCGAAAGTTAAGCTTTTATTAAGTTAAAACTAAAGTTCTAATCAGTGATCTAAGGTTAAACAGATATTCAACGTTGAGTTTTAATTTTATTTAACTAAGTGCTTTCATAGTGATTTATGTTATACTTTTTTTTATAAATCTATATTGCTTCTCTTATTAATCTGCTGCTAATATATTGATTGATCTAGCAATTATTACAGTATCTTCAAATTTTACATCATGAAGATATTCTAATTCATGTTCAGCAATAGCAGATTTTTTTTAATTTCAAGAGTTGTGTTTTTTTTTACCGAAAAACTCAGCTCAGATGAGCAAATATCAGTAACCTTGAAATAATAGCTGTTTTATTTGTCGTCTCGTAACTGAGTTCGAAGTGTGTGAATTGCTTCCTCCCGTTACCGATACTGAGTTTGATATTTAGCTAGTGCTTAGCTGAGATTCAAGTGAGCGCACATGCGCAATTCAAATTTTTCTAGTTTCAGATTTGATAACGTGTTTGATACTGGTTGACATTTCTATTTGAATATTTTATTTTGAAATCAAACAATTGATATATCCGGGGCGAGTTGCAATAAATTATCAACGCAAACAATCCAAATACATCTAATATTTTAGGTTATATCATATGTGGAACTTACGATTTTAAATGTCACTTTAAAATAAACTGTTTTATTTATCAATACAACTCACTCAGCAAAACTCAGCTCAGCTCAGCTCATTTACAAGATTTATTGATCTGAGTGGAATGTAAAAAGAAACACAGCTATTGTATACATAAGTATGTACTGAACAAATCGCTTGTTTTATTTTTCTTAATAATATATTTTTTAATGTTTTGTTCGATTAATTTTTACCATTTTATTCTATTTTATTTTAAATAATATAAAATAATTATAAGCATTTCGTTGAAATCAGAAAAAAGTAGATAGTTTTAATAGCTTAGTTAACATACATAATATATTTTTAATTTTCTGTACGTTGAGAAAAGATATAGTTTACTTATTATGAAAATCTACAGATTTTTGTACAAGTTACATATAACATGTATATTCTTGTGGACAAAATGTCCAAAAAAATATGTACGTATTAGAAGATATACGTTAACTGAGTGCTAACCATAAGTTATTACTTTTCAGTTAACAAAAATTTCTTTATAACTATATTTTTTTTAAAATATTGTGTATGTGTGTATACGCAATAAGGTAGTGTATAGATTTAAAATAAAGTTATGAATACGTCGTAGACTTTCTGTCTACTGATTCATGAACTTGGAATAAAACGAAATAGATAGATGTAAGAATATCTTGGCGAACATTCTACTTAGGGGTGTAAAAAATACGTTTAACTCATCTAAACATAGATGTAATATTTATTAAATACTGTATGTACAAATACTGGTTTAAATGAACTTACATTCATACGGATATTTCGTTCGCTTATGTATATTTTCAGAGATATGTGCAAATGTTATTTTTTGATTAGCGATTGATTTCGCATTCACTTTATAAATATCTGGAAATTTAAGTTAAATGTGTAGAAATTATACACATTTTTTACTAAAATTTATATAAAATGGAATATTGATTTCAAAACCATTTATTGCTGAATATTTTGCGTAAATTGGTCAAAATTATATCGAATAAATAATAACAATACTTTTTTAATTAAATTGCAATGAATTTCTGGAAATTTCTGAATTTAATTTTGGAGTGTTACCTCGAAAGATAAGTCTTGGAAAGCTCAATTAGATGTGAATAAAGTTTGAAAATAATTTTTTTTTCTTTTTTTGAGAAAGCCATTTTGTTAAAAGCTAGTAAAAAAAAATATTTGGAAAATACGCATTGCCAAGGCATTGAAAATAGTTTTTTTTTTTTAATTTACAGAAAGACCACACACAATTAGGAAATTCTTGTAAATTTACAATAATTTTGGATTTTTTTATTTGTCGTGTAATCTATTCTTATTCATACAGTAATTTTTTGTTATTAAATTATACAATAGCTTTTTTCTACAACTTAAATTACTTTCCTCTTTGACTAAAAGAAAAAATGGTATAGTGTTTGATACGGTGTCTGTAGATGACGAATCTGAGCTTTGTTTGTGCGCTGTTTACCCGCTTGGTTGTTTAAATTTTGTTGCCGGTATTTATACAGTTTTATAATATAGTTATTAATATTTCTATATTTCTAAATTTTCAGTTTAAATAAGAAGATAATGGCAGGTTTTATAATAAACACTTTAATTAAAGTTGACTTTAGCTGATAAAAAAGTATGTTTTTTGGATAGGAATGTTTGGAGGCGACTGATTTCGGGATGATGAAAAGAGTTTGTGCCACACCTTTTTGGGTACATGGCGTGATTGTGTATGTATGTATGTATGTAGAAGTTTGATAAGTTGACAAAACATCTTCGTTTTATCGACAGAAATAATTTTTGTCAAAAATACTTTTGACGTTTACTTAAAATTATTTATTCAGTAATTTGAATTAGTTTATTTGAATTTTATAATATTAGATATAAGAAAATATATCAAAAAATAGAAATACTATTCATATTTGATAAAAGGTACAAGTAAAAATTGATTTTAAAGCAAAAAATAAAAGCACACAAAAGAGGTGGGAATACGAGCCGATATTAGTATTTTTTTTTTCAGCTTAAAATCGACGTTAATCAAAGTATTTATTATGAAACCGATCGTAAAATTACTACTATTTGAAAAAAAAATTAACTATTTTAAAGTATTGACAAATTAAATTGCTTGTTTATAATTTTTTTAACACCGTCTTCAGGCCAACTACAGAATACAAATACAGGCGATCATAATATTGTGAAATAAAAATATTTTACTATGTAATAAAGTAAATCTTTGAATACAATCAATAGATAAGAATTAAGAAAAGCATGAAATATATCAAGAATTAATATAAAAAGTTAACAATTTTGCTTGTTTTTTGTTTTCTAAGTTTTATTTTACAAGAATAACAAACGCGAGAGTTTAAGTTATTCATCTTTTTAATAGGAAGATAATTTTTGACATCCCTGTGCTAGTTTAGTGCGCCAACTAAACTAAACGAAATATTCATAGGAAGTTGAGCGAGTTGCTAATTTTAACCATCAGTTAAATTGTGAGTCAGACACCAGTTATAGACATTGTTTGGTTGCAATAACACTATTTGTATATATATATATATATATATATATATATATATATATATATATATATATATATATATATATATATAAAGTCTCTGTCAACTGACTAACACTTTTTGTATTTTCCGAAAAACAGGGTTGTAATGACGTTATTCTATAATCATAACATTAGGATTTTCATGTAAATGTGATATGAATTAATAACAGAATTGTTGCGCACTTGGAAAACCTGGAAAAGTCAGGGAAATTTAAAGCGCTGAAAAAGTCAGGGAATTTTATTAAAACCCCGTAAAAACCTGAAAAAATATTTGCTGTAAAAATTGTTTAATGGTTTTCTCACCAATATTTTATTATTTACATAATAAATATTTTTATTTATTATATATGTATATAATAAGATATACATAATAAATAAAAATATTTAAATTGATTAATACAAACTAAAGTTATATAAATGTAATTAAATGTGTTGTTATTTCAAGAAACCATTTTATAAAGTGGCTAATATTTTTTTTATTTTCTTTAGTAACTTAATGAATAACTTTAAACCTGACAAATTTTAGTAAACGAAAATGTTTCAAACATCGTTTCCATGTAATGTTAATCGCTTTAAAAATGACTTGGAAAATAGGTAATATAGCTCTGGAAAAGTCAGGGAATTTTGAAATCTAAAAAGCGTAACAACCCTGAATAAATGAGCCGTTTTTTTTTTAAAGTGGTGTAAGTCCATTTTTGACAAAATTGATAGTTAATTAGTTTCTATGTTCTGTTATTTACTGTAAATGTCATTTGTATCATTTTTCCTGATGCAGAACTTTAACCTAAAGCTGTTTTATTTTAATATAATGAATTCTGAAAGATTTTTTACTATGTTAATACGTATATTTGTTAGGTGAATTGATTTTGGGAAAAATATGTGCTATATTAAGAATTACACTTACTACAACTCTGTATCTTAAATACAGGCGTGTAGTATGTTTTAGTTAAACTCTGAGTTCAGTAGAATCAGTGTCTTTAATTTATATGTAACAGTCATCTTTAAAAAAAAAACTTGTTTTTTATTATATTCCGAAAAATAATTAATACATTTTAAGAAATAGTGGAAATTTTGTGTGTTGAAACAGTTCAAATTTGAAATGGATATTATAAATTAAAACAATATTAAAAGAAAAACACAAAACAAAAACAACAATATATAAGTTATTTATTTATGAATTATGTGAGAAGTGTGTAAAAATGTGTGATTGTCCATCTGCAAGTATTTTTGTAACACATGAAACTGTCAATAAGAATTGGTACATTTACGCACAGTGTAAAACTGAAAATGGTAAAATATTTTTATAATATTGTTAAAAGAAATTTTTTAGTTCTGTTTATTTTTATTATTTCGGTTTACTAAAACTTAAACCATTTTGAAAGTTTTTACTTTGTTAATATTTAAACTTTATTTTGTGTAGTTTTATATTTATTTTATATTTTTTTTATCAATATACTTAATTCTTTAAGGAAAAAGTAACGCAAATTTAAATTGAAAAAAAAAGTTCAAAACTATAAACTATAGTTAAAATAAAACGGCATTTACAATAAATAAACAGAACATAGAAACAAGTTATTAGAGTACGTCGAAACGTTGATTATAAATAAAAATTAATACAGAACTAAATTCTAAAGCCGTTTTATTTTAATATAATGAGTTCTTAAAGATTTTTTACTATAACACAAAGCACTGATTTAAATAAAATTTGGCTTCCATTAATTGAAGATATAAATAATTTTTTATGATCTAGTTACCTAGTAACTTGTTTCTATGTTCTGTTTATTTACTGTAAATGTTATTTGTATCAATTTTCCTGATGAAGACGGACGTTGAATTCGTCGAAACGTCGATTATTATTAGTAAATATTAGTACAGAACTTAAACCTAAAGCCGTTTTATTTTATGTAATGAGTTCTTAAAGGTTTTTTACTATGATATAAACTATGAAGCACTGATTTAAATAAAATTTGTTACCTAGTAACTTGTTTCTATGTTTTGTTATTTACTGTAAATGTCATTTGTATCATTTATCTTGTCGAAGAACAGATGTTGAGTTCGTCGAAACGTCAATTATTAATAAATATTAATACAAAACGTAAACCTGAAGCCGTTTTATTTTATAAATTATAGTTACATTATCCATCATAGCAAAGATTTTAGAAACGCAAGATTTAAATTATACTTGTAAAGTTACTTATATGTAAAATTGAAACACGAAATTTTTAAATTTATATGGTAAATTTTAAGATATGAGCATGTAGTCAATTTTCTTACAAATTGAATTTTATGAGAGTAGAATAAGTTTCGTTTACTTTTTTCACATTTTTAATATACAAAAACATTTTTTATAGTTTCATAATTTTTTTTTTAATTAATTTAATTTTCTGATATTAATAGTTCTACGATTCCGGTAACTAACTTCAAAACACCAAAAAATATTCCTTTTAGTCGAAGTAATAAAAATGTATCGCAGGAATTTGTTACATTACAATTTTATTATCGTTGTAGGATTGCAGTGTTGTGTAAAAATTATTTAATTGCTTGAAAACATAAATGTTGGCAAATTGTAAAACAAATTATCTAAAAACTAAAAAAACATTTGCTTTAATTAATTTTATTTCAATTAACTCACTATAAAGCTATTGTTATTTTTCTATATTTAGTTATTTGTTTTTGGATTCTAAATAAATTAATAACGGCGAAAAATTTTCAAATAATCTTTGTCATATCATATGTAAATTTTGAGAGAATAAGTTGAGATTTAGTTGTTTTTTTTTCCAGAATCATCACCATTTCAATATATTGCCAAAAATTTTGTTTATTTACAATCAGTATAGCTTTGAAGTCAACGTATCCTAAGAAACGTATTTTAGGGAATTCTAAGATAGCAAATAAAAAATTATTGAAAAACACCTAAAAAAATTGATGCTACAAAGATTATTATTAAAGATTAATTTAGTTATTTTAACGAAAGTTGCTATAAAAATTATAACTAACAATTTTTATTTGAGAAACTTTTTGATACGATTTAATAAATTTTTATAATTTTTCATATTTTTTCCAAGTATCTAATTTGGTATATTATTATTATTAAAAATATTTTTTAAATAAAAAATAAATTTCATGCTTTATTCAACTTTTTAATGTCAAAAAAATCATTGTTCAATAATATTATGAATTTTCTATGACAAACTCAAAATATTTTTTGAAAAATTTTTACATGATTATTTTCAGTTTATTATTGTTACTATTAATTTTAATTAAATATAATCTGTATTTTCCATTTATAGAGCAACTGATATGACAAAGATAATAGTAGTATTTTATATACATCTTCAAAGATGTAAATACATATTATAATTCGAATATCGTTTTAAAGGAATAAATAAATCTGTATATTAAATTTCAATTTATCTTTCGGAATTCTATATATAATTTATTAATATATAAATAAATAAATTATGTTAACTTTTAAATTTTTACGGACACTCAATTATTTTGTATACATAATTTGAAAAGAATTAGTTATGGTTTGAAATGGGTGCTAATTTATAATATTTTATTTTAGATAATAGTACAGCCGAACCATCGAATTTAAATACATCTCTACATAATACATTAGTAGATGATGAAGAAGAATTGGATAAAATGTATATGTTTTTAGATCCAAATTTAAGACCTGTTACACCAGATTTAACCAATTCCGACTCGCGACAGATTTATGAGGAACATAAACAAATGGCTGAAGAATATTTACAAGTGAGACTTTATTCATATATTGAATAATTATTTAAATAATAATAAAAAAAAAATAATATACCAAGGTTTTAACATTTAGTCACATAACAAGCATTTTTATAAAACTACAAAAATAATTACAGTTTGACAAGAATATGTAGTCTTATTTTATAAAATTAACCGCTTAAAATCAGTTTAGAATATTAAAGAACGAAAACCGATATTAAAATATAGTTTTCGATACTGGTTAACCGTTAAGAAGTTATAAGCAAAATGATGGAAACACAAATGTAAAGTTAGCTGTGATAAAAACAAAAGTTGTTTATACTCGCAATTTTTTTTATCGAAATCAAAATTTCTGCATCACAGAACTGTGCATTTATTACTGAAGACAATTTGCACATAACTTTCCTGTGAAAATAACAGCTATTTACATAAGAAATGATCCAAATTAAATCGAAATGTTACAGAAACTTTGTCAATGTGAAGCATTCATTCAAGGTAAAGGTAATTTCGAACATATCTTATAAATTTTAAATTCAAAGTTTTATTTTATTAAAAAAAGTGTTCAAATTTTTAAAAGCTTATAACTCCTTAATTTTGGTAAATTGAATTGATATTCATATAAAAGTTTTATCTCTTAAGGGGGTATTACCATGCGGACGGCCTTTTTTTAAAGGAATTTCGGAAATTTTTTTTGAAGAAAATAAAACAGTTTTATTTGTCAAAATTCGTTCTAGAACTAATAATAATATTTTGTTTAGATTCAAAAAGATATAGCACTGTTATATGAAGATCGTAAAAAACTTTTGGAACAGCAAACCGACGAACAACTTGAAACAAGACAGAATTTACAAGAGCTTTTGAGCGAAAAAGAATCTCTAATGAAATTGTACTCAAGTCTGAAAACTCAATTACAGTTGCTTCAAGATAATGCACCTTTGCCTGCTGATCCTGGTTGGGTCATAGTGCCAAGACAAGATAACGAATCGCAATTATAATTTTAATAATTTAATTTATCGTATTATATTCTTAGATTTAAAATCTTTTTATATTTGAAATTTGAGTTTATGTCAGCTAAAAATACATCACGACAAAATTTAACGATCATTAAGCTACATTCATCACTGCGGTTTTTGCAGTAGCAGTAATAGACTGCTATTGCTGAAGTCACAGTGTGGATATAGCTTAATGATCAATAAATTTTGTCGTTTGTTGAAGATATAAATAATAAAAAACTATATATATATATATATATATATATATATATATATATATATATATATATATATATATATATATATATATATATATATATAAAGAATTGAAACATGTAATTTTTGATATTTCTCTGTTTGTGTTTGGAAGTGTACTTTTTTAATTGTTATCGCAAATGATTCGAAGAAATAAGATTTTTGAAAATACCGTATAAAATTATATATTATTATATTTATTAGTGCTGTCAATATTTGAAAAAATTGGATCCGGATATCCGGATCCAAAAAGATTCGGATATCCGAATATCCGATTCTCGGATAATTTAAGATCCGGATCTGAGATCCGGATCCGATATCCGGATCTGAGATTCGGATCCGATATCCGGATCTGAGATCCGGAACCGATATTCGGATCTGAGATCCGAAACCGATATTCGGATCTGAGATTCGGATCCGATATCCGAATCTGAGATCCGGAACCGATTTTCGGATCTGAGATCCGGATCCGATGTCCGGATCTGAGGTTCGGATCCGATATCCGGATCTGAGATCCGGAACCGATATTCGGATCTGAGATTCGGAACCGATATTCGGATCTGAGATTCGGATCCGACATCTGGAACCGATATTCGGATCTGACATCCGCATCTTAGATTCGAATTCGATATTCGGTTCTTAGATATGGATAATACATTTGAAATGCGTAATCTTATAATTACACAGAAACAGGTATTGTATTTTTATTTCTATTTAGTTTTACTATCTATAATAAAGTTTATAATTTCAGTAATTTATTATATACATGTTTTATTGGAGAATATAGAGTATTTTATATAAAAGTAAAATTTGGTTTAACAAATAGATATGTTAAAATAGTTATTCTGTTTTGTTATGTCTATAACTTCAATACTTTACTATGTATACATTTATGATGTAATATAGACATGCACTCATCATACGTTTATTGATAGTGTGTAGAAAGAGACAACTTATAATAATATATGCGTAGCTATAGTCAGGTGCAGTTATTTGAGTTTAAATTTTTACAGTGTTTACGTTAGGTTTACTAGGTTCACCAGTTATAATTGTATGTTTACTAGATAGGTGTTTCCACAAAGCACTTGTACTACCGGAAACCTTTAGTTTTATATTGCAATAATTACACGTGGAATAATTATTGTCAATTTTTGTAAAATGTAACCAAACATCACTACGCTTACTCATTTTTCAATTTCAAACTCGTAATTTCGAACTTTACTTCACAAGGGTCATGAAAAGAATAAACTTCAAAAATTTGTTTGGTAATTTTGTGAAATGTTACCTTTGTTGGGTGCCGGTTACGCGCCAGCGCGGTATTTGACTGTTTGTGTTTATATGCGTTGTATTTAGTCGGCCCCTAGCGGAAGTACATGATTTCAAACCGGCAGCGAACGTGTTAAGAAACACAATAATATACCATAAATTAAAATGTAATATAGTTTATTATAGGAGAAGTATTGAATGTTTGCTTTATTTTTATTCAAACACATAAATTGTCTGACTTAAGAGTTTGTTTACATTTTAAAAGGCGTAATGTAAACATCTATAAAATAAAATCAGAATATTATTCGATAGTTAGTAGTTAAGTTACATAAATAAATAATACCTTACAGGTAGCATTCATTTAAAACTTACTATAGTATACTAAAATGTTAAAGACGATGATATGAAATACAAACAAACAAAGGCAATCATATCACAAATAATACAGCGTCCCTTACCAACCACTATGTGGTTGGTAAGGGACAAAAAAAAGTATATGTTAAAAAAAATATTTTTAATATTTTTATTTACTCTGTCATATTTACAATGTTTATGTATTTAATTTTTTTGTCTGGATAAGAATGTTTGGTGAAAGTTGATTTCTGGTTGAATAAAAAGATTTTGTGCCACACCCTTGTTGGGTACATGGTGTGATTGTATATATATATATATTTATATATATATATATATATATATATATATATATATATATATATATATATTAAAATAAAAATTAATAATAATTTTAAAATAATATTTTTAGATACAAATTTTACATTTCATTAAATCAAAACCAAAAAAATATTAACTTGTAATAAAATATATAATATGAAAAATATTAACAATCTGGAAAATTTATTGAAGATTTGACAAAATGCTAATTTTTTTAACAAAATTGTATAATTTTTAACAAAAATTAAAAATTTATTCTCAATATTTGACAGTTTTTATAAATTTAATAATTTTATACTAAATTTCAAAATTTTTAGCACATATGAATCGCCAAGAATTTTAAAACAAAATTTTCAGAATTGCATATGTAAAAGAATTTTTAGTATTGCCAAAATCAGCTCTTTTAGTATTCCCAAAAACAGAACTTGTAATAACATCCATTGTATACAAAATTCTTTAGACACAATGTATATAATTGATTACTTTTATTTCTGAGACACACTGCATATTTATATAAAAAATATATTTTATATAAAATTCTTGAGACACATTGTATATATAATTTTGATGCACATTGCATATATAATTTTTTAGACACATCGTATATAACTGCAGTCGCACACTTATTTGGCATTTCGATAAAATAATACAGCTTGTAAAATGTTTTTAATATTCGTTTAAAAAATGTGATATATATATATGATATGTTAAAAAGAAAACAGATATTTCATAACCTACTCGCACATTTATTTCAATAATATAAATATATTAAAATAATGTGTGAAAAACCTATATAAAAATAAAAATATAAAACACATAGATTCGAAACGATTCAAATTTGAAATCCGGATCCTAAACCCGGATCTGAAATTCGAGTCCGAGATCCGAATCTGAAATCCGGATATCCGAATCTAAGATTCGGATCCGAGACCCGAATATTCGAATCTGAGATTCGGATCCGAGATTCGGATATTCGAATCTGAGATTCGGATATTCGAATCTGAGATTCGGATCCGAGATCCGGATATCCGAATCTTAGATTCGGATCCGAGATCCGGATCTGAGATTCGAATCCGAGATTCGGATCCGAGATCCGGATATCCGAATCTGAGATTCGGATCCGAGATCCGGATATCCGAATCTGAGATCCGGATCCGAGATCCGGATATCCGAAAACCTAATTATCCGGATATCCGGATAATTTTGGATCCGGATCCAAAATTATCCGGATTCGGTTCCCAGCACTAATATTTATTGAAAACGTAAACAATAGGTCGTGAAACCAATCCCATTTATAAGTGTAATAGTACTTTTAAAATATTTTGGTTTTTGATAAAACAAAAACATAAAATTGTTCTTTAGTAAAGTGCATGTTGCAATTGCAAGTTTAAATTTGTTAAACAGTTTGTAACTCGTCAAATTCATCCGCATTTGTGTCTTATCATTTTGATAAGATGCATGTTCGTATGCGTTTGACATTTTACACCCTGTTGATTCTGTTGTACGTATAAACATAGTAAAGTATTTTTCAAAACTCATAAAAACAGTTTTAGGATACAATTCTGTTTATTATTTATATAAAAACGACGTTTCGACGAAAGCTAAACGCTCATTTTCATCAGATCAATAATTTATCAATTTTTGATCTGATGAAGACCAGGCATAGCTCTCGTCAAAACATCGTTTTTTATATAAATTATTAACCGAAAACTGTTTTTATATTAAATTGTTTGTATTTCATGACATATTAGATAATGAAAAGGAAATCTATTTAAATTTGGTGCGGTAGTTTTCGAATTTATTGCGATCATATTGACACACGTGACAATTTATGTAGATACAAATATATACAGTGCCCGTTAAAGAAATTGAGAGCATATGAGGGATAAAAATACAGTTTTAAGAAAATTATAAGTTGGATATAAATCATTTATTTGTTGTAAAATAAATATTAGAACAAGTCGTAAAAAATAATAACATTATTCCACATACTAAGAACGTTTTTGCGGGCATTATATAAGTTAGAATATATTTGTGTGCATAATATTATAATTATTTTTGTATATTATAAAGTTTTTACAAATAAATATATTAGATAATTGTCTTATAATTATTTAAGCTGTAATTTATTTTTAAAAATAGTTTATTTTGTTGTATTTATGTATTTATTATGTAAAATAGAAAAGTATTTAAACTTCTTGTTTTCGAAACTTCCAGAGAAATAATTTTCCCAGTCATAAATTTTCATAAACATAGCTTGAATTATGAAACAAATACAGCTTTTTAATTTGTTTAATTAATTTTACGTCATAAAGTTTAAATAATAGTTTTTTTTTTTAAATAAATAAATTTTAATAATTTAAATTACTGCCATCTAGAAGAATATTTTCGTAACTTTATATCTTTCATTATCACAGTCGATATGAACGTTTCAATCATTTGCGATGCCATTTTTATTTCAAATAATCAAATGTCGAAATGTCAAATATTGTTTTTGTAGCAATATTTAATATTTTACACGGTATTAAATGATCTAAAGATAACCCATCTAACTGTGTCTTATTAAGTCCTGTGATTGTATATTTACTGAAAATGTCTATTGCTCAAAATAAAAATATAACCTAAATTTGTTAGTGACATAGTAGTTATTTATTATATCTAAAATTTTATTATATAATATAAATATAAACTGAATTATGGCACGACATAATAATAATGAAAGCTATAAATTACTTGAATTATCAAACAACAGCGAGTCTGATATAGAATTACCCGAATTGATAACATCGCCTCGGAAGAAAAAGGTTCGAAGGTAATATATCATTCTAATGTTAAAAATAAGTAAAATTAAATAATTTTCGTTTTAGAAAACTGAGACGAACCAAATCACCTACAACTTCTGTTTCACAACCAGTTTGCGCGTGTAATATTCGAATTGTTAGTGTTTGGATAGTAGCATTTTTACTTACGACATGGATTATTACACTCACATGGTTAGCAATCGTTTTACATAATGAAATTCAGCGTTTGGATTCAACTGTTAGACAAGGTACGTTTGTTCAAATTCTTTTTTATGGTTGAATAAATTGTGTAGCGTAAATCTAAATTTTTATTGAGGGGCAAACCACTTATGCCTACAAAAACGTTCTCAGTATGTGGTGTTATTATTTTTTATGGCTTGTTCTAATATTTATTTTACAACAAATAAATGATTATATCTAACTCATAATTTTTGTTATTAACTGTATTTTTTATTTCTCATATGCTCGCAATTTTTTACATTATTTGTACGATCTTTAAAAATCTTGGTAAAATCCGTTAAAAACTTCGTAGAATCATTTTAAATCAATTAAAGATTTTCTCAGAATCTAGTTTTGCACTTTTTGCTAATAAATGGAATTCTTTTTATTATTATTACTTGTAATCACTCAACAAGACATAAGTCCCAATTATGGAGTGATATAAAAATTACAATAAATTACAAATATATGTACAGAACAATAGCAAATAAATGATTAGTTTAAACATACGGGAAAATATTGCAATTATAAATTAACAAGTTTTCGAAAAATAGTAACTAAATGTACATTTGACTTGAGCAAGAGAATCACAGAACAAATCTATATCAACATTAGTTTTATTAAATAAACGTCATAATCTAGGTATCAGAGTTTTGAATTCCAAAACAGTTTTATAGTTATATACGAAGGTTTGTTTTTGCCTAGAGTTTAGTTTTGGGTACATGAAATACGATTAGTTGTAATCAATTAGAATCAGTAATAATGTTACTAATTAGTTTATATAAGAACAAACAATGATAGAAAAAGACAAAATATTCTGTAACGTTAATAACGCAGAAAACATTAAATAAATAATCTAATTTAGAAGTAATGATATAAGTGTAATAATTTTTAAAAATATTGCTTGTAAAACAAATAGAAATTTTGATTAGGAACAAAGATTTCGAATAGCTAGAATAGATAATTTTTACATTTGTGAATACATTAATCACCATCAATAATTGTTAAAAAACTAATCACTTAAATTACTAATTATGTTTTATACAAAAATGATACTTGGTAATTTTTTTTTGAAATATATAAACATCATATTTAACAGAAAAAAAAAAGACGTACTACATTTAGCAGCATTGATTTGCAGATATAAATATAAAATTTGTATAAATATAAAATTTGTAATAGTCAGCTTATTAAAATAATAACAAAGCTAACTAAATCTTCGTCCGTTCTAGTCAGAGTTTTACCATTTGAATGAAATGATGAAAGGGCACGTTTGATTATATAATTCTTCAAATTTGAAATTTTGGCGTTACGGTTATCTTAAGAGGTGTTCGGTTATATGCTTATCGCTTCATTAGATTACTATTGAAATGAATACAATGTCATTAAGTTATAGTTAAGTTAGTGTTATGATTACTGAAACATCAAATTTTGTTAGATAAAGCAACAGTTCGGCTTAACACTGCTCTGAAAAAAAAAATTTTCAAATGCAAAGTTTAATTATGAAAACAATGACAAAATAAGGTAATCATTGCTGAGAAGAGAATCAGTTTTTGTGATGACATAGCGAACTCTTTCCGTTACTCTGGTTTAATATTTTCAATTTTTTTTATATGTTTATATGTAAAATATTTTTAAATATATCTGGATTAAATAATGATAGAGACTGGACTTGGTTCTGTCTGTGATATTTTCCCATAAATATTTTAGTATGACAATAAATGGAGATAGGCAAGTACTGCTCCAAGTTGACGGTATATTCTGTTCAATATTTATTAGGCATTTGTTTATGATTGCCGGGAATATCCCGATCCCCTTTTGGTAACACTACATAAATTAGTAGAAATTAACTATGAATTAATTTTCGAATTTTAGTTTTAACGCACAAGTACAAGAATTTGACCAATTCAAACACTTAACGTTAAAACTAAAAGTGTGTCAAGTGGATTGGATTGGTGCTTGTACGTAAAACCAAAAAACTAAAACTGCACTCTGATTGAAGGTTTAATTTTTTTACAATTCCTGCTATAATTGTGAATATATACTAAACGTAGCCGTTCACAGATGGCGTAAGCGATCAATGGAAAAAAAAACAAACAAACTTGGAAGCTCAATAATTTCGGGTGAGGGTGCAGGAAACAGTTTTCGCGCTAGTGCGCAGACTTGCACGTCAATTTTATTCGGGGGGGCTGTGTATAAAAGTAATCGATATTAGTTTCTACAAGGTTCGTGTGATGGCGTGTGAATCGTTAGTTTTTTCCCATTTCGTGCAAACTAGTCAATCTGTAATAGAAATAATAATGCAGTGAAATTATTAGAAAAAGTTGCATAATTTAATTGTTAACAATATGTGAAGAATGTTGTGTTAGTGATTAATTTGTTATTAATATAATTTTTAATTGTTGTTTTATAATACTGGTAAAATATTTTTATATGAACCATTCGGAGTTTCAACATTATATTGGCTCTATATTCGATTCAAATATAAAAATTGCTCTACAAGAGACTTTATTAGGAAATGTGAAAGGAAACATCACTATGATAATTAACCTATAATAAAGTAAAATGAATGTTATTTAAAATAAAACTGCATTAGGTTAAAGTTCTGTATTAATATTTATTTCAAATCGACGTTTTGACGAAACTCAATGGCTCGTATTCTCACCTCATTTCTAAAAGTGATTTTTGCCAAAAGTACTTTTGACGTTTACTTAAAATTACTTATTAAGCACTTTATAATAGTTTATTTAAATTTTATAATACCAAATATAATAAAAATGATCAAAAATAGAAAAACTATTTACATTTGATGAAAAACAAAAGCAAATAGTTATTTTGAAATTAATGATAAAAGCACTTTTCACGAAAAAGTGAGGTGTTTGTCTTCAAGATAAACGTCGAGTTTCGTCGAAACGTCGATTTTAAATAAATATTAATACAGAACTTTAACCTAAAGCAGTTTTATTTTAATACAATGAGTTCTGAAAGATTTTTACTATGTTGGATGTTATTTATTTACAAATGATTTTAAAAAGTCAACTTGATTAGATTCTTTTTGAAATGGTAAAATATTTTTTATAAATTTGCTATATGTCGTTTAGTTATACTTTAAAATTAAACTTTTATAATAGAACGATTTTTTTTACTGTATAACTCGACCCTGAATTTAACGCGACAACAAATTTTTTTATAAAGATATTTAGAAAAAAAAATAATCCGAATTTAACGTGATCCATTTATTTTTCATAAAAGAATTCAAAGAAAATAAAATTCATTACCTAGACCTCGAATTTAGCGCGAGTCAATTTTTTAACGGGAAATAATTAGTCAAAAAATATCGCTTTATATTCGGGCAAATACGGTATTATTGAAAATTGTTTTATTTAAAAATATTAAATATTTATAATAACAGTTAACTGGGCTGCAGGCATACTCCGCTAGTAGTTTAGGGTTCCTACAGTTCATTCTATTAAAACAATCATACAGTTTTTATATTTATTAATAATATTATATAATAAAAAATAAATCTTTTTAGCAATAATAATATTGTTATTTAAATTCTGGTGTGATTGTAAATTAAAAATCTTTTTTGTATCAATAAATTTGCTATTTAGTAAAAATAAAAATAAGTTGCAAAATTAAATGCACACAAGTATTGTAGGTTGCTTAATACTTTTCAAAGTTAAGGACTCTTATTAGTAAACAGAAATCAGGACCTCGAAAAAATATATAAAAAAATCTAATAAAGATGATATGTTGTGATATTTATTACTATAAATAAATAGAATTGCTAAATTGATATATATTTATATAATCTATTTTTTGTGTGATATTTTTTTAGCAATTATAATAATTTTTTACAAAAACTTATTAAGTTATAGCCTTTTTTGTTTAATTATTAGAGCACACATCAATTTTGTAGTAAAATAATATTTCTTTGTTATGTATTTTTTCGGTATACTGTATATGGTTTATATTTTTATAAATTTTTATCATTGTCACTTACACATGTTTTATCAGTCACTTAAAGTTTAGATAAGACTTATATAAATAAAATGCTACTTTTAGCAACAAGTTTCTAAGTAAACACGTTCATTACAACAATAATGATATGAAGTAAACATTTGTATAAAATATTAAAATAAAGTATATTTAAAAAAGTGTATATTATTAATACGGAAGTGAAATTTATATTATACTTTTATAATTGAAAGTGTTAAGTGAAAAATTATAATTTGTTAACTAAAAATTTGTGTTATTAATATTATAAATGCTTATTAAATTTATAAAAACTGTTCAAATCATTATAAAACTTGCAAAACTTGACAGACAAATGATATAAGTATATGTTCAATTAAATATAAACTGTCAGTTATTCTATTCTAGTGTCAAAAATAATAATAATAGTGTAATAGTTTGTATGAAATTTTTTAGGTTATACAAAGATTTCAGTGTAGGAAGATCATTTTTTCCAATTTTCACCTGGAGTCTGAAAATTTCAATCATTTGCCTCTAGGCTCCAGATTTTTTTACAATCTTTCAAGGTTGTTGTAATCAGTTTCCGCCATTTATTATATTATAATAAATATCATTATTATTGTCGGTTTTAACGTGCGATTTAAGCATTTTTTTTAAAAATATTTTACATTCAGTATTTTTACGTTTCATTTAGACTGCTGTTTTATAGTTTTACGCACAAGAATTTGACCAATTCAAACTCTTGACACAATTTTAATGTATTATAATTTAGTTAAATTCTTCTATTTGTGTATAAAACTAAAATGTCAGTCAGACATAGGCCAGTGCTAGCGTGTTGGACTCGGACCCCAAAGGTCCCTGGTCACACCAGAAATTACATATTATTTCTGATATTAAAACTTTTGTACCACTGAACTGATATCGGCTGGGTCTGAGTGTTACGGAACTCACTAAAAACTGTAGGTCCCTTGCTTGGCTGTGAGCTAACGACCTGCAAAAGTACTTTTGACGTTTACTTAAAATTACTTATTAATTAGATTAATTGAATTGATAAGAGGTAGAGGTAAAAATTTATTTTAAAGCAGGAAATAAAAGCATTTTTTCATCAACAAATGAGTTGTTAATACGGGCCTATAGTTCAGTTTCTCGAGCATGTAGTCCCTATAGGTTTCACCTAAGAATTATAATGATTTTAGTTATTCATCTTCTTAAAAGGTGGCCATTTTATTGGAGTGTTTAATATTACTTAGAAATTTCTTAATATAAAATTAGCGCAGAGATAATTTATAAGACAAGAATAGAATTATAAATTTTATATTTTTCAATTCTTGGCAATTTTGATGGATATGTATTGAGATATTTAAAAAAATAATTACTCTAGCTTTTAGTGTATATATATTTTTTTCTATAGTAATGCATCCTTAGGTTGTGCAATTGTAGTATTACGCGAAATAAATTCATTTTTGTTTTTTTTTTTTGAGCACATATTAGTGAACATCACCGTTTTACACGATTTCAATAGGTCGTAGCATGTACCAAATTAGTCGCGCTACTAAATTGGTACATGCTACGACCTATAGTGTTTTAATAAATTACTGATATTAAGGTCAAAATGATCAGCTGTATATGATCAAAATGTGAATGAACTTTAGATAGCTTTTTATTGTTGTCATATTGAAATAGGCGTGTCATACAAATAATAACTATTTCTGTTATGAATGATGAAACTGAAGTTTTTAGATAAAAGTGCGTACTTATATTTTAAAGTATTTATTTGAAAAATATTAGAACTATTTTTAGCATTATTTATATTTCAAATTGTTAAATATAATAAAAAGTATTTAATTTTTTAAAATGATTTGTATTTGTTACATAATAAAGGCAAAAAAAAATTATATATATACATGTCTTCATACTTCGAACAAAAAATTAAAAGGTATATACTATAGGACAAAAATAATTTTTTGAAAATTCGCAAAAAATTCTGCATCATATTTAAAGTGAACATTTTTTTTACCACTGGTTGATAGCTATATTAATAATTTTATTTAATTCTACTACACTACATGATATTGTTTACACAATGTCTAATAAATGTCTGATGTTGTGTAATTATACTCATTAATAATTTAATTTAATTTACTTAGTTCGATGCAGTATAATACTTTCGTGGAGATTATTTTTAGTCTTATTTCATTGCTAGTTTTGAGTGTACACTGTACAGTGTAGTGCAGTGTTTTAAAAAAATGTTCACTTTAAATACGATGCAAATTTTTTTTACGAATTTTCAAAAAAATATTTTTCTTCCATGATCAGTATGTCCTATAGTATATACTTTTTAATTCTTTGTTCGAAATATGAAGACATCCTGCATAAAAATAATATACAGTATGTTTATTTGAAAAGTTATCTTAAATATCTCACAAATTAAAAGAAATTTTAGAAAATCTTTATATATAAACACTATTTTTTTTAAACATGTTCATTCTTTTTTATATTAATAAGTAAATATATAATAAATATATAAAATAATAAACTTTTGTAACTTTGAAAATTTCACTTTAATACACAATAATTGCAGTCACTACAATTAAGTGAAAATTTCAAAGTTACTAAAGTTTTTTATTTTATTTCAATATGAAGTTTCACAAAATAACGGCCAAAAGTGTTAATTTTTTTTAGAAAATATATATTTTTTTTATTATTTACCACATCAAATTGCAATAGTATAAAAAAAATTACAGATACATTCACATTGAAAATTGAATACCTTGTAATAAGTGTCGGATTAAAAATTGTGTTAACATACATGTAAAAAACTTATCAATGACACAACGTAACATTACATTCTACTTAAGAACTACCAAAAACAAAATAATAATACGCGAATAATGTCTACTAAGTAATACACATAAATTAAAATATTTCGATCAACCAAAAATTATGGAATCGGCTAGTCATGTGAGTGTACCACTACGAACTGGCAAAAAAATGAAGAAACGTAAAGAACTCGATGCCCTGGTTGCCAATTCGGTAACGAAACGCACCTGCGTGAGTTCGAAACGAAATCAGGCGGGCGGTGGTGTTAGTTCGCAGGACCAGCTATTGTCCGAATCGACGGACGATCAAGAGTATTGGGTGCCGGGCACGGCGGTGAAAAAACCCCGTGCCCGACTCGTTAGACGACGGGCATGTGGTTCGATATTTCGCGCCTGTTCGGTGATAATGATGTTCGCCTGTGTGATTGCGACGACAACTGTTATGTGGTTGTTTATCGATGTACGAGAGCAGATTACTGCGCTGCGATCGGAATTGGATCGAGGTATATCTTATATGTATATATACTTTTGTTAGGAATGTAAATGTTTCCAAAGAAGCCCGTTTGAGTATATATAATGCAGTTTTATATTTAATATTTGTTTTTCTTTCTTTGTTGCAGTAGTGGCAAGTAGTCAAGGAGTACCTGACGCATTACAAAAATGTCATACAATTTCAAAAAGTTTACAACAAAACCAGACATTGATGACATCACAAATAAACGTTTTAAAATTACATTTGGAAAATGTAACAAAAGATGTACGTTTTTCTCCTGATATTTTTATTTACATTCAAATAACTTACATTACAAATTGAAAAGAATAAGATTGTAAATTGTAAAATGCTAAATATGCGCACATTATTGTATTTCTTTTCGTAGATATCAAGCATACAGATAGGTTTTAATAAAATACAAGAAAAATTAAATAACGCACCATTGTATATCGATGTGCCGCAACAACTTAAAGAAGTTTCAAATTCGATTGCAAATTTAGGAAGTCAAATAAAAGATATTACCACAACGGTTACGTCACTCAAAGAATCGAAAGAAAAATTACAAGCTGACAGCGATATCTTGCAACAAAATGTTACTATTTTAAGAGTAAGTAATTTAATTCGAAATTATAGTCTTATTTTTTTATTTACCGAGGACTAAAAGAAAACACCAGAAAAGTCACTAGACAATTTTTACGGGCAAGTTTAATTTGCAACGTCTGTAATCTCCACATTTGGTTGATTTACTTAGAAAATATCACAAAAAGAATTTAAAGCACACAAAACTAAAGAAAACTTGACAATATGAAACCCGACAATAATATATTGGCAGTTAATGACAGCTTGTTGACAGTTATTGACAAGGACGAAAATAATGTTGGGTGTTTGCGAACTAATCAGAAATATACATAAATTAAGATAACATGAAAAGAGATTTTTTTCCTGCCAAACCAGTGAGTTAGAAAAAAATTACTTTGCTAATTTTTTTCTCTATTTTATTGAATTCGTAGATTTTTTGAGCAAATTCATTTAAATGAATCACAAACCATACGTAAAGTCTATGGTGAATTTATTAAAAGAATGGAGACATGTGTGGAAGTTGGAGGTGGCTTTGTAGAATAATTTTTGTTGACTTTCTTAATTAATAGAAATTTCGTATTTAAACTAAAAAAAATATGCAATAAATGGTACTTCTTTTTTCATGTTATCTTAATTTAGGGACCTTCTGTACATTTAATCGTAGATTTTCTGATGGTAAACTTATTTATTCAACAAGCAGAACTTTTTACAACGAATAACTTTTTGTCGTAAAATCAATAATAAAATTTGTTTTCCTCTTGTCCATTCCATCCAGGGACATACTCTATATTGACGCAAAATTTTTAAATTACTCCTCCTAGTTACAGACTATAGTTTGGTACAGTTCCGAATTGGTTCTAAACTGATTTTATTAGCTGTGTTTTTTTTTACATTCCACTCAGATCAGTAAATCTTGTAAATGAGCTAAGCTGTTACGAGACGATAAATAAAACAGCTACTGATATTTGCTGATCTGAGCTGAGTTTTTCGGTAAAAAAAAACACAGCTATTATTTACATCTTACAGATTTACTTAACTATCTGACATATTATTGATTTTTTCTTCCAGCAATCAGTGCTAAATCTACAGAATTTAACTCAAGTACCTGTTACAGTTAATAGTAAAAATAATGCTGATATTGAGAATATGTTAAAAGTAATAAATGGTATAAAAAATAATGTTACTGATATAAACAGTACTTTATCTAATAATATTCAGTGGATTAAAGACGATCTAAAGAAAAATAATGTAAGTTCTAATTATTTTTTACAAAAACACGAATTTTTGAATAACAATAACGAATTATTTTGTAAGGTTTTAAATTAATTCTAGTTAATTTTTATTATTTTAAATTATGTTTTGGTAATAGAAATATATTAAGCACATTACAAGTAATATTAGAATATTCAGAAAAACATAAGTAATATCAACTTTGATTATTTTGTTTTTTTAGAAAAATATTGAAAGTATATCAAATACAGGACAAAATATGAGTGCAAGAGTTACGACTTTAGAAGGAATATGTGGGAAAACTTCATCGGATCAAATTACATTAAGTACGAACTTTAAAACATTATCAGATGAGGTAAGTTATAACATCTAATTTTTTTTTTTAATAATTTAAGTAACTGAGGAACTAATGGTTGTTTCATAATGAACACTTTAATTAAAGTTTACTTTAAGCCGGTAAAAAAGCATTGATTTTACCACGCTTTTTGCAATCGATTTTAAACTAACTTCCCGATTAGCTAGAGACTTGAAACTTTAAACATAGCTCAGACTAAATAAATTAATATTAGAAATATTAAATTAAAGTTAATTAATTAACTGAATTATAATTATATGAAATTCTAGTGACGTAATTATTTTTGCTGGCAATAAATCGCGATGCTATTTTTTCAACTTGCAATGGCATTTTTTTGTTGTTGTCAATGAAACAGTGCTTTTAATGTATTTATTATGAAACTAGCCGTAAGATTATATAATATAAAATTTATATTATTGTCTAAAAAAAAAAGAGATACAAGTTCTATGTTTAATACTAAATACAATTTAAAATATTCAATGCTACCTAAAAAGAATATCATGTAAATTTCACTGCAAATTGTAAAAAAAAGTTATACATTTTGAACATAGTAGATTTTATTTGAATTATTATTAGATATTAGATCAATTTGTGTTCTTTTCTTTTCCATTTTTTTAAATAAGTATTTAATTTCATATTAAAAATTACTAAATTTTCTTGTTTTTTTTTACATTAATTTGATTAATTTTTTAATATGCTAATTCTGTAAATATATAAAAATTGTTATTAAATTATTAATTTTACATAAATTAGCTAATTTTTCTAATAATTAGTTACTATAAATATGTAGTATTAAACGAATAAATCGAATGTAAAATTATCATTTCTTGTATTCCCACCACTTGTTTGAATATAGTCTTTTGTTTGCCTTGAACTGGTTTTAAGATACCAATATTAAAATTTATAAATAATAAGTAAGTTTTGTTATTTACTGTAAATGTTATTTGTATCATTTTTCCTGATGAAGACGAATGTTGAATTTGTCGAAACGTCTCACTACTTTAACCTATTTTACTATGTTAAAATACACTAATATTTTTAAATGTAGAACAAAAAAAAAATATTAAAAAGCTAAAATTTTTCTTCTAAGATTGTCTTGGGCATTGAAAAATTAAAATTAGTGTATTGTTTTTAGGTAGCATTTATAACCATTATATTACAGAACCATATATTTTAAGACAACAATTTAATTAAAATTTTAATTAATACTAATTAGTTTTATTTAATATGTAAAATATTCATACAGTAATTTCTATTTTCGTTAAAACGAAAAAAACGGATTTATATCATCTGTTGCAGATTCCATTTTCTTATACATACGATTTTGAAGTATCTTACGAAATAATACTTTTTCTAAAAACATATTTATGTAAAAATTCATCTATATATAAAAATTTGACATAATTCTATAAATTATTTAAGTAATAATAAAGTAATTTTTATTTTTGTCACTAAAAATAAACTATTGTCAATTATTATATAGTTTTCACGCTGAATTTAAATGTATTATTATATTTTTAATATGTATAGTAGATATGATAGTATAAATAGATAATTTAAAAACATATAATTTTTGCTATAATTAATGCTCTAATTTTTTTTGATAACTTTGTCATTTTCAAAATGCGTTTTTTGTTATTTTTTTTCACGCAGATTTGAGTTTCTTCTCTATTACAATTTTTATGGAGTATAATATTATACAATCAAGATTCATTCATTGGTTTTTATTTTTATTGGATCTGATTTCCGATCAAAATTCTAAAAAATAAAAAAATTCAGCATGAGAAAACGAAGACTAGTTTTTCTGTGACAAAAATTATATTTGCTATTATATTATTATTTTATTACTGGACTCATTTTAATAAAATTTTGAAAACAAATACATTTTATTAAAATAATAATAATAATAATGATAAAACTGTACTATAGATATTTCTTGTTACAAAATAGTAGAAAGTTTTAGAATTAAGTAAAAAATTACACATTATAATAATAATAAATTAAAGATTTACTTAAAATCCCTCCGAAATGGGTTTATTTTTGGTCAATTTTGTTGTCGGTTTTCTTTTTTATTAATTATTAAAATAACAATAAAAACAGTTGTTTTTTTAAAATAAAATTATTATAGACAAGTGAAAATTGCTTATTTGATGAACATTTAGGATATTAATTTGTGCAATTTTCTGTACTAATCAAAATAACTTTATTATTAAAAATTAATCAGAAGTTTAGACATATATTACTTTAATCTACTTTGAAACGAAAATTTTTTATGTTTTATGTTTTCAAAATTCATTAAAAGAGTCTTACATATATATATTTTTTTGTTTTGTTTAAAAACTTTTATTTTATTTTTAATAAACAATTTTCCAAATATTATTAATAATAAAAATATTTATTTGAAATTTCATTATTGTCAGTAGATTTATAGTAATTGATGAAAATAAAATTAATTTTATTTAGTACTTGGGAGTCGTCCTACTATAATTTTCGTAATATTTATAACAATTGAATCATAATTCTAAATTTTAGTAACTATTATCTAAATTATTCAAATCTAAATTTATATTTGAGAACTAATATTGGTATTTTAAGAATATTTTGTTATTTTAAATATAGAAAATTGACGATATAATAATATACTCCTATATTTTTTTTGGACAAGTAACGACATAATTATTTTTTAGTTTGACAATTTTTTTAGATATTTTGTTGGAATTAATTATTAATGTACCAAAACAGTTTTTAAAGCCAGATTTACACTTTTTTGTAGATAAATAGTACATATATTGTAATGAATTTATTTTTGATATGTTTTAAACCTGTTTCAAAGATTCTAATTGTATTGTTTCAAACTATCTTAAAATGATATTTGAAATAAGTTACTATTACACCAATTAGATTTCGCTTAAATATATTGCAAAATATACAGATATTACTAAACGAACAATTTAAATATGTCAAATATTAGTTAAAATTTATAATAAAAAAATGGTAGTTTCTTATGTAGCATTATTGAAATAATTTATTCTTGAAGATTGAATCTATCCGCATAAGTATATTTGGAAAAGCTGTTTATTATAATTTAATAGTTTAAAATTATATAAGCTAAATAGATTTACAAATTTATACTACTTAAAACTATAGTAAAAAAATATCTATAATTTAAAGGATTAACGAATTACTAGAAGAACTTTTATAATTATTGTTTGTACGTATTACAACTAATTTTGCGTTAGTTTACAAAATAAATAGCAGTTAGTATATTCAAAAAGATATGGCACAAATCTTAAAAAATTTAGTGAAATAGAAGGCCAAAATGACACATTTTGTTTTATCAAATGCCTGTAAATTTTATGTAACTCAAAATAGTGCTGTTTTGTTTTTTCAATTAGAAATATTTGTATTAATTTTATAAAAAAAAAAAAAATGAACGTTTTGAGTGATCTAAAATTGAAGGTATATAACCGAAGTATCTCTAGCTTTTAGCTTTAGCATGGCTTAATCATCGTATCACTGTGCTAATATGTATAAACACTATTGCAAAACTATTTAATAGTTTAATATAAAAACTAAAAGAATTATTATTTCGCGTATGAGACGACTTTTACTAAGGCGTTTTAAGATTTATCTAGTTACCTAATTACTTATTTCTATGTTTTGTTTGATTATTATTTATGTCATTTGTATATATTTTGTCCTGATGATGTAAATATATCGAAACGTCGAAATTTAATTTGAAATTAAACACAACTAAAGCCTAAAGCATTTTTATTTTAATATATTTACTTCTGAAAGATTCTTTACTATGTCAAATTAATCATATTAGATATGAAATATAAAACTAAAATAATACACGGGATTTAGAATTTTCGTTAAAAATTTCGGTTCGATTAAAATGTAAATTTTTGAATCTCGTAGGAAATTTCGTTGCAATAGACATAGAAAGATTTCTTACACAATCCAAGATTTTTCATTTTAACGAACCGTTATTGTTAACGAAAACGTTGATTATTACTAAAAATTAATACAGAACTAAATTCTAAAGCCGTTTTATATTAATATAATGAGTTCTGAAAGATTTTTTTACTATGTTATATATGTTTAACTTTTAATATCCAAAAAATTTGTTTTCAAAAAAATATCCCAACAAAGTTTGATGTTGGAACTTGTTTTTATGATTTTTTTATTAATAAATTTATTAATTTTTTTTAGAAAAATCATTGTTCGTTGCATCACTAAATAAAAAAGCATTTTTGTGAAGATAATGTAATGTGTATAATAAATTGTTTTGTTTTAGGTGAAAACATTAACGAATAATGTGCAGACACATTCGACACAATTAAATGAACTACAAACTCAAATCTATCACTTAAATCAAAATAGTAGCGAATTAATTTCAGCGATAAATCACTTAAATCATTCGATAGATGAAAACAATAACAATAATAATAATAAATTGTTTACACCAGCCACTTATCTGCAGGAATCGTATCATGAACGCGATTTAGGTTTGACGAATAATGCCAAGTTGAAAACTGAAAGTCCGCCCCAATCAACAATGCAACAGGCATCTGTACAACCCACACAAGAGACTAGCGAAACTACGGCCAAAGATTTGAAAACTAATAATAATCCTACCGGAAAACCAGCCATACTTAGTGCTTAATTTTTTTTGTAAAAATAATCTCTTTGCGTCCATCGTTCTGCCAATTGATAAAATTAAGTAAGTATTTTTAATTGATAACATGGATTTAGTCCCAGGGGTTGGATTGGATAAACAATTAGGCCCCGGGGAAAGTTGCAGTATTTATATTTTCTTTATTCTAATAAACATAGACATGACATTACAGAAAAATAAAGACGAATTGTGAAAATGACACATATAAAATGAAATATATGTAATTTTTTATTTAAATTTAACTTGGAAGACGATTTACTAAATGACTGTTTTCGGATATTTTTAAATGATATCTTCATTATCTAATTTTTCCAAAATATCTTTCTCGCATGACATGAACATGAAATCATCGAAATTATCCTAACTTAAACAATTTCACAATCTGTTCAAAATGTAATTTAATTTTGAATATGTTGATTCGGTTGATTCTTTTACTTTTATAAATGTACCTGTAGTCATATTTTAAAATTATTTATTATACGAGTAACATGTCTAACAATAAAATTGCGTTCGTTATATTTTTCAGGAAAAATGAATAGTTGCCTGATTGGGCCAAATTTTATCTTCACCAAATAGAAGAACATATTTTTGTTACTTTCAAAGACTTAAAAATACAAAACCTAGTGTATTTTCTTCATTATTTTTATTTTATTTAAGTAAATTATCTAATATAAAGTACAACTTTAAAATATTACCATATAATTATTATTAAATTATTTGCAATATAAGTAAAAAATAAAATTGTTGTGTAACTGTACCAGTAAAAACTGTTAAATATACAGTCACATCGAAAAATATGTATATTAAGAGAGAAATAAAATTAACTAAAATATGTTTTAAAATATTTCTTTTTCTATTTGATAAAGGTGACCAAATTTAAAATACAACACGGCCAGCTTAAAAACAAATTATAATTGGAAAGAGATAGTCGTATAGTGGAAATTTTGATTGAATCAGATAGATTTTTAACGTGCTGTTATTTAATTTTTGCTAAAGTTAAAATTGTTTCAAGGTTAAAATATTTCGCGTATTTATGATATTTTTGTAAATTTTTCTATTGAATCGTCTGTCTATATAGTTCAGTCAGAACCGATAATTGCAAATATCTCGAAAACGGCTGTGAATTTTGCAAAAATAACAAAAGTCGCCATCCCATCAAAAACTCCAGATAAACTATATCTAAAAATCAGGCTCCTAGAACATCCCCTTATTAAATAAGCCCGAAACTGTAATAAAAATATAAAAAAAGCAATTTTTTTTTCAAATTATTTGTCAAGTTCTAATACTTTATTAGATAAACAAAAATATTTTTTAATAGATTTTTTTAAATACATTTATAGTTAAACAAAAATAAGTTTCTAGTTAAAACATAATTCAAGGTCAAAATATTTTATTTTTTAAGTTAAATAAATAGTATAATTTTGTAACGTCCATTATTTATCTAATACATAGGAAAATTGGAATAAAACATTTATTTTAATTAATTTTTATTTAGAAATAAATACAATCATATAAAAATCTGTCAAAATGTGATAAATCCTACTTATTTAATCTGTAAACAATGGCTATAATTGTGTAAATGTACGAAAAATTCTGAAACAACGTGATTGTATGTGTATGTATAAAATCAATAATTACTTTATTTTATTTTTTTCATTAATAATTCTAAATTGCAGTAAAACAATATAATAGTTGCATGCCACAGAAATAAGCTGGAATAGTAAATAAGATTATTACAAATATATATATATATATATTATATATATATTATATATATATATATATATATATATATATATATATATATATATATATATATATATATATATATATTTAAATTACAAATATCTATAGAATGATAAATTCTGTTTTTGACTTACCTCGAAAAATAGATTTAAGTTAACATTGAAGAATTCATAAGCGGAAAATTTCTTATTCAGATGCTGAAATTTCAAATATTGCATTTTTATTAATTGACAACCAGGTATGAATTGCGATTTATAGCATTCGGTGTATAAACTGTTCAAAATAGTTATGTAATTTTTCATCTAAAATATTAAAAATTAATATTAAAATTGAAAATAATTAATTTTCATTTTAAAATAGACCTCTCTGGAAAATATGTTGCAAAGGCTTGTTACGATAATAGAAGATATCAGTAAACTTGTTATCATAAAAATATTACCAACTACGTTATGAAGTGTATTTGCTTCTTCAATTAAATTAAGTAATTTATATGCGAAAAAAAGTACACTAAACATTTCGTGAATGAAATTGGTTAGAAACATTAAAGCAAACATTGAATTTAATTGATCTTTTACCGCAAATAGACGATCGTATAACTTAAATGCGTTTTTCATATTTTCTATTTTGTACTCGCTAATCGCAGCTAAGTTTTCATTTAAAAATTTTAGTTTATATTTTATGTCAAATAGTAAAGTGCTAAACTCCATTGCTTTTGCAGCAATCATAAAATTTTGTATTATATTATTAATCATAAACGGATATTCCAATAGATATAATGTAGCTAAAAAACCCCACAAGCAAGGTAATATTAATACGATGAATTTGAAGATACTTAATTGAATAAAAAATACTTTCGTAGTTGTGTAACTTATTTGATACCGAAGCGAAATGAAAATTTTATCAATTTCTTCGATTTGATCGTACAGTAGTTGAATGTTTTTGTAGTAGATAGTTCCTTGATATAGATATACGAAAATTGTTATTGATAGTTGAAAATGATAGAAGAATGCCAGCCATATGCTAACCACATCTGGTGTTGGGTATTCAAATAGTCCGAGAAAAATACATGAAATGCCTATTAATCCATAGAGAAATAAACAAAATGCAACTAGGCTGCGAAGAACGTGCATAATTAGAACAAGTTTTCGATATTTTGTTGAAGTATAAAAATATACTCCAAGAATGGTGTTCATAATTCGAATTGGTTTTAGTATGTCACGAAGTGTATACTGTTTCATAAATCTGCACATTTTAAAAATATGCGTGGAATTGGTACTTTTTTAAACAATAATAATCTTTATTTGTTAATATCAAAGACTAGGTTCATCCAAGACTGAAATTATATTATAATATAAAAGTAAATTCATACGTAATGGTTACAACACAATAATATATTAGCTTTAAGCGATATAATTAAGGCCAGTTCAAGGCAAACAAAAGGCTATATTCAGACAGGTGATGGGAATACAAAAAAGGATAATTTTACATTCGATTTATTCGTTTAATACTACATATTTATGGTAACTAATTATTAGAAAAATTAGCTAATTTATGTACAATTAATAATTTAATAACTATTTTTATATTCAGACAGAATTAGCATATAAAAAAAATTAATCAAATATTTAATTGTCAATATTTTCTTTGTTTATTATTATGTCGATTTCCCAAAAATATATATGTTGTTAATTGTTATTGTAGTACTGATGTATTAATTTCAGAATTTTTGTATGTGTGGTTTATTTGTAAAATATAATTTTCATCATTTTCCTTGGAAAATGCGATTTTCTCTTATTTCACACATACATTTTATTTGAAAAAAAATATGATTAATCTTTATTATAATTAACAACATATATATTTTTTGGAAATCAAAATAATAATAAACAAAGACAATATTGACAATTAAATATTTATTTATTTTTATATGCTACTTCTGTAAATATATAAAAATTGTTATTAAATTATTGATTGTACACAAATTAGCTAATTTTTCTAATAATTATTTACCATAAATATGTAGTATTAAACGAATAAATCGAATGTAAAATTATCCTTTTTTGTATTCCCACCACCTGTCTGAATATAGCCTTTTGTTTGCCTTGAAATGCCCTTAAGTGTTCAAACACAGCATTTCAATTATTTATGAATTAAATGTATTTACAATTGCATCATAATTATAAGAATCATAAATACCTAATGTTATTGAAAAATTTGGGTCGATATAAAAATGTGTTATTATAAGTTTTATTTTATGAATGTTAAATAATTCGAAGACAATAACAAATTTTAAAATTCATAGACATATTGAAGAACAAAAAATAATAATAATCATATGGTGTAAGTTATATGTAGATTTTTTTTTGAAAAAAAAACATCATGTTTTAAGTCTTAAAAATTATTTTTTTTAAAATAAAAATTGTTTTTAATAATAACTATAAAACTATAATATAAATAAGAATGCGGGAAAAATTAATATCTATATTTCTGAAAAAACTTGACTCAGTAAAAACCAATGTAGTAAACATAAAATATATGTTGCACGGTTGTAAAATGATTCTGCGAACACACTGTAGTCGAAGGCTCAAAAATTTTTCAGAGAAAGTTTTTAATGAAATTTTTATTATTATATAAATAACCTATATAGGTTATTTTTTTTACCATATTTATTTACGTCATTTATTCATTATTTATATATTAATTTCATACATATATTTTTCTTTTTGTATTCGTGATTGTGTATGTATGTATAAAAATCAATATTATTATAATATAAACACAATGTACAATAAAAAATATTATATAAACCTAATTGAAGGTCGAAATATTTAATTTTTAAAGTTAAATAAATAATATTATTATGTAAGGTAAAACAAAATTTAAGGAATAAAACTTTTATTTTAATCAATTTTTTATTTAGAAATGAAAACATAGGTACATTTGTGTTTACTGATATCAAAATATAGATAAAATACAATCATCATATTTATGTAAATTCGTTTATTTCCTTATAATGGATTTATGATTTTGATAGATGTTGTGGAAACCTGTCAAAATCTATCAATAATCAATAAATGTATGAAAAATCGTTACTGAAACAACGTGATTGTATGTGTGTATAAAATCAATAACCACTTTATTTTACTTCTAATTCAAATATAAACCCATAATAATTCTAAATTGCAGTAAAATAATGAAATAGTTACATGCCACAGAAATAAGCTGAAATAGTAAATAAGATTATTTAGTTCTACAGACCTGTGATAATATAATAAATTCTGTTTTTGTCCTACCTCGAAAAATAGATTTAAGTTAACATTGAAGAATTTATAAGCGGAAAAATTCTTATTCAGATGCCGAAATTTGAAATATTGCATTTTTATTAATTGACACCCAGGTATGAATTGCGATTTATAGCATTCCGTGTATAAACTGTTCAAAATAGTTATGTAATTTTTCATCTAAAATATTAAAAATCAATATTGAAATTGAAAAAAAAAAACAAAACTAATTTATATTTCAAGATAGACCTGTCTAGAAAATGAGTTGCAAAGGCTTGTTACAATAATAGAAGATACCAGTAAACTTATTACCAAAAAAGTACGAACTATCCCATTGATTAAATTATATTGATGGTCCGATTTTGTTGATGAAATAAAATTAAGTATTTTATATGCAAAAAAAAGTGTAGTAAATATTTCGTATATGAAATTGGTCAAAAACGTTAAAGCAAACGTTGAATTTAATTGATCTTTTACCGCAAATAGACGATCGTACAACTTAAACGCGTTTTTCATATTTTCTATTTTGTACTTGGTAGCAGTAGCTAAGTTTTCATTTAAAAGTTTTAGTTTAGTTTTTATATTAAATAGTAAAGTGCAAAACTCTAGTGTTTTTACAGCAAGCATAAAATTTTGTATTATAACATTAATCGTATACGGATATTCAAATATATAAATTACAACCCAACAAATCCAAATATAAGGTATTATTACTGCAGCAAATTTGAAGATACTTAATCGAATAAAAAATACTTTCGTAGTTGTGTAGTTTATTTGATATCGAAGCGAAATGAAAATTTCATCAATTTCATCGATTTGATCGTACAGTAGTTGAATGTTTTTGTAATAGATGGTTCCTTGATATAGATGTGAGAAAATTGTTATTGATAGTTGACAATGATAGAATAATACCAGCCATATGCTAACCACATCTGGAAATGGATATTCAATTATTCCGAGATAAAGAAATGTTAAGGCTATTAATCCATGGAGAAATAAAGTAAATATAAAAAGGTTACGAAGAACGTGCATAATTAGAACAATTTTTTGATATTTTGTTGTATAAAAATAAATTCCAAGAATGGTGTTCAAAATTTGAATTGGTTTTAGAATATCACGAAGAGTATATTGTTTGCACATTTTAAAACTATGCGTAGAATTCGTACTCTATTTAAATAATAATCTTTATTGACTAATGTCATAGATGAGGTTCGATCAAAACTGTAATACATTATATTATACAAATCTATGTTATAATATAAAACTAAATTCATTAAGTATTTATGCTATAATATATAAGTGTTCAAATACAGTATTTTAATTATTTATGAATTATATGTATTTACATTCTATTATTATTATTTTCATATATAATTAATTAATATATATATATATATATATATATATATATATATATATATATATATATATATATGGAAAAATTTGATGGGAGAAGCAGCCAAGGTTGTTTATTTAAATTAATTAAATACTCATTGTTTTATATTTGACGAGCTTTCGACCAACGTTTGGGTCTTTTTCAAGTCGCTAATATAATATATATATATATATATATATATATATTTATTTATTTCTGGATTATTACATTGTTTTTTAGTATTAATTATTTATTACTTAAAGCTAAAATATTATTGTTTAATAACAATTACGTATTATATATATATATATATATATATATATATATATATATATATATATATATATATATATATATATACCGGCTGTTCGTTCGTCAAGTTCGTATAGGCGTTTAACATGCAATTTCGATAATTTGCGATATACTTCTTTCTCGAGTTAAATTCGAAGAAATACTTAGAATACTTTTTGATAGATCATAAAAAGTTCTATAATTTAGTTTTAATTTGCTAGAATGTGCCGTTTGGGCACTAGAATTTTTTTTAGATTTTTTGGTTTTTATTTTTTTTCTCAAAACTATGAGTTGTACGAAAATAAGCATGTTATGAAAAAATGCGGAATAATGAGTGCTATAATTGAGTAAAGAAACTATTATTCTAGGATGCATCGTTTAGTAGAAAAAAAATAAAAACAGAATTTTTGAAAATATCTCATGGGAGTGGTACCCTTGGAATTCTGGTTTGACAGGAAAGAAAAAATAAATTAAAATGCAAAAAATATTAATTTTCAATAATTTTTCTTCCCAAACCAGTATGAGCTAAAGAAAAAAGTTACTTAGCTATTATGTAGCTAATTTTTTTCTCTATTTTCTGAATTTTTTCAGATTTTTTTGAGCAAATTTTGAAAAAAGTCTTATTTTGAAATAAAATCACAAGGGTACGTACCCCCTTGTCAAATTTTCAAAAATTTAGATTTAAATTTTTTTAGTTGCGATTATAAATTGTTATAAATGAATTAAGTAATTATAAATAATATAAATAAAATGTTTTTGGGTGGCGAGACATCTCTTAGACAAACGCTGAACTTTTTCTAGGCAGCTACCCAAATGTTCTTTGCTAAGAAATATTACGTTATTACAAAATTAATATTATTATTATTAAATATTGTTATTACTACTGTATTTATTATTTAATAATAATTAGAATATATAATATATTTATATATAATTATCTTTGAAATTAAAATATTAATAAAAATATATTTAGTGGTGACATCTCTTAGACAAATGTAATATTATTAGCTAAACACATTTCAGTAGCTGCCGCAGAAAAAGTTCAACGTTTGTCTAAGAGATGGTGCGCGCCATTCGATTACATTTATTAGCTACAGCTTTTTATAATGTTCGCCGCCGTGATTATAAAATGGCGTTGATTAATTTCAGTGAAATATCGGATGATAAAGTGATGGTGATAGAGAGTGTGTGTGAACAAAGATTGTAGGGAGATAAAACTTCAGAGGCTGCTGATAATGAAAAGCAAAACGATATTGAAAATATAACTAAAGAAAATGATGAAAGATGCAATTACTAATGTAAGTGTGCGTAACCTAACTTCCATGCGTAATAGCTTTTTTTATGTTTAAACAAGTGTTAAATACTTATTTACTAGTTTATTATAAAATTAATCTATGTGCAATTAGTTCATTTAGATTAATATGGTCACAATAGAAATATTACCAAATTGATTTTCATGGCAATATTTTTTTTATGTAAACAAGTCAAGCGATAAGTTTTAGTGTTCGCGTTAAAATTTTAAATACTTTCGAGTTGTTTAAAATTGATATAAAATCAAATGAATTACGTAATAAATAAAAGAACATAATGTAATAATACTTAGTTTCTGTTAAACGAACGAAGCTGCTCAGTTTTTCCCGATATGCATATCTTATATTTTCCAGTCTGAATCAAAACAATTTGGAGTAATTCCTTCCGATGAAGAAGACCTGCCACCTCCGAGCATGGAACCAAACGAAGACAATACCGTAAATAGGAAAATGACGATGGAAATCAAGATGATTCCGAGACGTAACATCCCGCGATTCGGAAGCAAGGAATGTGGTTATTGTGGGGTGATATCAAAACGAGTCCGATTAATAAAAAACGGGACAGATTCATAATTGTTGCTGCAGTTGATAAAATTTACATCCCGCGATTCGGATGCAAGGAATGTGGTTATTGTGGGGTGATATCAAAACAAGTCCCATTAATAAAAACGGAACGGATTCATAATTGTTGCTGCAGTTGATAAAATTTACAAATAACAGCAGCGGAAAATCTTTGATTGATGTATCCGAAAGTATTGGAACTATAAATGGTGAGTGTGTATATCTGTAGCATAATAATGTCATTTCACTTGTTTGTGCCACAATTGTGTATGTATATTTAAAAAAATAATAATAATACAAATTTTATCAATCATTTCTTCTAATACAAAACAATTTAGCATTTGTGAAACAGATGCAGCACTTATTTGTATTTTAACTACATTTGATAAAATCATGTTTAAATTATAAGTTTATTTTTTAATTAAGCGTAGTAGGTCAGTATTTTTGAAAAAATATTTCATTTTTATTATCATTATTTGGTATTTATTAAAAAAAATTAAAAAAACAAATTATAACAAGTTACAATTAAAAAGAAAAAAATTAATTATAGACAATATGCAATACACTAAACTAATGTTGGCTGTCTATAATTTAAACATTTATACATAAAATATGAATTTATATATCTAACAATTACTTAGAACAGCGTTTCCCAACCTTTTTGACTTGCGGAGCCCTTTTTAGAATCAATTTCTGTGGCGGAGCCCCTTATACCTTATAGTCTTACAAGTAAATTTTTTACTAGTTACTGGAAAAGGGGGGTGGAAGATAAAATGACATAACAAAACATAAAATAATCTTAAGCGTTTAATGAGACTTCTGTGGTTGTACTTTTTTACACAGTTGACTTATATCAGGTTTAATTGATGATAATTGCAGGCGAATATCTGGTTCTCGGACACCATTCAAATTGGCAAATTTTAGTTCAGAATGTAATTTTCTGTAATCTTCTTATTTTGATTTTTATTTATTTTATATTGTGAAATGGATGCGGAGTCCCTGAGAAGTGCACGCGGAGCCCTAAGGGCTCCGCGGAGCACTGGTTGGGAAACACTGACTTAGAATATAGTAAAAAAAATCTTTTAGAATTCATTATAGTAAAAATAAAACAGCTTTAGGTTGTAGTTCTGTATTAATATTTATTAATAATCGACGTATTCTCAACGGAAAAATAGATATAAACGACATTTTATATCAATAATAGAAAATTTTTATTATAATAATTTTAATTTATAAAAATACGTTTTTCGTCTACATCATATTTGTCTGTCCATTAGCCGCCAACTTATCTATATGTACATTTATCTGTTTTTTTAATATTTTTATTAATATATTTTACTATTTATTTATTATTAATATATATATATTTATTTAATATCGACAACCAAATACTATAACACTTCATACAACTTCATAGGTTACATATTTTAGCTGTCAACTTAATTCATAACATGTATTGTGTCTGGTTTTTATTAAAATTAATTTTTTCCATTTTAATTATAATATTTAATATATTTCACAATTAAAATAATAATCAATAAATAAATTTATATTTAATATAACAGGATTTATTAGATACGTAACTTTTTAATAATATTTAGTTTATAAATAATAGTTCGCACGTTGGCGCTAGTGTTGTCGGCCATCTTGGGGACAACAAAACCAATTTAAAAAGTCCTGACTTACTTAGTATATCTTATGTCTATGGGACTCGCTAGTTCAAAGCATATCTAAGAGATGGCTCTGCATGTAATATATATATATATATTATATTTTCATACAATACTCGTCCTTATGTTAATATACATTAAGGTTTATTTTCGCTTGTAACTTTCTACATATGTATATTTATTTTATATTTATATTTTTAATTCATACACCCCCCCCCCCTCCTATATTAATTATAAATCATGTTTTTATCGCGTTTTTCGCATTTATATACATTTTTCTCGAGTTTTATTACCAAATAAAATAATTATAATAAATTTATTATTGTCATATATTTAACATAGCTGATATGTGACCAAGATGGCTGCTAGCTGTCAGTTGCAAATCGAATGCGGCGATATTTTTCGTGTATTTTATAGCATTTTATTACAAATTATGACAAGTAATATTTAATGAAAAACGAAAATATACATTTATCTACGTATTTTTATTGGTAAGTTTGCTAGAAATTGCTTTTAAGTTATATAATCGCGTTAAATAAAAGTGAAAAAACGCTATAAAGATAGAATTTTAATATTAGATAAAAATTGGCATTCGAAAAATGTAATGAAAATACTTTGTGTATATAACTTTCCCTCCTCATCAAATATGCATCTATACCATCATATATCGTAACATAATTATGATTAATCTGTAACCCACCCCTTTCTAGTGAAACTATAATAATATTTATTCAATTAATAATTAATTTGTGTGTTATTACAGTGTGAACTACTACTGCTACTACTACTATGCAAGATACGAGACAGTGTCCCAGCCCCAATATCGATGTCGGATGGACAGGCGATTGACATCAATGTGTTTTTCTCCGGATGTGTGGGTAAGTGTATCTATATCATACATTTATATATAATATATATAATTAATAATTATATATATATATATATATATATATATATATATACATATACATATTCATATACATACATAATTTACTGTAATATCTACCTACCAATTATTAAATATAGATTTATTGATTTGCAGTTTTACATCGAGGCTGAGGTGTCTAGACTGTGATTTACAGAAATGGATTGAAGAATAATGAACGATTTTCCTTTTTTATTTTTCTCGCTTTTTCTTTTTACTTAACTGTTGAAATTTTTCTATTTCATTCTATGTTCTTTTAAAAATCTCCATCTTGTCCCCTTTCTTACAACACAAATTATAATTTATTTTTCAAACTAAGCATACTATAAACTTTATATTTTCATTTCTTACATTTAAGGAGAGGGTGCTCATGAGGAAAGAATAAAGAAAGATGTACTTGTGAGGATAGTTCAACTGGGAATTAATAAAATATTTCGAAAAATATTGAATGATAAGGTGAGATATTTAATTTTTTTATTTTTAAGTAAATTTAATAATCTCATTTTAATATTTATTTGTTATAGAGATATGATTAATGTAAATTTTTCTCTTTTGTTTCAGAATTGGGAAATGAAGTAAAATAATGAAGAGAGAGGAGAAATTTTGTTTGGAGATAATTGTAACGGAGGAAAAGAGATAGAACATTAGTAATTAAATGGCTCATAAAGTTTTTGCCGTCGATATATATATTTATATTGTTTTGAAATATAACAGTAGCATAGGTGGTACTGGTAGTTAACTGGCCCGGCAGTTCTGTTTCAGCCACCTCGGTTCTTACTAGCTTTTTATTTTCCACCCTCGTGGTTTCGGGTTTGTTAAGTCCATCCCATTTTTTCGTCAGCTCACAAGTGTGTTGTTGTTTCGTATGATGTGGTGATATTGATACACATTGAGTTGTATTTGGGGTTATTCCCGTATGGGGTGGGGGCAAAGGCTTACATTTCTGTACTTCGTATCCAGTCAGGGCCTCTCTGATTACTTTTGATTTTGCGTTTTGATGTCCGACGAAGAACTGTTCGGCTCAATGGCGCGGTCTCAAGGAATCGCGGGCGTGTACTGGTTTGTTGTACGAGACGTGTTAAGTCTTGGGTGACACAGTCAGGACTATTCAGACAGGACGCGTTCTCGTGCCTTCGTGCAGTCTGAGCTTCTCTGGTTATCTTTGATTTTTGTGCAGCCAAGCTGTGTAGGTCTAAGAGAATCGCGAGCTCTGCAGTACTGTTCTGTCGGAACTTGAATTTGCTCCTGTGGTCTTGGTCTGTCTTTCGTCGAGAGTGTGATTGAGAAAGGGGCATCTGTTGTCTGACAGTGTCAGCTACTCTTTGGGGGCTTTTAGCAACAGGCGAATTGTGCTCCAGGGAGGGTGGCCTGTCTAATACATGTTGTACACAGGGGCTGCGAACTGATTCATTTTCCGTATTGGAGTGGAAAATGAGAATGAATGTTGCGTGGTCCGAGCATTTAAAATTCAAAATATTAAAGTACGCGAATTGCGCTGGCTCTCAGCGCACACAAATGATGCCGAAGATTGTGTCCTTTAAATTACACGCGTGCGTTGCATATTTAGATGAAGAATTAGCTCACTAAATATATTAAAGTCGTCGTCGTTCATTCGTTGGGTGATTGGGCAGACACATGGTTCGTTGAAACCCACGGGTAAGGTATTCGGTTCGATGCATTTCATTTCGTTAACATTGTTACGACAGTGCCATGGCAGTGTCGTAGCAATGCTAATTAATGCGATGATTTTCGAAAATTGGCCTGCGCAATCAAAGGTCCCCGGGTATCTTATTCAACTTGGTGACACGTCTACTACGCGGCCTTCGTGCGTTTTTCGGGTCGTACTCCTCTGAGGCACTTGACTTACTGCAGTCTCGAGCCGAAGCGAGTTAATTCCCGATTGACGGTAGCTTAGAACCGTTTAGTTTTCTTGTGCCCATAAGGGTGGTCAATTTCAACGGAATTTGCGTCAATGCACCTGCCATTTGTTTTCCTTGTCCGCGTTCAAATCAGTAGCATATCTTGAGGGATGAGCCCGATATTTAGTTATCTAGTGTTAATATATAATATAAATGGATGCATTTCTCTTAGCATTTATCTCCAATCAAGAAGAAAGAAGTTGCTACGCGCGGCGCAGTATTAGGTAACTTATAAAGTGTTTGTTCGCCGAATTTGTTTTTGCTGGATTAGACTGATACACAGATAGAGTTTCCGAGGCTCTCTATTTTGTGTATGTCCGCGATTCTTACTTTAACTGCTGTGTCCACCCTCGCGGTTTCGGTTTTGTTTTTTTTTTATCTCCTCCGTGATAGCATCTTTTCCTGCTCCATTTTTTTAAGTGTATGTATGCAGCCAAGTATGGATCCGAATGGGGATTAACAACGAAAAACTTAGCTGGGGTGGAGCTTGGGACTCATGCATTGGAAGTATCCTCGTAACTTCGTCTAGCCACCACGCGTGCTACTCTGTCGGAACTTGGATTAACTAGAAGATGCATGAGTGAGATTAGGGATAGAGACAGAAAACCAAAATGACACTGCGTTCCTGTGCCTTCGTACAATCTGCCGCGTTTACGCGCGCGCGCAATTGCTCTGTTGGGACTTGAATTTGCAGCAATGTGTCTTGGTTTCTCTTGTTCTCGCCGTCGTCGTGCATGAATGAGAAAAGGGCTTCAGGTTGTATGGCTGATCACTACCTTTTGGAGGCATTAGTTGATGTGCTTCAGGGGGGCGATTAGTTCTAAAACTTGCGTCCTGGGAGTGCGAAATGATTCGATCCCCTATTGGGTGGGGGATGGAGTATGGGCAAAGGCTTTTTGGGCGTGTGAATCTCTTTGTTATATTCCGGGCAGGACAAGTGCTCTATTTTTCTAAATTAAGTCGTGCTGCTTCTCAGTACGCATAAAACACATATTAACGAGATGTCCCCGTTCAGTTCAATAAAAAACTTTCGCGCGCAACTCATTCGTCGTTCCGTCATCGTTGTCTAGGTGTTTGGGTAAGCCCAGTTGGAGTACTACGAATGGCGCATGAGGCCGCGTCTCTTCTCCTACATTGTACAGTGCCATGGAACCGTGCAGTGCAGGGGGCCGGAGCAAAGCGTATATTGTCCGCATTGCACGATTCAATTCGGTGCCGAGGTGTTCTGAGCGGCCTAAGTGCGTTTTCCGAACCGTGCTTCTCTGCGGCGCTTGATCTCGCCACGATCTCGTGCCAAAGCGAGCCAGTTTTCGGTCTTCGTTAGCTTAGTGTTTCCGGCTGGAATTGCCTCGTATCCGTAAGGGTAGCCACTCCAATTGGAAACTCATGCCAATCACCTCACTTTTGCAAAACCCACGATCGCGATGCGATTAATTAGTAGCATATTTTGAGGGTTAAGTTACCGACGTACTTGGAAGATATCAGAAGACCAGACACCACCAAATACTTACAACAGAATTTTTCAAGGTAAAACTTCAATTTGAATCGTCGAATGTGTTAATATATATTTAATAATAATTTAAAAAAAAAACACACACACACACTCACCACAATTCTCTCTTTTTTCTCTCTCTTTACTCTAAACTTTTTTCTTGTTTGTCCTGAAACAACCGAATTATACATCATGTGTTCTTAATGAAGAGGTGGAAAACCTATAAATGCGAGCAGAATCCAGCCTCGATGGAAGCGATAACATCGCGCCACAGTATTATTTATAATATTTATTATATTGTATAATTTTTATCAAGCTATTTGAAAATGTTTTCTGTAATTTAAATATATTAAATTATAACTTATAATGTGAATGTAAATGAAATCATTTTGAGTTTTACACACACACACACACACACACACACTTGTTTTAAAATGAATATCTTTTTCTATTTATTTATGAAAATTGTGTGTTAAATATTTTTCACATATCTGATTTCATTTACACGTGTATATTTGAATTTGTTTGTAAACATATATCACACATAAGTGTAAAAAGTGATAAATAAATGTCAGATTGTCTAATTATATATATATATATATATATATATATATATATATATATATATATATATATATATATTGAGTAGAGTAACTGCCGTGTGAATATTTAAGATTTAATAAAGGATATCGGCAAAGGTTTAATTAAGTTATAATAACATTAATGTAAACATCAATTTATTATTAAAATTCCAAATTTTCGCCTAACATTTGTAGGCTTCATCAGGGAAATAAAGTATAATGAGAACAATAATGTAGTTAATTAGTTTATTAGTTGATTTTAAACTAATTAACTACATTATTGTTCTCATCATACTTTATTTCCCTGATGAAGCCTACAAATGTTAGGCGAAAATTTGGAATTTTAATAATAAATTGATGTTTACATTAATGTTATTATAACTTAATTAAACCTATGCCGATATTCTTTATTAACACGTTCGCTGCCGGTTTGAAATCATGTACTTCCGCTAGGGGCCGACTAAATACAACGCATATAAACACAAACAGTCAAATACCGCGCTGGCGCGTAACCGGCACCCAACAAAGGTATCATTTCACGCGCCAGCGCGTTACCGGCAGCGAACGTGTTAAATCTTAAATATATATATATATATATATATATATATATATATATATATATATATATATATATATATATATATATAGTCATTTTAATTTTCTTTATATGTATATATAGATTTTATTTTTAAAAATATTGATCAGATGAAACTTGGGAAGAGATTGTATTGTATTTAAAAGCTTTTCCACATATGTTACACATTTCGGAGGGAAAAAATGTTAATATTATTTTTTTATATTTATACTTTCGAAAGTATTAAAATATAAAAAAAATAACAATTTTGTAAATATGAATTATTTTTTTACCACGCTTATAGTGTTGTTGTCCCGGTCAGTCATATCTTGTAACCAATTTTTAGACCATTTCCTATTATCTGATCTCACTGAAATTTTGTTACTAAAAACAAATATTAATAAATAATAATTATTAATTAATTAAATAATTATATAAATTGAAAATTTTCAAATTGTGAAAAAGCTTATATTGAAATTTATACATTGTATATATATGTTAATAAGTATATTTTCGATAATTTAATGACATAGTTAACAATGTGATTAAGTTAGTAAATTTGTTATATATTATATTTTTATGAAATTTTTACTTTGTTAATTATGTAATTATTAAAGTGTGTTTTGATAAACTAAATTACATTGCTAAGTTAATAAGATAATTAAGTGTGTTTTAACAATGTAATCACATAGTTAAACACGCGATTAAGTAATTAATTATACAATTATTAAATAGAATAAATTATTAATAGAAAAAGAATTTATTTTAAAACAAGTGTGTTTTTAGATTATCTCAAAAAAAAAACACAATACTTTAATAATATTGCGTAATTAATTTAAACGCGTGTTTAACTATGTGATTAAGTTGTCAAAGTACACACACACACAATTAATTTTGAAGGAAATATTTTGAAATTTTGGTGAAAAGTATTTTTTCTTATTGTTGAATAAAATTCGTTAAAAACAGATGCTGTGTTGTATTTATTTTTTTCTCAATTTCATCTCTTAAAATTAGTTAAAATCTTCAATCGCAAATATCTTGAAAACGGCTGGGAATTTCGCAAAAATAACGAAATTTGCCGTCCCCTTACGAGTCTCCGATAAACCAGGTACGTACTACAACATATCCAAAAATCAACCCCATAGGACACCCCCTTATTAATTAAACCAATCTCCAAAACTGTGACAGGAAAAATCTCAATTTTTTCCTTGTTTTTCTGATAAAATTTCGTTAAAATGTTTCATTTTTCGCTTTCCTGATACAAATCTTGCATTTTACGCTTTCCTGATACAAATTTCGTTAAAATCCCTTAGCTTATACATTTCCGCAATGCATCGATGTTAAACTGGTTGCCTATAGGCAATGTATCAAAATGTATCAAAATCTTTAATCGAGAATATCTCGAAAACGGCAGGGAATTTCGCAAAAATAACAAAATTTTGCCACCCCCTTACGAACTCCTATGTTAAACCAGGTACGTACTACAACATATCCAAAAATCAACCCCCTAGGACACCCCCTTATTAATTAAGTCAAGCCTCCCAACAAAACTGATGAAAATATTGAAATTGAAATTTTGGTGAAATGCATTTTTTCTTATTGTTGAATGAAGTTCGTTAAAAACAGATGCTGTGTTGTATTTAATGTTTTTCCCAATTTCATCCCTTAAAATTAGTTAAAATCTTTAATCGCAAATATCTCGAAAACGGCTGGGAATTTCGCAAAAATAACAAAATTTTGCCACCCCCTTACGAATAACTATAATAAACCAGGTACGTACTACAACATATCCAAAAATCAACCTCCTACGACACCCCCCTATTAATTAAGCCAACCCCCAAAACTGTGATAAAAATATGCAAAAAATCTCAATTTTTTTCTTAAAATCTTTAATCGCAAATATCTCGAAAACGGCTGGGAATTTCGCAAAAATAACAAAATTTTGCCACCCTTTCACGAACCTCTAGATAAACCAGGTACGTACTACAACATATCCAAAAATCAACCCCCTACGACACCCCCCCTATTAATTAAGCCAACCCCCAAAACTGTGATAAAAATATAGAAAAAATCTCAATTTTTTTCTTGTTTTCTTGATCCAATTTACGCTTTCCTGATACAAATCTTGCATTTTAGGCTTTCCTGATACAATTTCGTTAATACCTCGTAGCTTATACATTCCCGCAATGCACTGATGTTAAACTGGTTGCCAATAAGCAAGTGATACATTTTGATGCATTGATACATTTTAATACATTTTGATACATTGATACATTTTGATACATTGATACATTTTTACGAGCCCTCGGCTATTAATTATTAATGTTTGCAAAAAAAATCTTTAATCGCAAATATCTCGAAAACGGCTGGGAATTTCGCAAAAATAACGAAATTTGCCGTCCCCTTACGAACCCCCGATAAACCAGGTTCGTACTACAACATATCCAAAAATTAACTCCCTAGGACACACCCGTATTAATTAAGCCAACTGTGATAAAAATATAAGAAAAATTTCAATTTTTCTCCAAATGTTTGAAAAATCAAAAATAGTATCAGGAGAACATGGTCGTTTGCAAACATAACTTGTTTTCTCAAAATGTTTCATTTCTTGCGAAAAAATCAAAAGTTGTATTAGGAGAACATGGTCGTTTGCAAAAATAACTTGTTTTCTTCAAATGTTTCATTTCTTGCGAAAAAATCAAAAGTTGTATCAGGAGAACATGGTCGTTTGCAAACATAACCTTGTTTTCTCAAAATGTTTCATTTCTTGCGAAAAAATCAAAAGTTGTATCAGGAGAACATGGTCGTTTGCAAACATAACTTGTTTTCTCAAAATGTTTCATTTCTTGCGAAAAAAATCAAAAGTTGTATCAGGAGAACATGGTAGTTTGCAAACATAACTTGTTTTCTCAAAATGTTTCTTTTCTTGCGAAAAAAATCAAAAGTTGTATCAGGAGAACATAAATGTACGTACTACAACATATCCAAAAATCAACCCCCTAGGATACACCCTTATTAATTAAGCCAACCCCCAAAACTTTAAAATCTTCAATCGCAAATATCTCGAAAACGGCTGGGAATTTCGCAAAAATAACAAAATTTGCACCCCCCTAACTGAAAAACACCCCTATAACCAAGTATGTACTACAACATATCCAAAATTCAACCCCCTAGGACACACTCTTATTAATTAACCAACCCCCAAAACTGTGATAAAAATATAAAAAAATTTCAATTTTTTGTCATCCAGTTTAACATCGATGCATTGCGTAACTGTATAAAATAAGGGGTTTTAACGAAATTTGTGTCAGGAAAGCACAAAATGCAAGATTTGTAACAGGAAAGCAAAACATATAACATTTTAACGAAATTTTATCACAGTTGTATCACAATGCATCAATGTATAAAATTGGGAAAAATATAAATACAACAATAAATAATAAGGGGGTGTCCTAGGGGGTTGATTTTGGATATGCAATATTTGTTGTATTAGGAAAGCGAGAAATGAAATGGAAACGGAATAGTAGGATATTAATAATAAAAATAAGTTTGTAGCCGATTTAAGTACTGTATTACAAGCAATACATTTCAGTAACATTTTTAAACACAAACATCTAAAAGTACATGTCAAGTATACATTTTTTTTAATATAAAATAAAATAATAAAAATAATAATAAATGGTATAGTGCATATCATAATAAGTATTTCTTTTTTTTTTCTTTAACATCGAGAAGCTTCATTTTGCAAGAATGCATTTTTTAAATATAGATTTTAATTTGGTTACTCCTCAATAGCCTGGGAGGCTGAATCTAAAATTGTCTCAAAAGCAAATGGTTGGAAGCCGTATCCAGTTCCTTGATAGAATTTACTTTGGAACTCCACCCTGTGAAAAATAAAATAACATAAATTTATTTGATTTATATTATGTGTAGAAATTAAGATAATTTACAAAATATAATATATTTTAATATAATAATATAATAATATATTTTATATATAACACATTAAAAAACGAAAAACTAATAACTTTTTTTTGTGTTAATAAAAAATCATTTTATGTATTTAGAATATCTTACCAGTGAAGACGTAGACAATGCAAGAAAGCAGATAAACCTTCCATAAGAACTAGAATGCTGACAGTAAGTCCAGCCCAAATAGCAAATATTATCCACAAAGCTATACCACCGACCCATCCGTCAAAGCTCAAACCAATTCGTAGAACCATGTTCCATAACACGTCGGACAATTCTAACAAAAAAAAAAAAATTAATGAAAAAAATTTATCTCTGAGAATAATATGAAAATAACGTACGGGCATGAGCAAGCGATAAAGCCCAAAGACGTAGATAGGAAGCCGTATGCGAAATGGATCCTAAGACATATTCAATAGTATGAATGCCTTGATGTATAAACATTTCCATAACGTCTTCTTCATGGGCGGGCCCACCACCACCTGCAGCACCACCATGATCGCCCGCGCCAGCTGTATTGTTATGCATCGGTTGTTCAGCATCGCCATTTTCAGTAGCTGTTTGCATTTGCTGATGTGAAACCTAATCAAACATTCAATACACATTTACAACATTTTATTCAAATATATTTTATGGTAAATCTAAGTAATTGCTTCAGTTACAATTTCAAATTCAGAACTGCACAATAACTAGCTTGTAATTTAGCATACAAATTCAAACTAGTTTCACAGTTGGTAGGCACAAACCTTATAAAAGTAAAATTTTTTAATTAACCGTTTACTTGTGCTCATAGTAGACAATTTCTAGTTTAGTCTGATGTTTAACATAACCTCATACCAGGTAACAAGTAACAGTTCATTTAGAAAATATGCCAGTTTCAAATAATTTTTTCATCATTATGATTACAAATTTTAATTTCTTTTTCAGTTTTTTATTAGAAAATCGCACAAAACTTTTTTCAAATTATTTAATTACCATATGAGAAGATTTATTTAAAAGCAACATAATAAGAATAAATAAATACAGATATTTTGCAATAAATTTTCAATATATATCATTTTTTTTTTATAAAAACAATATTAAACTTTTATAATATAAATGATATTTTGATCGCAGTTTTTAAAATTTTCAGTTGATATCCCAGAGAATAAATATATCTTACCGAGTAATTCATTTTTCGTTGATTCTTTAAAATAAAATATGGCTTAGCAAAGAGCATCCATGGCACGCAAATCGCTGCAACGAAGACTAAAAGTTTCTGTATTACCATCTGCCCGCCATAAAGATAACCGTCGCATTCTTTCGGAACGATTGTCTTCTTAAATAACACCATATTGATGAACGTAATCAAAATTGATGGCGCACAATGTGGACTATATGTCACCCATTCAGCTAGAAAAATTTATATATTAATTTTTTTTCATTCAATTTAATTGCTAAATAAATTAGATAAATAATATTTTCTTATAAACTTACGATCATCAGTTGGAAAATATGTAACCCATTTGATGAAAATAAGAAGTACCAGATATAAGAATAAGAAGCACAAGAAAATAACTTGTGGTACAAAGTCGCAAATCATATTCAGTGGTCTTTTAAAGTACCTGCAAATCATAAATAATTTTTCTATTATCTATTCTCTTTTATTTGAAATGATTTGTAATGATGGCGATGATTTGAATCAAAAATTTATTTTAATATTTGAACGAACTTCGTTTGATTTTGATTTATTTCTAAACTTATATTTATTTTTGTTCCGATTTCTTAGTGATTATTATTTTAAATTGCAATTAGTATTTTTACTTTTGAATTAAATTTTCATGTTTCATAATAAGTTTATATTTAATATGTCCTAATTTTATTGTCTATTGTATATAAATTTACTTATAATAAAATAATAAAATAACGAACCTGACAGGGAATTTAAACAATATTAGAATTAATCATAACGCAGGTTCAACAAAAGTTTTATCTGTTGACATTAATCAAAATGAATATTACTTACATATGATTCCAAAGACTGAGACAGACACCAAACAACATTTGGAAAACACCGATAATAATAGATATCTTCATTTTATACGCATTGTGGAAAATAATTTTATTATCCGTTATTTGCCAGACGGGATCCAAACCAATTGGATATGGCGTACCGTGATAGTCGTCAGTTGATGGACTCAAAGTAAACGATTTATCACTCATTATGTCCGCTTTCGATAAACGAACTTTCCAATACGAACCAAATACATTAACTGATTTTGAGAAGATATCATTGTAAATAAATCCTGTATAAATTGAAAATAATCCCATCAAGAATATAATATAACGACCGCCAAAGAATATGTTCCACACCTTAAATAAAATAAAACAGACAATTATTTTCCAATTTCCTCTTTATTTTTTTAAGTTAAAAGGGTTTTTTTGACAAATATATAACTTATCTTTTGATTTAATAAAAAAAAAAAAAGCAAAAAACCCCCTTAACTTGAATTTACCAACCTCATTGTCAGATTTCTTCGCTTGTAACGGTTTCTCTCTGACAACCATCCATAAAGCAAATAGGAACATGATGGCACCATGTCCCATATCGCCGAACATGACAGAAAAGAGAAATGGGAAAGTGATAATTGTGTAGGGAGCGGGATTAACTTCACGGTATTGGGCAATACCATACGAATCGATCAAGCCTTGGAAAGCCGATGTAAATTTATTCGTACGATTATAAGTGGGCGGATCTTCGAAAGTTTCCATACGATTTAAAATTGGCGGTACTGAACTGCCACTGCGTTCCTATAAATTAATTATTATTAAGGCCATTTCAAGGCAAACAAACGGCTATAGCTAATTTTTCTAAAAATTAGTTACCATAAATATGTAGTATTAAACGAATAAATCGAATGTAAAATTATTCATTTTTCGATTCCCACCACCTATCTGAATATAGCCGTTTGTTTGCCTTGAAATGGCCTTATTTTTTTATATAGAAAAATTACTAAAACAGATCTAATCTAATCCTCTAATCAAAATAGATCAAAACAATCTCTAAGAATTTTAGAAAATTTAGAAAAAAATTACAGATTTTTTATAGTAAAATTATACTACTATTTTTCTATAATTTCGTTATTTCTTTTTTTACAATATAATTAATTACAGAATATTGAAACAAAATTGAAATAAAATAGAGAGAAATGAATGAACTTACAGTGCCACGTCGTAAGGCAAGCTGAATACTCTCCATATCCAAAACAGGCACCCAGCATTCGGCGATCAAACATTTTTGCGTGACATCCAAATTGAACAAATTCAATGTGTGATAGATGGCTTTAATTTTGCGCACTTTAACGAACCAATTCTTGATATTCTTTGCCGCAGCAACAAGTACACGATGTCGATGGTCTTGCGTCTGTCCCAATACGGTATTCAGATCTTCGATACGAGTCATTACGCCCATTGCCATTTCACGGCGATCGGCCGGCGCCTCCGGACATGGATACAATGTTGCACGGAATCCTTCGCAGATCTTCTTTACGCGCGTCTTCAACTGATCGCCTTGGAAGAATATGATGAATACTGATTTGTACACTTGATCGCCCTACAAATACAAAACAACCAATAAATAAACGATACGCTTATCGTATATTAAAACAAAAAACTGATTGGACAGAATTTAAGCTCATAAAGCTCATACAAAAAATAGTATAAAGATTGAATCCAATCGTAAAATTATATTAGTCTTGAATATGTTAAAATTGTAAACAAACACGAAACTATATAAACAGAATGTTCGTTCGCCAAGTTGATATAGAACAATAACATGGGATTATCGATAATATGCAGAATACTTCTTTCTGAAGTAAAATTTGAAGAAATACTTAGAATACTTTCCGATAAGGAATAAAAAGTTATATAATTTGGTTTTAGTTTTAATGTGATAACATGTGCCGTTTGGTAACTGGATTTTTTTTTTTTTTTTTGATTTTTTTGGTTTTTATTTTTTTTTCTCAAAAACTATGAGATGTAGGAAAATAAGTATGATATGGAAAATGCAGAATATTGAGTAGTATAATTGAGTAAAGAAACCATTATTCTAGAATGCATCGTTTAGTGGAAAAAAAAACTGAATTTTTGAAAATTTCTCAAAGGACTGTTTTTGCTCATAAAAAAAATCTGAAAAAATTCAGTAGAATAGAGAAAAATATTGGCTACATAATAGCTTAGTAACTTTTTACTTTAACTCATACTAATTCTTCCTGCCAAACCAGATGAGTTAGAGAAAATGTTACTTAGCTATTATGCAGCTAATATTTTTCTCTATTCTACTGAATTTTTTCAGATTTTTTTGAGCAAATTTTGAAAAAAAAGTCTTATTTTGAAAAGAAATCCCCTTCAGAAATTTTCAAAAATTTTTTTCCACTAAACGATGCATTCTAGAATAATGGTTTCTTCACTCAATTATAGTACTCATTATTCCGCATTTTTTCGTATCATGCTTATTTTCTTACATCTCATAGTTTTTGAGAAAAAAATAAAAACTAAAAAATCAAAAATAAAATTCTAGCGCGCAAACGGCACATGCTAGCAAATTAAAACTAAAACCAAATTATATAACTTTTTATTCCCTATCGAAAAGTATTTTAAGTATTTCTCCGAATTTTACTTCAGACAGAAGTAATCTGCATATTATCGATATCCCTTGTTTTTGAGAAAAAAAAAACAAACTAAAAAACAAAAAAAATAAATCTAGCGCCCAAACGGCACATGCTAGCAAATTAAAACTAAAACCAAATTATATAACTTTTTATTCCCTATCGAAAAGTATTCTAAGTATTTCTCCGAATTTTACTTCAGAAAAAAGTATTCTGCATTTTATCGATGTCCCATGTTATTGTCCAATATCAACTTGGAAAACGTATATAGAATAAAGGATTTTTTCAAGTTTTTAATTTGGGATTGGGTTTAACTTCAGATTTCTTGGGTAAACCAAGTATTAAATAAATAATTTTTCTTACCGATGAAGGATCTTCAAGTGGCGTTTCAATCTCAGCTTGTCGCAGGAAAACATTGCCTCTGCAAGCTCTCCAGAGCATACGTTCAAATGGTGGTATACGTTCGCGCAATATTACACCAGCCACAAAACTATACATACAATAAAACAACGTTAAATAATATTCCTGTTTAAATCGAAAAAGAAAATCCCTCCAATAACTAGAATTTCCATTGCTCGAATTAATTTAAATTAGCCATTAATCATACAAATCTATATTGTTTTATCTCGGAAATTCTATGCTATTGGGCACAAATGTTATGATGTGAGAGCATAAATTAAAACGAAAACATTTTTTTGTTAATTTCTTGGTGTTCTTACCAGCACTTTTGTCTTGTAGGAAATGCTTTTTTTTTTGGAATTACGATTCGGCAAATGTCTCTTTATTACAAATGATATTGTTATTTGGATAAAATAAATGTATATGAAATGGAAAAAAAAACATATTTCAAATATGAATTTTTCTCAATTTATTTGTGTAATTGTGCAAAGAATCAAAATAAAATAACAATAAATTACATACCTACAAAACACCAAACGAAATCAAATATTCTATGATAGGAACATTTTTTTTTGTTTTTAATATGATGTGTATATACAAAAATTTAATTGTGCATCAATGATAAAATAAAACTATTTTTTTTTTGTTTCAAAAAAGACGTGTCAACGTGCTGGATCGATCATCCACAATAAAAGAATCCAAATTAAACTTGACATTTATCGAAATACAAATTTATAAAAATTCCTACAAACAATTTTCACAACACGTAAACAATCACTACGGGGAAACATTTGCAAAATAATCAAAACAAATGAGCCACACATGGAAAATAGCGAATGAAGCACAGTAATGATATGAAAAAATGAAATAGATATATTTATATAACAAAATCGCCATTAACCATAAATTTGTTTACTAACCATGGTAGATATTCTTCTGTTTCAAATTTTTCCGGTAAACTGCATAAAAATACGTTTGTGTAAATTGTGCATCATTTGTTATAATTGTATAAAATAAAATAAAAATCATATTGAGGCATGGGGGAGGTACAATAGGAAGTTTCTAATCCTGATACCAAGCTAGGTTCTTATTTATTCATTTTATTAAAATAAAAGCTCTTTCAGTCAGTTTCTACAGATTACTATAAATAAGCTCTTACTGTTCAATAAAGTACTTGAAGCCAATTGTACGTAAGTAATTTTACTAGTTTAAAACCGTGAACCCATTCTTATTTTTTTTACAACCAGATACTCTAAATAAAAACATTGATTATTATAAATATAAAATTTTCTTATTTTTAACTTATATAATAGAAGTAAATATTTTATACATTACAATAATAAATATTTTAATATTACCATCAGGTTGTATCATCAAAATTATATTTCAATTTTTACATGATAAACATAATAATTCACGTAAACTGATTAGATTAATATGATAACAATTTAATTCATGTTTCATTTATAAACAATGTTATAAAATAAAATAATTCATTTAAATACTATTGATATCAATAACTTATTATAATCAATTTTACAAGTCCTTTTAGCTAAATTGCACTTTTTTGTATATTTTTAAATTAATTATTGATATTTTCAAGAGTTTCGTTTTAATTTTAAAATATCAGATGTAACAAAATTATATAACAAGAAAAATATAAGATTTGTTTCAACCTACCAACAATTATTTTGGAATTAATTTACAATTGTCCGTTGCATAGGTAATGTGAAATTAAATTGTAATATATCTGTACAATTGCAAAACTAGTTCCTTAATTCGTAATAATTTGTAATAAATACCGTATTTGCCGGAATATAACGCGATCCATTCATTTTTCATAAAAGAATTCAAAGAAAACAAAAATTTAGCGCGAGTCAATTTTTTAAGGAAAAATAATTAGTCAAAAAATATCGAGTTATGTTCGGGCAAATATGACATTAAAAACAAAATTATCAACAATATTGTAAAAGGAATTGTAAATAAATTTAGGTGTCAATATATCCCTGAACTATTTGATGACACAACCGATGGAAGGAAGATGAAATCAAAGATGGGAAGTAGATAAAATAGAAAAAAACAATAAAAACAAAAACTAATAGAGGTAAAGGATAGTCAGTTTTGGAAATACGTACCCCAGTTGAACGGGGCCTAGATTGGATTGACGTGCTATTGAATCGTCACTAATGAGCGCCCTGGTCATAGATTCAGTAGGGTTCACACCCCCTTCGTGCTGCTCACAACACAACACAATCACAATTAGCAACAAACAAACGGTCACCCTACCCAGGGACGACTCGCGTACCCATCAACGCTTAGCTTAACGAAATTACCAACTAATTGTAAATCGCGACTACTGTCACATTTTCTGATCCATATATTATGCATCTTTAATAAGTCTTTAAAGAACTTCCGATTTTTTTTTAATAATAAAACTAATTGTGTTTTCTTTTATCAAACAATATTTTACTAAATATGAATTAACTAATAAGATAGATAAATTAATGTTGTACCTATATTTTATATTTAATTGAAATGATTATCAATATTAAATATATAATGTAATAATGAATAAGTTTGTTCAAATCCACCATCAAATCTGTTGCGAATCAATTCACAATTATTGTCCAAAGCATACGCAAAGACCATACTACGCATGCTTTGTTAAATTGCAAAACAGTTTCGTAGGTGATAGATGATAAACTTAATAAGAATTACATAAAATTAGTTGTGATAATTATCAAAGTTACCATTGATTTTATTAATGAACAATTGTAAAGTTTGATTGTTATCTATAATTTTTTCAATTAAATAAAATATATTCAGTATGGAGGCTTAATTTAGTAAACTCGCATTTATTAAAATAAAAATCCTTTGAAAATGTTATTAGATTCTAGTAAAAAAAACATACTTGATCTAATTTTTAAACTAATTCATAAATGAATACTTCAAATTAACTATTTCTTGAATCTAGACATATTTTTGTAAAGCCATAAAATAGAAAATGTTAAATTAAAATTCAATAGCCCGTATTCTCACCTCATTTATAAAAGTGATTTTTGCCAAAAGTACTTTTGACGTTTACTTAAAATTATTTATTAAGCACTTTATAATCATTTAGTTAAATTTTATAATACCAAATATAATAAAAAAAATGATCAAAAATTATTTACATTTGGTGAGAAACAGAAGCAAAAAGTAATTTTGAAACTAATGATAAAAGCACTTTTTCACGAAAAAGTGAGGTGAGAATACGGGCCAATGTTTCTTTGACCACAAAAAAAAACTTTAAAGTGAATTCTTTGTAATTTCCTTAACCCATAAAGGAACAGAAAAAAATGTGAACTTTAGAAATTTAAAAAATAGATACTATCGCAGTTTCATTAATCCGTGATTTATTTATTAAAATAATGGTAAATACTTTTTTTTATTTCTCAATTTTTCTGATCTACACTTTCTTTTTATATTTAATCGCAAGACGTGAATCCGGACGGATGGTAAAATTTTAAACTAACTATGTATTTTTCAACTAATAACTTTAATTATTATTTATTGAACTTCCAATTATTAATTTTTCATAATTAATTCGACCAACAAAAAGTGATTAATAACGCCACGATTGTACTTTAAATTTTCTTTGAGTATTTTTTTTTAATCTTTTTCGTCAAACGTAGCACAATAAGCGAAGCATATCACAGGACGAACATTATATCATAAGAAACATATAATAATAGTATAATCAGAAAATGTCACAGATACATTTACTAAATGCATTAGTAGTCATATCCAAGAGCTATTGATATAGAAATAAGCAAAGATACATTCCACAAGAATTTTTTACATATCAAATTTCCATTTAATCATTTATTAACTAATAAAGATTTAAAAAAAAACCGAAAGCGGTGTCATCAAAGATCTATAAATAAAAGAAATAAACCAATTGATAAGGAAATTTGTATATTGTTGTGGAATGTGTTATCATTGCTTCAAAATATCTAAGCAAAAAATTAACGTTACATAACACCTAGCATGAACAATTAAAAAAAAATCAATTAAACTAAAATATGAATTATAAATAAGTGATTTATGTGATTTGACTGAATGTGTAAGTGAATGTACATTACCTTTGGTATTTCTTTTAAAAAATGGGCGCCAATATATTTTGTACGTCATACAAATTATAAAAAAAACATGTTAAAAATAAAAGCGTTCCTGGTACCGCTACCTAATAAATAGTGCAAAATGTCATGCAAAAATATATTTAAGTTAGTAATAAAGAGACATGTGCGCTATACAAAAAAAGGGAACCATATTATTTAATAAATAAAACAAACTGTAATATTATTTTTAACTTACATACACGCACAGACACAGCTTCAAACCAACATATTTCCATTGTTCTGTATGGATTTAAATCTGGATTAATTAGTTAGGGGGAGTTAATAGTTATTCAATAATACAAATTAAGTAAAACAACATGTTTCAATCTTTTTTTTATATCAAATATACAGCAAACACATGAATAGGCATTGCTTGGAATTGACATTTAAAATATTCACTAGAAAATTATGAAATTATTTTTATGTGTGACAGAAATTTATTACATGTACTTACGATAAAATTAATCTCGGATTTTTATTACCACATAGGTATTTTATAATACGATTTACTAATTAATTACTTTTTAATATAGCTGTTAACTATAAAGTAACCTAAATAGTGTAAAACACAAGAGTTGATTATTTAAGTAATTTAATATAATAAAGAAAAACTATTGATAATAACATACAGATTTTAGATTCTAAGCAAGTCTGTAAGACCTACAAGTGCTACAAATATTTTGTCCACACTGAGAAAACAATAATAAAAATTATTCACTAAAAAGATATATTATGTTACCTTATAGGTATTACAGATTTTGTTAATATCTATGGTGTATCTATAAAAGTTGAAAATGTAGATGGCTTTTAAAAATCTGTAGTAGACAAACAAATGCTTGAAATAATAAAAATAAAAAAAAACGTACAACGACCCCATTCTATCAAAAATACATTAAGAGTCTGTTTTTTTTTTTACTTCATACCAAGATTAATTCTTCAGCAATATATTTATTACATCAAATTTCATTACAATATAAATCAAATATTTTTTAATTGTTCCAGATAAAATTAAGAGTGTATTTTGTTCGTACGAATGGCGAAAAATATTCTTTATTTTAAATTAAGTGTGGTCGATTCATGCAATGCTTAATTAAGTCACTTTTATTTAAAAAAGTATGCAAGAAATATTTTTTGTAGTTCGTGCAGCCAAATAAACACATAGCTTTAATTGAATAACAAATTTAATATATATTTATGTAATTTTACATAACTATTAACAGTAAAATAGTAGCATTTTGTAATTTTTACTATAATAATTAATGTAATATTAAATTTTTTCTGTAAAAATACATTTATAAAATATGTAAAAAAATTTTATAGTTTTATATAATTTTGAAAACAATATATGAATCGCAATTCAAATATTTATGTAATAAATTTCCACACAAATCAAAAAATCAATCAATTCCAAGCTTATGGTCAATGTAAACCAACAACACAAAAAAAACTATGACCAATTAATTAGAATCTTAATAATACGCGTGTTATTAGCGTGGTAATACGATCTATAACAGAAGTTTTATAGGATTAGAATTAGAACAATAATTTCGCTTTTTAGTACAACTGTGCGTATCACACAGAAACTAAAACTAATTAAAAACGCAAATTCTTGCCTCAAATGTGTCCGATAATTGCTGGTGTCTGCATCGAAGTAAAAGTGCTGTAAGAACAACCACATTGAGTGTCCACTAAGTTGACAGATTTTTATAATGCAAAAATTAAGTAAATTCGATTCGTAGAACAAACGGATAAAACACATAAACACTACCAACACCTTACATTTTATTCTCCTAATATTATTTACCAACATTCCGTCAATAAACACATATAAAAATTATATCACAAAATAGTAGTTAAACAAATACGAAAAATTTGTAAATATTTGTGATATTAAATATCGATAATTATAACCAATAAATGGCTAATATAAATGATCTACATGTAAATAAAATATGATAATTGAATCGCCAAAGTTTAATAACTTGATTGTGTAAACTAAAGTATATATAAAATAAAACGGCTTTAGGTTTCCCGTTTGTAGCATCAATTTTTTTTAGGTGTTTTTCAACTTTTTTTTGGAAACTTTTACAATAAATACATTAAACAACAATTATTATACTGTTGGAAAGATTAGAATACAGATTTGCCAATGGTGGCAAATAAAATGTATAATTTTTACCTCTAAATAAAAAAAAAATGGGTTAATTTTATGCACTTTTTTAAGAAAGCTGCCATTTTAAAAATAAATGTAAAAATTATACATTTTGTAGGTTGCAACAAGAGATACATGTTTTACAAGTACTATCATCTAATTTGTTTTTGTTTCAGAAATGTTAAACGCGAGTATTATCTGCCACCATTGACAAATCTGAATTTTGACCTAATCACTTTGTGGCCTTTTTTTTAGGTGAAAATTTGACTTTTTTGAAAAAACAAAACACTGCTCAAAACTTCAATAAATACACTTTCCAACGATTACTGTATTTGTTATAAAAGTTTCCAAAAAAAAATGTTGAAATCATCTAAAAAATCGATGCTACAAGTTCTTAAGTTCTGTATTAATAAATATTAATACAGAACTTAAACCTAAAGCTGATTTATTTTATATAATGAATTCTGAAAGATTGTTTACTATGGGGTATTTTTCATATTTTTGCAAATAATGATGGTGAATTTCAAAACCAAAAGTAAAATGAATAAATTTATATTTTAATTTCCAAAAATCAGTGACTGGATTCTATAGCAAATTCGAAATTTTAATCGTAATCACAATCGAATAGAAAATATGCAAGAGAGAAGTTTTAGTTGGCATCAAGCACTCGAAACTAATCGTATATTTATATTTTTCTGTCCAATTTTAATTATGATTTTGCTACGGAATTCAACCACAGTTTATACTTAGATCAGCTTCATTGTACAAATTAATAAGATAATAAAATAAAAATTGTTGAATTACGTAATGTAATCTGAATAAACATTTTTATAAATCCAAAGTTAAACATGAGTTAGAAAATAAACCCGAGTATATATAAATATTAAAAAAAATATAATAGTTTGTGGTAATATATTCAATACAATTATAATTCTTTCAACAATCAATTCCAATAAAAAAAACCATTTTGGTTTTTCCTGATTCAACAAAAAAAAAAAAAAAATTATATAAATCTACAAAGAAATATTTATGTATTTGTTTTCCTTGAAACTCAATGCATTGATTTGTCAAGAAAAAAAAATTGCTGATTCTAAAATATCATTCAGTATGAAATAATGATTCATGAGAAAAAATTCTTGAACTGGTGCCAAAATAAATAATACAATTAAAGATAATCAATATTAAGTAATTGTTTTGTTATCTGAGTAAATTGTATAAATTAAAAATCAATAATTTATAAGATTTTTATAATAAAAAAAATCATCAATGAAATAAATAAGTGTAAAAATTATCTGATTAGTTTTAATATATATATATATATATATATATATATATATATATATATATAAGTAAAAATTTAAACTAATTATTTAACTAAAAATATAGAATATTAATTCCAGTAAATATTTGATTTTCTAAAATAAATTTTATGATCTAGTTACTTATTTTGTTACCTAGTAACTCATTTGTATGTGTTGTTTATTTACTATAAATATTTGTATTTTTTTTTCCTGATGAAGACGTACACTGAGTTTGTCGAAACGTCGATTATTAATAAATATCAATACAGAACTATAATCTAAAGTCGTTTTATTTTAATATAATGAGTTCTGAAAGATTTTTTTTTTACTATATTAAAAACATTTTTTTAAGTAACCAGATAACTTTGAACAAATTTACTTTTTAATTTATGTATTGTGCAAATTTATAAAAATAAAAATAAACAAGAAAACAAATGAAGGTGAGGGTAGGTCATGTGTCCGCCAACCGTCTTATGTCTCAACAAGAAAGGGTAGTACAGAAAACTCTTGACATAAAGTGAAATGTGTGAGTAAACCTAAAATTACCCCAATTTGAGGGCCTGTCCACCGGCACGCAGGCCCTCCTCGCCCAGTAAAGTGACTTGTTCCTCTTCCCGGGCGGGATCGGCCATCTGCGGAGATTTCGAATATCCAACTTCAGCCTGATAACACAATCAATCACACCCCCCAAAAAAAAAACAAAAAACGGGGGAATCCCACCAAACTCATATTAAAACGAGTTTAAATTTCGCTACATTTCTAAACCTCCCTTCAACCCCTCCGAATTTAATTAGCTTAAACGGTTTTCTAATGGTTCCGGTGCTTCAAATGAAACAAACTGATTGCTGCTTGAGCCATTCTCTTTCTCACCCAATTAAAATAATATCAAATTAAAATACAAAAAAAAAAAACAGGACTTTGTGCTTCCCTAATTTTATCAGAAAAATTAATTTTACTTAATCAGCTATATCCGCAATTAAAAACAGATTAAATGTCTGTCCCAAAATGACATTTCTAATCATTTAAATTAAATAAAATGTTCTGCTATCATTTACCGTAATATTTTTTAATACCTTGTAAGTTTTTAACTAAAATTACAATTATTTAAAATGCTTGCTTAGAAACAAAACTATAAGACTATACGTAAATACATAAATAATACTTTTATGACGCCATTAAATTAAATGTATTTAATACTAGTTTATAATAATAATAATACTCTACGAATAAAGTAATTTATAATCCCGCAACCAATTTAATCTACAGAATGGTTATGAAATATATCGAAAGAGATTAAATGATTAGTTTTACATGTAACTAACAGGTAGTTAATATATAAATAAATAATTTTTAAACTACAAGCAAATATAACAATTTATCATATTTTTCGAAGGAAACTATACTACAACAAAGTAAAATAATATAAAAATACATTTCGACAATTTCTAGGTTTTAATAAGAATTTTCTGAACTATTTTTTTGGTAGGTAGATAGAGACCAACACCACATGCAGCAACTGCGAGATATAAAATTGAATTAATAAGAAAAAAAAAATACGTAACGAAACCAAGAGGGGAAAAAAGAAAGTATTAATAATATTAATCTATAAATAATTAGTAATTAACGGAATTCAGTCTTTTTTATGTTTTTATTATCTACTAAGCCAACGTTTCGGCAATCTATATTGCCTTCTTCAGGGTTCTACTATAAATACAAATATGTATACATATAAATACACATATTATAATAAATATAACAACAGAAAACAAAAAACACTTATAGTACAATACTTTAGTTGGTTTTACATATAATGCAAAAATACATGTAGATTATGTTTTTTTAGATTGTTTTTGTTAGTTATGTGACATTTATTATTAAAATGTTTTATTTTAGACAAGTTCTGTACCAAATAATATATTTTTACTTTATATGTAAAACCAACTAAAATATTCTGCTCTAAGTGTTTTTTGTTTTCTGTTGTTATATTTATTTTTATATGTATTTGTATGTATACATATATGTATTCAGGGTGTATAACGAAAAGTTGAAATAAATTTCCCGTATAATTCCCGCTTTTTTCCATGTATATTTAAAAAAATTCCCGTATGTAAATATGCAAGTTTAACGATAAAGAAAGTTAAAGAAGTTTTAAATCGAAGTTATTTATTGCATATATTATATTTATTTATCACAATTACAGCATGGAACATGAACTATCGCAATCATCAAATTATAATTCCATCTTCTTTTTCTTTATTTCTTCTGAAATTATATGAATATCTTCCATCATCAATCGCTTCCTTCGTTATAAATCCTTAAATATTACAAATTCACGCACAACGAAAAAATTCCTAGCATAATTCCCGCTTTTTCCCGCGTAACAAAATTCCCGTTTTTCACGCCCGTTATACACCCTGGTATTTACTGTAAAGCCCTAAAAAAGGCAATAGAGATTGCCGAAACGTTGGCGTAGTAGATAAAAAAACATTAAAAAAGACTGAATTCCGTTAATTACTAATTATTTATTAAATATTAACAGTCGACTATTTTTACAAATTAATTTTAATCAATGTTTTTGATATTTTTAATTTCAATCACCAAAAATTAATCATTCTTTACAACAGAGCACAAATCAACGTTCAAATATATAATATAATATTGATAGAATTACAAAAATAAATAAAAAAAAAAAACCTTTCAAATTATTGGTGTATCCTTTATTCAATATACTACTTTAAACTTGTTCCGTCTTTAAAGTATATACGCTTATAAATGCGCAGTAGTTCAATTTTCTATTATTTTATAAAACTAATGCACATTTTTAAAAAAATCGTTTCTCTAAAAAATTATACAGTATATCAAACGGCCTAATTATCAAATTACCATTTTCATTATGACAATAGCATATTCAAAAAAATCTAATCAATTTATTATAAAAACTCCGTTGTTTAAATTTTTTTATATAATTTAATTTTTTCCAATTCCCACGTTATTTAAAATAAATAACTAAATAAAACGTTTTGTTTGCCAATTTGTACCATGTTATAAAAAATATTATTAATTTAATTTGTGTACTTATACACGTTTGCAATGAAATAATTTTATTTTCTAATATTTTTTACACCTAGCATTAATGTAGAATATTGTTATGTACAATTAACTTCTTATAAATTATTAATCATAAATTTTATAAATATCAATAACAAAAAAAAATGTTCAAAAAGAAATAATCTTCAATTACTTAATAAAAATTTGGATCAGTGCTTTTTTAAACAAAATTTTACTGACAATAAGAGCTTTTAATGATAAAAACCGAAGCAACACGACTAAGAAACAAGCAAATTAAAATTTTATCGGAAAAAAATGAAATGGAACGACAATGGGACAAAAATACTACGAAAAAGTATGACTATTGATGGAAGCGGTTACAAATGATATTAAAAACAGAAAAAGAGAAACAGATATATATTTTATATATATATATATATATATTAGAGTGTGCGTAAAAAAAATTTTCCGGTAAAGCTAATCGATAATTTTACTTCGAAAAACATCAAAAATAATGGCCCGTATTCTCACCTCATTTTTTCGTGAAAAAGTGCTTTTATCATTAATTTCAAAATAACTTTTTATTTCTGTTTTTCATCAAATACATATAGTTTTTTTATTTTTGATCATTTTTATTATATTTGGTATTATAAAATTTAAATAAACTAAACTAAAGTGCTTAATAAATAATTTTAAGTAAACCTTAAAAAGTACTTTTGGCAAAAATCACTTTTATAAATGAGGTTACAATACGGGCCAATATTTTTTGCTTGTTTTTACGAAAGTAACAGTTCCTCCACATAATTGAAATTTTGGAAAAACGCGTGTTAATACATTAGAGAGTTATTGTGCTTTTAAATAAAATCGTGTGGTATTTACGTTTCCGTTATTTTGACATCTACACATGTAACAAAATAACGTAAACGTAAATACTGCAAGACGATATTTGGAAGAACAATAACTCTCTATTATATCGTTTGTATCGCGTATGTATTTACACGCGTTTTTCGAAAATTTCACTTGTGTAGAGGAACCTGTTACTTTTGTAAAAACAAGCAAAAATTATTATTTCTGATATTTTTTTCGATGTAAAATTATCGATTTTTTCTTTTACGGACACTCTTATATATATAAATGTAACCAGTTCTTTCGCCGGGTCAATGACGTCATAAACCGTGCTTAATCAACTATGATTATTATGAACCTCGTGATTTGCTACGACATGTATTCCAAGGCTGATATTAAATACGATATTACCATAACAGCACCCATTAAAAAATTAACAGCGATAATATTTACATTCCGTTTCTATTTGAAGCTAATAAATTTGTTATTTGCTTGACTATATATTCCATTTCACGTGACTTCTATGCTCTCTGCTCATGCATTTTCACATATATGGTTACAAATTTCAATACAGGTGTTTTGTACATATAGTACTAAAATAATATAGAAAGTTTAATACTAATTATGCAATTGCTTTAATATTGTTTTTTTTTATGACCTCAAAAATTTAACAGACAATTATTTGTATGACAAACGTTTCTATGCAAATTTTAAACTATTACATAAGTTTTACTTTACTCCGTAAATACTGTATATATATATATATATATATATATATAGAAAGTAAAAAAACGAATGTAAAAAAACTTCAATTACTTCAAAACTTCAAAAATACATTATTTTGATTAAGATCGAACCGCAATTAAAATTTTCTTCCTTGTATTTTATCAAATTACAACGAATATATATATATATATATATATATATATATATATATATATATATATATATATATATATATATATATATTAAATCTATATCTTTTACATTTAATATTTTATTTTTTAATATACATTATTATTAAACGGAAATTTCTTATGTTTTTGCAATAAAGTATATTGGTATTTCATCAAATCACAAGGAATAATTTTTTTTTTAATATCTATCTTTTACATTTAATATTTTATTTTTTAATATGTTATTTTTAAACGGAAATTTCTTATATTTTTGCACTAAAGTCTGCAATAATTGGTAGGAAAAACAGTGCACTGACATCAATTTTATTTGAAATAAACAAATATTAAATTAATTCTGAAATCTGGCGTGATCATCTCTGGTCTAAATATGATATTTCAACTTTAAATATTAAATATAAACTTAGGCAATTAAGCGTGTTGTTTGAATTTTTACGCTCCCCTTGGTAAATTGAGTCGAATTTTTTTTTGTATACCATACACGTTGTCAAAGTTTGGCAATTTTTTTAGGTCAAAACATGTTTTTTTTTCTGTGGGGTGTGGTGGGGAGCGGAATAGTTCAAATGGTCCATCATCTTGCATGACCTTAAAGATGGGATTTAAAATTTTTTCGGACGCAAAATTATATTCAATTTCATTCAAAATTGGCCGAGTTATATCGATTTGAAGAATCGGTAATTTTTTAGATTTTTCGAGTGGCGCGTTTTTTTTATATAATAAAAAAATAGAATACACATATTTTAAAACAATTTGCTGCAAATAATATTCTCTACAAACTGTTCGTTGTAAATTTTGTAAAATTGGTAGTCTAATAAAAATAATATTTTCCAAAAATAGCAATTACACAATAATGTACAACTGAATGTTTGACAATGTCTGACAAATAAAATATTTCTACTAATTGCTTCTTTTACACTTTCTATATTCTTACGAAATTTGTAATTTTATTTTTCTAAAAACGTTTATCAAAGCACATATTATGTTAGTGAATTTGATACGTATTATATATGAGCAGTTCCAATAACATTACTCTAGCAGAAATTCGATTTTCGTTGCAGAATTATACATGCTTTCATGCATTAAAACTATTTTATATTTCTTTCCTTTTAATCAAATTTCAAAATAAAAAGAAAATTAATATATACGGGCAATTGAGTATGGCTCATAGGCAAGTTTTATCTTTCATATATGCGTACAACAAATATAAAGCCCCCTGTTATTAAAATTGATTGTGTCAATCAGACTTCATAAAACACAAAAAAAAATATGTAACATTACACAAGTTAATTCCCTTTTAAAAATGCTGAAAATAATATTATACAAATTGTACAATTGGCCGTTAGTATTATTTAGAATGAATGCTCAAAAGATATATTAATTTACAAAAAAAAAACTGATAAGTCGAAAATGTTGATAAACATATACATAAAGTATATACTTGTTATTTCATTAACATATGTTATCTATTTTCAAATATTTTGTAACTTTTTAGAAATAAATAAATCTCTTTGAACAATCATATACATATTATAATTTACATACATACAGAAATCCCATTTAGTATATAAAAATACAATAATTATTATTTTAAATCATTTTTTATTTCAACAGCACCATTTGTTATACATATATTGTTATATATATATATATATATATATATACACTGTAAAAAAATAAATTATCGCAAGAAAATTGTTATTTTTACTGTTAAAACCTATGTAAAAATATTTTTTACAGTGTATTTTTAATAATAACATTCGTAAATAGCAAACAAATAATTCTTTAGCACCTTTCATGCTACGGCTGATGCTGGATTTACCGGAATTCCAAAATAAAAATTAATTATAATGAAGATGAGAAGTACATAAAAGCACATTCTTATTACGGTTCATTCTCGTTGCTGTGACAGAGAGGAAACGCCCCACAAAATTTTGTTCTACTTACAAAAACGTCAGCTGATCAGCCGGTAACTCTTGACGATGGTCCAGCAAGTGCTCCTGATTTTCACAATTATTGTGTTTACATAATTTTTTATTTCGTCGGTTTCATCAAAAATTAAAATTACTTACGTTTTATTGAAAATATCACTTTCAAAATTCACCACAAAATATTCTTTTTTTTTTAATTTAAATAATATAAAAATTTTATATATTAGAAGTTAAAAATTATACATAATCATTTAATGTTTTAAATATTAATCAATAATTTAAATCAATATTAATTAATTACTTTTTGTTAACTAAATTTGATTTCTAATAATTGTTTAATTAAAATATTTAGTATTAATGTCAAAAGATAAACTTTTATTCTTGAGTCCTAAACCTGCGTTATAGGAGTATTTAATTCTACTGTTATTAAATTTCCTATCAGGTTCGTTATTGTTTTTTGATTTAAATCATGATTTAAATAACAATTTTAATCATTTGATGTTTTAAATATTAATCAATGATTTAAATCAATATTAATTAATTACTTTTGTTAACTAAATTTAATTTCTAATAATTGTTTAATTAAAATATTTAGTATTAAATGTCAAAAGATAAACTTTTGTTCTTGGGTTCTGAACCTGCGTTATATTTAATTCTACTGTTATTAAATTCCCTATCAGATTCGTTATTGTTTTTAGCAATGCAATGACGCGTTTAGACTTTTCAGCCATCTTCAGATTTTCTGAGTTTGATACGTGTTTGTAAATTGACTTTTTTGAAAATTTCTCAAGGGGGTGGTACCTTGGGATTTTTCCAAAATAAAACTTTTTTCAAAATTTTCTTAAAAAAATCTGAAAAATACATAATAGCCTAAGTAACTTTTTTCTCTAACTCATACTGATTTGGCAAGAAAGATTATTGAAAATTAATATTTTTTGCATTTTAATTTAGTTTTTCTTTCTGTCAAACCAGAACGAGTTAGAGATAAAAGTTATTTAGCTATTATGTAGCTAATTTATTTTCTCTATTTTACTGAATTTTTTCAAAGTTTTGAGCAAATTTTTAAAAAAGTCTTATTTTGAAAAAAAAAAACCCCCTTGAAAAATTTTCAAAAATTCAGTTGCATCCTAGAATAATGGTTTCTTTACTCTATTATAGCACTCATTATTCCGCATTTTTTCATGACATGCTTATTTTCGTACAACTCATAGTTTTGAGAAAAAAAATAAAAACAAAAAAAAAAATCTAGTGCCCAAACGACACATGCTAGCAAATTAAAAATAAAATCAAATTATAGAACTTTTTATGATCTATCAAAAAGTATTCTAAGTATCTAAGTATTTCTTCGAATTTAACTCGAGAAAGAAGTATATCGCAAATTATCGAAAATGCATGTTAAACGCCCATACGAACTTGACGAACGAAAGATGAAACAAGTTTGAAAATATACCTTTTAATTCTTTGCTCGAAGTATGAAGACACCCAGTATATTAATCAGAAATAATTTACCAAATTGTTATTTACAATTATGCATAATTATAATTCAATTTTAACAATAACTTTAATTCAATTCAATTTAATACGAAATAATCTTATCGTTTCTAAAAAAAGAATATTTGTGGTCAACTTTTTACTTGATTTATAATAAATATAACATGCGAAAATAGTTCTTATAAACATGCAATGTCTTCAATATTGAAAATAAATATTTTTAATTTAATATGAAACACAACAAGACTATAAAAGACTTGTAATTATTGTTTTATTATATTTGATAAAAGTATTAAATATTAAAAAAAAATGTCGATCATATGTTAGTCTTTTATGGCCTTATATTGAAAATTTACCTTGGAATAAATATTATACAAAGGTTTGATTTTTATAAAGAAATCCAAGTAAATGCAGCATCGATTTTAAAATTAAAAAATGATGATGTTTTTTGGCATGCAGTTCATTCACAATTAATATTTAATTATATATATTTTTTACAAGTGCTCATTCAAGCTTAAAGTTAAAGCAAAACTAATTTAATGACCATTTGAATTAATATACTTGAAAATTTGTATTATCCTGCAGACAAAGTTATGTAATAAACAATTTATGTATAAAATATTGCTAACAAAATTTTGTAATGAGCACTAAAAATTAATCAAATTGAATCGCATCAAGTAATATTATATTTCTGGCGAATTTATTTTATACACATGGTCATGCTAGGTGTAGCATTTTAAAGTTAGATATTTAATGCGAAATATTAATCAAATTTTACAACAAAAAAAACTTACCTCGTCAAAGAATACTTGTGTTTTTCTTAAAATATGCTTCAGCTCAGTTAATTCCAAAAAGTTTCTCTTCAATGCTTCGGCGTTCTGATTCACTTCACGCAATTCGTTCTCCAATTTTTCAAATGTTGCCTGAAAAGAAAATTACATTAATATTTATTTAAAAAAGTGTTATTTGTCAAATTAATTACCTCTAAATCGATCATCTCCCGAGGCTGTGGTGCTTCTGGATTTTCTCCGGTATCCAACATAGGGATGCCATCTTTCTTGATTTCTTTTTCCAAGTAACGTAATTTTCTTTCCATTTCATCGCACCGGCGAACCTCATTAACGAATTTACGTTGAAAAGCATTAACATCTGGATTTAGCTAAAAGCAAAAATTTATAAAATAAGACCCATTTCTCAAAAGAGAAAGTAATAACAATAATAATAGTCTTTATTTAGCTCAAATGCTATACAAAATACAAAATAATATAAAATGTAACTCATGTATAAAATTTTCTTAAATCTATTATAAACATAAAAATTCTTTATTTAAATAATAATCCTTAAGTCTAATTTTGAATATTTTTAAATCTAAGTTCTTAAAACTATCAGGTAACTTATAATATATTTGCACTCCCTTAAACAGTAATGTATTCTATCCTTGTTTAGTTTTTTTTTCTGTAATATAAAATTTATTCTTTTGCGGAGTGTTATGATTATGTATATATTCAATTTTAACTAATTTATTTTTAAAATAATCGGGTTAAAGACCTAATTTTAATGCAATTAAAAAGATGACACATTTAATATACAAAAAAAAAAAATAGATAAATGAATATTTGTTAACAAAACTTACATCTCTAAACTGAACTAGACCCAACTCGCCCAATTCCGATACACAGGCATAGGCAGCTTCACTCTGCAGGAAAAGCTGGCACAAAGCCATTTCTTCACTTCGAAATAACGACATTTTGATCGCACTGTGTTTAACTTATTCACAGAAATATACTTTTAATATATTATGGCTAAACACACTAAACACTTAAATATTACACCAAATCCATTGTCTCAATTCACTGATTTCTAAATATGAATCACTTGCCACTATCACCACCACAGAATGTGTCCAAGAAATGTCGTAATGACAGATGTGGTTGGACAGGTCGATTGACGTTTCACCTAGTTCCAGTTAATGCGCATGCTTAGTAATGTGAACCTCTCACAAAAAATCAATAAATATACATAAAATTTATTAAAATATATATTATTAATAATGTTAATTTATTATATAAGCTGCATATTTCAAAAATTAAATTTTCTTACTATTAATTAATTAATAATTGAAATAAATTATAGTTGTGAGTGAGACTACCATCTAGTGACCAATTGCTATATTATCTAAAACTAAATATAGTTCATATTATCATTATTTATTTAATCGAACAATTTTTAAATATTCATATAGCTCAAATCCTAATACAAAAATATATGATCTTGACTTTTTAAAAAGGAAAAGAACATTACACTAATATATTCAAAATTTATTTATTTTTTATAAACATAAACTATTATTTCACAATCAAAAAGAATATTTTTGACAAACTTTTTCGGAAATTTCATGACCATGTTTCTTAGCAAATATTATTAAATTACGAAATATTAATTTCTCTTCATTGTTCAAAAATAATATCATAATATCAATACGAGGCAATCGAATAAGTTCCGTTAATAATTTTGCAATAAAATCAGCATCTTGGTCTTTGTTGAAACGAATTTCTAAACATTTTAGTAGCTTAACAAACATATCACCATCCATTTTCTTTCCTACAACTATTATTAAAGAAAATATTATATAAATGTGTTAAATGGATAATAAATATAAACGAACCTGGTACAAACTGATCGGGTTTCATCAATCTCAATAATTTTTCATGAATAAGGAAAGATGGATCGGATTTTATGGATTGCCAGCATTTCATAAATTCAAACGGAGTGAAATTTTCAATATCGAAATTATATTGTGCACTATCATCACTGCCAAATCCGATTTCAACCAGATTTTGCATTTGCATATCTTGAATATTTTCCTTGTCGTCTTCACGTACTTGAAAATTCTTGATATTTCCATAAATATTTTTTTCATTTTCGGACTGATTAAATGTATCGATATTTCTATATTTAAATGACTTATTAAGAACAGTTTCCATATCATCATTATTTACGGGTGAATTATACAATTTGGTTTTCTTATTTTCGAAATTTACTGGAACGTTCACAACTTCATAAAATGGTCCGTTACTTTTCGATGTACTTGGTATTGGAACAATTATATTTTTCGTAACTTGTTTATTATCGATTCTGTTCAATATTTCGGAATTATTTCTATCGTATTTATCAGCAATTTTAACACTGGTACATGTAGTTTTGTGTGGTAATGTTAGATTTTCTTTTTCTGTTGTTGGTTGGTTTAATTTCTTTTTCTTCGGTGATAAAGTTTCTTTCAAATCGTTTTTATTATAATTTCTAGCTGATGATAGTGAATGTTTCATTTCTTTTTCTTCTGATGTATCTTTAGTTGAAGCAATTTGTTGAGAAGATTCTTCCTGAATCATTAATCTATAGAACAAATTTATTATTTTATTATTGTACAAATTATGCCAATATTATTCAATAAATTGGAAGAAAACAAATATGATCAGTAGATTTAATTAAGTTAGGTTATGTTAGCAGGTTAGGTAAGTTTAGGTTAGATTAAAAAACAATCAAATACTGATCATTAATTAAAAAAATAACAATATTAAATTTTTATTACCTTACACTACGTTTGGAACTATTATTATTATTAGATATTTGTCGAAGCATACTTTGCGCCTCAGTACAATTTGGATTGATTTGAATAAGATTCTCTAAACAAACACTTGCCTGAAATATGAAATATTATTAGATAATGTAAACTACATTATTCATATTAATACATTATCATATCTTTCAAGACATTTTAGAGCAAGCGCTTTTCTTAAGAAAGCCTTTTCGTTTGTCGGGTCCAATTTAAATACTTCACTGCAATCTTTTAAAGCGTCTTGATATTTCTTTAATTTAATATCTGCAAATATATATATATATATATATATATATATATATATATATATATATATATATATATATATATATATATATATATATATATATATATATATATATATATATATATATATGTATATATTTATTTATTTTACAAAGCAAAACAAAACAAAAACATGTGTGTATATTCAGTTACTTGTAATAGCTCTATTGTTGAAAGCAGTTGCTGTAGATTGATACAACAAACTATTTGAATAATATTCAAAAGCATCTTCATATTCGCCGGATCGAAAATTTTCATTGCCATATTTATTTGCTTCGTTTGCTGCATGGATTAATTCGGCTTTTGTCATTAAATCAACATTTAATGTAATTGTGTTTAGTTTTTCTTTTTCTTTAGCTTTCTTTAATGAAGCTTCTTTCATCTTTTCGTCCGCTATATCCATTTTTAGTATCTCGGCATCAACATCTAGTTTATCCCAAGAATTATAATCCATCGATTTGATTCGTTCTTTCTTCTTAGTTTCACCTTTTTTGGTCAAATATTTCACTTCACGAACTGGTATTTCGTTCGTTTTGCTTTTAATATTTTTAAACGATAACAATTCTTCGTCATTTGTTTTGATTTCTTCCAGCCACCTCTGTTAATTATTTTTATATAAATTTAATGGTCCGTATTCATAGTTCCTCTTAGATAAAATCACTATTTCATGTACATTTCAAATTATTTATTATTTTCAAGTGTTTTATTTAGTTTTGCGTATATATAAAAAATATTAATTATATTTGTTAACAGAAAATATATAAAATATTGTTATATACGACAAATAGTGCTTTTAATCAAAAGGATTTCTAAAAGGAATTATGAATTTTTTACTTGAATATCTGTAGACAGATTGTTCCATTCTGCATCAGTAAGGTCTGTTTTATTAAGTATCGGTATAGATTTCCTCAAAAATTTGCTTTTTGGATAAATTTCCCGTAAACGATCTTCTGTAAATTGCAATAACTGTGGATAATAGCCTTCTTCACCTGATTTTAGTATCTGGAATATTTGTTCCAATTCTTTGCCATTACTACATGTTTCTACATAAGAAAAATCCAAATGCCCTACTGGAATATCAAATTTTTTAAGTAATGTTTCTTTTTCTTGTTTAACTGTTTGAACTAAAGATTCATTTTCGTTTGATTGAACCATTTTGTGAAATTTGTATAACTTTCAACGTCAGAACGTTATTTATTTAAAAAGTAAATATTAGTGTTACCGTAGCAACTATTAGGAAATCTCTAGTAGATGTATTGTCTTCGGAAAGTTATATTGATTAAACAATACTATTATCCACAATTTTAATAACTGTATAGTCGAAATAAAAAATTTGCTTTTTTTCGAAAGTTAGCAGCACTTTATATAATAAAAATGGAATTTTCAAGTCGAAAAAATAATTTAGAAATTCACATTCATATTTTTCTACAAATACTAATTATAGACTTGAACTTTTTTATCTTCATTTAAAATTAGTTTTTGAATATACATAATTGTATAAACTAAAGATACATTTTTAAACATAAATTATCTGACGAAAAAATGTAAAGGAAATGAAATGGGTTAAAATAAATCAGTCACATGCCTTCAGAAAAAGTGTATACTTTTGACAAGAAATGATTTACAAATGTACTATGGCCACAACACACGCATCCATCACGCAAACATTCATATCTCGTATGATCACGCGGGCACGCTTTTTTTTTTCTTCACCATTCACGCAAAATAACACGCATATCATATTTCACAGTCGTTCACAGAAAACCAAGCAACTGTATAATTATGTATATCCAATGTTTACAAATTTAGCAATTATTACAGTACACAAACTGAAAGTATAGTTGTTTTTTTTTTCGGAGCATCAACGCCGAACTAGCGGGCAACGATACGCTATGTCACCCGGCTCACATTGGGCGCCAATGTTCCCCCCGATACAGCTTACGGAATATACACCCGCCAAAATGCAAATTACCTAAAAAATCACATGAACAAGATGCATTTACTAGTTTATCTGCAAATGTAAATGGGGAAAGTTTTTTTTTTCTGTTGTAGTTTAGACACTATACTAGATTTCTTTATATATTATATAATACATAACAATATTTTTTTATTTAATATTAATGAATTATGTGAATCTGAGTCGAATGATGTGCGGATTTGGATAGACATATCGTCGGTCCGCGCACAGAATTAAAAAAAAAACACTTTGGCTTTGCGTCTAACGAAGGACTGAGATATAATAATAAAAAAAAAACACCAGCTAGTAAATGGCACTAGAAATGCTTGTTGCATCAGTCGTGTGACGACCCAATCCCGACGGCATTTTTTTTGCAAATTAAATCACAAAATAATATTATCATCACGGTGCCAGCGCTATTACACACACACACACACACGCTAAGACAATTTCGATTGGGTTGAACTGTGTTGCACAAGTAATACCTGCGCCCGGCACAATGACAGCTAACCTTACTTTGAATTTAAGTTACATTCTAAAAATTAACGTATTTACATTATTTTTTACAATTACAGATAGTGGGATCAATTAACCTCTACAGTCCCGTGTTGCTGCCATTATTAAATATAAATTCCGAGTAAATACATCTTTCATACTAAATTAAATTTATATTATACGACATACATTACAGGTTACACATTTTTCTGGTAATTTTTTTTTATTTTTATACAATATAAAAATGCGCAAAATATCACGACTAGAGAGGTTAATTAATAATTACATAAAGTATATAATAATCGCAAGCGTATGGTTAATTAAAATAACATTGTTGTGTGTATATAAATATTGCAAAATATTAACCGTGGCATTGGTTCGGAGCACGGTTAAAAACAAAAAAAAAAAAAAAAATGCGACGCCACAAGAACCACTAAGCTAAAGCTTAGAGTAGATAGTTATAACAGTAAAAAAAAATGGGAACGTATAAATGAAAAATAAAAACCACGTAATTCTTTTCTTCTTCATATATATATATAATATAATAAAAATGGTGGAATTTTCGAGTCTGACAGTGAAAAAGATATAGAAAAGAACGGTCACATTGAGGTCCTTCGTTTGTTTGTTTTTTTTTTTTACTTTTACTTTTATTATTTATTATTATTAATTATTTATTAAAATTAATAACGTTTCTTGTTTTGTTTGGTTGAACGGAGTGATGTCACACTGTGCCACCAAAGAAATCTCCGGTCGATATTCAAATGATATTTAGAAACACGCAATGAGCACTCGACGTAATTTTTTGGTGCTAAACTTGCGTTGTTTGTGTCAAATGTTGTTTAGAAGAGACGGTGTTATTTTTTTTTCAGAACCCGTAGTAAGCACCGGTGTTAGCGCGCACAAAAAAAATTTGTCGCCTTTTAGATGATGTGTCAAAACAAACTAGAAATTGATGATTACAAAACGCATTTGAACGGAATATACAAATTATAACATTAACATATATATATATATATATTTCTAAATAAATATTCGAAACAATATTATTCGTAGAAAAATAAAATCAGCCTACTGAAATCTAAGACGGACACAAGACGTCTTATTTTTACATCGATTTGTCATTTCATGACAGTCATTTAATGACATAAAATTTTATATATAATATATATATTTATAAATCGTTGACCATGAAATGCTTACTTGATAAAAATATGAAAACCATATTAATTAAAATTAGGAAAAAGTTTATAAAAAAAAAATAATAATGATATTTTTACTGGATGTAAATTGAAAAGCAAATGTAGCTTTTTAATGAAATAAAACATTATAAAGAATATTTTATACAATTATCGAATTACCTAATCCAGCACTAGATTAACTCTTAGAAATTTAATCTTTCTCAACTTAAAAAAACAACAAGAAACCAATTTCAATTGTTAGCTAAGCCACACACACCAGAGAAACTAAAAACGTCAAACATGAAATATGAAATACGAAACTGAAAATATGAAACACGAAATATGCAACTTTTTCTACAGTGATACACAAATTGAAAAAACAAAAATTAAATTGGTTTCAATTCACATAATAAACTCGAACACCGGCGATATTTTGGATAACAGTGGTTAAAATTAAATGTTTCTATATTTAGTGCAATTTGGACTTAAATATGCATTTTATCAAAAAATTGTATAGAAATAAAATTATAGACAATAAAATTTCTCACAACTTTTATTTGCATCATTTTTTATAGCACTTTCGGTTCAGAAGCTACGCGTCTTTAAATATCAAGAAATTTATTAATTTTCATGCACAGTGACTGAAACCACGCGAAACGTGAAAAAAAGATATAGAACAGGCTCTATTTCATGCAACATGTTTCTACAGCATGAAATAATGCATTTCGCTGATGTCCGTTATTTTGTGAAACATGTTTCATGTTTCTTGTTTCACGTTTTATGTTTCTTTGGTGTGTGGCCTGCCTTAGAGAACAAGCATTCCTAACTCGTTTTCCAATTTACATCCAATCTATTATTGTATATTAACATTGTAATTTTTATATTCCGATTAATTTATGTAATAGAATGATGCATAATGCAATAATATTAATTATTATATACACCCTGCGCAGATGTAGGTAACGTACTGAGAAAAAATTGGTGCTGGTTGACAATTCGGTCGCGCACTTGATCGGCAATTTATGGTTCGCGCACATAAAACCGCAAAAAACGATGGTTGAAATCAAATGGCATCCTGTATTTTTTTTTAAGAACGCACCACAACACGACGAGATTTCTTTTTTCATTTAATCATTATTTCGTAGATTTATTTATTTACGAGATACACGGATGTACGAGAGACGAGATTTAAGTGTCCGACTTTGTTTGCGACGATTTCGTTGCACGCTGAGAGAATCGCTGATGATCGGAGAGAAGTTGAACCTTGTTTGGTTTGTGTCCCAAGTCGCACTGAGTTGGCAGTCGTCGTGTGGTGTCATTTTTTTTTATTTTATTTAAATAGATGATTTTTCTATTATTTTTTTTTTTGATGTTGTTGGATGTACTTTGATTAGGAAATGATGCATTGTTGTGCGGCATTGCACCAACTGAACAAATGGGATTGTCATCCGGTTTTAACACGCACTTAACGCGTCACTTTTCAGTCCCCATAATATATATGTATATATATATATATATATATATAGAAATTTTTGCCACCTTACACCAAATTATACTCCCTAAGATTTGATTGCAAAATCGTATCCTTTACAGCTGCAAACACAAATCGGATGTTCTCGGTATCTGAAAAATATTAAGTTTTTTGTTTTAACAAATATTTTCTGTAACTTTATAATAAAGAAAATCAATCCTTCACCTTTCTGTTTACACATTTGTATCATTCCAAATAATAATTTGTTAGTATTACAAAAGCAAAACAGTGATACATTAAAAAGATAAGATTAATAAAAATTATCAAGTTAAATTCTTTCAAAACAACTTCATACGCATGGAAAAAGCTATATTTATAAATTAAGGTGTTTTTAAAGCTCCATAGTCGACCACAAAAATATTTATACTTTCTTCAAAAGTTGTGTGAACTAAATGGAAATTCTCTAACATTTAGAAGAAAAATACAAATAGACTTGAACTTTCAAAATAATTGAATCATATAATGATTTAGAATATATTTATATTCAGATACAAATATTAAATCAAATTTAATTTAATGTTTCTGTACATTTTCCAATTATTATACTTTACAAATTAGAATAAAATATATAACAAAAATGATTTAAAATTAAAACAGTGAAGACTTTTGGAATTATATTAAAGTAATTGATAATCCTGAATTCATTCCATTTATCAGTGATTGAAAAAGGGCATGCGAAATTTGTCTGGTTTATCAATGCACAAATAAATAATCTATCAAAATTGTTATCTATTAAATATAAAGATAATTTTAAATTAATACATATAGTCATAGCTGACTTTTAGCCAGAAAACAAGCAAGATTTGAACCCGAGACCCAAATGAGTTACTACGCCTTAAACCAAAAGTCGATTATATTTGATAATTTATTAAAAAGTACTTTGATAAACCGAACTTTTAAAATAAATTGTAAGAAAACAAAATTAACCAGAGAAATATTTATTTAAGATTATATTTAATAACAGAAAACAATCCTTCTATAAACTATATATATATATATATATATATACTTATATATTAGAATAAATAAACCACATATATAATTCATGCTAAATTAAATTCTTTCAATGCTGTTTGCATAATGGTATCTTTCACAGCACAAAATACAAGTTTGATATTTTCCGTGTCTTAAAAAAAAATCAAACAAAAAATAATCCAATTCGTCAGCATGCAACACATGAATAAAAATACATATATTAGTAAATTAAAAAAAAAAGTAATTTTGTTTTTACGTGCAAGACAAAACTGGGTACAACAAATAGGCATGCGAAGCAAAATAAAAATGGCCGAGATGTCACGTTACCTGTGGCACATGTAAAGTGCGAATATATAATTTTCTCGCTGTCCGGATTCAGATCGACAAACATTCGCAAAATGAATTCTCTAGCTGCGATAGCGTCCCGTTGTGGACCTATAAGACAAAAAGCCAGGCCCAACGTATTTAACTACAATATCCTAGTCACTGCATTTCAAAAGAAACTAACAAATACATATTTACATAAAATAGCGTAATAATGTACAGGTAATTACTACTTTAAACTACTTCATAATTTCTGATTCGTTTAAATAAAAAAGTTATATTGAAGTATATGAATAACTGATTGCAGAGCTTATTGATCTACAATATAAAAATAATTATATTTTAGAATAATTATATTTAGGCAATAAATTAACATTCTGGCTACTATTACAGACGAAGAGAGTTGACAATCTAAAGGCTATTTCAAGGCAAATAAAAGGCCTATATTCAGACAGGTGGAGGGAATACAAAAAAGAATAATTTTACATTCGATTTATTCGTTTAATACTACATATTTATAGTAACTAATTATTAGAAAAATTAGCTAATTTATCTACAATTAATAAATTGGTATAGGTACAGAACAGCCTCCCGTTTTTGCGGTAGTTACGCGAGTTGAAAAACCAGTGACTGTCAAACTATTCGACAGGACAAAATATGATTTTAAATGTGTTTTAACGGTCTTTAAACAACAAACTCCTACCTGAAACCTACCTACCTAACCTACCGGATTTCTTAACATAACATAACATAAGGAACAATCACACTTCTTAACATGATATAAGTTTTAACGGACAAAATTGTCAAAATTACTAATGAAACTTTTTGAGATTCACTGGTTTTTACACATGGGGCATGCGCATTTCGATGTTCACGCATGCGCAAATTTGGCTTTTTTAAAATTTGTGAAACGGGAGGCTATTCTATACTCCAGCCAATAATTTAATAACAATTTTTATATTCAGACAGAATTAACATATAAAAAAATTAATCAAATATTAAATTGTCAATATTTTCATTGTTTATTATTAATTTGATTTCCAAAAAATATATATGTTGTTAATTGTAATAAAGATTAATCATAATTTTTTTTCAAATAAATTGTATGTGTGAAATAAGAGAAAAAAATAATTTTCATTATTTTCCTTGAAAAATGCGATTTTCTTTTTTATATGTTAATTCTGTCTGAATATAAAAATTGTTATTAAATTATTAATTGTATATAAATTAGCTAATTTTTTTAATAATTAGTTACCATAAATATGTAGTATTAAACGAATAAATCGAATGTAAAATTATTCATTTTTGGATTCCCACCACCTGTCTGAATATAGCCGTTTGTTTGCCTTGAAATGGCCTTAAGTTAACAATGCTTTGTGCGACCAGGCCTTAGGTTTTGAACAGTTTAGTTAAATTGTGTAGTCTCAATATTACGACAACATAACTTGTATTGTTCAAATCGAATTAAACTGATCGTATAATACCAATCCATTTTTTTTTATACAGAACTATTTTTTCATAAAAAATCATAAACATTCTAATAATTATTAGGTAATTTCAGGATAATGAAATGAGTTTGTGCCACACCCTTTTGGGTACATGGCGTGTTTTGTATATGTATGTATGTATTTAAAAATGAATAATAAATTTTAATTAAAATACAATATATTGTATAAAAATCAAGATTTTCTTTTTAAACAAAAACAGAGAATAAATTGGGAAATTTTCTTTAACCGCAAACCGATCTGAATCATTAATATTTATCTAACTTCTTCCTTCTTGAGTTTAAATCCAGCTGATGATACAGTACACAAATCTACATTTTAATTATTTAGAAAAACAACTAGCAACTTTAGCGATAAAATTTACAAAAAAAATTAATAGAAACATGACACACCTGTCGCGCATGTGAAATGTGAATAACACATACGTTCAGAATCAGGATTCAGCTTAAGATATTCTTTTAATATAAACTCACGCGCACCGATATGATCCTGTTTTTGACCTTTAATTTGACATGTTAATTATTATCATTATAAAATGAAGGGTATTCTTTGAAATCGGTCTAAGTCCATTTTTGACAAAAAGTTAGTTAATTATAACAAAAAAATCTTTCAAAATTTTCATCATTTTGTCAATATTAATTTACGTAGTTACCATTCAAATACAAATCCTTATATATCTCCATATAAATATAAAATGGACTTACGCTACTTTCAAAGAAAACGGCTCAAATATAGAATAAATTAATTGATGTTATGATGGAAATATGTAAGAAAATACAATGAAAATAAAGTAGGTAGAAAACTTACCATCATATTCTGGAAAATAATCTACAAGATGAGAATACATAATTTTTTCTTCCAATAAATCTTTTTTATTCAAAAAGAGAATAACAGATGAATGTTGAAACCAGGGGTATGTTATAATAGTTTTAAACAATGCTTTCGATTCTTCCATTCGATTCTAGAAAGAAGAATATTTTTAAACAAAATTATATATATATATATATATATATATATATATATATATATATATATATATATATGTATATATATATATCAATAAAAATTTATTTTATTTCATATTAGGAAAGTGGTGGTAAACAACTTTGAAAATATTTGAAATATCTTACCTCATTTTCCGATTCAAAAAGAATTTGATCATATTCACTCAATGCTACTAAAAATATAATTGATGTGACATTTTCAAAACAATGAATCCATTTTCTTCTTTCCGATCGTTGACCACCAACGTCCACCATTCTAAAAAAAAATATTTTTTTGTTTTTCATTAGAAAATATGCACAATTCGTCCCAGCACAATTTCGTTTATTGGAATATGAAAAAAAGTTAAGTGTTAATAAGCCAGTTAATAAATGACGATAAAAGTGAAAATTAGTACAAGCTAAATCTACAGTTAGATACAAGGTGCCAAATATTTAAATAGTTAGTTTAGTTCAAATCAAATGGAATAAGTTTTAAAATTATTTAATTCAGGTATCTCCAGCATTTATACGAAATTTTGGAATATTTTTTAGAAAAATCTCTTTACATAGGATATTTCAAATCAATTATTCTTCATATTCGTTTATTTAAATACCAACATTAAAAGCTAACAGCTAAGCAAACCAATAGCTACAAATCATGCATTTTTTGTTTTTGTAAATCTACACTACAAATTTAAGTAACAATTCATTAGATTTATACATACTCCGACTAAAAAAAAATAATATCTTATTAGTTAAAAACTGTAAAAATAATTTATAAAAAATTCAATTATTTATTTTAATCACAGTAATTTTTTTTAATAGGTGGCTACATTAAAATAATATATAACAATTTGGATCAAAAATTTATTTTGACATTTGAGTGAATTTCATATGAAATGAGCATGTGGTACCGAAATCTATTTAAGGCCATTTCAAGGCAAACAAAATGTTATATTCAGACAGGTGGTGAGAATTCAAAAATGAATAATTTTACATTCGATTTATTCGTTTAATACTTTATATTTATGGTAACTAATTATTAGAAAAATTAGCTAATTTATGTACAATTAATAATTTAATAACAATTTTTATATATTTACAGAATTAGCATATATAAAAAATATTCAAATATTTATTTGTCAATATTTTCTTTGTTTATTATTATTTCGATTTCCAAAAAATATATATTTTGTAAATTGTTATTATAGTACTTATGTATTAATTTCAGAATTTATTTAAGTGCAATATTTTTGTAAAAAAAATAATTTTTATCATTTTCTTTAAAATATGCGATTTTCTCTTATTTCACAGATACAATTTATTTGAAAAAAAAAATATGAATAATCTTTATTACAATTAACAATATATATATTTTTTAGAAATCAAAATAATAATACACAAAGAAAATATTGACAATTAAATATTTGATTAATTTTTTTTATATGTTAATTCTGTCTAAATATAAAAATTGTTATTAAATTATTAATTGTACATAAATTAGCTAATTTTTCCAATAATTAGCTACAACAAATATGTAGTATTAAACGAATAAATCGAATTTAAAATTATTCATTTTTGGATTCCCACCACCTGTCTGAATATAGCCTTTTGTTTGCTTTGAAATTGCCTTAAGGACAGTGTTATGTATTATTTTATAAACTCTAATAGTTCTACAAAAATTTTTTGCCTTTTTTCAATAAATAGAAAATTTTATATGTTGAAAAATGACAAAATAAAATAATACAGAATACTAACATAAATTATATTAAAATAAAACGGTTAGTTATTAATTACTTATTTTGTTACCTAGTAACTTGTTTCTATGTTCTATTATTAAAAATTAAAATGTCAATTAATTTCAAAAATTTAATTAAATTACTGCTCCTATCTAGTGATCTATAAAATTGTTTGAAACAATGTTCTAATAGTTTTTTTTTTGTTTTTGTTTAATTTAATCTCAGTTGTATCTCTTATAATTTTCGAGATTTTCATTAATGGAATGCAAGTAAAATTGTGATCAAATTTCATTAAAATGCCAACATAAATTTTTGAATCAAATCAGAGAGATGATATATTTCTCGGATTATAATAATTTTGAGAGATAAAGTTTATTTGATATAAAAATGCAGTAGGTGCTTTTTGTTTTTTGTTTTTGGTTGAGTTGAGAAACGGGGAGCTTCTCGCAAGGCACACTACTTGAATTAGGTATGTAATTTGGTGGTGGCAAATTACGTTAGAACTGTACCTAAATATGATCGAATCCAAATCGAACGGATATTCAAGTATTCCAGTTGTTGGAGCACGCGCTCTTAGAATATCCTGCTCTGTAGGCAAGAAGTCAGCATCTCTAATGCGTTCTAAATCGCTAAGATAACTGTAAGAAGAGCACACTGACAAAAAACATGCACCACCCAACGAATAATTACTACTAAGATACTAATTTCCAGATTATCACAGCGCAATTAACACAATACAATCCAATTGTTTTCTTAAATAAAATCTATTTATTTTAAATCATAAATACAACCACATGCATAACCAACAATATGATATAATAATGTATGATATTATATAGAACATGCAGTTTTGTGTGTTTATTTTTTAGAAATAATAATTATGTAGGGTGATTTATGACGGATGATTCCTATGAGTAATCTAAATAAAAAACTTTTTTTCTATATTTAAAAACAAATCGTTCACGAATGTAAAATTCTTCCAAAACAATTTAATCATTTTTCTAAATCTAGAATTGGATAAATAATGTGCATGTAGTAGCATTGAATACAAATTTATTGTTAATAGAAGTGGATTATAATAAGTTAATTGTGCTGTTAAAAATTAAAACAAAATATTCCAAAAAAAATGACAGCACCACAATATTATGAAAGACCTAAGGAGAAAACAAACATAATTCGTAAAACCGTTCGTGAATCTACCCGGGTACATAATAACCAATCTGTGAATGCATCGTGCTTTTGTAAAAAAAATAATAATTAAAAATAGTGCAGGCACCAATCAGAGAAGAACAGAGGCAGACAGCAGGCAGAGATAGAGAAAGAGACAAATTCTGAAACGTGTCTCCACGGCGGGACATACCTAAACCTGATCTCTTCAAGATCAAATGGATACTCAATAATACCGGTAGTGGGCACTCGTACTCGTAATATGTCCTGTTCGGTTGGTAGGTAATCGATTGCTGCTACACGATCTATCTCCATTAAATAACTGAAAAGTTTCGTATTTATACGTACACATTTATATTTTACCAAAATTACTGGCATCCATTCGACAATATTCATAAAAATATCATAACCTAAGATAGTTATAGCAAATTTAATAGATACTTCAATATGACTAATAAACATTTCGATTTCAATTAACGAACTGAATTGTTTCTCCACTTAGTGAACCCAAACTTCATTAAGTTTTCACTTAAACTTTTACAGAGTTTCTAACAAAAATGTAACCAAATAAATTGTTTTCGATTTTTAATTTATTTGACCAGTTACAAGACAATTTAAAGAACTGTTTATTTCGTTAAATTTGAATCTAAAAAATTACAAATACTTCAATTTTTCAATTTATCTATCAACTATTTTAATTAACAATTCTTTTTTAATGAGATTACTAAATAACAAATTTCTATTCTCTGGGTACATTTCAAATTTAATTAATATAAAAAAACCTAATTACAATGTAAATAATTATATAATCAATATAAATTATAATTAGCGTTATGTATTAGTCTAATTAAGAAAAAAATAAAAACAAAAATTCATTATAATTTATGATAGTTAATATTTTTAAATAATAAAATTAAATCTGTAATCGGAACAGGTGTGTTAATTAATATTTTGCAAACTAATTCGGCAAAAGTGCAGTTTTAATTAATTTCCAAATTTATAAATACAATAATCAAAATAACTGTATAAAAAATGTATTTTCAGTTCGTTAACAGAAAAATAAAAACAATAATAAATATTGAAGACAAGTTTATAGATTATAATTTGAAATCTAAATAAAATACTTACATTATAAAGGAAACTAAAATTCCAAATATATTTTTGTTTTAAGAACCAAAAAAATAAATAAATTAATATACTATTTTTAAATAATATTACAAATTATTCTACCCCATCTACAGTTTGCGTAAATTGTTAATTTCATATTTCGGAAGTCAATAATCCGATATTGCTAATCAAATAATAAATCTACTAAATAGAAGAAATTAAAAAGCTGTTCAAATAAGATAGGTAGAAATTAAAAAAATATTATAATAGCGTTGTTCGCAGAATAAGTTCCTGACAATTTCACATGCGCGTTTCAATTTTGAGCGTTTACGAAGACTCAAACTCGTACTGCACATGCATACTTGTCAGAAACTAGTAAGGGATTCATTCCGCGAACAAAGCTTTTAAGGCCATTTCAAGGCAAACAAAAGGCTATATTCAGACAGGTGGTGGGAATACAAAACTAAATAATTTTACATTCGATTTATTCGTTTAATACTTCATATTTATGGTAACTAATTATTAGAAAAAATAGCTAATTTATGTACAATTAATAATTTAATAACAATTTTTATATATTTACAGAATTAGCATATAAAAAAAAATAATCAAATATTTAATTGTCAATATTTTCTTTGTTTATTATTATTTTGATTTCCAAAAAATATATATGTTGTTAATTGTAATAAAGATTAATCATATTTTTTTTAAAATAAATTGTATGTGTGAAATAAGAAAGAAAAAAAAAATTTCAACATTTTCCTTGAAAAATGCGATTTTCTCTTATTTCACACATACAATTTATTTTAAAAAAAATATGATTAATCTTTATTACAATTAACAACATATATATTTTTTCGAAACCAAAATAATAATAAACAAAGAAAATATTGACAATTAAATATTTGATTAATTTTGTTTATATGTTAATTCTGTCTGAATATAAAAATTATTATTAAATTATTAATTGTACATAAATTAGCTAATTTTTCTAATAATTATTTACAATAAATATGAAGTATTAAACGAATAAATCGAATGTAAAATTATCCCTTTTTGTATTCCCACCACCTGTCTGAATATAGCCTTTTGTTTGCCTTGAAATGGCCTTAATAACTTGATTAAGGGCGCCGGGGGTGTTCTCGAATTACTTACTATTTGGCAGAGTCTGTCAGCTGGTATTCTCTACGACGGTCGTAACATTCTTGAATACCGGCATCACTCCATAGGTCCTTAATCGCGTCTACGTATGGATTTTCAAACGCTGTTACTGTTTCGTAGTCAACCGCTCGTATCAATTCCGCCTTTGACTGAAATTTAGCAAAACATTATTAGGTCTCGCATTTGCACCAAATTCTTGTTACATTTTTACAACAAACTGTAAATTGAAACACTCAGTACATTCATTATGTCAAATAACATATATTTCTTTAATAATTTTAACTTGCATTGACAATAATGTGAGTTATTAACCCACCACAACCAAGCAAGACATTATATAACTTCTAATGGGTTTCAAACCACTTGAACACAATCGATATTAGTCACGCTACTACTAAATTACGACTGTCTGTTTATTTAAATAAATAATCAATTATAAAATTTGTAGAAAACGGATTTATTCCATTCAATTTCCATGGCACACGCTTGATCCTTTGATACGTTAAATAAACCTAGTGACTGATCGCTCATCAGATTTTTACGACTGTATACATCAGATCAACCATAATATAGATGGAGAACATAGCAATGTTTGATTTCATTAATAAAAAAAGAGAAGTTTTGTTTATAAACATAGTTGTTCTGTTTACGTTTTCTTCTATGTCTCTGTGTTAGCTGACGTGTCCACAAATATAGGAGTGTCAGGTTACAAAATGTAAACAAATACATAACAAAACAATTCATGCATTACAGTTAATTTGATGTGTATACCATCGCTGCTTGAATTGGTAACATATAACTGGGTGACCATGAGAAGAGTTGCCGTGAGATGTTTGTCGTTTTTAAGTTTAAGTGTCAAATAAAATGCAACCAAAACTAATTTCAATATTGTATGATTAATTTTGATGAGAACAAGAAATTTATGTTTTTACAATAGCTGTGTTTTTTTTCCATTCCACTCAGATCAGTAAATCTTCTAAATGAGCTGAGCTGAGCTGAGTTTTGCTGAGCTAAATTGTATTGATAAATAAAACAGTTTATTTGAAAGTGACGTTTAAAATCGTAAGTTCCACATATGATATAACCTAAAATATTAGATGTATTTGAATTGTTTGTGTTGATAATTTATTGCAACTCGCCGGAGATATCTATTTTTTTATTTCAAAATAAAATATTCAAATATAAATATCAACTAGTATCAAACACGTTATCAAATCTGAAACTAGGAAAATTTAAATTGCGCATGTGCGCTCACTTGAATCTCAGCTAAGCACTAGCTAAATATCAAACTCAGTATCGCTAAGGGGGGAAGCAATTCACTCACTTTGAACTCAGTTACGAGACGATAAATAAAACAGCTATTATTTCAAGGTTACTGTTATTTGCTCATCTGAGCTGAGTTTTTCGGTAATGAAAAACACAGCTAATATAGCGACAAATTTTAATTGTAATAAAATACTAATAATGAAGGACAATTTTATATAATTTCAGTTGTTTTATTATATAAAATAAACCCTACGTTAAAGTATATGTATAAAAATTTATACGCTCAACCTGGTTATAAAAATTGATCACACAATACCAATATTTTATTTTGTAGCAAATAAAAACAATAGGACACTTATAAACAAAGATAATAGAATACTTGCACATGTATACTGTAATATTTTCCATATGATTGTAGAATCATCCTGTAATTTGGATCTAATATATTGTTAAATTTTTCTTAAAAAAATTACATTACACACCAGAAAAATAGTTAATAATATAATTAGATATTTAGAAGATATTATTTACAAAACAAATTGTTAGAATGTTAATTCTTAGTGTGTATCTTTTTTTTTTTCAAATATTAAAATTTTTAAAGTGGGACGAAAGCGCTTAACAAAAGAAATCAGGAAAAATAGAGTTCCGAAGAATAAAATCCTGGATTTACAATTATAAGAAAAAAGTTTAACATTTACCAAACATTTTGTTTTTAATTTGACTAGCCATGGATGGTTTTTCATTTGTTGAAATTTTTTTCGAATCCAACTACAACAACAAGACTGCAACATAAAAGAATTATTTTATTATTTATTTTTTTTTTCTTATAATAGAACCAGAATATATTTCTATCTAATGAGGATGTTTCACTTAAAATTAAAATAAATAATATTCTTATTAATTTACTGTGATATATAAATAAATATTTGCCTGAATACATTTATTTACTATTATTTTTTAATTTTTATTTTATTTTATTATTTTATTTATTTATTAGTCTAGAGCTACTAAATAATTCAAATTTTAGAAATTTTCGGAAAAAATACGTATCACTTATTTATTATGTAGATTAATATTTTTTTAAAAAAATAAATATTGTGAAACGTCCCTCTGTTTAATTTCATACTAAAATTAAACAAACTTCAATCTAAAGAGTTTTTTTTCTCTAAAAAATTTTTTACTGTACTTATCCCTATTTAAATTAAATATTTTATTTTCTCTATTAGGTAATTTTCGCACAAAATTGTTTTCTTATGTTAAACGCTTATATTATTCACATCCCAATTTAATTATTTTAGAATAATTATCAATTGTATAATGTCATGTGGAAAAAGAAAAATTCCACATGATATAATATTGTGGTATTTAGTGCCATATTTTATATTTTAAAATACCTAAATATTTAATAAATTATTTAAATAAAACAAGAAAATATTTGAGTATAACTTTATATAACATAAGTTTTTTAATTGCAAAATAAAATAAATAAAGCCACACATTTTTAAGATAGTTTAAACAAATAAAAGATAAATAAATCTTATTCTGAATCTTAGTCATTATTTCAGACTTTTCAAATAAACGTTTATGTATATTCTAAAAATACTGTAAATAAATTTAATCTAATTTAATACTAATGGGGACGTTTCACGTGCAATAAAAATGAATTACTCCGAGTTAATAATTTATTTTTGTATAAATCCAAATAACTTTTTTATTTTATTATTTATTAATGCAGTCATCGATTTTGTTTTAAATTTCAAGCTGGCGTTCTTATCATGAGACATTACAACTATGAATGTGACAATTATGCATGCAATTTAGTAAGATTTTACAATTGACACTTAACAAGTTCTAACATCTTGTTAAAACGTGCTCATTTTTTTTTTAAATAACCAATCACTTATTTGGTTTGGTTAATAAAATAAGAACAGTAAAGTCTAAGGGTTGGTTGCATAAAACGCTGTCAAACACACACACACACATCAACCTATCAGCGGCATCGTGATTAAGCTATCAAACTGATCAATCAATCAAAGAAAATTAATAATCTAATTGCGTAGTACTGATTAAGATAATGTTTTATGCAATTGGTCCTTGTATGAGTCTGCGAACGGGACAATCAATTTCAATGCATGTCCCCTTTTTATCATGTTCTACATCAAGTTAAAACTGAATTATAGATTGTGTTTGTTATTTTAAAATAGAAAAAAAATTATTCGAAAAAATAAAAACAATAAATAGTTGAAATACTGAATTAAATCTACAAAATATCAAATAATATGTTACAAAAACATTGTTAAATATATTGCACCGTTAGCGGTTTCGTTAACTTGTCAACTAAACAATCAAATGAGAAGTTAAAGTTAACGACGTTTCATGTAACTGACCCTCAGTATTTCATTGTCCTTTATCTTCATTTAACAATGTAAAATTCTTTAGTTTTAAAATAAATGATATTATGTGAAATTGTAAGGAGAGTAAATGCTGGTTGTAAGGTTTTGGGTGCTTTGGGAAGTTTTGCTAGAAATGTAAATGTTTCCAAATAAGCCTATTTGAGTATATACAATGCAGTTTTGGTGCCTATGTTGATGTATGGTAGTGAATGTTGGGTTTGGTTGCAAAAGCATAAACGGAAAATAACTGCTGTAGAAATGAGATTTTTACGTGGGGTATGTGGTGTAAATAGGAGAGATCGGGTACGAAATAGATTAGTGTATGATGAGTGTGAAATTGAAAAAAATGTTGTAGCAAAAGTTGACATGTTGAGCGAATGTCTAATGAACGTTTGGTTAAAAAGATTTATTTGAATGATTTTGATGTTATACGTTTGCGTGGACGTCCGATGAGTAGTTGGAGTGGTATGATTAAGAGTGGCTTGCGTGAGCGAAAGTTTCCAAGTAGTAGGAATAAAAGAGCATGTATGAGAGGAATTACAAATGTGGATAAAGCGAAAGTTGCTTGTTTGGATAGGAATGTTTGGGAGCGACTGATTTCGGGATGATGAAAAGAGTTTGTGCCACACCCTTTTGGGTACATGGCGTGATTGTGTATGTATGTATGTTCTCAATACAGTGATCGATCATATAAGAAAATAAGGCTTAATTATATACAAAGTTCTAATTAATTTATTCGATGACATACAACCATTAATTGTTTTAATGTAATTTCATTATATAAAAAGTAAAAAACAAATTGAAACGTCCCCATTATAAATGGTAAATGTTTATAAAAGAGAAAAACTGATACAAAAAAAAACCAGAAACTTACTATATTGGAAGACTCTGCATATTGGATCTTAAGCAAATCCATGGCTCGTATCATGCTCTGCATGGCCATAAATATGTTCTGGTACACCAGTTTGATGAAGCCCCGTTTGTCTTCATCGGAGTAACCGGCGCCATGGATGATACGCATCTGTTTGATGAAGGTGGATTTGCCTGATTCTCCCGTTCCTGCAAACATACGTTACATATTTTTTTAATCGTGCCAAAATATTCTATTTTCGACCTAAAAAGATCGACTAAATTTATGATTTTTTTTCTGCGAAACTATAAAAGATATCAAACCGTGATTTTCTGTAGGTGACAGAATAGACTTTGATCTTCTTTTAGGAATTTTTATTTTTACTTTTGTTGGAAATTGTTTGAGTTCTAACCCTTTCTTCAAAGCTCTGCAAAATCAGATAACTCTGCGGTAACAATAATAATTCCTTTCCTGTTCATTTGAAACAAAAATCAAAAGGTATCCTTGAAGTGATATATTATCTGGTTTTGACCGATTTTTTCCGTCAAATATTCATTCGGGACAAAATCGGTTAAAAACCAAACTTCAAGGGTAGCTTTTAATTTGCGTTTCAGATGAACAGGGAAGAAGTTTTGCTGAGCTTCGAAAAAATGGTTAGAACTCGAACGATTTCCAACAAAAGTAAAAATAAAAATTCCTGAAAGAAGATCAAAGTCCATTCTTTCATGTTATTGGTTTTTAATTTTCCTTCCTCGATCTATCCTCGATCTACACCATTCTTTCACATCCAGAAAACCAGAAATAAAAATTCATAAACTTAGTCGATTTTTGAAGGTAAAGAAAGGTATAGATCGAGAATAGATCGATACCGGCCGTGAAAGCCTAAATATTATTATTATTATAAGTAATTGTTTTAAAACTTAAACTAAAAAAAAATTATCAAAAGATTTTTTTACTTATGGTATTCAAAAAAATACTAATATTATTAGTACATTACTAAAGAAATAATGATAAATTATTGATAAAATTACACTATATATATTTTTAATAACCATTTAGTCATTCAGCAACTATTTTTATCTTTAAAAATTGATTTATGTTTTCCGGTTATTTACATATTCTGCTTTTTTTTCTGTTTTAAGTCTCACTCATACTTTTATACTTAATAAACTTATTTAACTAGTATAAAATTAATTCTCAAAATCAAAACAAGTAAAAGACACGAACTTTAATATTTTATTTCGTATATTAAGTAGTGATCTATTTACTAGCCATTGCATTAATTTTTTATGTAAAAAAAATAATACATATTTATAATAAAACATCCTATAATATTTTATCCCGGAATATTTTATTTAAGACTATGTTTTAGGTTAAATCTTCATATTTTGTGCTAGGGTTTCTCCAATTCTTAATGAAACACCTTCCTCGTTGATCGAAGAAAATTCTATAATTTTCTATGTAAATTTTTAACTGTGTAAGTTTTGTGTGTGTGTTAAAGTAATTAATACCATATCTGTACTCGTATTGTATAAAAGTCAATGTAATAAAATTAACATTAAAATAATAAAAATATCACAATACACAATTACATTAACGGGTTGCACTATTCCCATATTTTAAATTCATTTTTTTTTATAGTTAAAAAATCAAAGATTATTGTCATTTATAAAATAATTCGTTATATTGTTAAATCAATCAACGATAATCATAAATAAATCGACAAATATGATTTTATTGAAGAACAAGTTTTTATGAACATTTTACATAAAAATTAATAAAAATTAATTAGATTAGTGATCTTCGACAAGTGCTTAAGTACTTTGGATCACAGGTAAGATTTTTGTAAATTTTATTTGCTACTGAAGATGGAAGCTTAGCTTCCGAAATACGTATTTAGCTTTATTTTAATTTAAGTGTGGTTTTGGGATTTTTTATATTATTTTTATATAAAAATTAATAATTAAATAAATTGAAAATGTTTTTATTTTAAAAGAAACAACCAAGTATATTTTAACAAATCTTGCGATAAAACGGGTCTGACATACATTGCATTTATTTTTTTCTATATTAATTATGTATTCTGCAATGCTAAAATAAGACTGTATATTATCAGACAAATACTAGAATAAAAACCGAGTTGCAAACCACTTCCTTAATTTTTGTACACGAGACGTTACGTTCTTAGCACTATACGACAAGATTTTTGTTTTGTAAGTGTTTTAATATTATATGAAACTAAATATGTACAATAAAAAGTATCACATATTTATTTGCTTTATTTTAATATTTTCTCAGTAAGTGACTACTAATTTTACGGATATAAAGATATTTAAAGTCTGTGTTACATTAGTAGAGTACGGTACGTCAGTTCCCGTAATTCCTCTTTTGTTTATGAAAAAGTGCTTTTATTTTTTTTTGCTTTAAAATATATTTTTACTTCTACCTCTTATCAAATATGAATAGTATTTCTGTTTTTGATATATATTTTTATATCTAATATTATAAAATTATAATAAACTAATTGAAAGTGCTTAATAAGTAATTTTAAGTAAGTACTTTTGACAAAAAATGCTTTTAAAAGTGGGTTCCGAATCACTCAGATCCAGCCGATATCAGTTCAGTGTACAAGGTTTTTAACTAACTAACTAACCTATTAACTAACTAACCCATTATTAACATAATGTAAGCATTTTGGGTCTAAAGATTCGACTTTCACTACTACTACTTTGACAGCAAATTTACTGAAGTTCTGTATATTTACTAAAAGAGACTTAACTAAAAAAAAACTGTATATGTATATTACATAATGTTTATAATAGTTTCTGATATTGTTTTTTTAAACAATTATGTTAAAATTACAGCAGTTAATTAATTATACCTGGAAATACTGGGCATCATAGTGTTTCATGATTTGTAGATAAAATTACGTTATTATTATTTTTATTTTTTGAGAGTGTAGTATTTATTACAAGCTACGCATTCCTGAATGACAACATAAATATTACACAAACGAATCCACGAAATAGAAAACGAAAGTGGGACCCATCTATGTCGCGACCACCAGACTTCCGTTGAGATGGTGTCACACGCCTACGCTTACGACTTCCGATATTCGGTTATAGAGAGAGAACCTCCACGGCGACGACTTCCCTCCACCAAACCAAAACTCTGCGAACATACCGAGACAAGGCAGCAAGAAACAGCCTAGCGCCACGTGTCTCAAGGTTTTCCTTTTCATATCACACACACACACACACACACACTAATATATGTGCGTATACATGTGTGTATATGTAATTAAATATTATAAAACACGCGTGCTACTCGCGAATTCGCATATATGCAGCACATAGACAATAATCTTTCAATTGTTTTGCTATTCGACATGGGAATGTAGTTTTCTCACGAAAAATGACAATCAGCTTTAGCCATTAATAATGCATTTCAAGTTTTGTAATAGCGTGTTCATTAGGGAAACTTAAAACACAGAAGAATTGGAATTATTTTTCGATTCACTATTACTCTATTCCGTCTCGCTTTGATATTATGAAAATGGTGTCATTTAAAAATAATATATGTAACGGAAGTTATAATGCACTTTATCACCTAATTAAGTTTTATCTCTCACATTTTCGAAATTAAAGTCATTAATTTATAAGCTGCTTGTTTACTAATTTGTATAAATATAAACATATTCGAGAAAATATTAATTGAAAATAATTATATAAGATAATAAACATTAAAATAGAATGTTCAGATCTTTGAAAGAAGAGTAAATGCTGGTTGTAAGGTTTTGGGTGCTTTGGGAACTTTTGCTAAGAATGTAAATGTTTCCAAAAAAGTCTTGCAATAATTACAATATCTGATAATAATAATACTGTAATAATTACAAGACGAATCAATATTAACAACAGATTGATAAGATAAACAATAAAAATTTATGAAGAAATAGATATCATCAATCAGTATGAAAGCAACTGAGTTAAATAAAATTTGAATTCCATTAATTAAAAATCTATAAAATATATGTGTTAGGTACCTAGTAACTTGTTTCTATGTTTCTATGATAAAAACGGACGTTGAGTTCGTCGAAACGTCGATTATAAATAAATATTAATACAGAACTTTAACCTTAAGCAGTTTTATTTCAGTATTTGTACGTTTTAATTTCTGACAGAATATATCTGGTCACCCTATATTAAAAATTTGTTTTATAATTCTCTAAATCACATAATATACTTTTTCATCTAAATGTTTATAATTTATAAAAAAATGATTTACTACAGTTGAAATTTATAAATAATAAAAAAAAAATTCCTTAACCACAAAAATGTAAACATAAGAACAAAACACAAATCTTTGACCACTGGGTAAGTTGGGTAATTGTATAATCTTAAATCGCTGATTAAATTTTTCGATAGAATTTATAATTTAAACTGTAATAGCGTAGAGTAGAGTTTGAAATACATACACGTATTTAGCTTATTGTTAATTTTGTTTATAAGTTATTACTTTTGACATAAAACAGCTTTAGGATATCGTTCTGTATTAATTTTTATTAATAATCGACGTTTCGACGTACTCCACGTACATCATCATCAGGAAAAATTACACAAATGATGTCGATTATTAATAAAAATTAATACAGAATTATATCCTAAAGCTGTTTTATTTTAATATAATGATTTGTGAAAGATTTTTTACTATATTATTTCTGAGTTTAAAAGACTGTTTTAATTTTTTTTATGCTAAACCAGAACTAAATCCAAGAATCAAAAATATTAATACGCAAATAAATCAGTTTTCTTTGGATTTTTTTCATTTATGTTTTTATATGAACAAACATATAAATTTTGCTACTAAAATAAATTCATTTATAAATTTTTTATCTATTTTTAGATATCAGTATCGAAATATCGTTAATCAATGCAAATAAACGTTCACTTTAAACTATTTTAGAATTTTTAATTTGATAAATATCAGAAAATAAATTATTTCAGTAAAATTCAACAATAAATAAGTTTATTTATTTTGATTTTGTCAATCTGTATTTAGTATAAATACGAGTATATTTAGCAATGACAATTACACGATAATTGTACATCACCTAAAGAATTCCTTTGTAATAAAATAAATTTAAAGGTTTACCACCAACATATTTTATCTACAATATTTTGTTAAAATAAAAATATTCATCATAAAGATACCAGACAGGCGTTTGCAAAATATAATATCACCAAAAACTCTTTTAATGTTTATGTTTACATATTTATAACAAACTACAAGAAACAATTAAAAGCAAATTGTTTAAAATATATGTGAAAAATATTTTTTTTTTAAAAGAAAATTATTTTTATACATTTGACGATTATTTAAATTGAAAATTTCAAACTGTAATATTTCTTGCGACTATTTCTATACGCATGTAAATTTGTGTATTTCGAAATAAAATATTATTATTATTATTATTAATAAAAGTTAAAGTAATATTTGTCCAAGATAACTACTACTTACATGCATACTAGGTTTGTTTCCACCAAATTCTGAACTAGTTTGAAACTGTATGAAACATGCGCAGTTTAATAAATTATAAACAAAAACCACATTACGCATGCTCTTGATTGTTCTGAACTAATTCCAAACTGATTTGATAACAGATTGGAACAAACCTACTAGAAATAAACGATTTACAACAAAATCATATCGAAATTTAACATTTGAACGAATTTTAAGTGTATTTTAATTTATTTTAAAACTGTTGTATTTATTAAGTGAGTAATGAGTATATATAATTGTTAAGTTTTTTTTGTTATAACTTTGTTGTCTATCTTTTTTATTTGAATTGAAATAACAGAAATAGCTATTATTTTATAGATAAATTCTATTTAATTCACTTTTCAAGTGGATTTTTGTATGACACGCCTATTTTAATATGACTGTTATAGAAATAAAATATAGTTTGTTCAAATGTCAAACAAATTTCAATATTGTGTAATATAAGAGTAATAAAAATAATTGTCATCATGACTGATATTTTCAGAAAAATAAATAAAATAAAAATAAAATTATATCAACATGATATGTATTATTTCTTTATATCGATGCATTAGCAATTTTTTAATGTTACAAAATTTTCAAAAATAGATTTTTATTCTCAAAATTTTAAGAAAAGTAATTTATAGAAAAATTAATGACTAATACACGGTATCTAAGAAAATGATGAAATGACTTGACGGCCGGACATTTAGAGCAAGGTTTAAAAAATAGAATTTAATAATTGATATGGTATGCATTTCCAGAACTACACCAACTACACCCAACCAATATACCCAATAACAACAGACATCTTCATAACACACGTATACACACAATGTGTGTTCTTCTTCACACAGAGATCCACACTCTGCGCTGCCTCCTAGTAAGAACAAGCAAAGCAAGAGAGAAGAAATACACAGAGAGACACCGATAGGAGAGGCCCGTATGTGTGTATAGGTAGGTCATGGAGCCGCGCAGGCCGGCAGCAGAACTACGAGAGATAGAGAAAGAAAGAAAGAAAGAGAGAGAGAGGGAGAGAGAGAGCTAGCAGCAGGCGGTGTGTGTTTGTGCTATCGACCGGGATGACGAGACGGGAATGAGGCACGGGACGCCCGCCGCCGCGGACGCTTACAACCCGACGACGATGACGGTGCCTGCTCGCCGCCTGGCATCAGGACGCAAAATGTGAGTGTGTATGTGTTCTAAGTCGGATCGGATCAACGAGTTGTTTAGAATCGAAGAATTTTTTATTATTATTGTTGTTGATTTTAATATTGTATATATTGAAAAATTAACATCCTATATGTATATTATATAATATATATATATATACAGGATGGCCGAAAAGTCGCTTTACCGAAAATAGTATAATCTCCAAAATGTTATAATCTATTTATAGCTTGATAAAAAATGTTCCTGAAACGGTATATTTTGAAATTGTATTTTGTTTTTTTTTTTTAATTATATTATGTTCGGCCACGCTGTATATATTATAATAAGCAACTTTCGCTTCATTCACATTCATAACTCCTCTCATACATGTTCTTTTATTCCTACACTACTTGGAAACTATCGCTCACGCAAAACACTCTCAATCATACCACTCCAACTACTCATCGGACGTCCACGCAAACGTACACCATCAAAATCATTCAAATAAATCTTTTTAATCAAACACTGCAACTTTTGCTACATTTTTTTTTCAATTTCACACTCATCATACACTAATTTATTTCGTACCCGATCTCTCCTATTTACACTACACGTAAAAATCTCATTTCCGCAGCAATCATTTTCCGTTTATGCTTTTGCAACCAAACCCAACATTCACTACCATACATCAACGTAGGCACCAAAACTGCATTGTATATACTTAAACGGGGTGGCTTCTTTAGAAACATTTACATTCCTAGCAAAAGTTCCCAAAGCACCCAAAACCTTACAACCAGCAGCATTTACTCTCCTTTCAATTTCACGATCAAAAGGGCCATCTCTAGACAGCAAACTACCCAAATACACAAATTCATCTACCTGCTCTAAACGTACACCATCATTTCAATTAATTCACTTACATCAATTCAAATTTTCTAACCTAACCCCAAATCATTCACACACACACACCGGCACACGTGTACTTTATTTAGTATCCTAAATAAATCAGTTCAAAGACAGTAACAATATGTGTTAGATCCAGTTTGGTTGTCGTGTCCGTCGTATTTCGTCACGTCGCGCGTGGCGCATTTCACCCCCTTCATTCTGAAGGAAACGCAAACGCGACAAAATTTCACGGCACTTGAGACGCGCTATGCGCACACACTCACACTCACACACCCCGTGACAGTTCACTTCGCGAAACCGACACAATGAGGATGGGAGCTATGAAACGCTAGACGGAACATAACCAGGTTTATTTGCGATGCAATTATGTACTAGAAAATATTGTCAGACATCTCAAATTATTATAATATGGTCTTATTTTTATTTTTAGTTTTAAAAAAAATCTAATTGAAAGATGTCATCCTATTATATTTTCTAGGCATTTATCATAAAATACAGAAATAATTTCAACTGTAGATTTTTTAATAAAGTATAGATTATTTTTTTAATTACATTCGATTTTTCGAAATAATTATTATGAATTAAATTATTTTTATTACATATTTTTTATTTACTAATTATATATAATCAGTCGTCGTAAACTAGTGTGTTAAAATTTAAGTTTAATAATTATAGGCACACAAAAGACACAAACAAATAGTTCGTATAAAGTGATTTCTTGGAAAATAAATTTCAATTTAAGTATTATATAAACTCAATAAACTAACAAATTAATTAATTCTTCTATTCAAACTGTATATTCTATAGGTACGTGAAGCTGGAACAACCATTTTAGCACAATCAATCGAAACCTATCAGAAAATTTAGTACTCATTTATTACTAATTTATTACGCAAAAGGCAAATTTATTACCCTTGTCTTTTAAAAAATACAAGGGGTTGTGCTAGCTTAACCGTGAAGCTAGCACAACCATAAGCACAACCAGGAAAAAAAAATATAAACTTATCAGAAAATTTAGTACTCATTTATTACTAATTTATTACGTAAAAAAAAAATTATTACCCTTGTTTTTTAAAAAATACAAGGGGTTGTGCTAGCTTAACCGTGAAGCTGGCACAACCATAAGCACAACCACGAAAAAAAAATATAAACTTATCAGAAAATTTAGTACTCATTTATTACTAATTTATTACGCAAAAAGCAAATTTATTACTCTTGTTTTTTAAAAAATACAAGGGGTTGAGCTAGCTTGACCATAAAGCTAGCACAACCACAAAAAAAATATATAAACTTCTCACATACCATACTACTAATTAATTACTAATTAATTACTAGTGTATGATGAGCGTGAAATTGAAAAAAATGTTGTAGCAAAAGTTGGTGTTAGTCAGTTAAGATGGTTCGGACATGTTGAGCGAATGTCTAATGAACGTTTGGTTAAAAAGATTTATTTGAATGATTTTGATGATATACGTTTGCGTGGACGTCCGATGAGTAGTTGGAGTGGTATGATTGAGAGAGTGGCTTACGTGAGCGAAAGTTTCCAAGTGGTAGGAATAAAAGAGTATGTATGAGAGGAATTATGAATGTGGATGAAGCGAAAGTTGCTTGTTTGGATAGGAATGTTTGGATTGTGATTGTGTATGTATGTATGTATGTACTAATTAATTACTAATTAATTATTAATTAATTTCTAGGTAATTACCCATTAATTATTTATTATTTAGTAAAAAATAACTCGGTAGCATTTTTAAATTAGTAATCATAATAATAATAGACTAATACATTCAAAGTTTTCAGTATTGTTTGAACGCTTAATGAAATCGACCGTGCAAAATCAGTGATTGTGCTGAAGTAATCAATTCGGAACTCAATTATAATTTTGGTCACCAAATGATCGACTGCTACCCTTCAAAATGCATTTCGAGTGGTTGTGCTGGAATAATAAATTAAAAAATATTAAATAATAATAAATCAAAATACAGTAGTTTTGCACTGAACGTTAACAAAACTAAGAAAACAATCAAACTTCCTGTATGTGTGTAAATATTTGCGTAATGCATCCCTTTCTTTGTTATTTAACAACATCATTAGAGTTACAAAAAATCGGCGCAGTAATTAAATATATTTTCTAATTAGTTAATAATTCTAATTAGTAATTTCTTATTATTTATAGCGCAGTTTTTTCCGATTCAACCGATTTAATATAGTTGACATATTAAAGGAATGATTCTGACACATTACGGGTCATTGTAACTCATTGATGATCTAAAACTAGTCTCACATTATAATGAAGTTTTTTCCTCGCTCAATCGGATTTCATATATTACACATTGACACATTAATGTGTCAAACTCACACACACATATATTGAACATATATTGAAATTAATTAATAATTAATTAGTACATACATACATGCATACATACATGCATACATACATACATACACAATCACGCCATGTACCCAAAAAAGTGTGGCACAAACATGCTCAGACATGCTCTTTTATTCCTACTACTTGGAAACTCTCAATCATACCACTCCAACTACTCATCGGACGTCCACGCAAACGTATACCATCAAAATCATTCAAATAAATTTTTTTAAGCAAACGTTCATTAGACATTCGTTCAACATGTCCGAACCATCTTAACTGACTAACACCAACTTTTGCTACAACATTTTTTTCAATTTCACACTCATCATACACTAGTAATTAATTAGTAGTATGGTATGTGAGGAGTTTATATATTTTTTTTTGTGGTTGTGCTAGCTTTACGGTCAAGCTAGCTCAACCCCTTGTATTTTTTAAAAAACAAGAGTAATAAATTTGCTTTTTGCGTAATAAATTAGTAATAAATGAGTACTAAATTTTCTGATAGGTTTATATTTTTTTTTTCGTGGTTGTGCTTATGGTTGTGCCAGCTTCACGGTTAAGCTAGCACAACCCCTTGTATTTTTTAAAAAACAAGGGTAATAATTTTTTTTTTTTACGTAATAAATTAGTAATAAATGAGTACTAAATTTTCTGATAGGTTTATATTTTTTTTTTCGTAGTTGTGCTTATGGTTGTGCTAGCTTCACGGTTAAGCTAGCACAACCCCTTGTATTTTTTAAAAAACAAGGGTAATAATTTTTTTTTTACGTAATAAATTAGTAATAAATGAGTACTAAATTTTCTGATAGGTTTATATTTTTTTTTTCGTGGTTGTGCTTATGGTTGTGCCAGCTTCACGGTTAAGCTAGCACAACCCCTTGTATTTTTTAAAAAACAAGGGTAATAATTTTTTTTTTACGTAATAAATTAGTAATAAATGAGTACTAAATTTTCTGATAGGTTTATATTTTTTTTTTCGTGGTTGTGCTTATGGTTGTGCTAGCTTCACGGTTAAGCTAGCACAACCCCTTGTATTTTTTAAAAGACAAGGGTAATAAATTTGCCTTTTGCGTAATAAATTAGTAATAAATGAGTACTAAATTTTCTGATAGGTTTCGGTTGATTGTGCTAAAATGGTTGTTCCAGCTTCACGTACCTATATTCTATAATATTTTGAATTACAAATATAATTCCACAAAAATATAAATTTAAACTACATAATAGATAAATTTAAATAATTATCAGCGGAAAATTTCTGATAAACAATATTTATCTTATTTCCTAGAAAACACAGATCCTAGAATTTCATCATTTTCATTTCGCTTTTATCGATAATTTTAAAAATTATATCTGTCTTTCCACTCAATGTAGTGACATGCAAAACTAAATAACTCTATTATATGTTGTCATTGTAGAATTTTTTATTATGCTTGTATGCTGTTCATATGTAAAGAAAACTTTAAAAATAAATTTTTAAATAATTTGAAAGAAAAACGTCTAATATATTATATTCGTTCACTTACAGTTTATTTCGAAATTAATCCACGGTTTTATCTTTTCAGTATAATCTTGATTATAAAAATATAGGCTGGTACTATGAGTTCGGTTTGAACTAATACCAGTTTTAAAACAACGTAACTGTCATAAGAAACAGAACTAAACACCCACAACCGAACTTGTGGTACGAGCCATGTAGTTCATTATTGTACCCCAATTTTATTGAATTTAAAATTGAAATAAAAATATGATACATTAAGTACAAATATGCAAATATGATTACTACAAAATCACAGATTTTTAATGGTATAAAATAACCAAACTTCTCAGTAACTAAATACTGAAATTTTATTAGTTTTTTTTTTTTTTTGAAAAATATAATCATAGTCTGTTTAGTTCTAGTTCATAAATAATTTACTCTAGAGAACAGAATCATTTTGGGTATAATAAATAAACGATTAAACTTATATAATTTTATGAATCTAATCCACTTTTGCATAAAACTTTTTTATGTCTTATAGTTTTCATCAAATTAAAAATATATTCAATATTATGTACATGTTTTAATATTAAATTTTTTGCAAGTATTTAAACTGGAGTTACCTATGGTCCTAGTAAACAAACTTCAGAAATCGAAAAACAACGAGTTTGATTCTTGTCAGGTAACAATTTTTAAGATTTTTCAAACAAAAATTAAATTAAATTAAATTAAATTAACAGAGATAGCTATGGGTTCTCGGTGAAACAATAGACAATTTAAGCATTTTGTACACAGAAAAAAAAGCCTCAGATCAGACTAACTTTTCTAGAAAATATAGAGATTAAAACAGCAATAAAATCAAAAGCAAACCTAATGGACGAACGACTCGACAAAATAGCTTTGTTCGCGAAAGTGAATCCCTTGACTAGTTCCTGACAAGTACGCATTTTGGGGTACGATTTTGAGCCTTTGTGAACGCCCAAAATTGAAACGCACATGCATAGTTGTCAGGAACTAGTGGACTCATTCCACGAATAAAGCTAATACCATCTCCATTCATCAATATAGTAACTACAAGTTTTTCCGATATTTTATTCCCCTTCCCATCTAGATATTTAAATTCAATGTTTATATTTTTGCTGATGTTGGCTTAACTGCCGAAATAATGTGCTAAAGATTTGTGAACATATACCAAGTGTTTTATTGGAAATAAACTATTAAAACACGTAATACTAATCTGTAATAAAAATCTGTCCTTCCGAAAAACTAGTGTATGATTTTGTTAGACATTCGTAGCGATTATTTTCTTCTTCTCACTACTGATATGACAGATTAATTTGTATTATATGATGTAGATTGTAGAATATTAGCTTAGTTTGGAAAATTTGTATCGCGTATATCTAAAGTTTGAATTACATTATACTTTTTTCGTCTAGATTCATACTAGGTTTCTAGTTCAAGTTTCGTTCAAGTACAGATAGTCAGTTCTAGTATAATGTAAATCAGATTTTTGCATCCAAGTTTCCTAGTATAGAAATATACAACATGCTCTATTTTCCTATTCAAGTTTCATACTAGATACATTATACGCATGCGCACGCAATTGTACCAACCTTATATGTATCCATTTTTGTTTAAATGTGTTTTTCAGTGTCTGTCAAATTAAGTACTTTATATTTTTAAGTTGGCGTACTAGCAATACATCGGAAAAAATCGAAGAAATTCGACAATACACGACCGATTGTGAAAAAAGTATGAAAATTGAACAAAACTTGAACGAAAATTGAACTAGAAATCTAGTATGATTCTAGACGAAAAAAGTATAATGTCATTCAAGCTTTAGCTTAGTTTGGAAAATTTGTATCGCGTATATATAATTATGTATAATAATTATGACGAAAGGACTATTAGAAAAAGAGATTGGTTCTTTCTTACCGAGCAGAAGCAGTTTAAGTTCTCGTCGGGCATCACGTTTATCTCTACGCAACTGTCGTTCGATTTCCTGGTTGATGCGTTTCTGCTCCTTGGCCTCTTCGGACATGCAGCACGTCATGATTGGGGGGTCGTCAGCGTGGCGCGGCGCGGCAACGAGCAGCCGGGTAACGGGCGGCGGCGGCGGAGCAGGCGACCGGACCCGCGGCCTCTCGGCGGCGGCGGCGGCAGGCGACGAATATTACCTACGGCGAGCCGCGACCGCTGACCAGCGCGAGACACACCGGAAACACAGCGCTGACGCTAGCAGCATGCATGCGCCGCCACCCCTACACACAACATCATCATTATTAAAATGTATCCACAGAACTTAAAAACATTAGACCCATTCAATATCACTTAAAGTTATGCGAAAATGTTTTTAAATGTAATGTATTTACGCAATATTTTAGGTACAAATTCCCTTGAAACAATACAATACAGTGGGTTTATAAGAAATAGATAAACTATACCTATACACATATATATATATATATATATATATATATATATATATATATATATATAAACTACAAAATTATTTATTTTTCTGTACAACACACACGTATATATACACTCGTATATGCGTTGGAAAAAATAAAAGTTAGGTTATGAGCAAATTAATTTTCAATTGTTGTCATTAATTTTTTCGAATCATTTGCTATGGTATTATACTATATTTTTCTATATTTCATCAAAATTAATACACCAAAAACCTTGATACTTCAATTTTGAATTTTTGACGGCAATATAAATTTGTCCTTAATTTATTTTATTTATAACATTATTCAGACGAAAATTAATTAAAAAATAACAAATACAATATCAGAAGAAGTATTTCGATTCTAATTACTCAAATTTCAAATAAATCGGATATAGGTGTATAACCTAAAAAAAAAATATGTCAATTTCGTCAAACAAAAAGTATACAGTAGTACTTAAACATAAAATAAAAATCTCATCTACAGTAATATTTTTTACTGAAATAATAAATTTAAAAATAAAATGCATTAATCACAATAAAATTTTCGTGATTGAAAAATAGATAAAATATAAAGTATATAACATTTCTATACTTTATATTTTATCAATAGTTAACCAATAATCAATTATTTAATTAAAATTTTTAAACAGATATTTAAATTAAAATTAATAAATTTTTTGTCACTTTCAATATTAGTTAAATCTATAAATTCATTTCATTAAATACTGTTCAATATTTACAAAAATAATACAAAAAAATGTAATTTTAAATTTTATCTGAAGTATAATACAATGCAAATAACTTATTTGATGTTAGGTATAATCTTATGATAAATAATGACAAATTAATTTTTATATTCACCTAATGCTTCTGAATATGTAAATGTATCGGTAATTAACTATATCTATATTTTACTATCGTTTAGTATATTCTATGCTCTACTATTACTTTCAATATTTAACGTGTCAAAACATTTCATTAAAATTAATTAATAAACAAATTTGGTATAGCAATTAATTAATAATGTAGACAAATAAAATTACATAATATTGGCCCGCATTCACACCTCATTTATAAAAGTGATTTTTACTAAAAGTATTTTTGACGTTTACTTAAAATTATTTATAATAGTTTAGTTAAATTTTATAATACTAAATATAATAAAAATGATCAAAAATAGAAAAACTATTTATATTTGATTAAAAACAGAAGCAAAAACTTATTTTGAAATTAATGATAAAAGCACTTATTCACGAAAAATTGAGGTGAGAATACGGGGCAATTGTTTTTTTATATATACCTACTGCAATATAAATTTCGAAAAAAAATGTGAATATTAATTTTGAAATATACATGAAACAATGGTATCCAATAAGAAACTAATACTATGTAAAAAAAAAAAACAAAATAAGAATATCCTATATTTAAGAATTCCAAATATAAACAAAAGAAAAATACACACAGCAAGAAGAAACGATGATGTACGAATTGATTGTATATTTTATAGATATAACATACTTACAGTTTTTGATAATTTGAGTAAAAATCTTTTCGAAATTGAACATTTACAATGTGACAGTTTTTCATGAAAAATAATACAAGCGCTTTTCGGTACTATCTAACCTTTTGTTTATGGGAGCTGTTCGATAGTGAATTTAACGTAGATGTATCTGTTTAGATATGAATTTTTACGTAACTATATTCTTCTGGTAATGCAAAATTTTCGTATGAAAACGCATTTCCAACGCATATATACACACACACATATACACTAACAACACACACATACATACACAGCGGTTGAACCCCCGTTCCTCCCCCACTGGGTGTGGTAACTACTCTATGCTACCTACGAAACGACTCGATTCCGATCCCACAACTGACTGAATAGAAATTTCTAACTTATAGGCTGTCGTTAACATGAATTCACATACACATAATCCATTTAGAAATAATCAGATTGACGAAGCCAAACTGCCAATACTTGCACGTGTTTATTAATAAGATTAAAATCGAGAACAAATGCGACAAGTAATGGGGGATTCGCACGTATTGGTTCGGGCCTGTTTAGGTTACCCGAGCCGTATCAAAGCTTCAACACACCACACAGACACTTGCAAAACTCGAATGCAACATACGCCGTACCTAGATTAATATCCATAGAGCGAAATTGTATTGAACACCTTTACTAAATTGCACTATCAAAATAATAATCACTTTTGATTATACGGCAACCGCCTATTCACAATATGGCGGTCGTACTGATCTGCTGTCGTTTTGGCCGTACACAGCGCTACACTCGTGCATCACAGGAAGATACATATTACACATACAATCGCCGCCAAATTTAAAACCAACTGAAAAAATTCATTCATTCATCTCTTCCCAAAAATCATAAGCTACTAATAAACCCTCCATTTATTTCATTCATAAATACCGAAAAAGAATTTAAAATTTTAATTAAAAATAACGTTATTTATATGTATTTCGAAAGTTTCCAAATCTTGTATATTTATTGAATAGTAGATGCAACAAATTTCTAGAATTTTTATTTATTTTTAATTATCTAGTTCAAATAAAATACAAGAATACTACACGTATATATTATTTTATTAAATATTTGTAAAATTATTCTAGTTTTCACATTTTATAAGTATTTATAAGTTATCAATTTAAGTAATAAGTAATCACAACTTCAACAGAAATTCCAAAAAACGAGATAATTAATATTTTTTTATTTAATAATTTTAAAATAATACAACTTTTCAGTTAATGTTATTATACAGAATTTAACATATAAAATAAAATAATTAGAATATGACACCTTAATAGTATTAACAAAATTGGATTTGGAAAAAATTTACAGAATAAGGTTTCTGAACCTTGTACATAATTTTCTATCTAGAGCAATGCAATTACTTCGATAAAATAACTTAGCCCTAATGGAAAAATTTAATAAAATACATATATGTAACATAATTTTTTATTTGAATTACAATAAAAACTGTACATACACACTGTGTTACATATATAACCTAGTTTACATAAGTAAAAATGTGAGTAAATTTAATGATGTCGTTGAAACATCGTTTAGAGTATTGCTGTTACACAAAGAAAAAATGATTAAGACAATACTAAAACATTCCATGTACATAAAATTAAAAATAAATGATATATAAAATATGTATGTATGTAATCAAACGAAGTAAAAAAAGCAAAGTATATTTAATAAGTCAAAAGTCACACAATGTTTCATAACAAATAAAATAAAAATATATATAAGCTTGTTCGTTGACAGATATAATAGAAATTTTGTCTATTATTTTATATAAATTAGTCACCTTTTTTTTTAATATCTACTGAAAGATTGTAAATACGTGTTAATAATAACAGTTGCACCTTTATACATATATTTTAAAATTAAAAAGATATATATTTCATTTTTCATATTAACATAAATAAAACGGCATAAAATGCAAAACTGACTTGTTTCATGTAAGATTTATATATTTTTCTGATCATTATAAAATATTTCGAATAAAAATAAATAAACGTTGAAGAAAGATTCTTTATTGTTTTGTACAAAAGTACAAGAAACAAGTCATAAACAAATAATAATAAAAATTAACAAAATAAATCCACGCAGTCTATCTATACAAACACCAACATAAAAATGACTATACTCATCGATACTGGATACTAGTACGCAATTATTTGGCAACTCAGGACGGGATTACACAGATACAATAATAATAATAATAATATAATTATATAATACAGGTTTTTATAATACCTACAATTTCCCAACTGCATTAATGCAGTGTTCCATAACATATCTGATTGTTTTTAAATTAAAGTTGTGTAAGATCTTAACAAGTCATTAAACATGCGAGACATATAAAATTTTAAAGAAATACTGAACAAAAAAAACTATTTGTTCAGTCAATTTATTATATTAGAAATAATTAATTTATTTCAGTTTCGGAAGACTTTCAAAAACATGCATTTAACCTAACAAAATATTTGTCAGTTTTGTATTCATTTTATACATATTTATATAACTACAATAAAATAACATTTTTCTCGTTCAAATACTGATCTCACACATCTCTAACGGAAAGGCACTTCATGTATACTCTAAAAAATCTAACATTTGTTATTTTTTCTAAAAATTATGTTTCTTAACCTCGGTATATGAGCGTAAATGAGATTGTTACAATAATAATTAAATATCTTATATGATATATCGATGATAAAAATTCTTTTTTTTTGCATAAAAATATAACAGTTTTTGTTGATATTTTATTATTATGATTCAAATACTCTCAGCAAAAAAGTCAGAAAAACCACAACAACAACAATAAACTGCTGTCGGCCCTCATTAATATATTGTTCCGATGACGGCTCACAAAGGTCGCGTAAAGTTTGCTGGAAACATTCCTTTTTCACCAGTTGTTTCTTTTATGCCCATCAGCCAGCCTTCCTCCTAAAACAAGAATTTATCGATTATTTCCAATTCAATATTAACCGTTTGAGTGCCACGGGTCTTTGCGCTGTTTCCCCGTCCAACAGTGCCAAGGAGTGCTTTTGCGCTTGTCTCATTCCCTATTCTACATTGTTTAGTTCATTTATATTATTATAGTAATCGTTGTTTATAAGAATAAAAAGATGTACGTACACCTACTAATTGTAATATTATTTTTCGAGCGAAACAGAAGAAGCGCTTGGCACTCGAAACGGTTAAAATTGATTTCTCAAACAATATGTACCAGTACCTGTTCCTCAGGATCATCGTACTCCACAACTCTGATAGAGTCTCCTACTTCAAACGAAAGCTCATCGACATCTTCTCGAGTGTATTTGTATGTTGCTTTCACTCTGTAGAGGACACCTGGTGGTAAATTATCTGTGGTAGCGCCTACAAATAAATATACATTCTTTCATTGAAATTGACACTTAACACAAATTCAATAATATATTTCCGATTAATAAGCCCTTTAACGTATCTTTGAAATTTAAATCGCTAGTACATTTTATTTAATATCTTTATGAGAATTTCATAAAAATTTTATTATTTATTACATGATAAATATAAAAATAATAATAAAATAGATTTCAATACATAAATACCATATAGTCATTAACTAAAATCCAAAATTAAAAAAAAAATATTTTAATACTAAATAAGTATACTAGATTTATTATTAACATAGTTACATTAATTTGTAAATGTAGAATATATAAAAAAAAGTTTTTAGATTTACAATGTTACTGATTATAATTTGAAAAATTAGAAAATAACTTAATTAAAATAATATTTCTAAACAAAAATTAAGCAAAGTAGTAACAGCTAAAGTATTTTTGCAAAAAGTATAGTATATTCCACTAGAAAATAATTTTTAATAGAATGTCAGATATTAAAATTTTAATAACATTTTATATTATTCAGACGAAAAACAATTGAACAAATAATTTTATGCCTGATTAAAATCTAATGCAATATTTCGAAATCAATCAAAAATATGTTTGTTCGTTTATACTGTAAAAAATGTATGTAAATTTATATATGCAATAGAAAGAGAATGTAATATTACGTCAATTATCACAGTAAAAATTACAAAATGCTGCTATTTTACCATTAATAGTTATGTAAAATTACATAAATATACATTACATTTTTTATCTTAAGCTGTCCCAATTTATCAACATATTTAATAGTTTAAAATTGTAAACAGTGGCTTATAAGAAACTTCGAGAAACAATGAACATCAAGTTACATGGTTTGACTTCATTTATTTCACAATATATTTTTCTTTTTATTATAAGTACGTTTCAGCTTCATAATGAAGCCATCTTCAGCTTTTAATGTTTAAGAAGTCATGGAATCAATTCATTTTACAGTTAACAAAATTTTAATTATACAGACAAATTAAAAAACATATAAAAAATATATCAACATATCAATTTATTATTAAATACATGACAAACAGTAACAATGTTATTAAAATAGTAAATGTTTCGTCGTTTTTTATATGTTTTTTAAATTGTCTGTATAATTAAAATTTTGTTAACTGTAAAATAAATTGATTTCATGACTTCTTACACATTAAAAGCTGAAGATGGCTTCATTATGAAGCTGAAACGTACTTATAATAAAAAAGAAAAATATATTGTGAAATAAATGAGGTCAAACCATGTAACTTGATGTTCATTGTTTCCCGAAGTTCCTTATAAGCCGCTGTTTACAATTTTAAAGAAAAATTCAGGAACAAAACGAAGATTACTAATATTTAATAATTAGGAGAACGTGTTGATAAATTTAGACAATTCATAAAAGTTCAACGAACAGACCAATACTCGTAAATTATACTCCTATATTGTATGCCATCATATTAAATATAATTTTTGCAAAAAAAAAGTAGAGTGCAGATGTCTAAGCTAACACTAAACTGAGCTAGTAAAAAATGTGTCGCGTGTGCATGTGTCTAAACTTACCAACGGGTATATCATAAAGTTCCTCAACATTTTTATTGGTGACGACGGTGGTAGTTTCTGTGGTAGTGGCGCTAGCTGTACTAGAAGTAGTGGTGGTAGTAGTGGTAGCTGTATCGGTTATATTATTATTATTTGCAGCTGGGGTATTATTCGGTATGGGTGAGGGCGGTTTTACAGGACTACTGTTACCATTAACAACAGGTGGCGTAATTTGTGTGGGTGTACTGGGAAGTACGGGAGATGGTTCTGGGGGGGGAGTGGGCGTGGTCGCCGGGGAAGAACTGCTTTTTTCGGGTGTTTTATCAGATTTAGTAGGAGTTACGGGATGCTCTTCAGCCGCGGCTGCAACAACCATTTCAAAAACAACACAACTCTGGTTAGATTCTCAAAAGAGAAAAAGTAAAACAACTGTTGGTTAGCACAAGTTTTTATATTAGGCTTATTAGATTCTATATTCTGCTTTTGCTGTATAGAATTGATTCTTTACTGAATTATTATCGATATTGTATAAATGAAATGAAACAGAAATAAATGATATTTACATGCGATTGAATGTAGACAACAACTAGACGACATATAGAGACTATATACTTACGAGCAACAGAGTTAGTGGGCGATGAAGGTCCATTATTCATAACAAGTGTCGAATTAGCGTTTGGAGATTTGGGTAATGTTGTGCCATTGTTTTTCTTAATCGTGTACGAACCTCTTTGACTATCTGTTGCTAATTTATCGACTATCGCTTCTAGTTCGGCAAATACCTGCATTTACAAATAATATACATCAGTAACAAATCCGACAATTTAGCATTTAGATGTTATTATATAAATTATAATTACATCCAGGGTGTATAACGGAAAGTTGAAATAAATTTCCCGTATAATTCCCGCTTTTTTTTTTACGTAAATTTAAAAAAATTCCCGTATGTAAATATACAAGTTTCGATAAAGGAAGTTAAAGAAATGTTAAATCGAAGTTATTTATTGCATATATTATATTTATTTATAACAATTACAGCATAGAACATGAACTATCGCAATCATCAAATTATAATTCCATCTTTTTTTTCTTTATTTGTTCTGAAATTATATGAAGATCTTCCATCATCAATCGCTTCTTTCGTTATAAATCCTTAAATATTACAAATTCACGCACAACGAAAAAATTCCTAGCATAATTCCCGCTTTTTTCCCGCGTAACAAAATTCCCGTATAATTCCCGCTTTTCCCGTTTTTCACACCCGTTATACACCTTGTACATCACACTATTACTTTATAAAATATTCCTCGACTATTTAAAATAAATTAGGCCCGGGTACAAATTCTGCTTGGTGTAAAGAGTATGTTGATATAAAAACCATAATAGCTATGGCAATACTTGTTAAATTTTTTTTAATAATTAATAAAAAACTATACTTAATAATTTCGCATATTTAATAATTATCTTTATATAACATTCATTAAGAATTAATCAATTTAAAAAATATAAACAAATTTTTTTTTTTTAAGTAAGCAATAGTTATATGGATAATAAATAATAATTCAAAAAATTATGAATTAACATTTATAAACTATACGTTATTTTACTTAATTAAATTTGATCTAAAATTTTAAAATATATTCTCATATTTAATTATTAATTATAACATAAATTTTAATGCCAATCATCTGAAAAATTAGAAATATTCTAGCTTTCTCAATAAAACAGTATTAAGAAATAGTATCATAAGAATTTCAGCAATATTTCTCAAATAAATCATTTATTTTTAAGGAAAAAAAAATTTCAAACAAACTTTATACCCCTAATAATTTTTTTAAATAACCTTATAAAAAAAAATTATAATAAAATAACTAAAACTTTGTATTTCAAATTCAATATTAAATTGAAGAATGATTATTATTATAAATTATAGTTTGAGTATCGTACAATTAGTTGATTTGAAATAAATAATAAATTGTATTGCTATATAATAATTAAAAAAAATCTCGTATTATTAATAATAATGGTAATATTATTGAAAAATACCTTAGATGTTTCATCATGGAAGACTTGTTCAGCGGAGAAAAGCGTCTGCAAATTGGTGACCAGGAACAGAATTCTGGAATCGTACAAGGCGGGTAATTCATCGTGTAATTCGCTATTGAGCACTTCGTAGGTCCGTTTCGCTTCCTCTAATTGTTCGCGACCTTTCATCACCTTCAAGTCATCACGTTTCTTCGCCATATTTGCTTGTATAGCTTGAAAACTGTGTCGTTGACTATCGTAATCCACTAATTTTCGACCTCGTTTGTCAACTTTTTTCTACAAATCAAATAAACATTATATAATATACATTCACTACAGTATTTCATATAAAAAATAATTTCATATTGTATAATCAACAATACAAGTATTTATTTTTCTTTATCAATTGTTAAAAAAACTCTTACAAGATTCATTCAATTTGTTTCTTTATTTGTGCTTCTGTTAATCGCATACTTAAAGCCGAATTAACTCAAAAATAACTACTAATGATCAGAATCAGGCTATTGGACGATATTTGTAAGAATATAATGCTAAAAATTTGATAAGTTTAAAAACATCTGTAGGTATTAAAAACAACAGTAAAGTGTTTCCTAGAAATTAATTAAATATTTGATATATTTTTTTTGTATTTAACTTTCGATTTTAAAACTTTAAATAGAAATGTGCATATTTTAAATATTTTGTTTTCATACTTTTTCTCACACATCACAGTTAAAACCGAATTGCATAACAATTTAGATATTATATAAAAATATAAATATTTTTTTCATTTGATTCGTAAAACATGACAAACAATTTTTCCATCAGTTTTAAATTGAAAAAATTAATTACGAGAAAATGAAAATAATAGAAACACTTCATAAAGTTTATTTATTCTACATATTTTAAAAACAGATAGCTAGAAATGTCTAAATGAAACTATTATTACAGAAATTCATTTCTGATGTCAAATTTAAAATATATTATTATCAAATAATTGTGCAAAATAATAATTTAAAACTATAGAACTTGCTAAATTTATGTAAATTATTAAAACTAGTTTTTTTTTTTTTAATAAATCTTGTAACAGATAACAATAATAGTACAATACCGGCATGTTACATATTGTTTGAAATAAATCAATATCTTGATAACATTATTTGCTTTTGAAATATATTTAGTTGCAAATATTCAAGGTTTTTAACTATGACTGTAGTATAAATAAATTGAATTGTAAATATTTATATTTCAAATATAAATACAATGTTAAACATTTAAAAATAACATTTTTTTAAAAGTATAAAACGTTGATGAAAACAAACCATATTTAGTTAGACATATAAATCTTTAAATGCTTTATAATCTATTAAAACTTCTATAACTTTTTATAAATAATACATATAACATAAATTTACCGATAAAATGTATTTAATACTAAACATAAATTATGAAAATTAACTTGTAATTTTCAGCTTTCTAACATAACAGAAATGATTTGTGGCTGTATGTGTAAATTGCAAAATTAAATCATAGAACTTTCTATTTTAAATTTACATCGCATCTCTAATACATGAATGATTATATATGATTTTATAACTGATACTAATTTACAATTTTCACCTACATACATTATACATAACTGGAGAAACAAAAATATTACGTAAAATACTGTAAAAATTGGAATATCACAAATATTACTGATAAATTTTATGAAATTGTATCTCAAGAGCTCGTCTTTTGAAAATAACAAAATATTTTTCATCAATCAATTGATATCACATGTTCTTATTAGTTGTGATATCTAGTTTTAGTTCTATGATCTGTATCATAAAAGATTCTTCGTTTTCTTCTTCCAGAAGTTAAACGAATGAAAAGTCGTATAATGTAAACCGAAGATTACAGACGGACAATCTTTAAATACAATTAATGTTTACATCTACGTACATCTCTTAAATAAAATGTTTTATAATTTTTTTTGCAATAAATTAAATTATACTAGAATTTATAAATATATTTGAATCAATTATATGAGATTATTTTTTACTGCACAGACAACATAAATATATTCATTTCTTACGTAAAATGTGTAGGTTTTTAACATTAGTTGTTGTTAGTACAAACCTATTAATTTAAATAAATTTTCACTTGTTACACTGGATTTAAATTTATTAACAATAATTACTGATAATAGTAATATTTCTAAATATGTAATCCGTAATTAAAAAGTAATAATTTAATGCATATCTCAATTACAAAATTATGTATTCATTAAATTTCATTTAATTACCATTTCTAGTTTTAAATTTTAACTACTGATTAATTGAATTTCGAAATTTAAATATATATATTTATAACCATTAAAAATTTACAACTACTTTTAGAAATTATTTTTTTGTTAAAAAAAGATTTTGAAATACATTTCAATTGTTTGGTAACCATTTTAAAAAACTCTATTTAGCTTTATATAGAATTTCTGATGAAAATAAAATATGCAAGTGATATTGAAAATGTACGTTGAATGAATCTAGTGCAGGTTGTTATAATTGACAATATTTTGTGGAAGAAAATGTTTCCAATATTAAAAATAAAATTTTTGTTAAACCGGTATAATAACAAGGCGAAAGTTGCATGCTAAAAAAAAAAAATTGTTTGACGTAAATTGATTTCTGGATAAATAAGAAAAATTTGTGCCACATTTTCATTATGTATGAGTATGCATGTAGCTTTATTTTAATTTGGAAATGTCAAGTGTATTCTAAAAATATTAAAATTAAAAACAATAACAATAATAATATTTCTAAAATGGCTATGATTATAAGTTATTAGTAAAATTAATTTGTTAAAAACCTTATATTTTAGTAAAACACAAACTAAATATCAATAAAATATTATTTGTGATTATAATAAAAATTATGATTCTCAAAAATGTATGATCAATATGTTGTGCTGTTTAAAAATGGAATTTTTTTTTTAGATATAATGTCTCACCCTCATTTCGGGAAACTGTCCCTGGTACGTATTGAGCGGTATCATAACTTGATCGCCCAATTTATGACTAAAATCTTGCCATAACATTTCGATGCTTTGTGTTTGCATGTACAATAAGTCGTGGCCACTCCATTGACTTTCGTAAATGTCACCTATTGCCTCCATCAGTGTTTTTGATGCCGTTTGTACATCTAGAAAAATCGCAAAGAATATCTTAATTGGATTTTCGCATTTTAACATTTATAGATTTTTTTTAATCTTTGTAAAAGTAAAAAACAATTTTCTTTTACCATTTAAAAACAGGTAGAAATTGCTTTCAACCAATGTGCTTCATATATAGAATATCAAACTAGTTCAGCATTTGGTTGGAATAAACCTAATATTTATTGGCGGTTCGAGTTAAAATATGCCACTCTAGTAACAAAATAATTAACTACAAAGAATATAATTATTGCACATGTACGCTACTGATAAACATTAAATTTACAATTACTTAAATAAATTTAACACCATTTTTCGAGATAATCCACAAAGCAAATATTTTGATAAAAGCTAAAATAAATTTAATTCAAAATAAAATATAACTTACGAAGCTCAAAATATAATAATATAATAATGAATATTCAATATAATCATTTTTTATTTGTACATATTTATTTATAATACAAATAATATAAATATAAAAAGATAAAATTTTAATTTTTTTTTTCTAATAAATTCAGTAATAACGTTAATGGATTAAAAAACTGTTAAAAATTTGATTCTGATTGATGAATTAGCAATTTCAGATATCGTAAAAAGTAGATTAAAAATCAATTTCGTAAATATCAAATAATGGCTTAATCAATAATCTTATATAATCACATATTTCGTGATAATGTTATTTAAAAATTTACAATGTTTTGAACATTCTACACTTTTTACTTATTCACAATGTTTGATGTTTGAATATGATCATATTTGTAGTTCAAATAAATAATTTAGAAAAATATTATACTTACTTCTAATACACCTAATATAATTATTAAATTCCTTTTGCAGTCTGGTTGCGGCATTTTGTTGTTTAGTGAAATTCTGTAAGTGTTCGTCAAAAATATCGTCTGCTGTACGGTCCACTTTCCCTAGGTTTTGTAAAATCTGAAAATAAAAAAAAACATTATTAGCTATTTATAATCAAACTGTAACTTTATAATCTATTCAAAAATTATTTTTTAATGCAAAATATTAGACTTAAGAGCCAATTACTGGAATATATTATATACAAACTACTTTTAAAAAATTACCATAAAAAAATAAAATTGAAATACTCGTAGAATGCTACGTATTGCAAAATTCGGATAAGCCCGATATGTATTTGAAACGCTAATTCCAAAACAAATATTTCAGTACTTTTTCATTTATTTTGCACAACGTATTAATCTGCTAAATAAATATTCTTATTTAATTACTAATTTTTCATAAAATAAAACAAATATATTATTTAACTATAATATTTTCTTGCTGAATGATTATTATAATTATTTTTAAAAAAATAAAGTTTACTGTTTCATTATTATTATATTAATTCAATTTAGTAATTAGATACAAATTAAATTTATAGAATTTTCTGGGCTGATATGCCGTGGTCGATCTATCCTCATAGCAAACGTTTCGCCATACATCGTAGATGGCTTGATAACTGAATTCAATCACCAAGCACTGAATGTGTGGTGAAATGTCTGCGACGAGGATAGACCGACCACGGCATACTAGCCCAAAAAATTCAATTAATTCAATGGATACCGGCCGTGAAAGTCTGAACATTACTAGATAAAAATTGTATTTTACAATTTTAGAAATAATCTGTTATATTACATATATATCGTGAAACATATAAAAAACACTATTAAAATATTTATTTTTTTAAATTAAAGCTTGGAATTTAAACTGGTTTGAAACTAAAACTGTAAACAGCGTTCTACTTTAATATATAAAAATACTGATTGTAATAAATTAATAATAAAACTATTTAGGCAACGTGCACAACAGAATTGTTGCACAAGTTGCAAACTTTTTGTTATTTTATGAAAGAAACAACAGGATTGTTTATTTTCAACGTAGTATTAAAACAGTCTTTAATTTGCACATAAAAATTATAAATAAACACATTTTAACTTAAAAATCTACAACCATAAAAATATACTTTTATGTTAGACTACAATTTTTCTTGTTATAAATATGTAAACATCACATCAAGACTTTATGTCGCACAAGTTGAAAATAATCAATTTACTTAAAAATATTTGTTAACTGTAATTTAATAATAAAAATTTATATTATCCATTTTATTCAATTCTATTCCAATCAGATAATTATTGCTTTAAACATATTGGTCCGTATTACGAGCTCGGTTATAAAATTGGATTTAACTAATCAATAAACTATTATAAGAGCAGGACTAAACAAATGAATTAAAACACCCGAAAATCAAGCTCGTGATACCAGCCATTTTTTTTTTTGCTTTTCTGAAATGAAAAATATAAATTAACATTCAAGCATTATTACAATGTTTCAGTAATGTAGAAAGTTTTAACTAATTCAATCAAAGTTGTATCTTTTATAGTTCTTGAGATCCCCATGTATAGCAGCATAAATAAAGCACTTGATATAAAGTATAATATTTATTTCCCTTTTATGAAATAAGATTGACATTTAAATTCCGCCTCTTGTAATAATTCGTGGAGCTATGTTTTCACATTGAAATCAATTTGAAATTAGCATACACACGGGCTTTTGATATTAATATTAAATTAACTTTCGATTACCATTTAAGAAACTTACACCTACTGCTTCTATCATTTGTAAATAACGTGAATTTTTATTAAATTAACAACTGTAAAATTTATTAATTATTAATTCAGTAAAATGTCCCATTATGTCTTCACATATAAGTCAATGTACAAGTATACTAGAAACATTTATTGACCGCCAAAGTAATTTTCAGAATTCTGGCCTCAAAAGCCAATTTAATTTAATCATATATATCATATTATTATTATTTTCTGTTCATTTATTAATAAATTTTCTGTTTTTTTTAAGCCACCCTTGATTTTTATTCTTTTACCAGAAGTCATCTATCCCTAGTTACGCTTATACTACGAGATAACTCGTAGCTGTACGAATATGGCAAGTCAAACAACTACGAGATAACTCGTGATCGGCGCTCTAGACAAGAATTACGAGTTATCTCGTAGTTGGCTATCAACGTGTTAAATATTCTATAATATAATTAAAAAATTGTTTATAATGTATTATTTAATATTTCTGTAATAAAATTTTAACTTCTGAAATAATATAAAATATACAAATCGTTGATATTAGAAAAAAAAAGTAGTTATATAACGTTTGTAACACAAACATAATAAGAAAAACATTTTTTTTTAAAATTTAGAAACCTTTTTAAAGTAGAACATTTTCAAAATATACACATAAATATAATTCCAAAACTTATATCTTACAAATTTATTTACCATTTAAATTAATGACATTCATAAAATATTTCTGTTTACGAAATCTTGTAATTTCTATATATGAAATTCATGTGTTAGTTACATCAGATTTTCAATTTATTACTATAATCCAACCATAATTCACAAATTCAATATCAATAAATTCTACTGTATCACTCTTATCATTTAATCAAACATCTAACTATTTACCGACTGCTGTCAGCAAAATATGACAATTCAATTTGCTCAATCCTACGATTTAATGCACTAATTCGAAACGGACGGTTGTTTTCCATTGAACTGCACCAGAACACATAGCACCGCTAACTTTACACTTTACACTCTTTTCGTGCCTAACCTATTATTATATTCAAATGTTTTATCAATTTAGGATTAGTTCACAAACTACTTGAGGTATGCGCAATGTGGAATTGGCTTATAATTTATAACAATACGCATGTTTCGTACAGTGCAAATCAGTACCATAGCTAGTAAGAAAAAATCTAAAATTACTTTGCCAAACAAAATTAAATGATAATATCTTTTGATTACATTTTTCAACACATGACAAAAGTTAACTATCATTAAACTGCACTTTTAGCAGTAGCAATAGAATAAGGATGCAATGTGAATGTAGCTTAATGATCATTAAATTTGGTCATGAAATATTTTCCATTTCAAAATAATTAAAAATAATTTATTTTTCTACTAACGTTGAATAATATTTTCATTATATATGCATTTCTAAATAATTTATGCTCTTCATTACTCACGCTTCAAGTCAGTTAATTTTTGAATAATTACTCAACAATTAAAATATTTGATGAATAATTACCATATTATATCCTCGTTGAATAAATGCACTAATATTACAGAATTTTAAAAAATTAATAGTGTCAACCGACTTTATTTTGGTGCAGTTTGAGTAGGTATAGAATGATCTTATGTAATTAAACACAAACTTACACCCGAAGTGAGAAGTTAGTGGTGACGCGTTTTGCGTCACCCTCAAATGGAATACGGCCTATATTTCAACATGCTATACGTATCACAGTTCCCGATTCCAAAATACGTATTATCATAAAGTTTCTCGGACGTGGGCTCGTCTGGCCATGTAAGGCCGGGTTGCGTGGTGCGGTCCAGTCACAAGGTTGTGCCCCTCGACATCCAGCAGTTGTCCGGCACGTCCACCATCTACGTCTAGTCACCCATACAATTGATTCGCCATTAGCGGACCTTATTTGGGGTTTCTGTTTGTCTCCGGAGCGATTTGAAAGTGGCTAGAGAGTCTTGCGAAGAAATTTATGCATTTCGTTAAATTTGCCATTTACGTGAAATAAATAGATAAATGTTTATATATTATTCGTAGAATTAGATAAATATTATTTTTATTATTCTTTGAAAGACATTATAATGTCAACGATTTTTTCTATTATTACGAATTATTTTTTTTATAAAAAAAAACTCAAAATCAGTTAAAAAAATTAATAAAAACTAAAATCCCTAATTTAATATGTTAATACTAAAAAAAAAATGATTAAATAAATTGACAGTAAACAACGTGATTATGGCCCAGGTGCACAAAGTACTGTTAACTTAAAAAGTTGGCAAGTTAACGAATTGGTTAACTTACAAAGCGTTGGACAATTTCTCATCAATCTCAATAACAGTATAATTGCTTAGTTAGGTAACTATATGATTAGCTAACAATGTTAGATACCAAATATTTGACATAATATGTAAAAAGGCCACTTTAGATGGTAATAATTTATGAATAAATATTACAAATAAATCATGAATAAATATTTTGAAATTGATTTATTTTAACTAAATATTTGAGACAGATTTGTGTCAGTTGGTAGCAGTGGTAGATGACATGAATGTGCATGTTCTCATAAATCTGTCCCAAATATTTCGTAAAAATAAATCATAAATTTTTATTCATGATTTATTTCAAATATTAATTCATAAATTATTAACAAATTATTAAGTGGCATTGTTTAGAAAACATAATATTTAAAATTTTCTATTATTAGCAAAAAAAAATTATTGTATTTTAATTTTTTAAACATTAATTTTATATTGACATATATCTAAGTTAGTATCTTTGCAGACATACGTCTCAAAAATTTATTGACTATTTCAAAGTATAATTTTGACAATTTTATTAGAATTTGTTGTAGTTAGTTATCTAGAAAATCGCATTTTTCATTATTTATATATTTTATGAAACATTTTAAAAATATAATAATAAAAAAAAAGTTTTATATCTGAAAAGTGCATATAAAACTGATTAAAAATTCTATTTCTTTGCAAAGATTTTATGCAGGTAAATGAAAGTTGATTAGCAATTAAAATTTTTACGTCAAAGTTTATAGTTATAATGTGATAATAATAATATAATCATGTACTGGACTTTACAATAAATTGCTTTTATGAGTCATTACATCAAATCAAACGTATAAGTTAAAAATTGAATTTTTTATAGTCAAATAAACTAAAATCATTTCCAAAATACTTTAATAGTTATTTATTTATATGTTTATTTTAAAATTTTGTCATTTTTACACAGAATAATTATCAGATTTATTTTTTTATATAATAAATTATTCGAAATTTATAGAGTAACATTGTAAAAATAAATTAACTGTCGGATAACTTATAATTTATAAACTAGACTGAAATTTGATATACATATATAGTTAGGGACCTTAAATTTAAGCTTCAAAAATTGTTATAAACAATCTATAAAGAAATTATAATATATCAAGTTTAGAAGCATACCGGTAAACTCGTACATTAAGAAATAGAAATATAAATTTTATATTTTTACTCCAAACATATAATAAAATTATATAATGTCTGTGGGTATTGATAGAATTTTTGTATAATTTTTATTAATCTTGGATAAACAGTAAATCAAAAATATTTTTTTTTTTTAATTTTGAAAAATATCCTATTACCCTATATGAATCTTACAACTCAATCTTAATTTAAAGAACAATTATTAAAAATTTTAAAAAAATACAATTGCACTTTGTTCACTCTATTGTTCATGTTTAAAATTTCACTATAAAATAAATTACAGTTCAAATATGTAAATTATAATTTATAATTTTATATTTCTTTTTAAGATAGTTTGTTCTTCTTAATAAATAACATAAAACCCTTATTGCAATGATAGTATTACACCTAAGTAAATACAGTTTCAAGTACTAATAATAAATTATGAAAATAATTCGATTAATGTATATTAAATCAAATCAGCTGTTTGCAATTTTCAATTGTTATTGACCTTGAAAATTATTTTTAAATTTTCTATTCTAGTTACATGTAAACAAGATAATTTGTATAGTATTGCATTCACCAATTTGATATTTTTTTTTTAATACTCGTATACTGAACACAATGGCCTGTATTCTCACCTCATTTATAAAAGTGATTTTTGCCAAAAGTGCTTTTGACGTTTACTTAAAACTATTTATTAAGGACTTTACAATAGTTTATTTAAATTTTATAATATCAAATATAATAAAAATAATAAAAATAGAAAAACTATTTACGTTTGATGAAAAGCAGAAGCAAAAAATTATTTTGAAATTAATGATAAAAGCACTTTTTCACGAAAAACTGAAGTGAGAATACGGGCCTTAGTTTTCCGAAAGGAAAGATAAAATAATATTGCTTACTATTATTATTATTTGCCTGTTATAAACTGTTCGACATTATTTTCTTAATTATTATATTTTCTGTCTAGTTACATTTACATATAAATTACTATTTATCTTATTATAAATAATATTAAATAATATCTAAAAATAAATTTTTTGCATTGTATTCTTCAACGACATCTTTATAAACAAATGTTTGACTCTGTCCTTATGCTCATTTGTTTATCGTATATGATAATTATGTTTTTGACATTCACGATTACTAAAACGTATATAACCGGTTTTGGAAAAATGTTTATAACTTATGCATGTGCTATAAACATAATTACTTATAATATATACAATATTCGCTGTGTTCCCGTTCCCATTATACATATATACACAGGTACAGAGAAATGTTGAAACTAAACAAAAAAAAAAAAATATATTTTGCAAATGTACCAATTAATAAGGTAAAGTTGATATAATTACCAGCAGAAATTTACAAATATGCTAATCAATATTTACTTCATAAATAATAATAATAACTTTACTATTTATTAATAAATTTTCACTCACATTGTAAATTACAATTTAATTAATAAGATTAAATTAATATATTAATAACTTTATCACAGTGCATTGACAATATATTTATAATATATAATTTTATATGAGCCGATTATTCTGAAAACGATGTAAGTATATTTTTTTTGGACTGTCAATATAATGTTAAACCTGTAGTGTTATAAAATGTTTTGGCCCGTATTCTCATCTCACTTTTTCGTGAAAAAGTGCTTTTATCATTAATTTTAAAATAACTTTTTGCTTCTGTTTGTCATCAAATATAAATAATTTTTCTATATTTGATCATTTTTATTATATTTGGTATTATAAAATTTAAATAAACTATTTTAAAATGCTTAATAAATGATTTTAAGTGAACGTCAAAAGGACTTTTTTGAAAAAACACTTTTTCATATGAGGTGAGAATACGGGCCTTTGTCTATTGATAGAAAAAGACAAAATAATCTGTAACGCTACAAGTCTTACAAATTTGAACAGAATACACTCATAAGTTTCATTCGGACTGCCCGTTCTAGTTTTAGTTTTACATCCAAATACTTGGTGTAAAAACTAAAAATGTGTCAAATATTTGGATTGGTCAAATTCTTGTGTTTATGCGTAAAACTAAAACGGCATTCTAAATGAGACTAATCTTCGTATATAATTATTAAAAAATATTTTATAATAATTATAGCAAAACACGCAACATATTTTATTTTTCAATTAACTAGTTTTCTTTAATTAAATATAATTTTAAAAAAATCAATAATATCAAAGATGAAAACAAAATAAAAGCTACATATAGTCCAATATTATCTTAAGTTCTGTTGTACATCACTATGTTGATGATGAACCAAATAACACAAAAATATCTGTGCATAATATATTTTGTAAATATATTTACATCTAATTTGAAATAAGATTGTATTTAAATAGTATAAAATCATAATGTAATGTAGTAAATTTGTTTATTAGTAATATTTTGTTATATTTATAAACAAATAAGTACTAATTATATACAATAACATTTTGACATTAATATTTATTTTTGCTATACTTGAAACAACGATTATTTTTGTTAAATTGTACGTTTACGTTAAAAAACCAATCATTTGTTTTTGTGTTGTCAATTTCGCTTGACGTTTCCAATAAATATTTATTATAAGCTCATATAAACGTACTCAGTGATGATGTCATAGATTTAGCTACTTTTTTTTGATGACGTACAATGGAACTTACGATAATCGGAATATAGTACAAAATACTTTATTCCCACCTCTTTTGTTTATGAAAAAAATGCTTTTATTTTTTTCTTTATAATAAATTTTTCCTTCTACCTCTTATCGAATATGAATAGCATTTCTATTTTTAATTTTTTTTTTCAAATGTAATATTATAAAATTCAAATAAACTAATTAAAATTGCTTAATAAATAATTTAAGTAAGTACTTTTGACAAAAAATCACTTTTAATAGTGAGATGAGAATACGGGTCAATATCAATTTCAACAACAAACACAAGAATTAAGAAACAAACAAAACGTAAGTGAAACTATGCGATTAAATCGTAGGTATCTATGAAAATATCCTCGCGGCACTTGTTTGCAAATGTCGAATAATATCAAAGTATGCACCTTTCACGTGACCTCAACGAGATCGACACCCACTTCAGACTCATGCGAACGTAATAACCACGCAAATCATGCCGATACACAACTCTCAGCCTCAGCAGAGACAACTGGAAAACTGTTTTTTTTTTCTTTCTGAATCGGCCTTTAATACAAATACCTTTACAATGCTTGTTAACTAAAATTAAGATAGATAACTACTTACAGACATGTGATTCGCATGCTACTTTGTGTGCGGTTTGGAATTGTGTTCAGATGTGTGTATGTATATTTCAAGAATTTGATGTTGAGTGTAATGACAATTTGTCATGCAAATTCAAGGGTATAACTGTAGTTTTTTTTTCCTCTTTTGTTGAACGCACCGGCAGTATTTTGATTTACATGTGACTGTATATAATATGTAGGATATTTTGAGGTTTATTTTGTAATTTATGGAAATTTATGCACAGAACTCCTTTTTGTTAATTATTAAGTTTTATTTCGTTATATGAAAATGCAAATTTCTAAGTTTAAATTCCTGATTCCGGTACAAATATTTAATTCTATTTATTTGTAAAGTTAGTATACATAATAGGCTATTAACATAGAAAATTTGTAATACCTTCAAATTGATATTTTTTTTAGTGAATTAATTTGTAATAATGTTTTATTTTTTCGGATTAATCTAAAAAGTAGGAAAATTGGAATAAAACTGCTATAGGTTAAAGTTCTATATAAACATATTTATTTAAAAACGACGTTTCGACGAAACTCAACGCTCGTCTTTATCAGGATCAGTATTTATTTTTATCCTGTTTCTGATGAAGACAAGCGTTGAGTTTCGTCGAAACGTCGTTATATATATATATATATATATATATATATATATATATATATATATACAGAACTTTAACATGAAGCAGTTTAATTTTAATACAATGACCAATGACTTCTAAAAGATTTTTTACTATGTTAGGGAGATTAGGTTATTGATAGAAACAATATTATAAGCAAATATCACAACATTCAATTGTTATTTCAGAAACAAGGTAAAATTAAATAATATAATATATATGATAATGGAAAGAGTTTGTGCCACATCGTACAGTAAAAGTAAGATACCTATAAAATCTGACGTCAAAATACATATATAATTTCAGATATACGTGTCCACACACAGACATCATCATATAAATACTAAATTCATATTTTACGCTTTATAAAACGTGTCTATCTTTCAAAATTTTATTTGTAACAATTTTTATAGACAATCAATAAAAATAATTTCTATTATTACACTTGTACTAATATATAACTTGTCTATGAAATTAAACAAATAAAATATATTGGAAAACAATATAAATATAATATTTAACGTATATTATATTAACAGTACAATATCGCATTCATTCAAGTACATATTTGTTCGCATTATCCTTTTATATAAAATACGTATTTATCACAATAAAAACATAAGTAAGTTAAACCGGAAATATTTATTTCGTTCCACTTTATGATTACGTACCAACTCGTTTTTATAACATTTCATTCAAAACTTGTCATTTTATTAAATATTATTTATTATAACCTATTTCCATAAAACTGTTGCAAAAAAACCCAAATATCTAACAAGATTATTTCAAAAATTTACATTAACAAAGAAGAACATAAATTGGAAATAGTATTCTGTATATTTCTAAAATTAATTAATGAAATTTTAAAATAAATGTTTCCTTAGTTTTTGGTTTTATATTTTTGATAGAGAAAAAAATATATTTATATTAATTGGAACATTATAAATTATTGACAGTAAAATATATAAATTATGCATAGTTAAAAATCTTTTAAAATTTATTATATTAAAATAAAAAAGCTTTAAGATTAAGTTCAGTATATATTTTATTTAAAAAATCGACGTTTCGATATACTCTACGTATATATATCATCAAAATACATAAAATAAAATATGATACAAAAACCAATTGAACTTAATCTGTTTGTTACCATTAAACTAGCATATGTTCATATATGTACAAACAAATCAGTTGATTAATTACAATTATTCCATTAAATAAAATACACGTATGAGATTTTTCACTAAAATTTTTCATAAATACAAAATGACAAAAACAATTATTTTCAGTATCATATTATACTATCAAAAATGTAAATTAGTACTTGTTTTTGATGTATTATATTGTAAATAGAAAAATGTTCATATTGTGAAAATAGGTATAAAAAATAAACAGAGTAGCATAAAATTCGTGATATGAATTTTAATAATGTATTCCGTGTTTTCTGCAAATGAATGACATAAACGCAATTTTGTCAAACCGCCAACGTGTTTGAAGTTGCAAACTGAATATTTATAGCGTATTAAATGTAAACTACCAACATTTATACCAGGTTAGCTTTATAAACTTGCCCAATCTGAATAGAAATACGAATACATTTTTAACTTGATTAGCAGAATTATTGTACATGAGCAGCCAGCTCATTGGCAAAAATCATCATATAAATACTAAATTCATATTTAACGGATTATAAAACGTGTCTATCTTTCAAAAGAGTGTGGCACAAACTCTTTCCACTAACCCGAAATTAATTTCCTCCAAACATACCTATCCAGACAATTATCTTTTGTTTTATTCACATTCATGATACCTCTTCTATACCTATTACTTGGAAACTTTCGTTCACGCAAAACTACCTAAATATATTCTTTGATTATATACAAAATATAAATATAACTTTTTTCCATGGGTTTTCACATATAAATCTTTTTTTTAATTTGTTTTTAAAGATTTTTCAATGCAATAGAAATTATAATATGAATCAATTATATTTTTTTTTGTAGAGAGTTAAAAGACTTATATTTAAATGATTTAAATTTGAGTTAAGACTATATAAATTTAGTCATATTTATATCGTAACTAACTGGTGTATAATAATATATATTATTATACTAATAATCTTTTTCTACATAAGTAATATACGAGTAGGTAATATCAGTATTTTACTACGCTTGAATAAAAAATAATTATTATACCATTTTTATGTACAGTATAAAATAATCAGCATGTTCAAAAGATTTAAAATATTTTAAATAACTAAATATTACTTTTATTCATTATATAAATATTTTATATTATAAAGTATTGTATAAAAAAAGTAAGTACATTACATATATAAGAAGTGATTGTGTTAAAAATAACTATGTATAGCTAAATACTGAACAATGTTTTTAGAATGTTTTTAGAATATCTTCTGTTATCAAAGCCGTTTAGCGGATGTTGTACAGACAAACATGCATACATGTAGCAAGATATATAAAATACAAAAACTTCTTTCAAGTTCTCATAAAAAAAAATCTTTTTATTTTACTTGTTTTAAAACTCCTACATAAAATCTTTCTTACCTTTTACATATCATTGTAAAAAATTCTTTCAGAACTCATTATATTAAAATTAAAAGGCTTTAAGATATAGTTCTGTATTAATTTTAATTATAAATCGACGTTTTGACGTACTCTACGTACGTCGACATCAAGAAAAATAATACAAAAGCATTTGATTTTTATATTATGACATTCTACATAGATTAATTAAATTATTAATGAAACCGTATTATTCAGACAATTGTTAAAAACATTGTCAGCTAATAAAGTGATTAACTAACCTGTCAATCAGCCGATTCAGAAATAATTAACCACTAATTAACGAGTATTTCACTAAAGTTACAAGTTTCGATTAAAAATTATGAGGACTGATATTACATTTCATTATAAAACACAAAATTCTAATATTTTAATAATTTTCACTTATTATATATTAATATATTATATATTGTTAAAAATAGATAAATAATTATAATTTTTCTGGTGTTAGAAAAAATATTTTTTATATTGTCTACGTCTCATGCAACAACTTATACTGATGGGATATTAATAATAATTATTAATTTAAATAAATATTGTATTTCAAGTTTAAAAAAAAAAAACTAAAAGTTTGATAAATTATGTAACGTAAACCTGGACATAATTACTTTTATTTACATTGTTCGAAAGCTGAACATCAAATGTGTTTTAATTTCAGCATAGTACTTATAACAAAGTTGTAATTGACGTCAGTGCCGACAGTGGTGTAACTGTCACAAGTAATTGAAACAATTTCGTCCAATCGAAGCGCCAGTTTGTAATTACGGATAAAATGAAACCTCTACAAAATTCTGTTTGCTATTGAAAATAATGTACTCAAATAAATCTTTCTCTAACACAACCTAAAAGAAGATAAATATATCCCTGTCTTGTAATAATAAGAAAATAGATATTTTACTAAAATTTTCTTCCAGACTTTATTAAAATTAATCCTGATCAATTTTCTGAAGTATTCCCGTGGTGACAAGTTTTCTAGAATTGTTTCTATGTAATATTTGAATGTCTTTTTGAAAAAATAGTTCCAATTAACAAAAAACTATATTTTACAGATAAAAACATATATATATACATACACAATCACGTGACATAAACTCTTTCCACTGTCCCGAAATTAGTTTCTTCCAAACATTCCTATCCAGACACGTAATTTTTACTTCATCCACATTCATAATATCTCTCATACATTGCGATTAAGTGGATATTTAAATATTTGTCAAACTCTATATTGTCAACTTTCAGGAAAACATTATTTTTGATTATATTAAATTTTTCCTTGGAATATTCATGTATCTAGCTCTGAATTCAAATGACAATATGTTAATTCCTAAATTTTTATTAAAATAAAAAAGGATAAAAATATTTAACCTATGAAAAAAACATATGATCTACCGAATAGTACCTATGAAAATAATAGTTTACCTATGTATTAAATAATTAATCTATGGTTTTAATTTTTGACCTATAGAATTAATTATTGATCTATAGAAATATTTATCGACCTATGAAAATAATTATCGACCTATGGAAATAATCAAATACCTATTGATATAATTATCGATCTATAAAATTTGATCTATAAATTTTACGTAATTGGCTATTTAGGGTAGGATAAGTTTGTTAGGTTAGGTTAGGTTTTTTTTTACTATAGATCATTTTTTAATTATTAATAGGTAAATGATTGATTTTTCTATAGGTAAAAATATAAAATTTCATAGGTAATATTTGAATTATTAATATCATAAAATTAGCATCCAATAAAAAATAAATCTTAAATCAAACCACCAGAAGCAGAGTTTAATTCCCCAAATATATCTTTATCACAGCAGTCAGCACATATGGATACTAAAAACTATTCGAAAAATCCCACACGTTCCTCCGAAATGATTCATCGAAGCCAATGTGGTCCTCAGATCATATATGCACATGGTCCACATACCCATAAACCCATACACTACACACACTCACACAGTCATCGACCCCACGAGCGTCCCAAGCGGGGTAGTGGGCGCCCCTGAACCCAACCCGACTCACACCTTGTTTCCAACCAATTCCATCAGTGTTACATCAATTTCGCTTTGCATTAGCACCGTATCTAAAATTTAGATTTAGAGAAATTGAATGCAAAGGTTTGTGCACGCCGACATGTTTTATTGCCGCGAAGAGATGGAATTACGAGTGATGTAACACCTGAATAGGTAAGTTGATGAATTGATGAATTCGTAATTAGAGATGTGAAATTTTAATGTGTAAATGGAAGGTTCACTTTCGTTTGGACGTCAAATAATCTGTTGTTCGTTTTTTTTTTTTTTTTGTAGTAATTGTGTTTGTTGTGCGAGCAGCGAAAAAGTTTGGTATAATTAACGTAAAAAGTTTTAACGATGCCTTTTATACAAAATGTTTTTCTTTTTTGGAAGTATACATTATTTAAAATGCTACTTAAAATTGCTATTAAAATTGTTCAAGTAATGTTTCTGAAATTAACTAGTCGTTTTTGTAATAAAATATTCAAATTGCTTTGTTTAAAAGTGCAATTAAAAATATTACTAATTATGGAAATTGTTTATATTTTTTATTTATAAAACTGTTCAGAATCGCATTCTAATTTATTATAAATTCATATAATTTTTAAAAATTACCAGTAGACTTTTAAATTTTTAAAGTAAATACTGCACAAAAAAAATATTATCTACAATAAAATTTCGAAAGATTTTAGCCTCATTTTTTACTGATTGATTGCAGAATTTACACTATGAAGATTTTGCTCACTCTTATATGAAAGATCTTGTATTAGAGCTAGGTTAGTGAGTTATTCTACATCAATGTTTGTTATTTCATTCACTTCGCAGTTACATGTTACGTAAACTGCAAACCGCTGCATCATTTACGGCGACGTTTTACAGTAAAACGCAAGAACAAACTTATAATTATCTTAATTTTTGGCTGTAATAAAACCAACAACTAATAAAACACAAAAATCGTGCATCTGCGTTGTTTTCCATAAGTTTACCTATTTACAATTAAAGCTAAATAAACAGAGGTGGAACAAATAAGTTACGGAAGTGTAAGTAAACAAATCAAAAATCACGCTAACACATCAAAAACCGATGTGGATGATGTGAGCCCGGAACCGTATCGATTTGATGTGCGGTGAATGAGTTTAACCATGAATTTGACGTGTGCATGATCGCGAAAGCGAGAGTAGCGTAAAATTAGCATTTAACACACATGATCACCCAAAATTCCCATCCAGATCTACTATCAGCACATCACGTCGTCATATCATGTCGTCATATCATGTCGTGTAATAGATATTAGCATTACTACGTTATAGTTAAATCGATGTATGTGTAGCAAATTATTATATAGAAATAAATCTACTAATTTTTAAACATGACACAGATTTTTATTAATTTAAAATTTTAAAAACGATCTTATAAATTTTTATTGGCGCAATATCAATAACTTGTAATTTTCATATATTGATTCCACCTGCATCATAGAATGCCAGAATGAACTAGTGTTTGGATACCAATCAGTTGACGTGTTATTTGAGGTATCCAATTTTACCGGTTGCGGTTAACATTTCAACCTTGACCGACGATATACTACACCTCAAACCAGCCACCTTCATTCGACCAGGCGAGAGAGGATTGTCATGCAAAACGCTATGGGACTTTATATATATGGCTTATTGTTCGTCTTGCATCCGTACGTACTTTAATTCAATTAGGGATGTTCTCGCACTAAATTGATTCCGGCCTGCTGGTGTCTGCTCTAATAAGAAGATATAAACGATGGCCTTGTTAACTAATTGAGTAGCTTACAAATCCAGATGAGGAGAAGATTATTTGTGATTTATTTGATGAGAGAATATTGGAAGGATTATTTTTGGATTTTGACGGTTATCGAAAGTTAAAAAGTATTAATAAGTAATCAAAAATGAAAATGTTTGAAATTTAGGTTGAAAAGTAACATATTTATTTAAAAAAATATTTACATTCCTTAATTATAATTCCGTAAAAAAATTAGTATCATAACCAGTAAATCATTATTCAAACAATTGGTAATATTTATATATAATTTATGGGTGGTGGCCCCTTTTAGAAGCACTTTTAGATAAAAACCACTATTTGATGTATATTATTAAAATAAAATAGCTTTAAGATTTAGTTATGTATTAATTATTATTCTCATCAGGAAAAATGATATAAATTACATATTATACAGTACATAAACAGGACATAGAAACAAGTTACTAGGTAACCAAATAAGTAACTAGATTATAAAATTTGTAAATTATTAATTATTTTATTTAAATCGGTGTCTTCAGATTTTTATAAATTTCTACTGCTTCTCTTACCAATCTATACTGTTAATATAATAATTGCAAGACCCTTCAATATTACCAGTAAAATGATAAGAGAAGCAATAGAAATTTATAAACGTATCGAATTTATGTGCTTTATGAATATAAATACAAATAAATCGCTGCTAAAAAATTGTATGCGTTTTTTTTAACCTACAACCTATTAAATTTATGTTCTATCTCTTGCCAGAAAATTAAAAGAATGAATCTAAAGGATCATTTACTGTTTTTTACTTAATTTAACACAAGCTAATCTTTAATAATTCTCAAGATACAAAACATAAGTTTGTAGCACACAATTCTCAAATAAAATTTATCTTTAAATAAAAATCGTGAAAAAATATTGAAATACAAAATAATTACATTGAAAAGTTTGCCCAAAGCCGGAAAAAATATTATTTATTTTTCATGCTTCTCTTCACAAATCCAATCAATCAATTTCAGCAATTACGTTATCCTCGAGTTATAATTTAATAATAAGTCCCAAATCGATCTGATTTTTCGCTGAGCTAATAAAGTTAAGTAGCTGATTTATATCCGAAGATAAAAATGAGTAAAAACGCCAGATTTATTAGAAAGCTTATATTACTTTGAAGTTAGAAAATTCTTAAAATTATCGATTGCTATCTTAACGGAAATTTATAGTTTAACCAGTTTTCCGGTCATTCGTTTTCAGTAGCTAAAGTTCTATTAAGTAACTTTTTTTTCTTTTTTGCAGTTCTTTGGAAAGCTTACATATATTTTATCATCTAACTCAAGAAGGTACTATTTTTTAAATCAATAATTATGACGAGAGTATTACTTTTTTTTAAAAATCTCAAACTTATTGGAAAGAGCAGACCATCCAGGCCAGCCAGAATGGAGTAACCTATAGAGAATGGTGAAACGTCTGCGACGAGGATAGATCGACCACGGCAACCAGCCCAAAAAATTCTATAAATTCAATGGTTACCGACCGTGAAAGCCTAAAGATTAAATCTCAAACTAATCTTTAATCTGTCAATTTTATTTTTAATAATTTGTTTTATCTTATTGTTCCTTATATCTTCACAGTGAAGTAATCGATAAAAAATATCTGACCATCAGTTTTCAAAGTGAATTCTTTAACAGACGAAATTAATTCTAATTTTTCACAGATAATTATCCATATAAACGCTACTTTGCATGTTCTTATGCATTTCGTGATGCTATTCGCTCGAATATTTAAATAAATTAGGACTAATGAAGAAATTATTGCTATGCCCTTTACGTGAGATAATTGAAAAAAACACTTTTAAAAAAAGCCGACTTAAATTATAGCACAGTTCTGTTATTTTATTTTTGTAAAAGATAATTCAGTCTTTGTCAAATGACAGTAGTAATATTTCATTTTGAGTTTATCGCCGCAAACAAATTTTATTTACAAGAAATGCTTCATTATATTTTTGCACACTATAATTTGTTTGTTTATTATTATTACAGTATTTTAAATAACAAAGAAATAATTATAAATTAAAAAAGCATCATTAGTAAGAAGTAAAAAATATTTATACTATTCTGCAGCAATTAATGAATAAATAAATATCTTTAGTCGTTTTTACATCACATTTTTTGGCTAACAACTTATTCTTAAGACCACTTTACATGGCAATAATTTATGAATAAATATTTATAATAATATATTTATTTTTATTAATTATTTGGAACAGATTCATTCATGTCATCTACCACTGCTACCAACTGACAACAAATAACCGCAAATACCAAAGCAGCTCTTTGCTGTCAGTTGGTAGCAGTGTTAGATGACATGAATGCATATGTCCTCACAAATCTGTTCCAAATATTTAATGAAAATAAATATTTATTCATGATTTATTTAAAATATCTATTCATAAATTATTGCCGTGTAAAAGTGGCCTTTATATAAAAATATATACTAACATTAGAAGTAGTAACTGATTTATAACGCTAAGTTATTGAAAACTGATATTTATGTTTAAAACTCATTTAATTTATTATGTAACTACAGTCAAAAAGTAATAGATGTCTGTCAAGAAAATGTATCTTTGTTTTTTAGGCAGAATATTATGGATGTATATTTTCTGTCTTTTCTTACAAGGAACACGTGCTGTAAAACTAATTTTGAATACCGTCGGCATTGAGCCAAAATATATAAGAAAAAAATCTCTTAATGGAACACAAAATTATCTTACGTCTGCAGGTATTAGTATTTATTCAAAGTTACAGAAATGTATTTATAATATTGTACAGACACTGACCGTCAAAATATGTATGAAGATAGATTTTATAATCATATCATATTTTTAGTAGGTTATATTTCACAATCTGCTAATCACTTATAATACAATTTTATATTGAAAATTAAAATAATACGTCTTTAGGTTGTACTTCTATATTAATATTTATTAATAATCGACGTTTCGACGAATTCAACGTCCGTCTTCATCAGGAAAACTAATAGTATCAGTTTTCCTGATGAACACAGACGTTGAGTTCGTCGAAACGTTATTAATAAATATTAATACAGAATTCACACCAAAAGCAATTTTATTTTAGATAATGAGCCCTAAAAGATTTTTTTACTAAGTTAATATGTATTGTTTGATGTTTAGAATGAAATAAAACATGTTGTAATTATTTTTCAATATTGATTTTGATGTAAAAATCAATGTATATTTACATAGATAATGATAGTAATTTTACTATATTTTTTGTCAACGTACATCTTCAGTAAATGTCATTTGTATCATTTTTCCTGCTGAAGACGTACATTGAGTTCATCGAAACGTCGTCGATTATTAATAAATATTAATACAGACCTACAACCTAAAGCCGTTTTTTTTTAATATAATAACTTTTGAAAGATTATAGTATTTTTGTTTCTTGCAGGGGTAATGCATTTTTCTTCATTTAAAAATTAATTAATGATTTATTTAGTTCATCAAAATAAATTAATGGCAATTTAAACAAAAAAACAAAAATAATATAACCTAATATATAATACGCCATGTATAATTAAGAATATAAAAAGTTCTGAAAGATTTTTACTATGTTATAGAAAATTAACTTTGCTGTGGCACTGATTTTAATGAAAACATTATATTTTTAAAAATATTTTGAAAGCAATGTTTGAAAAAATTTAGTAATTATGAGACTATATGAACATAATTTGAAAGATTTGAAATAACTAACAGAAAGAATGTATTATTCATATAAACTACAAATCATAACCCTTTGCGGCCCAAATTATTTTTTTTTTTTTTGGAAAATAAAAATTTTAGTGTTATATTAATGTTTATTTGACAATATAATTAATACAAATTAAGGTGATTTTTATTTAAAAAATTGCCCACGTGTTCTGCAGAACATGGTCTTCCGAGGATACCAATGGACAAATACGTAACAACTATATTCTATGATCGGAAGACCAGTATATCGTGAAATAAATACAGTTGAAATGCTGGTCAAGCCCACGATACCAGCAGGCCGAAAAAGGTTAAATATCAAATTTCATGTTTTATTAATAAAAAATTTCTAACGTACAATAAAGTGAATGTAATGATATATCAAGACAGTAACTTCCTTATTGCACCACCACGACAATAATACCTATACGATAAATCGTGGCTAAAGAAAAAGTCGATATTTATTTCCAAGTGGAGATTTTCAAATCTCATCTCGCAAATCACAGTGCAAACACGAATAGATATTAGCGAAGAGATGGTCATTAATTGAATTACTTACGACCTTGTTAACTACATTTTTATTGCAATCATTTTGCTTTTGCGTCAGCTCGCGTGCATAACAGGAAAAAAAAAGAAGAAGAAAGATTATTAGAAATAATAATATTGTATTATTGTTACCCAGATTTTACCTTAATTTTGGTCTCATTAGCTTGCTTACAATGCATTAATCTTTTTATATACCTATTTGTTTATGGCGTCAATTATTTTATAATCAAAACTTGGATTGCATAAAAATAATTATTGATAATAAAATTTGAAAGTGCAAAACGCTAAAATTATATACAACCTTATGAGGTTAACATATAATTTCTGTAAACACTGTAAAAAAACAGTGCAAATTTGCATTGATATTAAATGTAATTTTACTATATATTTTATTGTAATTTTCTGATTTTTTTTTGGTAAATAAACAATAATTTAGGAAAATTAAAAACAAAACATTGATTTTTTACAATGCATCAATATCAATTTTGAAAAATAATTATAACTTGTGTTTCACTTCATTCTAAACATCAAACTAATACACATTAACATCATAAAAAATCTTTCAGAACTCATTATATAAAATAAAACGGCTTTAGGTTTAAGTTCTGTACTAATATTTATTAATAATCAACGTTTCGACAAACTCAACGTCCGTCTTCATCAGGAAAACTAATAACTAACACGGAGGTTGAGTTCGTTGAAACGTCAATTATTAATAAATTATTAATACAGTACTTAAACTTAAATCTGTTTTATTATAATACATATTAAAATTATGTATCAGTACCATTATTTCAAAATTTGTTTTTCACAGATATAAAAAATGCTGATTTATTGAGATCTTTCAAACGAAAGTTGAAAGAAATCTTGTAAATTTATTTATTGTATATACTTTTTTTGTATTTATCAATAATAATTTGTATTAATTATGTAATAGCATTATTAGCATATGCTAAATAAATAAACTTATTATTATTATTATTATTAAAATACCCTGCAAATTTCCACAAACATTTAACTACCGAAAATTTTACTAATATCAGCTACATTAGGTTTTTTTTTGGATTGATTTGCAATATAAAAAATGTACGGTAACAATCAGAACCAAAAGAAATCAAATATTTCCTATTAAAAATAACAAAAGTTTTCATTAATATTCAAATATTCAATTAATCGATAAATTCAATTTCGAATATAATTTGATTATAATTACGATAACTAGTAACCATTGTTAAGAGAACTAAAACGGTATATACTTAACAAATCTCAAAAGCTTACCATATATTCGTCGTAAAACAAACTAATGTTAATTTTGTTAAGCTATATAGTAAGTAAGCACAGCTAACTTGATTACCGGCAAGTTTCTAGGTCACCAACATATGCGACAAACCATATCGTGGTCGTTCTATATTTGTAAGAGCCCCATACAATGGCGAATACAAAGTGTTATTACTATTTTTAAAATCGCTGCGCCGAACGTTCGCATTCAAGGGCTTATTGGCTAAAGTTAAAGTTAGTTGACGATAGTAATTCCGCTTAACAGCCGAACAAAACGGCAGAAAGACGATGTTTATTGTGCTTAGAATTATATTGTGAGCTAGTTGAGGTGTATATTGTAGGCATTGTATAATAAATTTGCCACGCTGATGTTATGATTAATAAGTTGAAAGTTATGCTGCTTACGATAGAATTGTTTTGTGCTATCTGTTTAGTTGAGTACTGTTTAAGAATAATTACCGTTATATTATTAACAAAATATATTTATAATTTAAATTATACTCTATACTAGAACTAAATTTAACGCTAATAAAAAAAATATAGACGTATTCATGTTACATATAGAAAAAATTCTTTCTTGTTTTTGCTTCTTTAAAAATTATAACACAAATAGAATAATATTTATAAATTTTACTCATAAACATGTATTTTCTATAATTTTTATAGCAAATTAATAAGTTTATTCGATTCACATCTCAGTAGTAGCTTTACAAATTATTTTGTCTTATTCCATTAATATTAGAATTCCATTTACTACTAGAAAAAGATAAAATATTCTATAATACTATAGGTTTTACAGATGTAATGTAAATGTGATAAAATCGAATGAAACTTATATGTTTTTTTAAATAATTATTGATGTCTTATAAATTTCATAAAAATAAGATATAATAATAATAATAACTTTATTTGTAGCACGTGGCTAAAAAAAAAATATACATGTAAAAATATTGTCAATTACATTCATAATATCTATAAAAACCAAAGTAAAGTACAAAAAAATACAAACAAAAATATAATGATTACAACAAAATCTAAAACAATAAAAAAAAAAAAAAAAAGATATCAGTCTCATCTCGATATAGATCTGTAGTATTTTATTACAGGCAGCATAGGCTAGTGTATTATTGTGTTTGGACTCCAGACCCTAAAGTTCCCAGATTTGAAATTCAATTTGAAAATTTGTTTCACAATAAAGAATTAAATTAAATCCCGAGTTAAATAATGGAATTAAGTAACTTGTCTACAGACATGAAGTTAAAGGCTAGTGTTCACAAATTTATTTATTTTTAAGACATTTATGTAAAAAATGTATAATTTTAAAATTATTCCAAGAATAAATTTATTCCAACATTTGGGGGGCCAGTATTATAAACGCTGGTTAAATTTGGTTTAGAAGTAAATGTATTTAGTCTATAGATTTTCGAATTACAAAGAGGGAAGAATTTTAATGTAATGATATTAAAAAATAGTTATTATTAATAATAATAATAATTTTGTAGTAAATTATTATATTAAACATTTCGACGAAACTAAACACTCGTTCAGTTTCGTTGAAACATTGAAAGATTTTTTTAGTAAGTTATTTATTTTTAAATTTACTTAGTTGACAACTAAATTTACTTGGGAAGTAAATTTAACCAACGTTTGAAAATACTTGGCCTAACTCGAGTTAAATTTCAATTCGCGTTTATAAAAATGGCCATAAATCCAGTATTAGGATAATATATTGAAGCCACGAAATACCAATTAACTGAGATTACAATCGCTGCTTTATTTAAATGTCAGATTAACTTTAATTCAAAACATACTATTAATAATTTTCATAGAAAATATTTTTTGTTATATTTCCGTATATATCTATCGTAGCTTAAGTTGTTTTGAAAAGGCAATGAAAGTAATTCAGAACCGGACCGTGAGCAACTTATAAAACGCATGATCGCATGTAAATTAAGTGACGGGGAGATAGATAAACATAAACGTTAAAACGTAGGAATCTATATAGACATAACGGTGCCTTCATCTTACGTAATGTTTACCGTACAAGTAACGTAAATTCTTTCTTGCCTGTAATGACCATATAAATATATATCTGCATGTTCAATAATACGGAGTTGTCTTAAAGCTAACAGAGAAAAAAACTACGTAGTTGAGTTTTCTTGAAAATTATTATTTATTTTATTTGTTTTTGTTATTTTCAATATAATATAAAATAAATATTTATAGTTTTTCATCTTACTTAGTAATTAAGATATACCTTTGGATTATCAAAAGAAATTGCTTAACAAGTAGTTAAATTATATTTTAATGGGATACAGATATTATTAAAAAATTATATTTCTTAGTGTTAGGATATTTTTTTTAGGCTTATAATAAAAAATTAAGAACAAATACTTGAACATGTAAATTTAAATATAGATTTTCTTTTTACATAAAAATACACTTGTTCTTAAATCGGAAAAAAATGTTATTGAATTAATATTTTAAAATTAAACTATAAATAACTTTAAAGCAAAGCAGTCCTTTTTCTGTCATTCAACTATAAATTGATCATAGTAAAATGTATCCATATAACATAAACTCACATAAATAAACAATATTGAAAAGTACTTTTTATGTTTGAAGAAAATTTATACCTTAATACTTTGTATATACACCATAATATTTAAAAACATTTTCACATAACTGGAAAGTTTGGTGCATAATAGGTTTAATTTACAAATTTAAAATATACGTATTTAAAAAATTTATAATTTAAAATTTAGATTTAGAATGTCATCATATTTTATATCAAATTATAAATCTAACCAATCATAGACAGTATTTTGAACATGTGATACATCCTACCTGTTGACTCGTCAGTATTTTTTGACCACTGGGTACGTTGAGTATCTGTGTAACCTTAGATCACTGATTAAGACTTTAGCTTTATCTTTTGATACTGATGATAAAAGCTTAACTTTCAAAATACGTATATAGCTTATTATTGTATGTGGTTTAAGGGGGGTATATATAAAGAAACTTTTTTTTAAAAAGTCGCCATTTTGTCCCAAATAAATATAATAAATAAAAATTCCTGAAAGATGTTCAAAGTCTATTTTTTCACCCCTAGAAAACCGCGATTTAGTATCTTCTATAATTTCGCAAAAAAAATTCATAAAGTTAGTCGATTTTATTTTAGATCGAAAAAAGCTATATACCACTTAAAGAAAATTATTTTAGTAACATATTATAATAAACAACTTACTGAACCCTACTGAAATAACAATAACAGAAACCCGAAAGTTTTTCAATATTACTTTAGTGGATTCATAACTTTAGACTAAGTAACTTCGCAAATTCCTAACCTCCGAATTGTTTATCACCCTGAAATAATTTTATCTGCAGCAGTCGCCAACTTATAAATTTACGACAAAACAAACTTAAATTATACTCTTGTCCGCAAATGCAAACAATGCGGTGACAATCTTTTCCAATTAGCCAAAGAACTTCTACAAACTATAATAAAATAAACTTATTGTTTCGTTCAACTTACACGAAAATTACAAAAGCGATGATTTCTTACACAATTTGTAAATCGTTCCATTTAGATTACAGAAAAAAAATCATGCGTATCATGGCGATTATATCGTATTCCCCGTTATAAATAATTCGTTTTGTGACGACTGTATTTACGCTTACGGGTATAAAATCAATTTGGTAACGATTACTTTGAATTATGGCTGACAATTTGTAACGTTGGCCGCGATCGCATGGCTAAACGTCCACTTCCTCCGGGCCGGTTTGTACGAGTCGGAGAGTCGTGTGGCTAAGTTCATGGATACACGAGGAATGTCACCACGTGAAGTTAGGTTAGGTTAGGATGTGTCTGTTCGCGTTCGCATAACCGGATATGCATTGTCGGCATTTAGATGTATTTATTGTACGAAGACTTATTTGGTTATGCATTGCCATTCGAAGATTATGCATATTTCTTTATTGTATCGCTAATCAGATAAAAATATATATATTTACATTTTTATAATAAGAATTGTTTCAAAATGTTTATAATGAAAATTGATTTTATAGATTATGTTGTGGTTTGACGATAATTGGTACAGAATACATAAATACATAATAAAATCGACAGATTTCGAATAAAAATATAATTTACATGTGAAAATAAATTGTATATTTGTAAAATGTTTTTGTGATATATAAAATACTATATTATTATAGTAAAATCAAAATACAACGGCTTTAGGTTGTAGTTCTATATTAATATTTATTAATAATCGACGTTTCGACGAACTCAAAGTCCATCTTCATATCAGAAAAAAATATAAAAATGACATTATTAATAAATATTAATACAGAACTATAACCTAAAGCCGTTTTATTTTAATATAATGAGTTCTGCAAGATTTATTACTATGTTATTAAAATCAATACAATTTGGAAAAATATTTCATATCACAAAAATTTTTAGATTTTAGAAATACACTTGTTTATAAAATATTTCTTGAAAATGTGGGCTAATTATAAAATTTCTCCTATAGATACTCAGACAACAACATTGAAATTTAGATTTCTGGATAGATAATAATATTATTACGTTCAAACACGTTTGCTTTCGAGCTAAAAGTAAAAACCTTGGATCTAAAGCAAATTTTTTCCTCAGTGTTAGAATTTTTTCCATGACGGACAATCCAAATCAAGTCATTCAAAAGTCCAAATTAATAAAATTCTTTATTAGTTTCTTTAATATCCTAATGAAACATTGGGTTATATATAAGCAAAGAACTGCAGTTTATAATTGGTTCCAAAGTTAGACACAATCTATATCAGCTTAACACAGGAAGCCATATTTTTATATTCTAATACCAATCTACATTACTAATACACATTACTACCTTTTTGATGCAAATAATCCTCTTATTATTATATAAATCTCTATTAAACTAATTTAGTTTAATGTCATCCAATGGATAGAGAACAAGTACATTATAATAAATATTATTCGTGTTCAAAATGTACAACACGTGTAATGTAATATGTACATCAGCATTGCTTTTGTGCTAATAAAATTTATGTCGAAACATAATACGTAAAATAAATCTAATAGCAATAACAACAATTATTTTTAGCACTGTAAAATTGTTGTTTGTGTATGTACAATATTACATGTACATAGTTTTATTCGTCGACGATATTTTTATCAGTACATTATTCAGTAAAAACACGTATGCAACAAAAGATAAATTATAAACAATTAAATGAAGAGAATAACAAATGTTTCATTTTTAGGATTATCTGTCCGTGATTCATATAGAATTTTTTCAACTTATATAAAAAACTAGCCTCAATGATATAGTCATATATGTATTTTAAAGTATAAATTCTTAGATTCTTTCTGTAAAATTGATATTAATCACAAAATTGTTAATATATTAAATTGTAAATATAATATATATTTTATAATTTGTATGTAAATATATATTTTTATATATTTTGTATATGATTGTATAAAATAACTTTTTAATAGTTAAATAAAATTATTGTTATTATTATATTATATAAATTTTAAAGTAAATATTTTAAACAATAACTTTTATTAATTAAAAATTATATGTTATATATAATGCTTGCCTACACAATATGCCTATAAGTACGATACATTTTTCTATACAATTTTCTATATAAAATTATATATAAAAAATATACAAAATTAATACATTTTATGCTGGCTTTACAAGATGCATTTTTTATAGAAACAATTCTAAGTAGAACATTTATAAAATGTCAAACATATGCGCAATGACAATTTACATTTTCCAAACTAACCAAACCGATGCAATAATTAAAAATATATACTTGATGAATATATTAAAATTTTCATTAAAATGTAAATAACATAAAGCTTAAATACGGCAGATTATTCTAAAGGATTATATAATTAAAAATCAAAAGTGTAACACAAATTGTGCGAATAAAACAACGCAAACGTAGTACGAATGAATGAAATTATAATTAAAATTAATGTGTGTGAAATTAAAATTATCCAAGTTGATGAATTAATTCTGTTTGTCTCAGTATTGTCTAATTACTTTTTTTTACAGTTACGCGTCATAAGATTACTTATTGTTAAACGTATTCTTTTTTATTCGTGACACTGAAAAAAAAAACAGAAAAAGTAAACCACTATAGTAACTTTATTATTCATTTATTTTAAACTGCAAAAAATAATTGTCATTAAATTAAGTATTTAAATAATTGTACGACAAAAGATAGTTATAAGAAAGTCTTAAAAAAAAAATTTAATCCCTAACTAATTTGAAATAGTTCTATTATTAAATTTTGAATATTAAAAAAAAATGTACTCTAGTAACTTATTTCTATGTTCTGTTGTTTACTGTATCAATTTTGTATCAATTTTCTTGATAAAGACAAACGTTGAGCTCGTCGAAACGTCGATTATTAATAAATATTTATACAGAACTTAAACCTAAAGCAGTTTTATTTTATATAAAGAGTTCTAAAAGATTTTTTACTAAGTTTTGAACATTTTGTTTATATATTTTTAAACAGATCACAGTTTAAAAAATAGATGTATGTTAGCAAATCGATACGCATTCGATTGTATATTATATAACACACTTGTTTTTATTAACTACGCATTGGCGCACTAAAAGGCAAACCGACGTACATCTACGCTAGTCAGTAGGGCAAAGAATATATACGTAAAATACACAATATAAAAATTGCGCAAAAATAAGAATAAAGCAGTAAGTGTCAAAAAGCAAATTTATTCTATCATAAATAAACAATAGGACAGCTGTCATAATAACAAACAAAGTATTTTCATTGCAAACTAGAAAAATGTTTTCATAGAAGTGATTTTATATGACAACAAAATAAAATTTATGTGAAATTTGAGAAACATTCTTATAGTTTTAAAATAATTTTTTTTTATTTTATTATTTATTGTTGTATTCTAAAATGGACCTACTTTAAAATTTTACTTTATAAAATAAATATAAAATATATTTTAAAAGTACAAACAAATTTTTAAAAACTTTCCAATATTTTCAATTATTAGATTTTTTTTTATTATATTTTTAAAATTTCGTTAGTATCAAAATACATAAAGATTATTACATATAAACTAAAATTACCATTTATTTTATAGCATTTGTCGTAGTTGTATTTGCATTGTATTTTCTTAGAAAATATTATTACAATCAGTATTATTTTTGAAAATATATACCTACATATAAATATTATTTCATTTTTAATGCAGATTTCGAGAAATTCTACAAAATTTTAAAAAAAATATGTAAATTTAAAAATTAACTGTCATTAAAGCTGTCAAATTCATTAAATAACTATTTCGACGTTTTTTTAAATAATAATATATAAATTGGTCAATAATTATTACGACTAGTACAAATAATTTAGGAAATAATTAATGGAAATTGCAGTCAAATTTGGATGATGTTAAAAAAAACCTCAAATCTAGATTCTTAATCGAGCTTTCAGTGTAAATTTTCACCTTCTTCAGAGGCTTGTTCTAAAACAGATTACTTGAACATTTGATAAAAAATATATTTCCTTTATAACATATTTTAATGTAAGCACTCAACATAACGTTCGTCATTAAAAATAAACTGATTAATAAACTTAATTCTAAAGCTTATTATCATCAATCATCAAAAAGTTAAAGATTCATCCAGTCTCTCTTTCAATTCGAACTAGGTCTTCGAGACGATCGGATCATCGAATCGATAGGAATGCAAAAGAAAGCGACATCTGACATTCACATTTCGTGCATCGTTTGACCCACTAAATAAAACGCGCGCCCGTGCCGCGCCGTGCATCGCCAGCCCACTCTATAAACAAAAACACAATCACCCGTACTGTCTGAAGTCTGAAGTCTTTGAACGCTTGGCTTTTATTATTAATTGTTATTTGCTGCAGACTATGCCGTACACTGAATAATGAAAACTTGGCTCTTAAAGAGCTAAGAAACTTAACTGGTTTCGAAGCTAGCAAAAAATTATGAATGCTCCGGGTATTGTGGCTATATCTAATGCGAGATTTTTCATTAATCTTTTCTTTTGAGATTTCTTTAAAGTAGATTAAAAAATTATATTAAAATAAAATGGCTTTAGCTTGTAGTTCCGTATTAATATTTATTAATAATCGAGGATGATACAAATGACATTTACAGTAAATAAACAGAATATAGAAACATGTTACTACTAGTTAATAATTTAAATAAAATTTGACGTCCTTTAATTAAAAATTTATAAATTTAATGATCTAGTTACTTAATTTGTTATCTAGTATTTAGTATTTTGATGTTATTCTTTAATTTTTTTTATATTATGAAACGGTTTTAGTAATATAAAACCAAAAATGTCTGCTGAAATATTTTACATTTTTCTTTTAACATTTTGCTGTATAAAGAATACACACGCAAAAAATACAAAATAAAAATTGTATATTATTAATATCTATATATTAAAAAAAAAACTAATCTTTTAAATCGCAAGCGTATTTCATTATATTAATTCAATAGAGTATTTTGTAGTAAAAATATTTCATTCCATTAACGTTTGAAATAAAAATAAAAAGTCAATGTCATACAAACATCTTTCTTGTAATGTAAAATACGAAAAATAACAGATCCACTTTGCAAAATTTTATCCCAGCAGAATAAATAAAACTATCGTAAAACGAAAAAAAAATACTCCAAGCAATAAAAATAAAAATAGGAAAATATCTGTTTGTCATACGATTATTTGTGTGGTATTTATGTAAGTATCACAAATAAAGAAAGAAAAATTTATAACAAGATAGAAAAGAACCAAATCAAATCAAGTAAGCAATTTGAGTAAGAAGTAAAAAAAATTTGTATATACATGAAAAGAAGAGAAAATGGTAAAAAATAACAAAAAAATATACTGTATAGAATGTAATTGCGAACACTTTGCATAACAGCCTATTTGCGACAAACTGAAAGAAAAAAAAAATAACACAAAAACGCAAGGAAACAGATCAAAAAAGAAGACAGAAAAAGAACTAAAACAATTTAGCATCGCAAGGAGAAATATAACTGAAAATTATATATAATTTGCTTACCAGATAAATTACTTAGCATATTTTACTAGAACTTTAATATTTTTTTGAAGAAGTGTTTTAGATTTAAATTACACTTAGTGCAACAAAATATTGTGGAATTAATAGAATATACAGTGTGAACACGGTATGCGTATGTAGTTATGTACATATTTATTACACTTGTGCTCTTTATCTCACTATTTTTGCGCTTTAGGACAGGGGGAGAGGTCTCAAAACTTTTCCAAAGAAGGGTCACATAAGAGGATTTTAAGTGCTAAGTAGGTTTATAGTAAATTAGATACGGAAAAAATAATAAAACAATACGTTTTTTATCCAATTTTTAAGTAATTTTATCTAATATCAGAATTGATTCACAAAATTGTTATTTATCATCATATATCATTTAAAAAATTATGTAATTTTTATAAACTTTTATTTAATCGAACAACTTTATTTATTTGTTATCAAATCTTGTAATCCAATTTTGATCAACTTTCATTTATATTTAATAATATCTTTATTTATCTATTATTATAAAATAAACATTTGAAACATGCACAATAATAATTTTATATTTACAATTTCAAAAATATCATAACATTTTTCTATTAAAAACGATCTTAATAAATTTTATGGTATTTCAGATAATAATACAATATTATACTTAAAAACTTAAGAACTGTTTGTTTAATAGTGGACAGTTTTACAACGTTGTCATGGTGATGAATTTGGCAACGTTTCCATGCCAATGTAACAACTGTTTTACAATATTCATTGTGTGAAAATAAAGTGCTTTTATTTTTTACATTAAAATAAACTTTTACTCCTTTTATCAAATTTGTAAACTAAGTAACTTTAAATAAACGCCAAAAATAATATTGACAAAAAAATACTTAGAAAGTGAGAAGCGAATACGGGTCTAAGTTATTATAACAGCTTTTTTTAAAATGTTTTATAAAAATAATTTAACATTTATATGACATTTGCCCCTATTCTGGTCATGAACTTTAGCTTAAATCTTTAAATTTAAAGAACTTTAAGTAAATTTCAATTCTGGTCACAACTTTAGCTTAAATCTTCAGCTTAAAGTCCTTTAAATTTAAATGTATATGGGAGGTGCTTTAACAGTTAAATTTGAGGTTACTTTAAGTAGTTGTCAGAAAAGGTTGAAATTTATAAGGTCCGGGAAGTTAGCGAAGCCACTTTCACCAAACAAAAAATAAAATATTGATTAATTTGTCGTAAATTAGTCGTAAATTTGTCGTGAAATCAAAAAATTTGTCGCGCCCTATTTTAAAAAATTATTGATGGCTTCGCTAACTTCCCGAAAAAGTTAGCGAAGCCATCCTTCAAAATTAAAAAAATATTAATAAAATGAACCGCGGATGTAGCTTATAATTTGTCGTAAATAAGTCGTAAACGAATAAGAGTAATTTTGTAACGAAATTATTATTACAGAAATAATAAACTTAACGAATGTGTATGCGTACAATGCATATATGGATAGAGCATGTACAACAAAATAAAATCGAACAACAATTTTAGTAACGATTAATTTACGAAAATTTAATATCTAATAATTAACGTGAAAAAATTATTTTTTATTTTCTAAATTAGGTGGCCAGCCAATTTACAACGAGAAATTGGCACGGCCACGCTTCGAATAGTTAGTCGAAGATCACAGTGCTTATAACGCTTATTTAAAGAACAAAATGTAACTTTTTGGTATATATTTTTTGAAAACAACAGCTTATAGAAAATTAATAATATAGTTATTAACATAAAAAAATAATAAACAAATTAGTGAGTACGATTTTTTTCAATGTGAAAGCAAATTTTTCTTATAGTTGCAAACTTTTCGGCTTTAAGAAATAGGTAGGTATAATATGCGACAGAATTTTAGAATAATGTCTAAAGAAGTTTTTTTATTTAAGTTTTTTTTTTATTTTGTACCATTTTTCTAGTTATAAACCTGTGAACTTAATTCATGAATTAGCGCCCGGCAAACCATGTGAATTCTTAACATATAGCCGCAACCTCCGCTATACGTACGTAATTACGTATATAATCGTATTTATTATGTAATATACTTATAGACTAATTTTATGATTTTATATTTATGTTAACTAAAATAGAAACTTATTTGTATTTGACATTACTCGTATCCCGAGAAACGGCCAGACTACTCATGGTACATAAGTACATATTTTTAATGTATCTATTTTATTGTTGTTAAATTATTGTTTTGTATATTATTTATTTAAATATGCAAACGCATTTAACATAAAGTAAAGCTATAATACGAATAAATGTTTGAAAAGTTTGCAACTATAAAAAAAATTTGCTTTCACATTGAAAAAAATCATACTCACTAATTTGTTTATTATTTTTTTATGTTAATAACTATATTATTAATTTTCTATAAGCTGTTGTTTTCAAAAAATATATACCAAAAAGTTACATTTTGTTCTTTAAATAAGCGTTATAAGCACTGTGATCTTCGACTAACTATTCGAAGCGTGGCCGTGCCAATTTCTCGTTGTAAATTGGCTGGCCACCTAATTTAGAAAATAAAAAATAATTTTTTCACGTTAATTATTAGATATTAAATTTTCGTAAATTAATCGTTACTAAAATTGTTGTTCGATTTTATTTTGTTGTACATGCTCTATCCATATATGCATTGTACGCATACACATTCGTTAAGTTTATTATTTCTGTAATAATAATTTCGTTACAAAATTACTCTTATTCGTTTACGACTTATTTACGACAAATTATAAGCTACATCCGCGGTTCATTTTATTAATATTTTTTTAATTTTGAAGGATGGCTTCGCTAACTTTTTCGGGAAGTTAGCGAAGCCATCAATAATTTTTTAAAATAGGGCGCGACAAATTTTTTGATTTCACGACAAATTTACGACTAATTTACGACAAATTAATCAATATTTTATTTTTTGTTTGGTGAAAGTGGCTTCGCTAACTTCCCGGACCTAAATTTATATTGGTGTGAAAAATATTTGCATAAAAATGAATATAGAAATGTTTGCAGTTTTCCTATATCTAGATGATTTTGAAAAGAAAGTAATTAAATAATATATATGTTTCGTTAAATGTAGGCTTAATAAAATAAAATTATTTTTATAGGAACAATACAAGAATAGAAAGAAAAATATTACGAGACAATTTAAATACATTCGAAATAACTAACAACAAATTTTTAATTGATTTTTGCTTAAAAAAATTAGTAGTAATTAACATTATTAATAAATTGAAGCCATATATATATCCGCATCTGAACGATCCGATTCCATACCATTCCACCTAAAAGTGTTAATAGCAATTTACTATTATGCAAATGGACACGTTTTGACGTTTTGACAGTTTTCCACTTAAAGATAACATACTGCGCATGTGCACAGCATTGCCAACTTAGGAATAAGATTCTTTAAATTGCTAAGCTTAAAGATGCATGACCAGAATTGCTTTATTTAAATTTCTTTAAGTCGTTAAGTTAAAGTTTGCTTTAAGCTAAAGATCTTTAAATTTAAATGTGATGACCAGAATAGCGGCAATAATCTGACTAGCAAAATGTATGTGAAGAAAATATAAAAATGAGCAGAAAAAAATACCCATTGTATGCAGTCAGCAAATTGCAAATATCCATAAAACTTCTGGCTGTTGCCAGAAACCGTGGGAGGCTTATAGAGTTAGCAACATTGGATTTAGGAAGTAGGCGTTGGAACCAGCCACGATGCTAAAAACCTCTATCGTGAAAGATTTCATATGAATATCAAAAATGCTTTTCATATATCTTATCCGTTTTAATGCACTTGCTAATATAGTTATGAAGAAGTTGTAGAATATTTATCGTTACTCGAATCATATTTTGTGCAACATTTGTGGAACATTTAAAATTGAGATCTTATCTTAAAAGAGTATATTAAGATTTTTAATGACCGTATATTATTGGAGAATTCATAAACGCAAAAATATAAACATTTCTATTCTTTTCAAAAGACTTCAACTAAGATATAAGGAAAATATGTATTACAGTAATTGCATAAAATTGGTTTTGAATTTCCTGTACATGAAAAAATTATATGCTAGTTTAATTTCTTTTTTAAAATAAAATAGTACAGTTGCAAAATAAAATATAAAATACTAACTGCACATTAGTGATGTATTAAATAAAAATATATTTAAAAAAATAAAAATAATGTAAAGCCTCATCAGAATGCCGTTATAGTTTGTTTTACACACACACAAGTACGAAAATTTAAACAATCCATACATTTAGTATAAAAACTAAAAATGTGACAAGCGTTTGAATTGGTTTAAATTCTTGTGCTTGTATGTAAAACTAAAGCGGCAGTCCGAATGAGACGTAATGACGAATCGATGATGATTTATAAAATTACGGACTGTTTGAAAACATATTTTAAATTTGAAATACAAAGAAAAATATTTTATTCTAATACACGGTTTTCCTCAGTTTCTTAATTTTCAATAAATTTTTTGTATTTTTAAAACAGCATCTGATATGAGAAAAAAAACCTCACTTCTTCTAATTTTGTGTATCAGATTGTACAAATTTTAACTATGATTGTTGAGATTGTAGTAGTGCTTTTACAGGTTTCATACAAAATTTATAAAATTGTAGGGATTTTATTTGAGACATTACATAATTTTTAAAGAATTTTACTAAAACTTTAAAGAATTTGAATTAATTTGTACACCAGATTATTAAAGTGATTTTCGTACAGATCAAACTTTAAACACTTTTTCTCGAAACAATGTTTTCAACCTTGTCCCACCGAGATATCGGAAACTATCCAATTATAGCGAATTACATTCTCTCGATTTTTTTATAAGCTTTAAAAGTTGATTTTTTATCGTTGTTCTTTTTACTATTTTTCAAAAAAAAAACGTAAATAATCTATCCTAGAATATATGTAAGTCTATAAAATAAAACTGCTTTAGGTTAAAGTTCTGTATTAATATTTATTTATAATCAACGTTTCGACGAACTCAAATTCCGTCTTCATCAGAAAAACTGATATAAATGACATTTACAGTAAATAACAGAACATAGAAACAAGTTACTAGGTAACAAATAAGTAACTAGATCATAAAATTTATAGATTTTTAATTAATGTAAGCCAAATTTTATTTAACTTAATACCTTCTCTTATCAATCTGCTGTTAATATTGATTGGTCTTGCAATTATTACAGTATTTTCGAATTTTACATCATACAGATATTCTAACGTATATTCATATTCAATAATATATTACTTTGCGTCTCAATGAGTTTAAACAAAAATAACATACAGTTAAGTGTTTTTATGTAAAAGAACAATAAAATAATTTAACTGATATATTTGGCTGTCATTCATTTAATATTATACCATCTATTTTAAGCTACAGTAATTTTGGCAACATTACAACTAAAGATAGATACCTATTTTCAAACAATTTAATTATAATGTTCGCAAACTATGCCTGTTTCAATTTTATTCACTCACAAATAATAATCATTCACAAGTATAAATTATTCTTGAAAGAAAAAAAATTTCGCAAATCTATTATTTTATAATGCAATAAAACATATTTTTTTATAAAAAGTCTTTAATTGTGTGTTTAGTTCACGGGCAACAAACCCGTAGTTTCGATTGAAAAGTAAGATTACTTCTTGAATTATATTTAAAAATGTTACAGCTGCCAAAAATTTACTTTGTTCGTTGCCAATAATACAGGAAAATCTTACAAAATCGCAAGACGTTTGTAATATGTAGTGTTACACTGCTCTAATTTTATATATTTGTCTACCACATTTGAAAACAATGGCCAGCATCCGTATCGCTATAAAATTCCTTATCTCTTTTTTCTTTTATTGTTCCAGTTTAGAAATGAAAACTCTGATAATAAAAAACGGCAATTCAGTATGAAAAACTTCAATTTTCAGTTATTGACATTATAAAAAATTACTATTTGTCTGAAAATTAACTTCTGCATAATGGAAATAGTTTGTGCCACATTCTTATAAATAAAATACATGGCGTGATTGTGTATGTAGGTATGTATAAATTTTCAAAATGTCGCCATAATGCAAACTATCTTAAATCAATTATTAATATTTTGAAATTTATTTTCAAATAAATATAAACATAGTAAAAATCTTCATTATGTTAAAATAAAAAGACTTTAGGATTAAATTTTGTTTATATTAATAAAAATTCGATGTTTCGACGTACATCATCATCAGGAAAAATTATTATCCTATAATTTTTCCACGTCCAATTTTTATTAAAATATAAACAGAACTTAATCCTAAAGCCATTATAATTTAATGAAATATTTATTTCAGAATTAAATATTGATAATAAACTAAAGCTAATTCTGCAATACAAATATTTGTCTTTTTTTTCCTTAAATATATAACTCATGCTGTAAATTCTGTTCACATCTAGTATAGAAAACATTTGGTTTTTCTCTAGTCAATATAATTGTTCTTTTATTAGAAAAAGACAAAATATCTCGTAACGCTAAAAATCTTACGATACGCGAATAGAATTGCAGCAATAAATATCGGATCTAATATAGTTCTGTATTAAAACTTTAATAATACACTTATAAATTATTATAAATTAAACAATTATCGATCACGAATTTGTGCTGGGACAAAATCGTCTAGTTTTATTAAATTACACAAATCAAAAAAACACTGTTCTCATTTTATTTAATGATTTTAATCTAATTTTAAACATCAATCTCGTAGTTACAATTAGATAAATGCACAAACTCCCTGAATTCATTTTATAATAATTATTACTATTGTATAAAAATAATCTATCTACAATATTGCTATAGCAATAAACTATAAAATCTGATTTTGCTATTATATTTTCATATAATTTGTTAATGTTGATAACAAAACAGTCTGCCCGTCCAATACAATCACGCAATAAAATATAATTTATTACGCTGATAACGTATTAATAAAATGCCTAAATAATTAAATACAATATAATTATGTAAATATGATATTTTCACCTTCATTGATATATAATTATAACATTAGTTAATAATGTATATCATCGTTAATTTTGTTGGTATTTTACTGTGATTTAATCTTACGATTAATCAATATGAAAATGTCTTTCTACATCTAATATTTAATTAATTACATATAAATAAAAACTGTTGTGACACCTATACATTATTAAGATATAAAAATAACTTCCTTGAAGTATAAATTCAAAATAATTTTAATATAATTTTTCAATTTGAAATATTAATACATAATCGCAAAAATATTGTTAAATGATACTATAAATGATCTATAAAATTGAAAATGTATTTAGTAGAAACAAATATACATATATACATATACACACATATATATATATATATATATATATATATATATATATATATATATATATATATATATATAACTTGTTATGTTAGCCATAAAAGTCTGACATCAAATAATGACACATGAACGAATAAAACATATTGGATATTTGCATATATAACGCAGTCATAAGTTAATAATAAAAATATTGAATAGTATTCTTACATATTTTTCTAACGTAAAAATTAATCATCTTTTAATTTAGCTACAAATTATTTCATTTTATATTCCTGAAAAAATATCACAATGCAATAAATACAATACATATATAAAATGTAAAAATGCGACATTTTTTTTCAAAAAGCCGTTCAAATTGAAGTATTTGACGTTTAGTTATAAGCGTTTGAAAAGCTGTTTTTAGGGCACTGCAACAAAAAATGCTAATTTCGGTAATTTTCAACCGATCCTTAACAGTCTCCTTGTATTTTATAGTCCTTGGAAAGAATGTAGCATTTTTATGTGGGTATAAAAACACACAGTTATGGCTCGGTCAGATAAAATGTTGATATATGTTTAGGCCATTATATAAAAAATAGTCCAAAAAAATGGCATTTTTAAACGTTCACTGCGCCCTCTAGATTTTGTTTAATATTCGAATCGGCTTGCTAAGAGCTCTTCTGATCAGGATTTTTTTGCCCTCGCCGACAAAATAAAAAAATTTCGATGCACCCTAATACATATATAATCTTAAAAACTATTTAAATTTAACTTTATTAAAAATAAAAACCTGCCCATTTTTTTCGTAATGCAAAATAAACCCCATTAGATATGAAACTAAATCAAAACTATGAACGAACATAATGTATATTTTTACAGTATCAGTTGATAATTTACTAAAATATACATTCAGAGGCATTACTTTTTAGATAAACTCTTGCATATTTATACATTTTAAAATCACTGTATATATCAACAAAAACATTATATTCCTTTAAAAAAATTTATGTTATCACAACAGATTGATGTAATAACCATTTTTATCTTAAATTATCATAAAATAATTAAAAATAAAAGAGCAAATCTTATAGTAATTTAAAAAACCTATTATAAAAAAATTAATTGATGAAGCATGTTTATAAATCATTAAAGTTATTCAGGTAGTACCCGAAAACAAATGAATCTTGTGTCTATACTATTTTTGATGTCTTTGTAGCATTTGACGTATCTTTCCTTGTATCTTGACATAGTTAGAGACATTTTAAAAGATTTAGGTCATCCTAGAACGTAAACTTCCATCAAGAATCAATTTTCTTCTATTTTCGTTTATTTTTCTTTTTATATCTAATGACAAGTTACATTACGTCTGTGCGATATGTTTGACTTCTGATCTAACTTCGGTATTTTGTTTTGCTTTTTAAATTCTGCAGATGTGCTTATTTGCTGCATGATTGAAATAAAAAAATATATAGAAATACATATCAAATAATCTTAACTTTCCTAACAGTTGTAGAATAGTACGTAGATATTATTTATATTTATTACGTGATTTGTAAGAATTAATCTTTCTTATATACAATTTCTGACAAATTTGACACATTTTCAATAATCAAATTAAAATTCAAGCGAAAATAAACAATGCAATTGTCAACGTAATAGTTTTTGCAATATGGCCGTACAAGATGTTAGAATGTTACATTTGGTGCTGCCAGCAGTATATACTAGTAACTAACTGTTGTATAATAATGTCATTATTGAAACGTAATATTAATATTATGATATGCTTAAAGAAAAAAAATTACTCTATATTTTTTCACTTAAAAGAAAATACTTACTAATCTTAATCTTCTTTTTTTTCAGTATTAGTTAAGAGCGATCAATAAAAATTGCTGTTTTACTAATTAAAATTTGGCTTTCATTAATTAAAAATCTATAATTCTTCTAATCTATAGTTACTTATATGTTACCTAGTAACGTGTTACTTATTTGTCATTGATAAATTTTGACCTAATGAAGACGATCGTTTAGTTTCGTCGAAAGGTCGTTGTATAAAATAATTAAACAGAATCTAATCCTAAAATTTGTATTTTAATACAATGAGTTCTGAAAACTATTTTACCACTTTTTCTATTTTATCACAAATTAAACAGTAAACATACAAATTTAAAAATATATCACAAGAGCAATAAAATTTTACCGTAATTTCTAATTATCAAGTACCAAAAACAATGCAATATACTTTGGTCACTTTCGAATCTACCATCACCGATAATTACTCAGCAACAACAACAAAAAAACAATCTTTTGTACCATTACAACCATTGTCAAAGTCCATTTGCCATTTAGTTTATCTTTATCGCCATGGCAACATTAGTACACATGTGTAGAGTGTTTGATTTGTGTTGCGACGTTGCGAGGTAATCGAAGATTGTTGTATAGTTCGATAGTTAAAGTTAGTAAGGTGCATTGGCCGATGGTTAGTTTTGCGCGGCACACTTTCCACTAGGAAGTGTGTCAGCGACGGAGCAGGTAGGGCCGCCTCGGGGCCCATTGCGCGCGGAATGACGGACTGAACCTAACCGGGCACCGACTATCTCATCACAACCGAACTGACTGACTTGTAATTTTTGTTGAGGTTGCATACTTTGCATAGTTGGACTTGTTGCCGAAGCACGTAGTGTTTGACCTCTGCGTTGGAGAAGAAACTTTTGTTTGTTAGTCGAGTTTCGGAAAATTTCAAATATTTCTTGATTTTTTTTGTACCTTTGATTTTTCATATTACAATATTGACAATTTTTTTTTATTAAAAAAAAAATGTATATATAATTTACAAAGATGAAAATTATATTTAAATTTTAACAGTTTTGACTTCAAACCTAAAGAATATGAAAAAAAAAACATCATGTTTTACTTCATATCTGTTAGAAAGATTTAACATTGTTTTTTACTTCTATATCATGTCGAAATACAATGAGTCAAAAATATATAGGTACCTTTACAAAAATTTCAATTGTGACCTTTAAATAACAGACTGAACTTTGAAAAATATTTGGTACACGTTTAGATAAATTTTATTATTTAAAATTCTCTATCAATGATTCAAATATCTCATGTTTCTATTCTTCACACAGTTTCATACAGTATTGTTAACTTAATCAGTAAGTTAACTAGGCAACTAGATTGTCAACTGTCTTTGAAGCATCTCATTGATTGGTCAGTTAGCAACTAAACAACTTACAAAGTTAACAATGTTTTATGCAACCAGCTAAATTTAAAATAATTTATAAGTTTAAAGTAATATAAAAGTACAATAATATACGTTATACTTTATAAAACCTGTCAACCATCGCTGGAAATCCCAGAATTTGTTATTTAACGTTATCCGTTTTATTTTATAAAAGTTTTATGAATATACAAGTTTGATTGAACATTTAGATAAGATCTATACACTTAAAATAATCAGTAAATGCAATAACACAAACAAAAATTAATCTATTGTTTGATTATATAATATACACATAAATTATCGCGTATCCTTTGCATGAGAAGTCTTTCATATTAAACAGTTTCAGTATTATATAATTAAAGCATTGTTTTATTAGCAAAAAAAAATCACAGATTATTTCTCAGCTATTTCATTCATCATTTACACAAACCTTACAAATTCAAATACTATTCGCTTTTTAGATTTAAAAGGAAAAGTTCCCCACTGAGATATTCAAATGTTTTAAAATTGATTTTTTACTACTTTGACTGCAAGGAAAAGTAGTAAAGCGTTTGGTACGGTGTCTGTAACATTTTCAAAAAAAAAAAAAAATTGTATAGAAATCCTTCATATAGCCTGTAGATGACGAATCTGAACTTAGTTTATGAGGGTGTATGTGTGTGCGTCGTCAGCTCGCTCGCTCGATCGCTCGCTCGGTCGTAAGTCAAAATTTTGTGGCCGCAACTCCTCCTAGACGGTTCAACCGATTTTAATGAAATTTTCAGGATAAATTTGTCTAGTACCCAAGATGGTCATGTGGTTTTGTTTTTTTCCAGTGATGCCAACTTTCCGAGAAAAAAATTACTAAAGTTTTTAAAAATTCATATTGGCTATGTTATTTATCCGATTTTGATCAAATTTTCAGAAAAGATTTCCCTAATGCTCCCATTAATTACATAATTTTATTAATTTTCAGTGTTGCCAACTTTCCGAGAAAAAAATTACTAAAGTTTTAAAAATTTTATTATGGCCATGTTATTCAACCGATTTTACTCAAATTTTCACAAAAGATTCTCCTAGTATTCATGTAATTTATGTAATTTTAACAAAATACAGTGTTGCCAACTTTCCGAAAAAAAAATTAGTAAAATTTAAAAAAATTTATTTTGACCATTTTATTTAACCGATTTTAATCAAATATTTATAAAAGTTTTTCCTAGTGCCTAAATAAATTATGCAATTTTAACAAAATACAGTGTTGCCAACTTATCGAGAAAAAAAAATCACAAAATTTTTAAAAAATTCATTGTGGCTACATTATTTATTCGATTTTTATCAAATTTTCAGAAAAGTATCTCCTATTGCCCACATAAATTATAATATTATTAAAATACAGTGTTGCCAACTTTCCGAGAAATGTCAAAGTAGTCTATATATGGGTTTACCCATATACTTCTAATCTTGTTTAAATTTCAAGTCGTACAAATCCTTTAGTAACAAAAAAATTCAAAATACATTTTTTTTCCCACGGCAGTTATCTAAATAATTAGAAGTGAAGTTACACTGAATTTTCAAGAGTGTAGGTCTATTTGAGAAATATAAATATACAAAAACTCATACTATTTGAAATCTTAATAATTTTTAAAATTCTAACCTTAGTATAAGCGGAAAATATATCATATAAATTACCGTTTTTTAAAAAAGCACTTATTTTTCAGTATTCCTTATCATAGTTTATCGTTTTTTCTAGCAACTTTTTTCAACTAAAATAAAACTCAACGTCCGTCTTCATCAGGATAAATGATATAACAGTAAATAACAGAACATAGAAACAAGTTACTAGGTAGCAAATAAGTAACTAGATCGTACAATTTATATATTTTTAATTAATGGAAGCCACATTTTATTTAACTTAGTGCCTTCACAGTGATTGATGTTATTCTTTTCTTTATAGATTTCAATTGCTTCTCTTATCAATCTGCTGCTAATATTGATTGGTCTAGGCAATTATTACAGTATCTTCAAATTTTACATTATGAAGATATTCTAACGTACAGAATAACCAAAAAAAAAAACAATCTTTTGTACCATTACAACCATTGTCAAAGTCTATTTTATCTTAATCGCCATGGCAACATTAGTATTACAGAACTTTAACCTAAAGCAGTTTAATTTTAATATACTTAATGAGTTCTGAAAGATTTTTTACTATATTATTTCAACTAAGAAATTCTCTTTATTGTCAGTCAGCTATATCAGATATAAATAAAATCAATTGATTTGAATATTTCAAACGAATTATTCTCTCCAGAAATATTTAATAATATTAAGTTTGTGTTTGTAAAATATTGAAATATCTTTTAAAACTCATAATAAATAATTAAAACAACTTTTTGTTCAGTGTTCTATTTAGTTTATAATTAATAGGAGTCAGTTTTTACTCTGATGCAGATATTAGTGTGTATGGTGTCGAAACGTTACACCAAAAATTGTTTTAATTATTCGTGTTGTTAATTTAATGAACAAGTTTGGAAAACACTGTTTTAAAAGCAACCGGATATAATACAGGCAGTTTGAAAAGCCGTTTCAAAGTTTGTTCTACACTTCACAACTAATTCCGTTAGTATGTTTACGACTTTTAATTCAAAGCATGTGAATGCACGCATGGTACATATGTATGTTTGTAAACATTTTATTCTTTATATATGAACAGTGTTTAAAAACCTTTCCTTCCTAATGTCTGCTAAGAGAAAAGCTTTCTTAAAATCATTGTAAGAAATTTTAATATTCTATTTTTTCAGAAGAAAATAAACAAGTAATTATTTGTCAAGTGTGGGTATGACTTAAATTTAAAAAATATTTCATTCATTTCAATTTATTTTGATTACTTGATAAGTTTTGAGACTAATTAATTTTTTTAATTAAATGCTAATTTTATAAACATATTTTCAAATAAATTAATTTACAATGCCCATTATTAATGTTACGGTAAGAACTTAAAACAGTTTAATCTACAATAAACCCAAAGTATTTTTACAATATTAAATTATTGTCATCTGACATATATAATAAATTAACAGAACATAGAAATAAGTTACTAGATAACAAAATAAGTAGTAGATTAATACTCAAAAATATTGAGATTTTCAATTTTTCCCAAAATTTCACATGATAATCAGTCATTGAATCGGCTGTTAAGCTATGCATCAATGACTGGCCAGTTTTAACCGTAGACACGTGTTTCGGTCTTTAAAACCTCATCAGTACGGTGCTTTGATCGAAAACTGAAACACGTGTCTACGGTTAAAACTGGCCAGTCATTGATGCATAGCTTAACAGCCGATTCAATGACTGATTATCATGTGAAATTTTGGGAAAAATTGAAAATCTCAATATTTTTGAGTATTATTATATTAAATTTCACAATGACAATACGAACATTTATTTGTTCAATGTCCTAAGTAGTAGATTATAAAATTTATAAATTATTAATTACATCAGGAAGCCAAATTTTATGTACCATCATACTGATTGATCTTATCTTTTCTTTGTGAATTTCTATTACATTTCTAATCAATACTGTTAATATTGTTGGATCTTGCAATTATTATAGTATCTTCGAATTTTACATCATGTAGATTTTCTAACGCATGTTGTGCAATTCTTAAAAGTATTCTTCAAAATTATCTAATATAAAAATAATTGTTCAAATTTCTTTCTAACATTTTTTAACAATTTACAAGATAAATTACATAATTACAAATACACAGTTCACTGATCATTAAACCAAAGTAGGACTCAATAATGCAATATTTACTTTGCACAATTAGAACCGAAAAAGAAAAAAAACCTCAATCATTTGCAATCATGCGCGCAATAAACTCTATCCAAAAGCCTTCAACTGTTTCTGCCACAAAACTTGTGCACAATTAATTAAAAGAACAAATTATTTTCGCCCGATAAAAAAGTGATTTGAACTTTACTAAAGTAGGTCACTCATCCACACATCACTTGTTACGTGTTTTTAGATCCAAGAACTATTAAGAGAAAATAAAGATGTCATGCATAAAAGGAAGATTCACAATCGATTGCATGTACTTCGGGCCGTTATAAACACATTGTTTAGATGCCAACGGAATCATCCGCCGTCTATTGTTTGGTAATTTTACTCTTGTTTTCATCATATAGCAGCCAGCGCCTATGATCCGCAAATGTCGACAATCTATTTCTTGTAATTGAGGAAAAATACGTCTATCAGACTTTTATAACAGGTGTTACGTAAAAGTAAACCAGTTAGAAGAAAGTTAAATTTTATAATATTCTAAACAGGAATTCGAATTTATAGCATAATTTAATTAATTAATAACAGATATATATATATATATATATATATATATATATATATATATATATATCGTTCGATTTCATTACTAATTAGAATGTTTTTCCAATTTACTCGTAATGTGTGCAAAAATAAATAAATATATTGTAAAAGAGAAAATTACAAATTATATTGTATTTCCAAAAATAGGGTCGCGGACAAATCACCGAAAACAATTCACCGAAAACCGTTCACCGAAAACAATTCACCGAAGTACCAATTCACCGAAAAACAATTAATCGAAAATCAATTTATCGAATAACCAAATGAAATAGAATTAAACAACCTAATCTAACCTAACCTAACCTACCCATCACCCCTCCGTAAAGTGTTAAAGAAAAAAATAAAAAAAAATACGCTTTTTTAAAGACATTCCTAATATTCATAATATTAAGAATGAGGCTATTTATACATACGGTATGTATACGCAATTGGCTATTTATACATACTGAATAAAAAAAAACTAAACCAACCTAATAACCTAACCTTTCCTAACCTAACCACTATCTAATATTAATTTTAATTTAATTTAATTCAATTTCAGTTGGTTATTCGATAAATTGTTTTTCGATGAATTGTTTTTCGGTGAATTGGTACTTCGGTGAATTGTTTTTTGGTGAATTGTTTTCGGTGAACGGTTTTCGGTGAATTGTCCGGATACCCCAAAAATACACCAATGACCGGATTCCACAGAATCTTCAAAATGGTATTCAATCGCATCAGACGTAATTGCTATAATTTTCGAACAAATACCATTTCGAAGATGCTATAGAATCCGGCCACAAATTTGTACAACAGATTTTATACAATCTAATGCATCTATTCTGTATCATTTTATAAGGTTAATAATACTATAATATTTTTTTTAAATAAAACGGCTCTAAGATATAGTTCTGAATTAATTTTATTAATAATCGACGTTTCAACGTACTCCACGTACATCTTCAGGAAAAAATACACAAATGACATTACAGTAAATAACTTGTCTCTATGTTCTCTTTATTTACTGTAATTTGTGTTAATTTAACCTAAGTATGTTACCTAAGTAGACGATAATGTCTCATCATATCGTAGTTTAGTCCTTAGTCAAGTATTAAAATAAAATATATATAATAATATATAAAATCAATAAAAATTAAAAGTATAAAATTTCGAAAATTTGTATTATAACTAAAAAAAATTATAATTTAGAATATAAATACCTATACCTATTACATAAAAGTATAGACGAAAAACTGCAAAACGTGTCTATCTTTTAAAACCTCTTTTAATATTTTCTTTATCATAATAATTATGAGACACGCTATATGTGCAAAAATTGTTACATATATATTACCATATTATTCTACATATTTTTCGCTAAGACTACTAGTTTTCCTATATCATAATAATTATGAGATACCCTATATATGCAAAAACTATTATATTTAAATAAACAATTAGATATGCACGTTTGCAAGTATTACGTGAACAAAATTTAAATTAAATTAGCAATTTAAAACATACCGATTAGCATTATGTATTATACGAAAAATCATCTACAAAAATACTTTTAAAAAGTTTGGGTACAAAATTACAAATAAAATAATAAAATTTCTAAAAATATCACTGTTTACCGTAAAAATGTTTGCTCCAAATCTCGGAAACACAATATTTTTATAAGCGTAAATAATAATTAATGTCAAGACTTTTGCGAAAATTACTGGCCAACTTAGTCAAGTTTATTTTTCTATAAAAAATATGTTAAAATTCTGTACTCACTCGTAATAAAATTGAAATTTTATTCTATTTATAAATCTGTTTATTTTATTTTATAAAAATTCTGTTTAATCAATTTTTCAAACAGACATATATATATATATATATATATATATATATATATATATATATATATATATATATATATATATATATATTACACGGAGACACTAGCACTGTTTTATTCAATTTCTGGCAAATAATTTCGTAATTATTACCTGCATAATTAATAATTTATTTGCATGTATATAAATTATATAAACCTGATATTAGTATCATAATAACATAATAAAAAAAAACCGAGAATGAAAAAATTAATATATATGTTGATAAACAGTATAATAAAATATTTCCTTATTTTCAATCAAGCATAACATGGTATAAGTTACGCGTTCTTACTTACGGTAAATATTTGACAGTAGCGATAATATAACCGTATATAGTTTTAACGGTATATTAAATTATTATTTTTCCTCCATTTTTTTTTTTTCATATTTGCGAATTAATTTCATTTACTTGCAATAAAAATAAAATATATGTAAATTATGCAGTCAATTTGTACTATCATTCTGTGATGATAGAAATAATTTATTTTTTATTTAATTCTAATGAAATTTAATAGTCAGATATTTCAGAATAAAAAAATGCAAAATAAAATTGTCTGTGCTCTGTAATTCAGAAAAGAAACGTCAAAGAAAAACTATTGAATAATGTGACCTGCATATGATTATTACTGTTAGAATGTACATAGTTGAATAAATTGCAACCTGTGTTATTAAATTATTATCTTTATAACTAAAAATAAATTTATTAAACAAATTCAAATAAAAATGATCGAAGAAATTGCAATAGGATTTATCTTGGCCCAACTAGCATACGCCAGAAGAAATATATAGTTTTAAAGAGCAACGGGCTTCGTTGGAAACATTTACATTCCTAGCAAAAGTTCCCAAAGCACCCAAAACCTTACAACCAGCATTTACTCTCCTTTCAATTTCACGATCAAAACGGCCATCTCTAGACAACAAACTACCCAAATACACAAATTCATCTACCTGCTCTAAACGTGCACCATCAATATATACATATACATTACATTCAGTCACCCTTCTCAAAAACTAAAACTTTGCACTTATCAACATTTAACACAAGATTCATAATAAAAGTAAGAATGTTGTTACGTGAGACATTCACCCTTCTATTTACATATACATAATTCGTTAATCTACGTATAAAATACGTGTAGAAAATTAAATGTGTAAAACATGCATATTCAATTTGAATAGTAACAGTAACTTTCTGTCATTTATCACAATGTTTTTACAAATACTGTTGATAATGTCACAATAAAAAGTAGTGAATGATTTTTTTTTGTGAAAGGTACTGGGCTAGTACAGTGCTGTAGGTACTAAAACTAAGAAAGAAAACAAAAAACAAATAAATTCAACGATATGGGCATGGTTAAGTTCTGTTTAAACTGTGGGAAAACTTTCTATACATAAACTTATCTTGTTATGTTAATTAATACAAAGATGAGTCTCAAACTACGTATATTTTGATGTTTCGCGGCCATGTATTATAAAGAAAATCTTGTTCATAAAATCAACATTATCAAATCATTCTTGGGCATTTCTCAGATTATATGGATATTATAATAATTATTATTACACATTATTATAGCTTGATTTTGTTTTATTTCATTAATTTCCTGTAATTGAAATACTTACAATGATTCGAATCTAGTTTATAGAACAAATTAAACAAAGTAAAAAATAAATTTATAATTATAAAATAGACAATATTAATTGTTTTATAACCAGTCACTTAAATTACACAGTATTTTAAATTAAAAAAAGTTAGTATTAGAACAATATTAAATTTTTGCAACAAATTTTTTTTAAGAATATATAATTTTTTTTATTATTACCTCATTATTTTTTTACCTGTCATTAACGGTTGGTTCAATAAAACGTTTTTAAAAACATATCAGCTTGACAACGTGATTTAGTTGTCTACTGGTCAATTAACAAAGTGATTCAAAGATAGACAATATAATTTCGTAGTTAACAATAATTTAAACAACTATAGTCATGTAATATTTATATCAATTATATTGTAACTCATTACTAAACAAATAATACTATTTTCTTTAATTTTTAATTTTCTATTTTACATTCTATATTTATTAAACATACCTATTTAAACTTAGTTAAAGATTGATCATGTTCTTAATTTCACATGAATAATAAATTTTGTCCATTATTGTTCTCCAATTATAAATAATGAACATTTTCAACTGGATTCCTTGTTAATATTTTATTAAAATAACTATAAATTATAGTAAAATAATTTAGAATTGTGATCTATTGTGTCATACATCTAATAATTTTTCAAATATAAAAATAAACCGCGATACATATAATGTCTAATCGTTCTATCTTTGTATTTTTTCTTCGTTTATGAATCATTCGGTATAGGATTTTAATTTAAAATATTTCCATCCTTGAAAGTTATTTTCAGTATGACATAGTTTATTTCAACTAATGTTTGACCGCAAATTTTGATCAGTCATCAAATGAGGAAACAGTTTGGTCAGCGCAAAAACGTTAATATAATTAAATTGAAATATTAATAAAAATCACGTATTGTAATTATTAATTATCAGTAGCAATTGATAAAGTTATCTGAATTAGAAAATAAATGCAAATCTTTTTCTAAGATGCACAAAAAATGTTCTATTGACATTTTGAATTATCAAAATATGGCTTTGAATTCATCTAATGTTTGTTATTTTAACTTTGCAGGACACTGATGTACATTTGGAAATATTATTATCAATTCTCGATAATATTAATAATATTAAATTAATTTACTTAGCAGAAATACCATTTATAAAACAGTGACTATAATTCTAATGCAATATTTAAAGTATATAACAATATTGCTAAAATAAAATCAAAATTTCGAATTGATTTTGTAAATACAAGAATTCATTCAAATCAGTAAATAAATTATTAGAATTGTAGTCCTAAATTAAATATTTAATTACCTACATATAAATTATATAATTTTAAAAAAACATCGTTTTTTTCTTTTTCTAAAATATAGTTTTTTTTGAAATTGTAAATATTAAAGTCTCGTTAAGACTGCAGTTTTAATTTTACGAACAAGCACAAGAGTTTGAAAAAGGCAAACACCTAACACATTAAAATAAAACGACTTAAGGTTATAGTTCTGTATTAATATTTATTAATAATCCACGTTACGACGAACTCAACGTACGTCTTCATTAGGAAAAAAGATACAAATGACATTTTAAATCAGAATATATTAACACGTTACTAGTTACTTATTTGTTACCTAGTAACACAGAACTATAGTCTAAAGCCATTTTATTTTAATATGAGTTCTAAAGTTTTTACACCAAGAATATGGATTGGCGTAAAACTAAAACGGCATTCTGAATGAAACTTAATATTTCACAGCAAAAGTCTCGCAGAAAACATTACTATTTCCCAAAACTAAGCCATGCGTATAAAAAGAATATTATTTTAAGTTATATTTATAACTAAATTTTTGTTATTTTTATCCTTTTCAAAGTTACATCATTTCAAAATGCTAGTAGTCAAAATAGAATAAGTATAAACATTTGAAAATGCAAATCACATATTTCGCTGGTAACTAGATCATATATTTTAAATTTGTTTACAAATTCAATACGAAATTTCGATTTTCTTTTAGCAATATCACATGAAATATTGCATTAGAATTATAGTCACTGTTTTATAAATGGCATTTCTGCTCAGCAAATTAATTTCATATTAACATTGTCGAGGAATTGCAATTATTTTAATAATAATATTTATCAATAACTTTATTTTAACCTTAATAGATAATTACTTCCTTAGAAAAGATGTAAGTAAAAGGTTACTTAGAGTAAGTATTTAAAAATACAATATTTTTTGTTGTATACAAAAAACAATAATATATGTACATATAAAGTGTCAGTATAAAATATTTTCCAATAGCAGTTTTTGTATATTTAAATGTCAACAACAGATGAAAGAAAATTTCAAATTATGATTTATAAGTTATCTCTTTAAATACATATTTCTCAATATTTGCTTACACACATTTCAAACGTATTTTAGAACGTTCTAAGTATCGTTTTCCTTTGTAAAAGAAATAAATAATATTTGTCAATATATAATATTTGTTTTCGAAAACAATAATCTCATTTTGAGGTTTTTTAATTAACGTAACAAAGGCTTATAAAATTTTATTATTAATCATGAAATTTTCGAACAAATTTATGATCAAATAAATTTAATTTATTGATATTGAATCAAAACGAAATATATAATTTCAGAACTTATCATTGTAATTTTAGATGAAAAAACACAATTCTGTTATGAATGAATAGTTCAGTTATTCTGCCCACATAAAATTAAAATTATTTAATAACATTCTAGTAAAGTAACCAGACTTCTAATTACAATATATATTTCATATATTTCATTTCTTACACACACTAAAAAAATAGCAAAATTACAGAAAAATAGTAGTAAATTTTTACTATAAAAAATTTGTAATTTCATTTTACTATAAATATTCTGCATTTCCATCTCAAAATTCTGTAATTTTTTACATAATTCATAATAATCTCATAAAGTAAGTAAAAATGACCTAATAAGCATGTAGAATTGCTTACTTTCTGCAAATTGCATTATATACTTAATGTAAAATTATGTGTTGTTGGTGTATAGCTTCTTAAATTATGTAAAATTACAGCTTGTATATTAATATCTGTAATAATTCATGAAAATAATGAAACTTAGTACATATTTTGTGTAATAATACTAATAAAATATTTCTCAAAATATTTTATTAGTATTATTACACAAAATATGTACAAAGTATGTACTAAGTTCATTCATTTCAAAATACATTCTTTATGTAAATTTAGAATAGGTATGTAATTATACCAACAATAATATTACAGAACTAAACAAATTGTACCTATCTATAGAAAATTCCTGACAGCAAATTTACTGAAGTTT